>CM035428.1:150787444-151387444 GCA_020310875.1 Ceratopteris richardii
GCTCTTGATCCAGTTTGGCCACTTGTTTCTCTCTCTTTTTGCAGACAGTATGTCCTCATTTGACACTTTTTCTGTCGGTTTCGGCTCGGGCTTTGCCCCGTGTGCTAAGATTCTCACTGGAAGATTGGCTGGGCGTCCGAAATGCGTGTTGATCCTTCTTGTTTGGAATTTCTGACGCTCGCCCGCAACCTCTCCCAATGCATTGGTGCCATAACTTTATGCCAAGGCCGGGGAATTCTCCAGGACACATCCCTCAGAAAAAAAAAATATATACTTCCCTTGATGATATCAACTTAGTGGATTGGGCAACGTGCTCCCAGGGTGGGGACAAGCAATCGGTCTTCGCCCCTCCTTTGTCTGTACCTCCGGTTGGCATGATCAGTTGCTGCTATGTTTCATATAAACTGCAAGTTTTCCTGCTTGGAATGGTTTATAAGGGTCGAGCTCCCTTTGCACTTCAGTGTCAAGCCACCTTAGGATGAGAGTCAACCACTTTCTTGCTCACCTCACTGTGGCTTCAATAATGGAATTTTGGTGTTTGTGGCTATGGCTAGTATCACTATCGTTGCGTTGATGTTTGCTCAGGATCTATAATTTCTGGGGTGCTGAAGCATCGTGCTTCCCCTAATATGGTCAAGCATGCCTACCCAAACCTTTTTTTTTTCAGATCTTGAGTCATAGTCACACTTTGGTTCACTATATCTCATTCGGTCTTGCTTTTTGTAACTCCCTGACGAACTGTGACATTTATGATGATGCCTCTATGGACACTTCATATCTCGAAAGCCATGTAGGCATGTGTATGCTTCGACATTATGCACCAGGGACTAACTCGGCTATTTATCTTTGCTCCATGACTACATTTGAGTATAATTGGAACCAATGATAAATGTATTTTTTGATGATTCTGGGCGGATATGTTAAAGTTTTTAGGATCGGCGTCATGATACCTCTCGATGTTGTGGTATAACCCGATAGTGGGACATTGTCAGTCTTACAGATAGTAATACGTGCTTACATTTAATTTGTGAAGATAGTTGGGTGTGTCATTGCTACCAACATATTGACTTCAGTCATCCCCTTCTCTCCGACAGGCCTGATGGAATTTTCGAAGTATTGTTCAGGTGTCAGTGCCAATCATTATTGGCCAAGATCATCCATCCTTTAAAGTCTAGTTGGTGGACTTATTGCAGTTCATGCATTCTTAATATTCACTGATGTGAGCATACTAGGTATCAAATCAATTGGGCCTTGTATTCGTCTCATGGCTGGTGAGACATGGGGCATTTGCCGACGGCACTAATAAACAGCGTGTATAATTCTTCAATATGCATATTCCCTCTGACTTTTGAGTGGGTGCATGAGCATGTGGAGGTATTACAATTGTAGTTAATTTTGCATGAACGAAGTTCTGTAGACCATAGTCCATCAAGAACATTTTCTTTTAAGAATTGAAGAACCTTATGCACTTTGCATTCTAGCCGGCTCATATCAATTGTAGCTGTTTTTTCCTTTGGGATTTCAAACTTCAGTTTTGGCACTCTTAACGCGTATGGTGCTGCACTACATATTGTTCTTGATAATTGTTAAATTAACAGTGCAATAAAAGACATGATCTACAGACTGAGTTGCATCATTTTTTGCTACACTGCTATATTTGATTCGGAGTGACAGAAGCTATAACCATGAGGGATGTATTCATACACCTCCTGCTGATACAGAAATTAAATTTATGTGCTTCCTTTTGCTTGCATGAACTTTCCCAGGGTAGGGTATGACTGACCCACACTTTTCGAGTGGTCCTTATACAATTGCCCTTGAGTAATTCTCTTCTTGGGTTGGCATTCTTTCTTCATAATACGAATGGTATCAACCCTTGTCATGATGTTTTCCCATGTAGGAGCTGCACAGGCGGTCTATCTCAAGCATTTGTAGCATGCATAACTGGATTTAGAGCACTTCCAGATTAATATTCTCTACATAGGCATCTGAAAGCTATGCAGGTGCAAACAAAAGTCATTAATGGATTAACGCACAGATCTCTAAGTCATATTTTATGTTGATGAAAGAGTAAACATCAACTCTAGGCGTTACACCTGTTCATTAGACTTTGAGAAGATTATAATGTTTGATTCAGACCTTGTGCTCCATTGACGTGCTGTGTAACTATTCCAATAAGTGGCATGATATTTATGGAGCTCGTCGATCTCAAGGGGAAATTTGAAATGCATTATTTGTGTGGCCAAGGAATAATTTGTAGTTTCAGATTCTAGTGCCTCACCAAGGAATAATCACATGTTGGAATGTTAACTCTTTTAGGCACTTCATATCTATACATTCAGGATCATTTTGCTGGATAAAAAGTTTGTAGGTGACTGGAGCATGTTGATTCTTCTCCGTGGGGAAGGAGCCCCTTGTGATGATCAAAAAAGATTCTGGTTTGTAAGCATGAGGATGATGCTTCCTGATCCTGTGAAGTTTCTATTACATACTTCTCATAGTCATTGGAAATGAATAAATTGCTTATATGTTTGTGAGGTACAAGGGTCACACGGGTATGAATATTGCTTTATGTTTTGAATCCATTAAACCCCTTATTGGAACTCGGATCCAAGGTTGCTCATCTTGCTACATTCTCATGCATCTCTCTTGATTCTACTCTGTTTTTAGTAAAATTCCTGAGTACGATGCTTAATGCTTATACTTTAAAATGTTCTTCATGATCTAAGCATGCATTCTTTAAAAGATATTTGCAGAAGAACATGCAAATGGGGAGGTGAAATTCTTAGACCTGAACCAAATTAAGTGTGAAGTCATAAATGAATCTTTGTTTTTTTGCTAGGGAGGTAACTCTCTAGTTCCACATTCTCATTTAAGGCTCAAATTCATTACATGCCGACACTCATATTGATCATTCTTACCTCCTATGGATGTTTTGCTATTATAGAGGGCAGGATAAGTTGTTGAATCTCATGAATGCTTGTAAGATGCTAGGACTCATAAAGTTGCATTATTATCTATTGATTTTATGAGCACAGAACACTCATGTTAAATTGCAAGCTTGATTGACTAGAAGCTTAGCATAAATGATGGCAGGACCATAGGCTACATTCATCTCATGCTTTACATTGCAAAAATGTCCCACTTTCACTTGAAAATAACAGAGTATGGAATCATTGAGACATAAGGGACAGACACTCATGGTCTTGATAAGGGCTCCTTGTCTCAGGACTATGGTTTTTCTTTTCTTTGCAGGAGCAAGACTGTTTTTCATACAGACTTCTCCCTAATAGAGCAAGTCTTGTGGCAATGGATGCCCCCTGAAGTGGAAACTAAAAATGGAATTAACAATTTTTTGTTGCTTCTTTTCAAAAATCAGTCTACTTGTTGTGTATGTTTAATTTTCAGGTATTGGAGCTTTGAGTGAAGGCATGGGAAGGAGGCTGGGCTGACTGCCCCCCAGGGGATTGTGTCGCTCAGCACTGCTGGATTAGAGATTTGCAGGCAGACGGCTTGCTGATTCAAAAGATTTGCAGCCTTGCAAAATTCAAATTGGAACTGCTGCATATTTGAAGAGTTGAAGACTCTAAACTTGGACCAGTTCGGCACTATATGCTTCTCTCTTAGCTTTGTCGAGGACGACAAAGTCTAGGAGGAGGAGGGTGTTGTTATAAGGGTTAAGGGTTGCCCACAATTTCCTCATGCAATGGCACCCTCTAGCCCTCATAAAAATATCTCTTTTTGTATTTAGGAGATGTCCATATGAACACTCTCCTAAAAACCCCTTTTTGATATTTCCCTTTGGCTATGGTTTGGAAGCCTCTCAAATAAAGTAGTTTTGGCACACATATATAAATTCCCACGTAAAACTTTCCCACGCCTACATCTTTGAAGAGAGTGGGTTGTTAGAGAATATTTTCCAAGATTTAGAAAGATATGAGCATGTGCTCCTTTTTGACTAGTCAAAAAGAACACATGGGAGAATGAGCTGAGCCTATAAATAGAGGCTATTTCTTGTAAAGAGGAGGTCCCTTGGCCATGGCCTTGGCCTCCATTTTGGTAATGGAAGAAGGTGTCATTTGCTACTCTCCTGTTTCCTTGTGTGCAAGGCGATGATCTTGGTGTATGGATTTGCATGTGTGTGTGCATGGTTGGGAGGATGTTCCCCTTTGCTCCTTGTGACGTTGGCCATTGTTGCCATTGCTCCATGAGCGTGGGTGAACCTCTCCTCTCATTCTGTGCCCCAACTTGGAGAAACCTCTCACTTCCATGTGAGGCGGTTAGGGTTGTTGCTCCCCTTTTCTCAACAATGCAGAGCGAGCTCAGGAACCACAACCCCAAACAACAACATCGGCCCCCACCCAACCACAAGTTGTAGAAGTAGATGTAGATGAACAAGAGGCAGGAGGAGACGAAGAAGAAGCCGACGAAGAACAACATCCAGAATATGACGAACTCTCCGAGTTAGCAAGTGCCCCAGCATATTCGGCACAAATCAAGAGACTATATCGAACCATGCGACTGGTTCAGGAACAGCATCAGATGTCTCTAGAACAAGGCAAAAGGCTCATGAACGATTTGCTAGCTGAGGAAGGTGTGGACGAGTTGTTCATTGAGTCCATGAACCTTCATGCCGACGCCGTAGGACTGGATGAGGCCATTCATGAGGCAGTGGCCTACATTCACAGGTTTGAGAAAAGGGTTCCCGTTCGTCCCAGGAGGTCCGGGAAGCAAATTCACATCAATACATCAGCACCAGGCGCGACAGCGCAAACGGAAGAATATCAGGAAGCACCGTTGTCACCACCATCCCCACCTCGCACTACACAATTCACTCCACCACAGGACACTAGCACTACCACGTCCACCACCACTACCATTGTCATGGGCATTCCACTCTCTCCGGGACTCCAATTCGGGGGAGTCACCATGCCCACCTTCACCACCCTGTTCACCGATGTCACATCCACTCCACCCACGATTCCCATCTACACCGTCACTCCAACAGCTGACACGATGGAAACATCACCTGCCACAGCACCACTCCCTCCCCCCATGCCACCTTCATCACCCATACCCCCTCCACCCACATCTCCACTTACATCCACATCATTCACCTCTCCCATTCCCGCCCCCATTCCCCCTGCATCTTCACCCCTCCCAGCATTATTTAATGTAAATAACATATTTTTAGCATTAAACCAATGTGTATACCAGCTCCAGAGTGAGTACAAAGCTCTGGACAACCGGTATCAGCAACTGGAAACGCACCATCAGGACTTACAAAGACAATTTCACATTCTACAAACAGAAAATGCAGAACTGAATCAATGCTACACGACGCTTGAGCAGGCTCACCAAACATTATTGGAGGCACCCCAATCATCGACAGAATCAGGTGCCAAACAACTAGAAGCTTTGCTCGAGGTATACCAAGCCGATAACCTCAAAGTCCGGCGTAACCTGGCACTTCTCAGAAAACACATGGCGGCCGCCCTTGAAGAAAACAAGAGACTGCAGCAGCAAAATGAAGCAAATCTAGAAGCAGCAATGGAAGGCTCTCCACACGAAATTGATCTAGAGCAGTTTAAAGCTGTGCCCTCAGAGACAATGAAGACCATCTTGGACAGCTATGCAGATCTATTAGAAGCTCATGATGACTTGGAAAGGGAACGTGATGCGCTGCGCAATCAACTCCAAGAGCAACAGACAGCACCCAAAGTCACAGAAACGACCACGACTTCAGAGGAAGTCAAGACATTGAAAGAGCAGGTGGCCGAATTACAGGCACGATTACTCACACATGAAAGGCAACCCTCCCCAGTTGTCGAACCAGAACCCGAGGATTTGGTACCCATCGAGGTAGATGAGACGTATGAGGAACCTTACGTTCCTATGCCAATGCCAGGTGGTGAGCAAACCGCAGAAGGAATGGATACGTTAGAAATTGAAGTACCTGAGTGGCTCCAAACACTAGAGAAAACGGCATCAACTCATGAAGATCGAGTGGCAGTTCAAATCCAATCTATGGCAAAGATAGAGGACACTATTATTAAATCAGAATACTTCCGCAGCATGTCCCACCATAGATGGATCGGAACCAATGATGATCAATACGTGCCATATTGTATACTCCTGGCGGACTATAATGCAGAAATCCAACAAAGATGTGGCAAACCTCCAACGTTTGCTACACAATTTGGGCCAGATGACATCCCAGCGAGCGCTCAAAAAGGATCCATTCATCAACCCACTTGGAGGATCCGACTCCTCGAAACCTACCCGGAGATGGTTCGCACCTGGACGAATATGCCTCTTTTTATTAAATATAACCCTTGTTATGTTCTTGTACTCCGCAGACGCACATGGCCAGAGTTTACAATTGCAGTCAAGAATATCAAGGGATGCGCCAAATGGTTAAACTACGTCTATCTAGCACCCCCTCAAGGGCCTCCCACCATCAATTACATGATTTCCACTATACGGCACTGGAGCATCCGATTAAGGAATACCCCTGATGTAATGGCCCAGATGTGCATGAAAATTTTTGAGTTAATGCTTATTACATTCAGGACATTCAAGAATATCAAGGACCCACACTTCTCAGGCGTCGGATTCCTTACAGGAAACCAAGATTTAGTTTATGACATGAGCACCACTCCTTCCATAGAGGTGATATATGCTTGGCACGCCAGAATAAAATACCTCCCAGCCTGCTTTAAACAAACATTCGAAGAGATGTTCATAACAGGGTTCTGGGAATACCACTCAGAAATATTTGTACCCAGACCCTCACATCTCCTCCATTTATTTGCTGTGGAGCGAACCATTCACTCAGAACAGTTACGGGTGCCACATCCAGATGTCCCAGGGCCAGTCAATTGGGATGCATTGCTGACAGATCTAGCAAGGGGACTCAGGTTAGAAGAACACCACCTCGCCGCCGATGTTGTACAATACTACGTCCAAAAAGCAGCTAGACAAGGGTCTGTCAGGGGCGACAGACGCGAGAGTGGGGGGGGTGTTGGCAGTAGCCTTGGTACACCAGGACGTACAAGACATGAAAGTCAAAGAAGGGAGTCAGAGCGAAGGGACAACACAAGCAAACAGGGCAGTCAAAGAAGATCTGGCAAGTAGGCCAATATTTTTTCAAGACATTAATGCAAATCAAAGAGATGGACATGCAGGGAGGAAGAGCAAGTAGGGAGCTCGAAGATATGTATGGCAGATCACTAGAAGAAATCCCTACAACAACAGTGATTTTTATCACTAACAATCATTTGTAAATATCATTTCACATTTTTGTAGCTCCATTTTGTGCAAGCCAAGGAGTCCTTGAGCTTGAGGAGCCTTAGAAGTAGTTGCGTACCAATTTTCGTATTTTTTAGATCTCGTTTGAGCCCCCAAATAAGCCCTGGAACCTAATTTTTAACTAGGCCGGACACTAGGTCTGGACAGGGCCAAAAGCTAGTCAAAAACTATAAAAAGAGCTAGAGAGCTCATTTTTGAGGTTGGATTGTAATTGAAATGAACTTGTAAGAGCTATTGAAAGTAATCTAAAGAACTCCATTGATTCTCTCTCTTTGTCTTGCCGTGTGTGCGCGTGTGTGTGTATGTGTGTGCATGCTTGTGTGCTTCTCACTCACGCACTTGTGCCGCCACTTGCTCGAGGTCTTCATACCATCCTCACGTCTTCCCGGATTGACATTAAAGGAGGTGCTACTCATCACTGAGCTACACCTCATCTTTTGGAGTTTTATAACTTTTTGAAAATTTTGAATTTTTGGGCCGAGGTAAGTTACGAGATTCCTTTCTCTCTCTAGAGGCAAAACCTGAACATAGGGGAATCTTGTCCACTCATCCCCCTTCAGCCTAGTGATTTATAGGCTATAGACTGTGTCCCACCACCCTCCTCTCATTGGTCCATCACTAATCACTCCTTAATCCAAAAGGCCCATGTAGGGTTAATTTTTTTCCCTAATGGAAGGAACGATGTACATCATAAGTACTCAGCCAAACAATACCAATGAGTTTGGTGTAATTCAGTTAGAGACGGAAGCGAGAGCCCAAGCAAAAGAACCATTAGAAGAACCTAGGACACCTAGAGGGAAATCTGTACTAACAAGAGTGCTAATCCCAAAGTGGATCCCTCAGAATAACCAAAGCATAGAGTTGTTCATGAATAAAGAGCTAGATGAAGCATTTTGGAGGTACAGAACGGAACAACCGAGTGAGGTAGGCTCCATCACAATCTATGAATTTAAGGACCCAAATACACCTGGATGAGACTTTAGAAAGATTATTTGTAGTACCAAACCACACGAGAAATACCTACACATGGAGAGGTGAGTTAGTATTTCCTCCATCACGAGCAAACATAAACACAAGCCATCAAGGGGCAGGAACATCCTTAGCCCATGGCACTTAAAGAGAGAAAAACAAAGAAAGACTTGAAGTAAGTTTCAATCATCCCATAGGGAGAGATAGAACGAACACGGACACAGATAGAGTGGATAGACAAAGAGAACCTAGAATACTTGGTGGTAGAGATGATTTTCCTCTACCTAGACCACGTGATCATCCAAGGGTATTAAGACCCACTCAACTAGTAAAGTCCATGAAAAACTACTTTGATGGGACAAGAGATCCCTATGAACATGTTGCAGAATTTAAGCAAGTGCTAACGAAGACATGTTCACGCAATATAATGCATTTGATCTAACGTTAAAGAACACCGTTTTAACTTGGTTCCAACCATTGCAACAAAGGCAATTTAGAGACATCCATTCCTTTTTAGAAGTCATTCATCACTGAATTCTCTAAAAGTGGGATCAGGCATGACACATCTTCGTTGATTCATAGTTTCAAACAGACCCCTCAGGAAACAGTTAGACTCGCAGGATGTAGGTTTAGACAATATGGTGAGAGATGTCCAATGCAAGAGCTACCCTCACAGGCCAAGCAAGTGTCATTGTTTTTAGATGGCCTGTTGAGCTCTAAACTACGCTCCTATGTATACTTGAAGGAACCCAGAATGCTAGAGCAATGTGTAAGAATTTGTATAGACATTGAAGAAAACTTAGGAGACGAGTTGGAACTCTCAAAGGTCTATAAGGACTAAGACTTTTCATCTCTAGCATCCTCAAAATTGACTAGCTCGATAGAAGATCTAGCAGAAAAGGTGGCCCAGAAACTAGGAGTTTCTAGCAAATAGATGCCTAGGTTAACAACAAACAAGCGTTGTTACACCTATGGTGGTGATCATATGGTGAATGTGTGTCCCAATGTAACACAACGTCCACAAGCCAATCCTAGTGGCTAGTATTGTACGATCGAGAGACGAGACACGAATCATACTGCTCAAGACTGCCCATACAACAAACAAGCAGTGAGACAGAACTACCCGCAAGCATACACACAGCCAAGTAGGTATTAAGGTCAATACAATACTCAGCCTCATTACTATAGGCCTCCTCAGAACTATCCTTATCAGGCTCAATAGACACCACAACCTGTCTTAGCTCAGCAACCACCCCCACCAGCTAATGTTATCTCAGTTAAATACGCTGCTGCAAAAGAGAACCTAAGTAGGGCTTTAGTACCTTCATCACCTCTGATCATAGAGAGTGACCCGAACTCAAACAGTTTTGACTCTACTCATGTAGATAGTCCACCCGCGTATTACACAGAATCGCCAGAACATGTAGAAACATATCAGTATGATAGTCCACCATTGGAACCTAGTTGGGAGCCCGACTACGCTAACGTGATGTATACGAACCCTAATCCGTGGCCCCAACTGAGACAACAAAGACCACAGGGCCCTAGAGGACCATGCTTTAGGTGCCAAGGAGATCATTTCATAAAGAATTGTCCACATCCTCCTATAGCAAGACAGTCACAATACTATAATATACAAGGCTTTTGTGCCGATTGTGGTAAAGAGCATGTCATAAAAGATTGTCCTAAGAACCCTGCTAATGCTTCAAATGTGACACCAATCAATGTAATAGGTATTTTAAACAACGTAGATGGACCCAACCCTTCATACGTGCCTATCCAAGCTATAACAAGAGGTCAGGTGCTCTTACAAAATCAACAGCTTAATCACGAGAAAATAGCCAGAATTGGTGAATTTGTAGAATCTAGCAGTAAAAAGACAAAATCTTGGAAAGATTCTAGAGAAAGAATCAAGAGAAAGTGGAGTAAGAGGATAACAGAACTGGAAGGAAGTCTCAAGGAATCTAGAGCCAAAATCCTAGAATTGACTTCACAGGAGTTGAATCAAGAGAACCTAGCTCAAAAATCAAGATCAGTTTTAGCGGAACCCATACCAAAATACCTAGACATGATGTTTCGTGCGTATCAAGCAAGATTAAAAGAAGGACCCCAGATAGCTGAAATGAACAAGAACTACCCTCGAGCAGACTTAGAAATTGAGAGAACTAAACTTTGCATGAAAATGGTAGAATTAGCACAAGCAATGTTTAAAGCCTCTAGATATCTTAATTGGAATAACATAGAAGAACCGGAGTTACACTTTCAAGGATTAATGGAGAGGCTAGAATACTTGATTGATAGCAAGGATAAAAAGAATCATCATAGGAAACCTACTGTTTCGGAGACACAGGAAAGGAATGCACCATCCCTGTCTCAAGTACAGATACAGAAGGTGAAGACAACCTGTCTTCCATACATAGGTATTCACATGAATTCTTGAGAGAAATCCAAGAAGAGAAGTGGAGAAAAGAACAACGAACCCATCCTCTTATTCAAGAAATAGACGACTTGCAAGAGCAATTTTCCCAAGACATCCCCTCTATTTACGATGAAGTAGAGAAAGAATTGCCTCAGTTCACAGGAGCTTGGGAAGCCAAGTCTATTAGTATGAGAGCACCTGCTATAATAGTGAGGAATGAAGAATCAATAATCCCTAGAAACACGAAAGTGGTAAAGAACACCAAAGTATAGTGTCACCTCACTCTAGAGGAATTGTTAAATGTTAAACCAGAACTGTGGAAACATGTAGCAAATCAATTCCGTGAGCTTGCTACTACTCCCTCACAGATAGGAACACACAAGAAGGTACCGGAGATACCCGTAGAAAGAATCGGAGATGTAAGCGAAGGAGAGGAAGGTAACACTTATCTTCCAATAACCCATCAAGACTACACCATGAAAGCCATCTTAGATTCAGGAGCCGAAGTAGCCATCGCTACCACCACTTTATGGAAACATTGGGGTAAGCCAGCATTGAGACCTACTATGATGAAGCTATAAATGGTTGACGGACATAAAGAGAAACCATTAGGCTTACTAGAAGGCATATCTCTCACCACTTGTGGTGTGGAATTTGAGCATACTTTTGCCATTTGTGATTTTAGTAAAAATCATGCTTATGAGATGATATTAGGACGACCATTCATGCGAGAATATAGAGACATGTTCGCCTGGAGTTACAAAGACTTGAAAGGAGTAGATCCGGATATATGTTCCCATAGAATCCCTATGACTCCAGATGCAAAACTTACGAAACAGAAACCATACACGTACAATGATAACTATGCTGCGAAGATTAAAGAAGAAATAGATCGCTTGATAGAAGCAAGATTCATTTACGAAATTGAGCATACCGAATGGGTATCCCCCATTGTGGTCGTGCCTAAGAAGAATGGAAAATTGCGTGTGTGTATTAACCTTAAAAAAGTTAATGCCGCCACGATTAGAGACAGTTATCCTCTTCCTATCATGAAACACTTATTGGAAATAGTTGCGGGCAAGGAAGTTTACAGCTTTCTTGATGGTTTTTCACGCTATAATCAGGTAGCCATTGCTCCAGAACATCAACACAAGACGGCTTTTGCCACAGAATGGGGCATTTTTGCATTTCGTGTAATGCCTTTTGGCTTAACAAATGCACCCACCACTTTCCAGCGACTCATGTGTCATGTTTTTAAGGATTTCTTACGCAAGAATTTGGAAGTTTATGTCGATGACATATGTCCTCATTCGAATATCAGGAAGACGCATGTCCTAGAGTTAAGGCAATTATTTGACAAATGTCGAGAATATCAGGTTTGTCTGAACCCAAAAAAATGTGTTGTCATGGTCAGACAAGGCAAAATTCTAGGACACATTGTGTCAAAGAATGGAATTTTGACAGATGAAGAAAAAGTGAAGGTGATTGTGGATCTACCTAGGCCAAATAATGTAAAAGAGGTACATGCATTTATGGGCCATTGCGGTTATTACAGACGATTCATACACATGTATGCGATCATAGCCAAGCCTCTGTACTCTCTTTTGACCAAGTTTGAATGGACAAATGAATGTGAGAATTCATTCAATGAACTTAAACGACGTTTGTGCTCAGCACCTATATTGACAACCCCGGATTGGAGTAAGCCATTCCATGTACATGTGGGTGCATCCAACTATGCCATAGGATGTTGTTGGAACTCAAGGTCAAGCACAAACATGGAAGCACATCAGAAAGGTGGACACACACAAGAAGAAGGAGCAAGTAGGGAGCCCCAAGAAGTACATGTCAAATTTTTCAGAAGAATCCTTTACAAAAATAGTGATTTTCATCACTAAAAACCATTGTAAATACCATTTTCTATTTTTGTAACTCCATTTTGTTCAAGCCGAGGAGTCCTTGAGCTTGAGGAGTATTAGAACTATCATCCTACCAATTTTCATAATTTTTAGACTTTGTTTGAGCCCTCAAATAAGCCATGGAACCTAGTTTTTAACTAGGCTAGACACTAGGTCTGGATAGGGCCAAAACTAGTCCAGAAACTATAAAAAGAGCTAGAGAGCTCATTTTTGGGGTTAGCTTGTTAGAGAATAGAGCTTTTGTAAGAGAAATCTTTTGCAATCAAAGCTTTCCATTGTTCCTCTCTTTGATCTTACCTTGTGTGCACGTGTGTGTATGTGTGTGCATGTTTGTGTGCTTTCACTCACGCACTAGTGCCTTCACTTGCTCGTGGTCTTCGTACCGGTCCTCACGTCTCCGCGGATTGACAAGTAAAGGAGGTGGTGCTTACGCTTGAGCTACACCAAATTTTGGCGCCGTTGCCGGGGAGAGAGCTTCGAGGATGAGCGTTGTGATGGTAAGATCGTAGATTTGCGACGTTGGAAGGTAAAAAAACTGTCATTTTTGTTCATTTTCTGATTTTTCTTCTTCATGTTCATCATCATCACCATCTCCATCTTCTTCCATCTTTTTCTTCATAGAAATTTCTTGTTTTTTTAGTGCATTTTCATCATTTTCATACCATCTTTCATGCATTATTGTGCGAGGAGGAGTTAGGAAGTGCAAGAGAGTGCAAGCACTGTGTTTTTTCATGATTTTCTGCACATACGGAGATCACCATTGCTCGGCGCTCAGAAATTCGAAGTTCCCGCCAAAAAACACGATTCTGTGATGAAAATCGCGATTCATTGAAAATTCAAATTTTTTTTGAAAATTGCGATTCTTTGTTTTCCCGCCTAAAAGCCTTTTGAAAAGAACATGATTCTGTGGTCATTCTCAGAATCGCGATTCTGTTGTTGTGCTCAAAATCGCGATTCTCACAAATCATGATTTTCAGCAAAAAAAAACACGATTATGAGAAAACACGATTCTGTAGTTGTGCTCAAAATCGCGATTCTCTAAATTTTTGGAAACCACGATTCTCTGAGACAAAATCGCAATTCTCTAGAACACGATTCTCTAAGACAGGATTCTCTAAAATACGATTTTCAAAAACATGATTCTCTGTTGGCAATCACGATTTTCATGTCAAAAACACGATTATGAGAAAACACGATTCTGTGGTTGTGCTCAAAATCGCGATTCTCTAAATTTTTGAGAACCACGATTCTCTGAGACAAAATCGTGATTTTCAAAAAACACGATTCTCTATTGGCAATCGCAATTTTTAGAAACACGATTTTCATCCAAGGTACAAAATCGCGATTCTCTGCTCAAAATCGCGATTCTCTGAAAAACACAATTCTCTGCTCAAAATCACGATTCTCTGATTTCACACAATTGCGATTCTCTGATTTCACACAATCGTGATTCTCTGATTTCACACAATCGTGATTCTCTGATTTCACACAATCACGATTCTCTGATTTCACACAATCATGATTCTCTGATTTCACACAATCGCGATTCTCTGACTTCACAACATCGCGATTCTCTTGATTTCACAAAATCGCGATTTTTTCCAAAAGGTCCTGTTTACCTGTTTTGACCCCTAGGAGCCTGATTTGACATAACTTTTTCATCCAAAGTCCATTTTTTGAGCTCTATAGCTCGTTGGAAAGCTCGTTTCAAATCTTACATGGCCTCAATTGTTTTTTATAAGAATAATGCATTGATTTTCAGATAGGATATTTTGAAGTTGACCCTCCGATGGGACCAAGAACCCAAGGAGACTCCAAAGGATTTTGAACCATACCAAAGGGAAATTTTGGACTCTTAACCAAAGCTTATGAATCTGAGATCTGGTAGACACCTAAGGCAAGGATAGACAAAGCATTAGATCTTCTCAATCTAGTGTCAACCATACAGCTAAGTCTTGGACACAACAACTAAGTGGTTGTCCTTACGCACTAAACTCTGACACAAGTGATTCAGAAATGTCTTTTAGCATGGGGAGACCTACAGGTGGTTCAGGAACTGCCCATCTACAAACACCAGAAGGTCCCTATAAGACACAATTGGAGTATATTCGGACCAACCGATTAGGTGCTCGCATCTATGAGGATGGCCTGAGGCGATCAGTGGTCCAACTCAAAAATCCAGATCAACCCTTTGGATTTGAACACCCGGTGGTCAAGTTCGAAGAATGTTCATACATTGATAAGGAAAGAACCATGTATGTGGTTACCAACCAACCAGATAGGACCGATGAGTTTGGAAATATCATTTATGAGAATGAGATAGGAGACCTAGAACAAGGAAATGTAGGACAAGGACCCCAGACTCCTAGAGGTAAGTCAGTTTTGACCAGAGTGATCACTCCAGACTGGATCCCTCAAGACAACAAAAGCATAGAGCTATACTTGAATAGAGAAACAGAGGAAGCCTTTTGGAGATTCAATCCAGATCAACCTAGCCAATTGGGCATAGTCATCATCTACAAGTTCAAGGATCCAGAGATACCAGGCAAAGTTGTCTACCTGGATAACACGTTAGAGAAAATTTTCTTGGTAACAGAACATGATAGACATACATATACTTGGAAGAGTGAATTGATTTTCCCTCCACCAAGATCCCATGTTTCCCATGGCCTCCAAGGAGTAGGATCATCCCAAGCTCATGAAGCCCAAAGAGAAAGAACTAGAGAGAGACCTGAGGTAAGTTTTGCACACACGGTGGGCAGAAATAGAGCAAGATTTGAAAATGAAAGACCTGAAAGAGAGAGACATCAAGCACATAGGCAACAAAGAGATGAACATGATTTTCCATTGCCTAGACCCCGAGAGCACACAAGAACCCTTAGACCCACTCAAGTGATCAAGGCAATGAAGAATTATTTTGACGGGTCAGGAGATCCTTATGATCATGTGGCTGAGTTCAAACAAGTGTTAAGAGCTGAACAGGTTGAGGATTTATTCACCCAATACGAGGCATTTGGTTTGACTCTTAAGGGCACTGCCTTGGCTTGGTTTCAACCATTGAGTAGTCGCAACTATCACGATATAGGTCAGCTGCTAGACGAATTCATTGTAGAATTTTCCAAGAGTGGTATCAGACGTAACACATCATCTTTGATCCACAGTTTCAAGCAGACACCCCAAGAAACAGTGTGACTAGCAGGTAGAAGGTTCAGACAATACCTAGAAAGGTGCCCTGCTCCAGAGTTACCCATACCAACCAAACAAGTGGCTTTGTTCTTAGATGGCTTACTGAGCACAAAGTTAAGATCATATGTGTACTTGAAAGAGCCTAGATCCATAGAAGAGTGTGTGCGGACGTGCATTGACATAGAAGATAACTTGGGTGAGGAGTTAGGATTGTCCAAACTCTATAAGGATTCAGATAGTTCTACTAGTCATACTTCAGGAGATAGCTGAGCAAGTTGCCAAGAAGTTGGGAGTCCAAAATAGACAAACACAGAGAGTCACTCCATTGAATCGGGTTATACTTGCGGAGGCGACCACATGGCTAATGTATGCCCAATGCACAACCAAAACATGAGAGAAAGGAATACCCCATACTGCACTATTGAAAGGAAGTACACGAACCACACGGCTCAAGATTGTCCCTACAATAGGCAGGCTGTTAGACAAAATTATCAACAACCTTACCCACAAGGTAGGTATCAGAACCAATACCAACAACCATATTATAGACCACAACAACAATATCAGGCACCATATAGGCCACAACCAGTCTTGGGAAACCAACCACCATCTCCTGCCAATACAATTCCAGTTAAATATGCACTGGCAGAAGAGAACCTTAATAGAGCATTGGTGCCAGTGACCCCACTGATCTCAGAGAATGACTCTCATGCTCATAGTTCAGACTACTCCCATGAAGGTAGTCCACATGCTTATTACATAGAGTCACCTGAACATAGTGAGATTTACCCGTATCAATATGAGGCACAACCTATGGAACAAAATTGGGAGCCTGAATACTCCAATGTCATGATGTACACAAATGCTAACCCTAGGCCCCAATTGAGACAAGCTAGACCACAAGCCCCTAGAGGACCATGTTTCAGATGTCAAGGTGACCATTTCCTTCGTGATTGTCCCCACCCACCATCTCCGAGTCAAGGACAGGCTATCACAATACAGGCTTTTTGTCCTAATTGTGGCAAAGACCATCTCCCCAAAGATTGTCCAAGAAACCTCTCCAGTGCACCCAAGATTACACCCATTAATGTGGTAGGCTTAGTGGCGGATTCAAGTGCAAGTAGTAGTAATGTGGCTCCTGTACAGGCAGTTACTAGGGCACAAGCATTAAAACAAGATAAACCAGCAGAACAATCGGAGTCGAGTGAATCAGGAGAGCCTAGTAAGAGGAAAACAAGAACATGGAAGGATACTAGAGAGAAGACCAATCGCAAGTGGAATAAAAAGTTATCGGAACTAGAAGAAAGCTTGAAAGATGCAAAAACAAAGATAGAAGACATTGCATCTCAAAACCCCTTGCATGCCAAAACTCCATCCACTCCACCTCATCCCACCCCACCACCCATTGTAAATAAGCCGCAACCAGGGTCTATTCTTGCAGATCCAACCCCAGAAGGCTTGGACATGATGTTCAAGGCCTACCAGGCTCGACTTCAAGAAGGGCCAATAGTTGCAAACCTAGACAAGAGTTACCCTAGAGCAGATTTAGAGATTGAACGGATGAAAATATGCATGAAAATGGTAGAACAAGCTCAAGCTATACTTGAGACTAGTCAAAAGTTCAATCAGACAAACTCTGTCAAACCAGATCTGCATTTCTAGGGCTTACTAGAAAGATTAGAGCAATTGGTAAACCAACCACAAGTTTCTTTACCTCCACAGGCTCAACCAGTTTTTGAGAGAAGAAGCTCACCACCAATGGGAGCTTATGTTCCTAATTCCACGGATGTTGGAATACCTCCTTCAATTCAACAGTACTCTCAAGAGTTCTTGCGGGAAATAGAAGAGGCAAAATGGGCCAAGGAGAAGGGTAATTCCCCTCCTATTCCTGAGATTGATGATCTTCAGGATCAATTTCCCCAAGACATTCCATCCATTTACGGAGATCAAGTCGAGCAACAAGAAGACGAAAGGATAGACTTTGAATCTAATACCTTAGAAGAACTGCCTCAATTTCCATACCCATGGGAATCTGAATCTCTTCAGATCAGAGCTCTCACAATACTGGTAAGACATGAAGACTCAGTGGTCCCAAGGAACACTGATGTAGTGAAGAACACTAAGGTTCAATGTCATCTCACTGTAGAAGAGCTGCTCAAAGCAAAACCTGAGCTATGGAATCATGTGAAGGATCAAGTCCCAGAACTTGAGTCCAATATGCCAAAAGCAAGCTCTAAGCAGAAAGTACCGGAGATACCTCTAGACAAAATAGGGGACATGTGTGAGGGTGAAGAAGGTAACACTTATCTTCCAATCACCTACCAAGGTTACACAACCAAAGCAATCATAGATTCAGGTGCCGGTGTTGCTATTGCAACCACCTCCTTGTGGAAGCAATGGGGCAAACCCACATTAAGACCAACTAGAATGAAGCTTCAAATGGCGGACGGTCATTTTGAAAGATCTCTAAGATTGCTAGAAGGGATAACTCTAACCACTTGTGGTGTAGAGTTTGAGCACACATTTGCTATATGTGACTTTGAGAAAAATAATGTTTATGAGATGATCCTAGGAAGAACCCTTCCTACGATAGTTGCAAATAGTTCAGGATTGGGGAACCAACTCCTTGTACTTGGAGCACTTAGGGGTCACCACCAAGGTCAATTTGAAGGATTACACCTTCAGAGATGTACCACCCCTATAGTGGAATCCTATCCACAAAGCAAAAGAAGATTCCATCTCTGTGCATTCTGAAAGTTCACCTGATCCATCTTGGTTGCATGAAGATACTCATTTGTGGATGTGCAAAGTCACGGAGGAAGAGGAAAAACGCTTAAAGGCAAGA
This sequence comes from Ceratopteris richardii, assembly GCA_020310875.1. Taxonomy (NCBI): domain Eukaryota; kingdom Viridiplantae; phylum Streptophyta; class Polypodiopsida; order Polypodiales; family Pteridaceae; genus Ceratopteris; species Ceratopteris richardii. The sequence goes on from CM035428.1 coordinate 150,806,094, forward strand.
GAAGAAGGGACTTCTCTAGGAGATAGACCAATTAAGGACCCACCCTACACACCGATGATCTTTCCAGATGAGGAATTTGAGCCTCATGGCTGGCCAGAAATCTTAGCCACCATGGACATTGCTGTTAATGAAGAACAATGGATACCTCATTGTGATGAGGAGGGTTATGATATTTCAGTGTTCATGTGTCAGCCCTTGCTAGAAGAATGTGACCCTAGTGATGTCATAGAAGCAGAAGAAGAGAATGATGATGATATAGAGTCCATTGTGATGGATAGTTGCTTTAACTTAGAGAAGCACTATCTAGAAGATATAGGAGTGTGCACCCAGAAAGAAGAAGAACCTCTCACAAGTATTAAAACGGTAAATTCAAAGGATGGAAGTGAGAGCAATCAAAAGAAAAAGAAAAGAAAAGCAGTGAAACAAGAGGAGGAATCATTGTTTGAAGTACCAGAAAACTTCAAGAAATATGAAGTTGACGACCGCAAAATTTTGGTACGAATGCCTAAGAGAGAGGCCATCATAGGAGAATCATATGATAATAAAGAAAAGACCAAGAAGATTGTAGTGACCATTGAAGAGAACGAAGAGAGATGCACATATATAGGAGATGACCTAAGTGCAAGAGAAGAAATGGAGCTTGTAGCTCTCTTAAGGGAATATAGGGATGTGTTTGTGTGGCACTATAGAGACTTGAAAGGGGTAGATCCAAGAATTTGCTCTCATACTATCCCCATGACTGCTGATGCCAAGCCCACCAAACAGAAGCCCTACACATATAATGATACATATGCAGCCAAAATAAAAGAAGAAATTGATAGGCTGATTGAAGCTGGATTCATCTATGAGATTGATCATACTGAATGGGTGTCCCACATCGTAGTGGTGCCCAAGAAGAACGGGAGGTTGCGAGTGTGTATTAACCTTAAAAAAGTTAATGCCGCTACGATCAGAGATAGTTATCCACTTCCAATCACGGAACACCTATTGGAGCGTGTTGCAGGCAAGGAAGTTTATAGCTTCCTTGATGGGTTTTCAGGTTACAATCAAGTAGCCATTGCCCCAGAAGATCAACACAAAACAGCTTTTGCCACAGAGTGGGGAATCTTTGCATTTTGTGTGATGCCATTTGGGCTCACCAATGCACCTGCAACATTCCAAAGGCTCATGTGTCATGTCTTCAAAGAGTTTTTGCGGAAGAGCTTAGAAGTGTATGTGGATGGTTTATATGCTCATTCCCAAGAAAGAAGATTTCACATCCCTGAGCTCAGACAAATCTTCAACAAGTGTAGAGAATATCGAGTGTGTCTGAACCTAGAAAAGTGTGTGTTCATGGTGCGTCAAGGTAAAATCTTAGGTCACATTATTTCTAAGAATGGAATCTCAACAGATGAAGATAAGGTACGAGCCATAGCGGAGCTGCCAAGGCCAAGGAATGTTAAGGAGGTACAAGCCTTTATGGGCCATTGTGGATATTACCGTAGGTTTATCCACATGTACACGGTCATACTTAGACCCCTTTATGCCTTGTTGTCTAATTTTGAGTGGAATGATGAATGCGAGAATTCTTTCAATGAACTGAAGAAACGTTTGTGCACAGCACCAATACTGACCACTCCTTATTGGAATAAAACATTCCATGTCCATGTGGATGCATCCAATCACGCCATAGGATGTGTGCTAGCACAACCCACAGGTGAAGGGAATTTAGATTTGCCCATAGCATATGCTAGTAGACAATTAAACCCAGCCAAAAGAGATTATACCACAACCGAGCGAGAAGGGTTAGGCATGGTATATGCTGTGAAGAAGTTTAGACACTATTTATTGGCCAACAAGTTCAAGTTTTTCACTGATCATCAAGCTTTGTTATATTTGGTCAATAAACCTTGCAATACTGGACGCTTAGTAAGATGGTTCCTCTTACTAATGGAGTATGACTTTGAAGTTGTTGTCAGGAAAGATAAAACACACCTTCAGGCAGACCACCTTTCTTGCATCACTTCAGGAGAGTCACCACAAGGAGTGTCTGATGAATTACCCGATGCTTATCTGTTCAATTTAGAAGTTGTTCCTAAATGGGCAAATAAGTTGGTACCAGTCCTAACCTTCGGCCCTGCAAATAAGAATGTGAAAACATCGCAAGAAGAAATTGTAAAATCACAAAAATATCACATATTGGCAGGAAGCATGTACAAACAAGACACTGAGGGTGTATTAGCTTGTTGTGTTGAGGACGATGAACATAGTAGTTGGTTGCAACAAGCTCATTATTTGAGGGCTCAAACAAAGTCTAAAAATTATGAAAATTGGTAGGAGGATACTTCTAATACTCCTCAAGCTCAACGACTCCTTGATTTGAACAAAATGGAGTTACAAAAATAGAAAATGGTATTTACAATGGTTTTTAGTGATGAAAATCACTATTTTTGTAGGGGGTTCTTCTGAAAATTTGACATGTACTTCTTGGAGCTCCCTACTTGCTCCTTCTTGTATGTCCACTTCTTTGATGCGCACAAGAGCTTTGTCCTTGACCTTCAACTTCAACACTCCCCCCCCCCCCTCTCAAGTCTGTCGTCCCTGATAGACCCTTGTTGTAATGGTTGTTCTAGGTAGTGCTTGAGAGGTAGTGTCCATTCGGTAGGAACCAGAGCCGTCTATCTTCCAAATGTAGCAAGGTTGGTTGTCAGGTTCTTCATTTGTCACTGCGAGCCTTTGCAATTTGTAGTCCTTTGGAATGTGCTTCTTCCTTAAATTCGAGCATGATTGTGTCGTTGTGAGTCTCCATTGATGGCTTCTAGATCTTCTTAAGATGATGTTCATAGTAGTCACGCCAATCACTGCCTTAAGCACCTGGCATGAACATGGCATCCACAACTATTGTTTCCCCTTACCATGGTCGGAGGGAAGAGCTTGAAGGTCCACAACTTGAGCGATGCTTAACTACTGTATGTACGAGAGCATCTAAGGAGATATCTGCAAGGGTTAGTTTGGTACCCTGAAAATCCTTGTTTGAATACTGGATGAGAAGACTCCTGCTTATGGTAAGCTAACGAGAATATGTGAAACTAAGCTTGGTGTAGTTACCCAATGTCATTTGTCAAGGAATATAAAGAAATTCAATTCTCAGTATTTGGCAAATGTTGCTTTGAAGAGAGTAGACAGGACCAGGCACTCAAAGAATTTAATCAGTGGATCCTCAACACGAACATTCATCAACAATGTCCATCACAAATGCCGGGAGCACAACACGAAGAGATACACATCAATCAATGCTTCATCATGGTAAGTATCTTTTACCTTGGCAACACCATAACCATGCTAGATTAGGAAACCTCTTCGTCGGCATACCCTTGAGCACTTAGCTCAAGACCCCAATTTTTGCACCATACTTCTTCCAATGCATTTTCCAAGTAAGCATGTATAGGGCTACATTACAAGGCCATGCACAAGGCACATATTTTCCTCAACCCATGCACGAACACACTTACCCATCATTCTGCACGTCTTCCTACTATTGTTGAAGAGCTGATTTGATCTTCTTTCGGTCTCTGTATGCGGTTCTTACCCTTTTCTCTTTTTGGCTTCTTTGTTGAGACCTTTCGCATGTGGGAGAACATAGGTTGCTGTGGATGTAAGAGCTTCTTAGGTACCCACATCTGTAACCGCCCTTGTTGAGCTACAGCTAATTTCTTAGGCACCCAAACTTGTCGGATACCTTGTGGTTGAGCTTGTTCGAGCTTCTCCCTTCGTCTTCTGGCCTGGTTGGCTTGCATGGATGGGATTTGTGGGGGCAAGGCTGGTGGTTTCTCTCCTTTGCATACCCATATCTGCTTCATGCTCGGAACTGCTTTCGTGTTGAAGGGTGTCTTTCTATTTGCTATAGCAATTTTCTTGAATCGTTGTGCTTGCTTCTGAGGTTCAACTACTGTGGATGCGTTACTCTTCGAAAAAGAATTAGGGTTTGCTTGCCTTTGTGACTGTCTTTTCATGATTGAGTCCTTTTGGATTATAGAGCTTTTGACACATACAACATCTTGCTCGTGAAGATTAGTCTTAGAGGAACTAAGAGAGTGTGTGGTGCCATGATCCATGAGCATGCAATTCTCTAATTTTAATGTAATGCATTGTTCATGTACCCAAACTTGAAGAAGTTGACTTCTGAGGTTTAGGTTGATTGCATGGTCATAAATTCAATCTTGACCCAAGACAAGTGGTTCCGTAAGGTCCTCATCTCGACACACCAGCATTTTGACTTTCATTGGAACATCTTGAAGGTAGATGGGAAATTCCACCTCGCCCAAACAAGGAGTTTCCACACCTCCCAAACCTATGAGATAAGCTTCTATGGAATTGATGTTCAAGTGCAAGTCTTGGCAGTAGGAAATTCTAACTGCACTAGTTGCTGCACCTAAGTCAATCAATGCTTTCATAGTTCTTGCACTCTTTCCTTTTCCTATCTCTATGGTCACAAAGGGACGTTGGTCAATGTTTTGAGAAGTAATTATGCATGATTTTTGGCACATATCCATGTGATATTTTGGGGCTTTTGAGTTGACATCTAAGCCTAGTCGCCTTAACTTATTTCGCCTAATATGCTCTCTGGCCTCTGTCTGTGCTTCTTCTCTCACCCTTAACTCTTCTTCTTTTCACTTCTTAGAAGTGTTGAGTCTCATTAGCATATCCTCAGTAAGAGGTTCTTGATACAGCTTGACTCTACATCCACGCATGTAGTTTGGCAAGATGTCTCCTTCTAAAGTGGCCAATTGAACTGCACCACTAGTGGAAATTCTATTAATGATCATGGGTCCATATCCTCGTTTTTCTAACTTGTGGGCATACTGCTTTAGTGTATAAACTAACACTAGGTCTCCCTCTTTTAGTCCCTTATCCTTGATGTGTGCATCAAAGTATGCCTTTTGCCTTTTCTTTGCAGCGTAGATACCCGCTGCCGCTCATAGCCTCATCTCACCTAAGCATTCTAAATCAAAGATCTTGGATGACAACTCATGTCCATTCCACTCATGCTCTTGTGCTACTTTGAAAGCTGGGATGAGGAAATCTAATGGTAGCACAACATTCTGTCCGAAGACCATCTGAAATGGGGTGGCATTGAGTACCATTTTTTAAGCAACTCGGTAAGCCCAAACAGCATGATGAAGCTGTTTATCCCAGTCAAAGCATTTATTATTAACTAGTTTAGTCAAGACATTACATAGGATCTTGTTTGTGCTCTCAGCTTGTCTGTTAGCTTGTGGATGATAGGGGGCGAACTTCTTATGTATCACCAAGAATTCTTGGAGAAGATTTTCAATGACTTCATTCAAGAAATGTGTGCCTCTATCGCTCACTAACTCTATTGGTAGTCCATATCTTGTGAACACATTCTCAAATAAGAACTTAGCTATTTTTTGAGCATCATTCTTTGTTGTGGCTTTTACTTCTACCCACTTGGTAAGGTAATCTGTGGCTACAGTAATATACTCTACATGGGAGTTTCTAGCTGGGGGGTTAATAGGACCTACAAAGTCTATACCCCACTTCGAAAATGCACGACCTCCCATCATTGGCCTCAAAGGCATCTCATCCTTTCTAATCGGATATTGTGCTCGTTGGCATGTGTCACATTTCTTCACATAGGTATGTGCATCCATATGAAGAGTGGGCCACCAAACTGAGAATAGAATGGTCTTAATTACTCGATCAGGACCAAAGTTTCCACCTGAAACACCACTATGTGCAGTTTCTAAGACTTTTAAATAATCTGATTCGTGAACGCACAATCTTAGATAACCATCCTTGCCTCTTCGGTATAAGTTGTCTCCGACTAAGGCATAGTCCTGAGCCTCTTGCTCCATGCTTCATTTTCTTGCTAGACTTGCCTCTTTGGGTAAGGTTCCCGATCTCATAAACTCTACCAATGGAGCACTCCAATCAGAAATTAATGACACTTGATAAAGGGTGGCATGCTCCACTGGGGATCTCTCTTTGCAGCTTGGACAGTTCTTAATCCACTCATGTATTTCTTTGTCCATGCTAGGCCAATACACTCCTAAACGCTTTAGATTCTGCAATGTTCGTTGTTTAGAATAGTGATTTCCTAGCAATCCTTCATGAGCTTGCTGCAACCAACTACTATGTTCATCATCTTCGACACAACAAGCTAATACACCCTCAGTATCTTTTTTGTACATGCTTCCTGCCAGTATGTGATATTTTTGTCATTTTACAATTTCTCCTTGTGATGTTTTCACATTCTTATTTGCAAGTCGGAAGCTTAGGACTGGTACCAGCTTATTTGCCCATTTAGGAACAACTTCTAAATTGAATAGATAAGCATCAGGTAGTTCATCAGATACTCATTGCGGTGACTCTCCTGAAGTGATGCGAGAAAGATGATCTGCCCGAAGGTGGGTTCTACCTCTTCTAACAACAACTTCAGAGTCATATTCCATTAGCAAGAGGAACGATCTTACTAGACGTCCTATATTGCAAGGTTTATTGACCAAATATAACAAAGCTTGATGATCAGTGAAAAACTTGAACTTATTGGCCAATAAATAGTGCCTAAACTTCTTTACGACATATACCATGCCTAAACCTTCTCTCTCTGTTGTTGTATAATTTTGCTCAGTTGTAGAGAGCTGTCTGCTGGCATATGCTATAGGCAAATCTAGATTTCCATCACCTGTGGGTTGTGCTAGCACACATCCTATGGCATGATTGGAGGCATCCACATGGACATGGAATGGCTTATTCCAATCAAGAGTTGTCAATATTGGTGTTGTGCACAAACGTTTCTTCAACTCATTGAAGGAATTTTCACATTTGTCATTCCACTCAAAATTTTTCAACAAACCATAAAGAGGTTTAGCTATGATCGCATACATGTGGATAAATCTATGATAATATCCACAATGGCCCATAAAAGCTTCTAACTCTTTAATGTTCCTTGGCCTTGGCAACTTTGCTATGGCTCTTACTTTGTCCTCGTCTATTGAGATTCCGTTCTTAGAAACAATATGACCTAAGATTTTACCTTGACGCACCATGAACACACACTTTTCTGGGTTCAGACACACTCGATATTCTCTACACTTGTTGAAAATTTGTCTGAGCTCAGGGATGTGGTATCTTCTTTCTTGGGAATGGGCACATAAATCGTCCACATATACTTCTAATCTCTTTCGTAAGAACTCTTTGAAGACATGACACATGAGCCTTTGGAATGTTGGAGGTGCATTGGTGAGCCCAAATGGCATCACACAAAATGCAAAGATTCCCCACTCTATGGCAAATGTTGTTTTGTGTTGATCTTCAGGGGCAATGGCTACTTGGTTGTAACTTGAAAATCCATCAATGAAGCTATAAACTTCCTTGCTTGCAACATGCTCCAGTAAATGTTCAGTGATTGGAAGTGGATAACTATCTCTAATCGTAACGGCATTAACTGTTTTAAGGTTAATACACACTCGCAACTTCCCATTCTTCTTGAGCAGCACTACAATGGGGGACACCCATTCAGTATGCTCAATCTCATAGATAAATCCAGCTTCAATTAGCCTGTCAATTTCTTCTTTTATCTTGGCTGCATAAGTATCATTATATGTGTAGGGCTTCTGTTTGGTGGGCTTGGCATCAGCAGTCATGGGGATCATATGAGAGCATATTCTTGGATCTACCCCCTTCAAGTCTCTATAGTTCCATGCAAACACATCCCTATATTCCCTTAATAGAGCTACAAGCTCCATTTCTTCTCTTGCACTTAGGTCATCTCCTATATACGTGCATCTCTCTTCATTCTCTTCAATGGCCACTACAATCTTCTTGGTCTTTTCTTTATTATCATATGATTCTCCTATGATGGCCTCTCTCTTAGGCATTCGTACCAAAATTTTTGGATCCTCAACTTCATGTTTCTTGAAATTCTCTGGTACTTCAAACAATGATTCCTCCTCTTCTTGTTTCACTGCTTTTCTTTTCTTTTTCTTTTGACTGCTCTCACTTCCATTCTTTGAATTTAACGTTTTAATACTTGTGAGAGGCTCTTCTTCTTTTTGGGTAAGCACTCCTACATCTTCTAGATAGTGCTGCTCTGAATTAAAGGAACTATCCATCACAATGGACTCTAGATCGTCATCGTTCTCTTCTTCTTCTATGACATCACTAGGGTCACATTCTTCTAGCAAGGGCTGACACATGAACATAGAAATATCATAACCCTCCTCATCACAATGAGGTGTCCATTGTTCGTCATTGACAGCAATGTCCATGGTAGCTAAGATTTCTGGCCAGCCATGAGGTTCAAGTTCCTCATCTAGAAAGATCATTGGTGTGTAGGCTGGGTCTCTAACTGGTCTATCTCCTGGCAAAGTTCCTTCTTCTCTCGCCTTTAAACATTTTTCCTCTTCCTCTGCGACCTTGGACATCCATAAATGAGTATCTTCATGCAACCATGATGGGTCAAGAGAACTTCCAGAATGCACAGAGATAGAATCTTCTTTCGCTTTGTGGATAGGATTCCACTCTAGGGGTGTGACTTTCCTAAACTCGACCACATGATCGTATGGGTCTCGAGTGCCATCAAAGTAATTCTTCATGGACTTAACCAGCTGGGTTGGCCTCAAGGTCCTAGTCTATTCTCTAGGCCTTGGCAAGGGAGAATCATCAACATTTCTTTGGTTTCTTGGGGCTCTAGGTCTCTCAGTTTCTTCTCTACCCGTCTCTGTTCTTGTTCTTTCTCTCCCCATTGGGTTAGCAAAGCTCACTTCAAGACTGTCTCTACTTCTGTCCCTTTAAGCTCCATGAGCTTGGGATGTTCCAACCCCTTGGTGGCCATAAGAGACATTAGATCTTGGTTGGGGAAAAATAAATTCGCCCTTCCAAGTGTAGGCATGCCTACCATGCTCTGTGACCACAAAGATCCTCTCTAAAGTATTGTCTAAATAGGTCACTTTTCCTGGGATATCAGGATCTTTGAACTCATAGATTGTGATCGTTCCCACCTCATTTGGTTGATCAGGCTTATACCTCCAAAAGGCTTCGTCAGTCTCTCGGTTTAGGAGCAGGTCTATGCTCTTATTAACCTGGGGAACCCACTCTGGCGTGATGATTCTAGTGAGGACTGATTTGCCTCGAGGGGTTCTAGGCTCTCCACCTATGTTCCCTTTCTCTAGGTCACCTATGTCCGTTTCTAAGATCAGATTACCGAATTCGTTTATCCTATCTGGGTGATTTGTGACTACACACACGGTTCCTTCTTTGTCGAGGTATGATCCATTTTCAAACTTGACCTAGATGCTCGAGTCCAATGGGTTGATCTGGGTTTTTGATCTGGACCATAGATCTTCCTAGGTCGTCCTCATAGATGCAAGCACCTAATCGGTTGGTCCTAAGGTATTTGAGTTGCGTCTTTTAAGGGCCTTTGACCCTTTGTAAGTATGGCACGCCTGAACTTCCTATGGGTCTCTCCATACCATGAGACATCTCGGACTCGCTAGTTTCAGAGCTAGGGTAGTGCGAATAGTGGCTCAACTGTTGGGCCCAAAACCTAGCAGTATGGTTGATACTAGCCTCTGAAGACCTAAGACTGTCTATCTCTCCCTAGGTGTCATCCTGATCTAAGGTTCATATGCCTAATTGAATAGCCCCAATTTTCCCAAGTACAACCTCGTTGCAGATCAATTTACATCAGTCACTTGGTTCTTTTTTAAGTGGTTATTGTGTTTAAGATCTTGTCTGATATCACGTCGTCAAGAATATTTGAGTGATTTTCCACACTTTAAGTTGATCGTACCACGTTAAGTTATTTTCCTTTTAAGTTATCGATCACAAAGAGACTATCTTTATGCTTGAACTTGATTATTTAAAAGTCTTCAACTTGATAGATGCCTATCGTCGCCTTGATTTACTTCTAACACGACTCGCACTTAACCTAAGCTAAGAATTGGCAGAGGGAGTTTACAATATTCCAACCTCACTTGCTGATCCCTTGCACTTTGATGCTCAAGAACCCCATTCTCAAGCTTGTAGAATGCCCTTGCTTTGGATGCCCTCAGTGCTCACAATGGACCTGGAAAAGTCCCAAAGTTAGCTCAAGACTTAAATTCAAATGACATAACAAATCACTTCCATTCATGTAATTAATAGATCAAATTATTCTTTGCCTTTATGGAAAACAATCCCAAAGATCCTCAGTTTTTTTTCACCCCTCGGGAGCTTTCCAACGAACCCAAGATCACAACAAACGGATTTCGTATGAGAAAGTTATGTCAGTTCAGGGTTCTGGGGATGAAACAGGGTTCAAATAGGCTAACAAGAAAATAGGATTTCTTGAATTACTTGTGTAGCGGTCTCAGAATGCTCTGATAACCCTTAATGTTTCCCAAATATTAGCCAAAAAATAGACCAAATATCTCTTGCGCTAAAAAATGCCGAATTTGCCCGTCAATCGCGATCGAGTGGTCTATCAATCGCGATTGATGTGTCAGTTGTGATCGACGTGTCGGTGGCGATTGACAGGTCCGTCATGGCTGTCGGTCACAATTGATGGTTCAATCGTGATTGACACATGGCCCGAAATTTCAGTCAGCCATGGTCAAACAATCGTTGACTAGGTTAGTCGCGATTGATAGGTCCGTCGAGGTGTCAGTCGCGATTGATGGGTCGATCACGATTGACACATGGCACATGAAGGCTCTGTCGGTTGTGGTCAAACAGTCATTGACTCTATCGGTTGCGATTGACGTGTCGGTCGTGATTGATAGATCAGTCGGAAAGTGTCCGTCATCGTTTGTCGATTGTGATTGACGTGTCAATCGCGATTGATAGAAAACAGAGGCATATTAAAAATTTAAACACACTTTTGGGCTCCTCTAGGCCTACACATCATGTTTATGCACTTAGTTTATCAAATTGATCAATTTTTTTGTCGGTCGCGACTGACAAGGGTCAACGCCTTGGGAACATTCACAGTAAAAAATTTGTACCTGCTGAAGCTGGTGTAGTTGCTAGGGATGCTGATTCCTGCAGAAAATCTCAAAAAACACACAAATGCACACGCACGTAAGTGCTCTCTTGCTCTCTCTCACAAGTGAAATGAGGGGAAACGGTATGGGAAGGGTGATATGACCAAAAAACTGAAAAAGTTGTGATGATGGAGATTAAGGTGGGAGATGTTGATGATGATGATGGTGAAGAAGAGGCTGAAGAAAACAAGAGAAAATAGATAAAAGTGAAGAAAATACCTATAACTCCAACGTCTCAACTCTACATCTTACCATCAAACGCTCATCCTCAAAACTCGATCCCCGGCAATGGCGCCAAAATTTGGTGTAGCTCAGTGATGAGTAACACCTCCTTTAATGTCAATCTGGGAAGACAAGAGGATGGTATGAAGACCTCGAGCAATTGATGGCACAAGTGTGTGAGTGAGAAGCACACAAACATGCACACACATACACACACACGCACACACACGACAAGAACAAAGAGAGAGAGACAATGGAATCACTTGTATTACAAGAGAGTTTTCATGCAAGTTCAAATCTACAACAAGCTAACCTCAAAAATGAGTTCTCTAGCTCTATTTATAGTTTTTGACTAGCTTTGGTCCTGTCCAGACCTAGTGTCCGGCTTAGTTAAAAATTAGGTTCTAAGGCTATTTTGGGGGCTCAAACGAGCTCTGAAAATTATGAAAATTGGTGCATAAATACTACTAATACTCCTCAAGCTCGAGGACTCTTCATCTTGTACAAAATGGAGTAGGAATAATCAAAAATGATATTTACAATGATGTGGAGTGACTAAAATCACTATTTGGAAAATATTACTTCATGAAAAATGATAGGCCTACTTGCTAGATCTCTGTTAGCTGCTTTGCCTACTTGGCCCTTCTCGTTGGCTTCCTTGTATCGTAAGTCCTTGATTGCCCTAACCACTGCCAACACACAGCTTCAAGTAGACACCCCAAGAAACAGTTTGGCTAGCTGGATGCTGTTGGCAGTAGCAAGAGGCATAGAAGACGCGGAAGCATGTAAAGACAGAGCAGGGAGTCAGTCGAATCATTTTTTCAAAGATTTATGTTTAATAAATACTTTTCAAAACCTCCAACGGTGATTTTCATCACTATTGTAACATATGTAACATATGTAACATAGAAAAACACTTTTTGTAATTTATAGCTCCATTTTGTGCAAGCCGAGGAGTCCTCGAGCTTGAGGAGCTTAGATAGAATGCGTGTACCAAATTTGGTTATTTTTAGACATCGTTTACCCTTTCAAATAGCATCTAGAACCTATTTTTTAACTATGCCGGTCACTAGATGTGAAACCAGTCAAAACTAGTCTAGAATCTATAAAAAGAGCTAGAGATCTCATTTTTGAGGTTAGCTTGTTTGAGTAGAGAAGAGCTCAGAGCTATTTTGAGCTTGTAAGAGTATTCTTGGGCAATAGAGTTGATTTCTCACCTTCCATTGTGTCTTGCTTGTCTCTTCGTAGTGTGTGTGTATGTGTGTGTGCATCTCTATGCTTCTCACCTTCACTCTCACATCATCTCACATTCACGATCTTCATATCACTCCTATCTCTTCCGCAGATTGACATGAAGGAGGTGGAGCTTCTTAATGTGGTTCTCACCATTGTGCTAGAGCAACACCAAATTTGGTGCCGTTGCCGGGGATCAAGTTTAGGACGAATGTGTGATGGTAAGAGTATAGCAAGAAGTGGTGTTGGAAGGTAAAAATTTTCAGTTTTTGTTGTTGTTTTTAGTTAGTTTTTAGTGTTTTTCACCTCGCCCACACTCCAGCTTCATCACCGCATCATCATCTTCCACTCAAAAAAAAAAATCAGAAAATTCACCATATCCACCCATTCTCCTCAATTCCCCTCATTTGTGCATGTGCGAGAGAGAGAGAGAGCTTTTGTGCTTGCATGTGCTACTATGTTTTTAAGTTTTCTTGCAGGTACAGTGCTCTAGTGCATCAGGAAGGCTACAAAAAGGTAAAATTTCACTTTCTATCAGAGATCTGCCATAGGTGTCAGACCATCGCGATGGTCTGCCAACTTTGGAATTTTTGGTAAGCGAGTTCACCACGAGATAGGGGACACAAGCGCATACACGAATCCACACTTGCATTTGCAAAATTTGCATTTTGGTGGACCATCGCAATTGGCTCAGACCATCGCGATTGTGTCACACCATCGCGATTGGCTCACGCCATCGCGACGGCTCGACCGGACCATCGCGACGGCTCACTTGAGCCATCGCGACGGCTCACTTGAGCCATCGCGACGGCTCACTTGAGCCATCGCGACGGCTCACTTGAGCCATCGCGACGGTTCACTTGGACCATCGCGACAATCCCGTTGATCCCACACCATCGCGATTGGCTCATGCCATCGCGCCGACGCTGCCATGTGGCAAGCTAGACCATCGCGATTGTTCGCTAGTCACACCATCGCGACGACCCAAAATCAGACCATCGCGATTGGCTCATGCCATCGCGTGCTTAACCATCGTGACGGTTCACTCGGACCATCGCGACGGTTCGCGTTGACCATTGATTGACGCCATCACGACGGTTCATTTTTGGACCATCGCGACAGTTCACATTCACGCCATCGCGATCATTCACTTTCAGACCATCGCGACAGTGCGCTCCTTCGGACCATCACGATTGTGCCACGCCATCACAACGGTTCACCTGGACCATCAAACGACGGTCCCAGACCATCGCGATTATCTCATACCATCGCGATTGCTCACCCCAAATGCAATTTTTAGGGTTTGATTTTTTGACCAAATTTGGGGCTATTTTCGGCAAATTTTTGGGTGATTAGACTCATAGGAGACCCCTTAGCTCATAGGGAAAGAAAAACCTGTTTGTCAGTTTTCACCCCTGAGGGCCTGAACGCTCATATCTTTTTCATCCGAAGTCCATTTTTTGAGCTTTATAGCTCGTTAGAAAGCTCTCTACGAGTACTACGTGACCTCAACTATTTTTCTCAAAAAGAATACGTTGATTTTTTGAGAGGATATTTTTGAGGTTGACCATCTGTGGGACTAGGAAAGAAAGGGGGCTTTGGAAGAAAATTTTGCCAAAGGTTAAGGGACTTTAAAAGTGTATATACTCAAGTGCTTGATCATCCATTTGAAATTGGTCTAATATTGAATTTTCCAGGTCTAAAAAGGGCAATCAAGGGCAACCAAAGCAAGGTGGAGAAGAACGTAGGGCTTGGGAACCGCGGCTTCTTGGGCATCAGGGCAACCAACAAAGCTGACTTGAGGTTGGAAGACTACTCAACCCCCTCAGTCAATTACTAGCTTAGGATAAACGGTAGCATTATGGATTAACGACGATAGGAATGCCTCAAGTGCAAGAGATTTTATTTTTTAAGTTGAAGACTAAATTAAAGGTGTGTGATACGAAAACATAAAGAAAAAGAACCTAAGTCTGACAGAACGGGAACTCAAAAGTACCACGGAAAGTCTAATTCCTTATGCATACATTGAGACAAGAATTTAAAGGAATTTAAAAGGAATCAAGAAAGTAAGAAAAAAGAATCATTGACGATCAGAGCGTGTACTGAGTGTGCAAGGAAGAAAATTCATGAACCTTAGATCGGGCAAGCATATAGGTAAGTCAGACCGACGAAGCCTTAGATCATCAGAAGCAAGTGAAGGAACCATTGCACGATCATGGGCTCAACAATTGAACACTAGTTATCCCTACGAGAGCTCAAACACGAGTGAATCAGAAATGGATTTCAACACAGAAAGACCCGAAGGAGGGTCAAACGTAGCATATTTAGAAAAACCTGAAGGACCCTATAGGACTGAGTTAGAATTTCTCTGAACCAACCGCTTGGGTGCTCGCATCTATGAGGATGGTTTGCGAAGACAAGTGGTGCAAATGCACAACCCCGATCAACCCATTGGATTGGAACATCTAGTGGTGAAATTCGAGAGACGCATACATAGACAAAGAAGGAACGATGTACATCTTAAGTACTCAGCCAAACAATACCAATGAGTTTGGCGTAATTCAGTTGGAGACAGAAGCGAGAACCCAAGGAAAAGAACCATTGGAAGAACCTAGAACACCTAGAGGGAAATCTGTACTGACAAGAGTATTAGTGCCAGAGTGGATCCCTCAGGATAATAGAAGCATATAATTGTTTGTGAATAAAGAAACAGACAAAGCATTTTGGAGATACAGAACGGAACAACCTAGTGAGGTAGGCTCCATCATGGTTTACGAGTTCAAGGACCTAGATACACCTGGAAAGGTTGTATACCTGGATGAAACTTCATAAAGAGTATTTGTGGTACCAGACCACGCAAGAAATACCTACACATGGAGAGGTAAGCTAGTATATTCTCCATCACGAACAAATGTAAACGTGAGCCAACAAGGGGCATGAACATCCTCCACCCATGCTAATCAAAGAGAGAAAAACAAAGAAAGACCGGAAGTAAGTTTCAATCATCCCATAGGGAGAGATAGAACCACCATAGACACGGATGGAGTGGAAAGACAAAGAATGCCAGGTGGTAGAGATGATTTTCCTCTACCTAGACCACGTGAACACGCAAGAATATTGAGACCCATTCAGTTAGTAAAGTCTATGAAAAATTATTTTGACGGGACAAGAGATCCCTATGATCATGTTGCTGAATTTAAGCAAGTGCTAAGGGCAGAACAAGTCGAAGACATGTTCACGCAATACAACGCATTTGGACTAACATTAAAGAACACCGCTTTAACTTGGTTCCAACCATTGCAACAAAGGCAATTTAGAGACATCCATCACTTTTAGAGTCATTCATTACGGAATTCTCTAAAAGTGGGATCAGGCATGACACGTCTTCATTAATTCATAGTTTCAACAAACCCCTCAAGAAACAGTTAGACTGGCAGGATGTAGATTTAGACAATATGTTGAAAGATGTCCAATGCAAGAGCTACCCTCAGAGGCCAAACAAGTGTCATTGTTTTTAGACGGCCTCTTGAGCTCTAAACTACGCTCCTATGTGTACTTAAAAGAACCCAGAACGCTAGAGCAATGTGTAAGAATTTGTATACACATTGAGGAAAACTTAGGAGACGAGTTGGAACTCTCAAAGGTCTATAAAAACTCAGATTGTTCATCTCTAGCATCCACAAAATTGTCTAACTCGATAGAGGACCTAGCAGAAAAAGTGGCCTAGAAACTAGGAGTTTCTAGTAAACAGATGCCTAGGGTAACAACAAACAAGCGTTGTTACACCTGTGGTGGTGATCATATGGCAAATGTGTGTCCCAATGCAACACAACTGCAAGCCAAACCTAGTGGCCAATACTATACAATTGAGAGAAGATACACGAATCATACAGCTTAGGACTGCCCATACAACAAACAAGTAGTGAGACAGAACTACCCGCAAGCATACCCGCAGCCAGGTAGGTATCAAGGTCAATACAATGCGCAGCCTCATTATTATAGGCCTCCATAGAACTACCCTTATCAGGCTCAACAGAGACCTCAACCTGTCTTAGCTCAACAGCCACCCCCACCAGCGAATGTCATCTTAGTTAAATATGCTGCTATAGAAGAGAACCTCAATAGGGCATTAGTTCCCGTTTCACCCTTAATTACCGACAGTGATCCGAACTCCAACAGCTTTAACTCTACTCATGTAGATAGTCCACCCGCTTATTACACAGAGTCACTAGAACACGTGGAAACATATCAAATATGATAGTCCACCATTGGAACCTAGTTGGGAGCCCGATTATGCTAACGTGATGTATACGAACCCTAATCCACGGCCCCAATTAAGACAGCAAAGACCACAGGGCCCTAGAGGACCATGCTTTAGGTGCCAAGGAGATCATTTCATAAAGGATTTCCCACATCTGCCGATATCAGGACAATCACAATACTATAACATACAAGGATTTTGTGTCGATTGTGGTAAAGAGCACATAATCAAAGATTGTCCTAAGAACCCCGTGAATGCTTCAAACATGACACCAATCAACGTGATAGGTATTGTGCACAATGCAGATGGATCCAACCCTACATACGTGCCTATCCAAGCTATAACCAGAGCCCAGGCGCTCTTACAGAACCAACAGCTTAATCAGGAGAAAATAACCGGAACTAGTGAAGTTGGAGAGTCTAGCAGTAAAAAGACGAAATCTTGGAAAGATTCCCGAGAAAGGATCAAGAGAAAATGGAGTAAAAAGATAACAGAGTTGGAAGGAAGTCTCAAGGAATCTAGAGCCAAAATCCTAGAATTGACTTCACAAGAGTTGAATCAAGAGAACCTAGCACAGAAATCAGGATCAGTTCTAGTTGAACCCATACCGGAAAACCTAGACGTGATGTTTCACGCATATCAAGCAAGAATAAATGAAGGACCCCAAATAGCTGAAATGAGTAAGAACTACCCTCGAGCAGACTTAGAAATTGAGAGGACTAAGCTTTGCATGAAAATGGTAGAATTAGCACAAGCAATGTTCGAAGCCTCTAGATATCTTAACTGGAATAACATGGCAAAACCAGAATTACACTTTCAAGGACTAATGGAGAGGCTAGAATACTTGATTGATAGCAAAGAGAAAAAGGATCAGCATAGGAATCCTATTGTCCAAGAGACCCAGGAGAGGAATGCACCATCCCTATGAAAGTACCCAACAAGGAAGGTGAAGACAACGTGTCTTCCATACATAGGTACTCACATGAATTTTTGAGACAAAATCCAAGAAGAGAATAGGAGAAAAGAACAAGGAACCCATCCTCCTATTCAAGAAATAGACGACTTGCAGGAACAATTTCCCAAAGACATCCCCTCTATTTACGATGATATAGAGGAGGAGCAATTGAGTGAACACACAGGTTTTGAATCTAACTCTTTGCAAGAATTACCTCAGTTCACAGGACCTTGGGAAGCAAAGTCTATTAGTATGAGAGCACCCACTATAATAGTGAGGAATGAAGAATCAGTAATCCCTAGAAACACGGAAGTATCAAGAATACCAAAGTACAATGTAATCTCACTTTAGAAGAGTTGTTAAAGGTAAAACCAGAATTGTGGAAACACGTAGCAAATCAATTCCCTGAGCTTGCTACTGCTCCCTCACAGATAGGATCACATAAGAAAGTACCAGAGATACCCATAGAGTGATTGGAGATGTAAGCGAAGGAGAGGAAGGTAACACTTATCTTCCAATAACCCATCAGGGCTACACCACGAAAGCCATCATAGATTCAGGAGCCGGAATAGCCATTGCTACCACCGCTTTATGGAAACGTTGGGGTAAGCCAGCATTGAGACCCATCAGGATGAAGCTACAAATGGCTGACGGACACATAGAAAAACCATTAGGCTTACTAGAAGGCATATCTCTCACCACTTGTGGTGTGGAATTTGAGCATACCTTTGCCATTTGTGATTTTGCGAAAAATCATGCTTACGAGATGATATTAGGACGACCATTCATGCGTCAGTTGCAAATTGTACAAGATTAGGGAACTAATTCTTTGTACTTGCAACATTTAGGAGTGACTACCAAAGTCAATCTTAAAGACTACTCACATAGAGACGTACCCCCACTACAATGGAATACCATCCATAAGACGCAAGAAGAGACAGAATCTGTACACTCATTGGAATCAGATCCTTCATGGTTGCATGAGGACACTCATTTATGGATGTGTAAAGTAGCCAAACAAGAGGAAGAAAGGTTAGAAGCCAGGACTTTAGGTGCAAAACAACATTCATGAACCCTTCAAGACCAAGCTTACGCACCTGTATTATTACCAGACGAAGAATTCGAACCCCATGGTTGGGCAGAAATCTTAGCAACCATGGACGTAGCCATCAATGAAGAACAATGGACACCCCACTGTGACAAAGATGGCTATGACATTTCAGTCTTCACGATAGAGCCAATCATGTGTGATTCGATTATTGAAGAATGTGAACCTAACACTGATGCATTTGAGGATGCGAGCAATTTTGATTTAGAGTCAATTATTATGGATCCGCCTTTTGCATCGGAGGAAGAATATTTCTATGAAGTAGAAGCTTACCCTCCGAGACACGAAGAACTTATGAATGAGGTGAGATTAGCTACACACATGACCACAAGAGTGAAGGAAAGAAAAGAAAGAAGAAAGAAACCATGTCAGAAACAAAAGAATCCTTGTTTGAGGTTCCCGAGAACTTCAAAAAGTATGAGATAGAAGATAGATGAATCATGGTACGAATCCCTAACAGAAAGGCTGACGATGGACATGTATATGATAATCGAGAGAAAACCAAAAAAATTATAGTTGCCATAGAAGGAGAAGAAGAAAAATGTACCTACATAGGGCATGATTTGACAACTGAAGAAGAAGAAGAAGAGTTAGTTGCCCTATTGTGCGAATATAGAGATGTGTTCGCATGGAGTCACAAAGATTTGAAAGGAGTAGATCCAAACATATGTTCCCATAGAATCCCCATGACTCCAGATGCAAAACCCACGAAACAAAAACCATACACGTACAATGATAACTACGCTGCGAAGATTAAAGAAGAGATAGATCAATTGATAGAAGTAGGATTCATTTATGAAATTGAACATACCGAATGGGTATCCCCCATTGTGGTACTGCCCAAGAAAAATGGAAAATTATGTGTCTGTATTAACCTTAAAAAGTTAATGCCGCCATGATTAGAGATAGTTATCCTCTTCCTATCACGGAACATTTATTAGAAAGAGTTGCGGGCAAGGAAGTTCACAGCTTTCTTGATGGATTCTCAGGCTATAATCAAGTAGCCATTGCTCTAGAAGATCAACACAAGACGGCTTTTGCCACAGAATGGGGCATATTTGCATTTTGTGTGATGCCTTTTGGGCTCACAAATGCACCCACCACTTTCCAACGACTCATGTGTCATGTTTTTAAGGAATTCTTATGCAAGAATTTGGAAGTTTATGTCGATGACCTATGTGCTCATTCCAATATCAGGCAGACACATATCCCACAATAAAGACAAGTGTTTGACAAATGTCGAGAATATCAGGTTTGTTTGAACCCAGAAAAATGTGTTTTCATGGTCAGACAAGGCGAAATTCTAGGACACATTGTGTCAAAGAATGGAATTTCGACAGATGAAGAAAAAGTGAAAGTAATTGCAGATCTACCTAGACCAAATAATGTAAAAGAAGTACAAGAATTTATGGGACATTGCAGTTATTATAGAAGATTCATACACAGGTATGCAATCATAGCCAAGCCTCTGTAGTCTCTTTTGACTAAGTTTGAATGGACAGGTGAATGTGAGAATTCATTCAACGAACTTAAAAGGTGTTTGTGCTCAACACCTATCTTGACAACCCCGGATTGGAGTAAGCCATTCCATGTACATGTGGATGCATCCAACTATGCCATAGGATGTGTGTTAGCACAACCCACGAATGAAGGTAATATAGACCTCCCCATAGCTTATGTGAGCAGACAGTTGAATGCAGCAGAAAGAAAGTACACCACGACGGAACGAGAAGGGTTAGGAATGATTTACGCGGTAAAGAAATTGAGGCATTATTTGTTGGCAAACAAGTTCAAATTCTTTACAGATCATCAAGCATTATTGTATCTAGTCAACAAGCCTTGTAATATAGGAAGATTAATACGTTGGTTTTTATTACTCATGGAGTATGACTTTGAAGTAGTAGTCAGGAAAGGAAAGTCACATCTTAGAGCTAACCACCTTTCAAGATTAACCACAGGAGAAGCTCCTCAAGGAGTAGTGGATGAGTTACCCGATGCATATTTGTTTAACCTTGAGATAGCACCAGAATGGGCTAAGTCGATAGTCCTGATTCTCACCTATGGACCCAAGAATCCTAGGATAAGGATCAAAGAAGGAGAGATTACAAAATCTCAAAGATATCAAATCATAGCAGGAAGTATATATAAACAGGATAATCAAAAGATTCTTGCTTCTTGTGTAGATGAATCAGAACATGCGAATTGGTTGCAATTAGCACATGTAGGTGCACTAAAGCGACATCACTCGAAACATCGAACATTACAAACTCTGCATAGACTAGGAGTATATTGGCCTTCTATGGAAGCAGATGTCTACAAGTTGTGTAAAGAATGCCTTGTCTGTTGTGAAAGACCACCAGTAGAACATGCTACATTATATCACGTGTCTCTCACACCAGAATGGAGTGAACCTTTAGTGACATACTTGAGGACGAAAACATTCACTCAAGGAATGACTTTAGCGCGACAACGCAGTCTAGAGCAGGAAGCTCAAGACTACTCACTTATTGGTGATAATCTATATAAACGAGGACAAGATGGATACTTAAGACAATGTGTTCATGAAAGCGATTATCTGATCGTACTAGAGACTGCACACCAGGGTGTTGTAGGAGGTCATTTTGGACCCGATAGGATAATCAAAGTCATCCTCTTTGCAGGATTATGGTGGCCCACTCTTCACATGGATGCACATACCTATGTAAAGAGATGTGATGTGTGCCAAAGAACTCAATTTCCTACTCGCAAAGATGAAATGCCATTGAAACCCATGATGGGAGGATGTGCATTTTCTAAGTGGGGTATAGACTTTGTAGGACCCATTAATCCCCCTGCAAAAGGAACACATGTTGAATACATTATTGTTGCAACAGATTATCTTACCAAATGGGTAGAGGCAAAAGCCACGAAAAAGAATGATGCAAACACGACTGCAAAATTCTTATTTGAAAATGTCTTTACAAGATATGGATTGCCTATAGAGTTAGTGAGCAATCGAGGAACTCACTTTCTAAACCAAGTCATTGAATATTTTTTACAGGATTTTATGGTGATTCACAAGAAATCCGCACCATATCATCCTCAGGCCAATGGTCAGGCTGAAAGCACTAACAAGATCCTTTGTAATGTACTCACGAGACTCATGAACAACAAACGTTCAGATTGGGGCAAACAGTTACACCATGCTATTTGGGCATATCGAGTGGCCTACAAGACCGTAATCAATGCAACTCCCTTTCAGATGGTTTTTGGTCGGAATGTTGTGCTTCCTTTGGACTTCTTGATACCGACCCTTAAGGTTGCACAAGAACATCAATGGACCGGCCATGAATTATCAGCAAGAATAATGGACTTGGAACGATTAGGAGAAACTAGGCTGAAAGCAGCAGCAGGGATATATGCGGCAAAGAAACGACAGAAAGCCTATTTCAATGCGCATGTGAAAGATAAAGGTTTAAAAGAAGGATATTTAGTCTTAGTATATATGCTGAAGCAACACGCACGGAAGTTAGAAAAGCGAGGTTATGGACCTATGATCATTAACAGACTCTCGACAAGTGGAGCAATACAATTAGCCACCTTAGAAGGAGACATAATGCCTAATTACATTAGTGGCTGTAGAGTCAAGTTATATCAAGAACCTCTTACTGAGGATATGCTTAGACGACTCACATTGGCAAAGAAGTGTAAGGGGGAAGAAAAAAGAATACGCGCAGAAGCTCAGGCAAAAGCCATAGAACGCATTAAGTGCATGAAGCTACAAAGACAAGGACTAGGGAGAGAACATTATAACCATCTGGAAACAACACCCAGATACCCCATGGCCATGTGTCAAGCAAAGTCAACCACTCATCCTAGCATAGTGGATAGGAGACCATTCATTATAGTCAGGCTAGAGCACGGCAATCCTTGCCATGAGCTCAGGTCTTTAATTGACTCAGGTGCTGCGACTAGTGCGATTAGATGGTCCCACTATAAGGACTCAAGAATACAAATGCGCCCAATTGAGGCATACCTCATAGGGCTAGGAGGCATGGAAACCCCTTGCATGGGTGAGGTGGGTCTTCCTATCCTCATAGACGAAGTGACCTTGACATGAAGTGACCTTGACAGTGAAGCTACTAGTGTGTATGATGACGACCTGATAGAACCCCTAATCCTTGGCCAAGATTGGCTATACGATCACTTAGTGGACCTAAATCTTAGACAAGGCTCCTTACAAATTGGAACCTTAGATCAGAAGCGAGTGATACCGCTTGACTTCCCTAACGGCATTCCGACTTAGGTTTGTAACCCTAGACCCTATGAAATGCATGCGATGGAAGACCGGAAGATCTTTGGTCAGATAAGTCATGTTACGTCTACACCAACCCAAGCAGGCTTTGCGATGGACAATTGTCAACCAGAAGGACGTCAAGAGATTTTCCCTTGGGCTTCCTACAAACTACAAGGGGCAATCACCCAACCGCTTGGTCAAATGGACACAATCAGCGGTCATGTGGGTTACATCAGCGGACAAATGAGGACGATTGCAGGTCAGGTGGACTCCATCAGCAGCCACATGGGAAAAACACCCTGTAATGCCCATCCTTCCACACTTTGTTGGAAGTAGCCAGAGGCATAGAAGACACGGAAGCATGTAACGACGGAGCAGGGAGCCAGTCGAATCTTTTTTCAAAGAATCATGTTTTAAAAATACTTTTCAAAAACCTCCAACAGTGATTTTTATCACTAATGTAACATATGTAACATAGAAAAACCCTTTTCTTAATTTCTAGCTCCATTTTGTGCAAGCCAAGGAGTCCTCAAGCTTGAGGAGCTTAGGTAGAACAAGTGTATCAATTTTCGTTATTTTTAGACACCGTTTACCCTTCCAAATAGCATCTAGGACCTAATTTTTAACTATGCCGGTCACTAGATGTGAAACCGGTCAAAACTAGTCGAGAAACTATAAAAAGAGCTAGAGAGCTCATTTTTGAGGTTAGCTTGTTTGAGGTTAGAGTTCTTTTGAGCTTGTAATAGTGTTCTTGAGTAATAGAGTTGATTTCTCACCTTCCATTGTGTCTTGCTTGTCTCTTCGTAGTGTGTGTGTATGTGTGTGTGCATCTCTATGCTTCTCACCTTCACTCTCACTTCATCTCACATTCACGATCTTCATATCACTCCTATCTCTTCCGCGGATTGACATTAAGGAGGTGGAGCTTCTTAACGTGGTTCTCACCATTGTGCTAGAGCAACATCAAATTTGGCGCCGTTGCAGGGGATCGAGTCTAGGATGAATGTGTGATGGTAAGAGTATAGCAAGAAGTGGCGTTGGAAGGTAAAATTTTCAGTTTTTGTTGTTGTTTTTACTTAGTTTTTAGTGTTTTTCACCTCCCCCACACTCCATCTTCATCACCACATCATCATCTTCATCTCCAAAAAAATCAGAAAATTCACCATATCCACCCATTCTCCTCATTTCCCCTCATTTGTGCATGCGAGAGAGTGAGAGAGAGCTTTTGTGCTTGTGTGTACTTTTGTTTTCTTGAGTTTTCTTGCAGGTACAGAGCTCCAGTGCATCAAGAAAGCTTGGAAAAGGTAAAATTTTCAGTTTCTATCAGAAATTTCCAACTATGTCAGACCATCGTGATGGTCTGCAAAGTTTGGATTTTGAGGAAGGCGAGTTCACCATCGTGTAGGCGACCCCTGCGTGTATAGGAATCCATAGCTACATCTCAAAAAATTGCATTTTGGTGGACCATCACGACGGTCTCAGACCATCGCGATTGTGTCACACCATCGCGATTGGCTCACGCCATCGCGACGGCTCGGCCGGACCATCGCGACGGTCTCATGCCATCGCGACGGTTCATTTGGACCATCGCGACGGTTCGCGGACCATCGCGACTGTTCGGTTGACCCCATACCATCGCGATAGGCTCACGCCATCGCGCCGACGGTGCCACGAGGCAAGTTGGGCCATCGCGACGACACCCTTACACCATCGCGACAACTCGAATTTCGAACCATCGCGATTGGCTCAAGCCATCGCGCCCGGACCATCGCGATTGGCTCAAGCCATCGCATCTGTGATCGTCGCGACGGTTCACTTTGGACCATCACGATTGTTCACGTTGACTGTTGACTGACGCCATCGCGATTGTCCGCCTGATCGAGCCATCGCGATTGTTCACTTTTGGACCATCGTGACCGTGCACTTCAGACCATCGCGACGGTTCACCTTCACGCCATCGCGACGGTCCTAGACCATCGCGATTGTCTCACGCCATCGCGATTGTGCACCCCCATCACAAATTTTAGGGTTTCATTCTTTGGCCAATTTTGGGGCTATTTTTGGGAAATTTTTGGGTGATTATACTCATAGGAGACCCCTTAGCTCATATTTGGAGAAAAACCTGTTTGTCAGTTTTTACCCCCCAGGGCTTGAACGGTCATAACTTTTTCATCCGAAGTCCGTTTTTTGAGCTTACATTAGAAAGATCTCTACGAGTACTACGTGACCTCAACTGTTTTTTTCTTAAAGAATACGTCTATTTTTAGATAAGCTATTTTGAGGTTGACCTAGTTTGGGACTAGAAAGCCAGGGGGCAAGCATTGAAAAGTTGGGCAAAAGGGAAGGGACTTAAAAGGTGTATATACTCAAGTGCTTGATCATCCAACTGTGAATTGGTCTAATATTGAATTTTTCCAGGTCTAGCAAGGGAAATCAAAGGCAACCAAGGCAAGGCAGTGAAGGGCATAAGGCTTGGGAAGCGCGGCTTCTTGGGCATCAGAGCAACCAGAAAAGCTGACTCGAGGTTGGAAGATTACTCAACCCCCTCAGTCAATTCTTAGCTTAGGATAAACGGTAGTATTGTGGATTTAAGACGATAGGAACGCCTCAAGTTCAAGAGAATTAAATTTATCAAGTCCAAGACTAAAGATAAAGGTGTTTGACACAAAAACCTAAAGGAAAGAACATAAGTCTGACGAAACGAGAACTCAAAAAAGTCCCACGGAAAGTCAAATTCCTGACGCATACATTAAGACAAGAATCTAAAGAAATCTAAAAAGAATCAAGAAAGTAATAACAAAGAATCATTGACGATCTGAGCGTGTATTGAGTGTGCAAGGAAGAAAATTAATGAACCTTAGATCGGGCAAACATATAGGTAAGTCAGACCGACGAAGCCTTAGATCATCAGAGGCAAGTGTAAGAACTACTACACGATCGTGGGCTCAACAATTGAACACTAGTTATCCCTACGAGAGCTCAGATACTAGCGAATCAGAAATGGCATTTAGCACAGACAGACCAGAAGGAGGGTTGAATGTAGCACATTTAGAAAAACCAGAAGGACCCTATAGAACGCAACTAGAGTTTCTCCGAACCAACCGATTAGGTGCTCGCATCTACGAGGATGGTTTGCGAAGGCAAGTGGTGCAAATGCACAACCCCGATCAACCCATTGGATTGGAACGTCCAGTGGTGAAATTTGAGAGAGACGCGTACATAGACAAGGAAGGAACAATGTACATCTTAAGTACGCAGCCAAACAATACCAACGAGTTTGGCGTGATTCAGCTAGAGACAGAAACTAAATCTCAAGGAAAAGAACCATTAGAAGAGCCTAGAACACCTAGAGGGAAATCCGTACTGACACGAGTACTAATCCCGGAATGGTTCCCTCAGGACAACAGAAGCATAGAGTTGTTTGTAAATAAAGAAACTGATGAAGCCTTTTGGAGATACAAGACAGAACTACTTAGTGAAGTAGGTATCATCACGATATACGAGTTCAAGGACCCGGATACACCTGGAAAGGTTGTATACCTGGATGAGACTTCAGAAAGAGTCTTTGTGGTACCTCACCACGCTAAAAACACATACACATGGAGAGGTGAATTGGTATTCCCTCCATCTAGAATGAACATGAACACAAGTCAACAAGGGGCAGGAACATCATCAGCCCATGGAAATCAAAGAGAGAAAAATAAAGAAAGACCCGAAGTAAGCTTCACTCATCCCATAGGGAGAGATAGAACAACCACAGACACTAATAGAGCGGATAGACAAAGAGATCATGGAATACCAGGTGGTAGAGATGATTTTCCTCTACCTGGACCACGTGAACACGCAAGAATATTGAGACCCACTCAGTTAGTGAAATTCATGAAAAATTATTTTGATGGGACAAGAGATCCCTATGACCATGTCGCACATTTCAAGCAAGTACTAAGAGCAAAACAAGTCGAAGACATGTTCACGCAATACAACGCATTTGGACTAACGTTAAAAAATACCGCTTTAACTTGGTTCCAACCATTGCAACAAAGGCAATTTAGGGACATCCATCACTTTTTAGAGTCATTCATCACTGAATTCTCTAAAAGTGGGATTAGACATGACACGTCTTCATTGATCCATAGAAACAGTCAGACTGGCAGGACGTAGGTTTAGACAATATGTTGAACGATGTCCAATGCAAGAGCTACCCTCACAGGCCAAGCAAGTGTCATTGTTTCTAGATGGCTTGTTGAGCTCTAAACTACGTTCCTATGTGTACCTAAAAGAACCCAGAACGCTAGAGCAATGCGTAAGAATATGTATAGACATTGAGGACAACTTAGGAGACGAGTTGGAACTCTCAAAGGTCTGTCTATAAGGACTCAGACTGTTCATCTCTAGCATCCACGAAATTGTCTAACTCGATAGAAGACCTCGCAGAAAAAGTGGCCCAGAAACTAGGAGTTTCTAGTAAACCTAGGGTACTAACAAACAAGCATTGTTACACTTGTGGTGGAAATCATTTGGCAAATGTGTGCCCCAATGCACCACAACCACAAGCCAACCCTAGTGGCCAATACTGTACAATTGAGAGAAGATACACGAATCATACGGCTCAGGACTGCCCATACAACAAACAGACCGTGAGACAGAACTACCCGCAAGCATACGCACAGCCAGGTAGGTATCAAGGCCAATACAATGCTCAGCCTTATTACTATAGGCCTCCTCAGAACTACCCATACCAGGCTCAACAGAGACCTCAACCTGTCTTAGCTCAGCAGCCACCCCCACCAGCGAATGTCATCTCAGTCAAATACGCTGCTGCAGAAGAGAACCTAGGTAGGGCCTTAGTGCCTTCTTCACCTTTGATCACAGAGAGTGACCCGAACTCAAACAGTTTTGACTCTACGCATGTAGATAGGCCACCCGCATATTACACAGAGTCACCAGAACATGTAGAAACATATCATTATGATAGTCCCCCAGTGGAACCTAGTTGGGAGCCAGACTATGCTAATGTGATGTACACAAACCCAAATCCACGGCCCCAATTGAGACAACAGAGACCACAGGGCCCTAGAGGACCATGCTTTAGGTGCCAAGGAGACCATTTCATAAAGGAGTGTCCACATCCTCCAATAGCAGGGCAATCACAGTACTATAACATCCAAGGCTTTTGTGCCGATTGTGGTAAAGAGCACATAATCAAAGATTATCCCAAGAACCCTGTTAATGCTTCGAATGTGACACCGATCAACGTGATAGGTATTGTAAATAACGCAGATGGATCCAACCCTACATACGTGCCTATCCAAGCTATCACAAGAGCCCAGGCGCTCTTACAGAACCAACAGCTTAATCAGGAAAAATTAGCTGGCGCTAGTGAAGTTGCAAAATCTAGCAGTAAAAAGAAGAAATCTTGGAAAGATTCTAGAGAAAGGATAAAGAGAAAATGGAGTAAAAAGATAACTGAGTTGGAAGGAAGTCTAAAAGAGTCGAGAGCCAGAATCCTAGAATTGACTTCACAGGAATTGAATCAAGAGAATCCAGCTCAGAAATCAGGATCAGTTTTAGCGGAACCCATACCAGAAAATCTAGACATGATGTTTCGTGCATATCAGGCTAGATTAAAAGAGGGACCTCAAGTAGCTGAAATGAGTAAGAACTACCCTCGAGCTGATCTAGAAATTGAGAGAACTAAACTTTGCATGAAGATGGTAGAATTAGCGCAAGCTTTGTTCGAAGCCTCTAGATATCTTAATTGGAATAACATGGCAAAACCGGAATTACACTTTCAAGGACTAATGGAGAGGCTAGAATACTTGATAGAGAGCAAAGAGAAAAAGGATCAGCCTAGGAACCCTATTGTCCTAGAGACACAGGAAAGGAATGCACCATCCCTGTCTCAAGTACCCAATACAGAAAGTCAAGACAACCTGTCTTCCATACATAGGTACTCACATGAATTTTTGAGAGAAATCCAAGAAGAGAAATGGAGAAAAGAACAAGGAACTCATCCTCCTATTCAAGAAATAGATGACTTGCAGGAACAATTTCCCCAAGGAATTCCCTCCATTTACGAAGATGTAGAGGAAGAACAACTGAGTGGAAACACAGTTTTTGAATCTAATTCTTTACAAGAATTACCTCAGTTCATAGGACCTTGGGAAGCAAAGTCTATTAATATGAGAGCACCCACGATAATAGTGAGGAATGAAGAATCAGTAATCCCTAGAAACATGGAAGTGATCAAGAATACCAAAGTACAGTGTAATCTCACTCTAGAGGAGTTGTTAAAGGTAAAACCAGAATTGTGGAAACATGTAGCAAATCAATTCCCCGAGCTTGCTACTAATCCCTCACAAATAGGATCACAAAATAAGGTATCAGAGATACCCATGGAAAAGATTGGAGATGTGAGCGAAGGAGAGGAAGGTAACACTTATCTTCCAATAACCCATCAGGGCTACACCACGAAAGCCATCTTAGATTCAGGAGCCGGAGTAGCCATTGCTACCACCGCTTTATGGAAACGTTGGGGTAAGCCAGCATTAAGACCTACCAGGATGAAGCTACAAATGGCTGATGGACACATAGAAAAACCATTAGGCTTACTAGAAGGCATATCTCTTACCACTTGTGGTGTAGAATTTGGGCATACCTTTGCCATTTGTGATTTTAGTAAAAATCATGCTTATGAGATGATATTGGGACGACCATTCATGCGTCAGTTGCAAATTGTACAAGATTGGGGAACTAATTCTTTGTACTTGCAACATTTAGGAGTGACTACCAAAGTCAATCTTAAAGACTATTCACATCGAGATGTACCCCCAATACAATGGAATACCATCCATAAGACACCAGTAGAGACGGAATCCGTGCACTCATTAGAATCAGATCCTTCTTGGTTGCATGAGGATACTCATTTATGGATGTGTAAGGTAGCAAAACAAGAGGAAGAACGATTAGAAGCCAGGACCTTAGGTGCAGAACAACATTCACAAACCCTTCAAGATCCAGCTTACGCACCTGTAGTATTCCCTAACGAAGAGTTTGAACCCCATGGTTGGGCAGAAATCCTAGCAACCATGGATGTAGCCATCAATGAAGAACAATGGACACCCCACTGTGACG
Source organism: Ceratopteris richardii (assembly GCA_020310875.1). Classification (NCBI taxonomy): domain Eukaryota; kingdom Viridiplantae; phylum Streptophyta; class Polypodiopsida; order Polypodiales; family Pteridaceae; genus Ceratopteris; species Ceratopteris richardii. The sequence goes on from CM035428.1 coordinate 150,836,310, forward strand.
AGGATGGCTATGACATTTCAGTTTTCACGATAGAGCCAATCATGTGCGATGCAATTTTAGAAGAGTGTGAACCTAAAATTGATGCATTTGAGGATGCAAGTGATTTTGATTTAGAATCAATTATCATGGACCCACCCTTTGCATCAGAAGAAGAATATTTTTACGAAGTAGAAACTCACCCTCAGAGACAAGAAGAATTTATGAATGATGTGAGAATAGCCACTCAAGTGACTAGAAAAAGTGAAGGCAAGAAAAGAAAGAAGAAAGAAACCATGTCAGAAAAAGCAGAATCTTTATTTGAAGTACCCGAGAACTTCAAGAAATATGAAATCAAAGATAGAAGAATCATGGTACAAATGCCTAATAGAAAGGCGAATGACGGACAAGTATATGATAACCGAGAGAAAACCAAGAAAATAATAGTAGCCATAGAAGGAGAAGAAGAAAAATGTACATACATAGGGCATGATTTGACGAAGGAAGAAGAAGAAGAGCTAGTTGCCCTATTGCGCGAATATAGAGACGTGTTCGCTTGGAGTTACAAAGATCTGAAAGGAGTAGATCCAGATATATGTTCTCATAGAATCCCTATGACTCCAGATGCAAAACCTACGAAACAAAAACCGTACACGTACAATGATAACTACACTGCGAAGATTCAAGAGGAGATAGATCGCTTGATAGAAGCAGGATTCATTTACGAAATTGAGCATACCGAATGGGTATCCCCCATTGTGGTTGTGCCCAAGAAGAACGGAAAATTGCGTGTGTGTATTAACCTTAAAAAAGTTAATGCCGCCACAATTAGAGACAGCTATCCTCTTCCTATCACGGAACATCTATTGGAAAGAGTTGCGGGCAAGGAAGTTTATAGCTTTCTTGATGGTTTTTCAGGCTATAATCAAGTAGCCATTGCTCCAGAGGACCAACACAAGACGGCTTTTGCCACTGAATGGGGCATATTTGCATTTCGTGTAATGCCTTTTGGGCTCACAAATGCACCCGCCACTTTCCAGCGACTCATGTGTCATGTTTTTAAGGAATTCTTACGCAAGAGTTTGGAAGTATATGTCGATGACATATGTGCTTATTCTAATATCAGGCAGACGCATATCCCAGAGTTAAGGCAAATATTTGACAAATGTCAAGAATATCAGGTTTGTTTGAACCCAGAAAAGTGCGTTTTCATGGTCAGACAAGGTAAAATTCTAGGACACATTGTGTCAAAAAATGGAATCTCTACGGATGAAGAAAAGGTGAAGGTAATTGCAGAATTACCTAGACCAACTAATGTGAAAGAGGTACAAGCATTTATGGGCCATTGCGGTTATTATAGGAGATTCATACACATGTATGCAATCATAGCCAAGCCTTTATACTCTCTTTTAACCAATTTTGAATGGACAGATGAATGTGGAAATTCATTCAATGAACTTAAACGACGCTTGTGCTCAGCACCTATATTGACTACCCCAGATTGGAGTAAGCCATTCCATGTACATGTGGATGCATCCAATTACGCCATAGGATGTGTGTTAGCACAACCCACGAATGAAGGTAACATCGATCTCCCCATAGCTTACCAAGCAGACAATTGAACGCAGCAGAAAGAAATTACATCACGACGGAACGAGAAGGATTAGGGATGATCTACACGGTAAAGAAGTTTAGGCACTATTTGTTGGCAAACAAATTCAAGTTCTTTACAGATCATCAAGCCCTATTGTACTTAGTCAACAAACCCTGTAACACAGGACGACTAATACGTTGGTTTCTATTACTCATGGAGTATGATTTTGAAGTAGTAGTCAGGAAAGGAAAGACACATCTTAGAGCTGACCACCTTTCGAGATTAACCTCAGGAGAAGCTCCTCAAAGAGTAGTGGATGAGTTACCAAACGCATATTTGTTTAACCTTGAGATAGCACCAGAATGGGCTAAGCCTATAGTCCCTATTCTGACATACGGACCCAAGAATCCTAAGATAAAGATCAAAGAAGGAGAGATTACCAAGTCTTAGAGATATCAAATCATAGCAGGAAGCATGTATAAACAGGATAATCAAAAGATTCTTGCTTGTTGTGTAGATGAATCAGAACATGCAAATTGGTTGCAATTAGCACATGTAGCTGCATTAAAGCAACATCATTCGAAACATCGAACATTGCAGACTCTGCATAGATTAGGAGTATATTGGCCTTCGATGGAAGCAGATGTCTACAAGTTGTGTAAAGAATGCCATGTTTGTTGTGAAAGACCACCAGTAGAGCATGCTACATTATATCACGTGTCTCTCACACCAGACTGGAGTGAACCATTAGTGACATATTTGAGGACGAAGACATTCCCTCAAGGAATGACCTTAGCTCGACAACGCAGTCTGGAGCAGGAAGCTCAAGACTATTCACTTATTGGCGATCATCTATACAAAAGAGGACGAGATGGATATCTAAGACAATGTGTTCATGAAAGCGATTATCTGAGCATACAAGAGACTGCACACCAAAGTGTTGCAGGAGGTCATTTTGGACCTGAAAGGATAATCAAAGCCATCCTCTTTGCAGGATTATGGTGGCCCACTCTTCACATGGATGCTCATACCTATGTAAAGAGATGTGATGTGTGCCAAAGAACTTAGTTTCCTACTCGCAGAGATGAAATGCCATTGAAACCCATGATGGGCAGACGTGCATTTTCAAAGTGGGGTATAGACTTTGTAGGACCCATTAACCCCCCTGCAAAAGGTACACATGCTGAATACATTATTGTCGCGACGGATTATCTTACCAAAGTGGTAGAGGCAAAAGCCACAAAAAGAATGATGCACACACAACTGCAAAATTCTTATTTGAAAATGTCTTTACAAGATATGGATTGCCTATAGAGTTAGTGAGCGATCGCGGAACTCACTTTCTAAACCAAGTCATTGAATATTTGTTACAAGATTTTATGGTGATTCACAAGAAATCTGCACCATATCATCCTCAGGCCAATGGTCAGGCTAAAAGCACTAATAAGATCCTTTGTAACGTACTGACGAAACTCGTGAACAACAAACGTTCAGATTGGGACAAACAGTTACACCACGCTGTTTGGGCATATCGAGTGGCCTACAAGACCGTACTCAATGCAACTCCCTTTCAGATGGTTTTTGGTCCGAATGTTGTGCTTCCTTTGGACTTCTTGATACCGACCCTTAAGGTTGCACAAGAACATCAGTGGACCGGCCATGAGTTATCAGCAAGAATAATGGACTTGGAACGATTAGGAGAAACCAGGCTAAAGGCAGCAGCAAGAATATATGCAGCGAAGAAGCGACAGAAAGCATATTTTGATGCACATGTGAAAGATAAAGGCCTAAAAGAAGGAGATTTAGTTCTAGTATATATGCTAAAGCAACATGCACGTAAGTTAGAAAAGCGAGGTTATGGACCTATGATCATTAACAGACTCTCGACAAGTGGAGCAGTACAGTTAGCCACCTTAGAAGGAGACATAATGCCTAATTATATTAGTGGCTGTAGAGTCAAGCTATACCAGGAACCTCTTACTGAGGATATGCTTAGACGACTCACGTTGGCAAAGAAGCATAAGGAGGAAGAAAATAGAATACGAGCTGAAGCTCAGGCAGAAGCTATAGAACGCATTAAGCGCATGAAGTTAAGAAGACAAGGACTAGGGAGAGAACATTATAACCCTCTGGAAACATCACCCAGATATCCCATGGCTATGTGTGAGGTAAAGTCCCGAACGCATCCTAGCATAGTGGACAGGAGACCATTCATTAGAGTCAGGCTAGAGCACGACATAGCACGACAACCCTTGCCAAGAGCTCAGGGCTTTAATTGACTCAGGTGCTGCGACTAGTGCGATTAGATGGTCCCACTATAAGGATTCAAGAATAGAAATGCGGCCAATTGAGGCATACCTCATAGGGCTAGGAGGCATGGAAACCCCTTGCATGGGTGAGGTGGACCTTCCTATCCTCATTAAGGATGTGACCATGACAGCGAAGCTACTAGTGTGCCATGATGACGACCTGATAGAACCCCTAATCCTTGGCCAAGATTGGCTATATGATCACTCAGTGGACCTAAATCTTAGACAAGGCTCCTTACAGATTGGAACCTTAGAGCAAAAGCGAGTGATACCGCTTGACTTCCCTAACGGCATTCCAACTGAGGTTTGTAACCCTAGACCCTATGAAATACATGCGACGGAAGACCGGAAGATCTTGGGTCAGATCAGTCACGTTACGTCTACACCAACCCACTCGGGCTTGGCTATAGACAGTTGTCAATCAGAAGGACGTCAGGAGATCTTCCCTGGGGCTTCCTGCAAACTAGAAGGGGCAGCTACCTAACCGCTAGGGCAGATGGACACAATTAGCGGTCAGGTGGGTTGCATCAGCGGCCAAATGAGCACAACACCCTGCAGTGCTCATCCTTCCAAACTTGCTGCGGACTGGCCTAGATTAAAGATAAAGAACGAATCACTTCCTAATGGGCAGGTCACGCAAGTGTTGGATCTCCCTTCTTTTCCAAAGCAGAGCGTCCAATGGACCTCTCAAACCCAACCACGAAGGAGTCAACCACAACAGAGGAACCCAGACCGACAACACCACCAGATAAGGCAAGGAAAGCAGCAGTATCAACATCACAGAACAAGTGGCCCGAGACAAATATGGGTGCCAAAAGGACAGCAACCACAGGCTATTGGCAACACTACAGACAAGAATAGGACAAAGTTTCAAAAGAAGCAGAGTCAGTATCCAAAGTCCCCTCGATCTTCTTCTACAAGTACAAATACTCGGCAGATTTGGATAGCCAAGAAGTATCTTATCAATTGACCCACACCCATGCAGATTTGGGTACCCAAACAATGTATTATAGCCCAACCCTCAAGCCATGTAATATATACCCCTCAGAAATCTTTTCATCCTTCAATACCACCAAACCCGATACCACTTTTTGTCCCTCAACAGAACCACACCACCCACCCAAAGACTCTTAGGAAATGGATACCGAAACGTATCCAGACGTCTTCTTGTACCCCCTTATCTAACAATTCTCCCACCCTGATTAAACTCCACTCTTGTAATAATTCACCCTCAACCAAACCTTGTATGAATTCATACACCAAAACCCCACATCATGCATTATAAAAGCTCATCAAGAAATGTATGCATAATCTGACCATGTAGGCGTCTAGAGACATGCATTAGCTCTGCAAAAAAATCATTGCATCAATCACTTCATGACACTTGGCTACACGGGTTACACATCGGCTATGGAAAGGGATTGCGGTCTCACCTTATTGGGATCATAATTAATTTCCATACTAATGTGTTAATCTTTTGTAGCAGATCTTTTCCATTAGCTCGTCAGTCATCATGCAAACCGAAGAAGGACCATCAGAAGCTGGCCCAAGCACACCAATGGCCAATATTGGAGAATTGATCACGGAATCTTATCCGACGATGCAACCACCAGAGTTTCAAGGTTTTCCAGGACCCATGCCAATCGACGATCCTCCTAGAGGATATACCGAGAAGATTCATCGTAATTCTCATTGGTTTCAAGGCCTAGCATGACCATTAGCAGACGCTGATTTCATATTTGAGGCCAATTTGGCATTTGATCTTCGCACATGGGCCAAGTACCAGTTCTTTTCAAGAGAATTTGAAGGACTACAGAATACACAAGATTTAACGCACGTTTGGGCATGAGCGGGATTTACAAAATATTTTAGTGACCCTCTGCCTAAACCCGATTTTTATAGATGCTTTTACCTAGTAACCACCTTGACAGCCTCAGAGAACAAGGATCTACCCGGAACATTCATGTTACCATCCTTGGTAAATCACCCTCCATTCAAAAGCTTTTATTTGTCCAAAGATTTAATTCATGCAGCTCTCAAAATACATGGAACACACACTCCGACGGAGAGAGAACGGCTAGTCCTAGAGCAAATGAAACGTGGTGACGTAACTAAGTGGGAGGATATTTCAGCTATAACCCCTGAGCTCTCCAAGCCATTACGGATATGCATGCAGCACTTTGCTTTCCCATCTCAGGATCGTTTTACCATGCCCCACAAAGGAATCTGGTTTGGATTATACTTAGCATGTACTGGACCCCAAACGGTTGATCTAGCTAGCTAGATAATTGATCAGCTCTATTTGGCACAACATAGATGGGAACAAAAGAAAGTCATCAATGGATGTTGTGCACTTACAAGGATTATATATATGTGTTTGGCATATGATTTACCCATAGAGCGCGCCATGACCAGTGAGGAACTGAAGGCATTTAAAGGAACCACAAAGAAAGCTAGGAAGGCTAGCAAAGGCAGAGCCGGAAAGAGGATGAGAGGCACTATCCCGTGCTTACAAGTCCTTGAATCACCCTCACCACAACCATCTCCAGAGCAGTCACCGACAGCAGCCACTCCCACAGTACAACCTATTCGTATCAGATTATCAAGACCAGTTGTAACTGAGGGCACCACTAGTACTGTTGCACCTCAAGCAGTCACAACCCCAGAACCTATCACCACGGAAACGGAAATTCCCACCACTATTGGTGCGGAAGCGTTCTCTTTTCCAATACCCCATTTAGAAGCAGAATAAGCAGAGCCACTGAACACAACATTCGATTCTGAAATGCCCGACGCATTCTCCAATGAGTTTCAATTTTCAGAAGGACAACTGTTTTCTCAAGAATATGAAAGGCCCAGCTATCCCACCACACCCCGGGATCAGCCACAAGAACAGATCGTATCTAGCTCCGATGACAAAAGAACAGCAACCGATGATGACAAAGGCGATGACGAAGCCAGCCAGGGTACTCAGGAATCCCAAGAGCATGAACAGACAGATGGCCAAGGCCAACAAACAGACACACATGGTGATACAAGCACCCATGAAGATGAAACTTGTGAAGCAGTAGCTTACACACTGGCTATTAAGAAGCTGTATAGAACTATGGAAAAAGTTTGGGCACGCAAAAAACTGACTGAGGAAGAGAGTCAAGCAATAATAGAACAAGAACTTGTCATAGGCGGATTCGAAGATGCATACATCAAAGGATTCAGAGAGTTAGTCAAATCAATAGGCTCCAACGAAGCCCTCAGGTACTTGCAAAGAAAGCCACTACCACAGTTTGACCCCCGCCGAGTACGACTACTTTCAAAGCCCGACGAATACATTCGTGTACCAACAGGAGCACAGTCTTTAGAACAAGCCAGGGAGGCACGCCTCGTCCCCGAAAGTTCGTTGGCAGCAGAAACCATCCTTGTAGATTCCCCACCCCGCGCTACAACTGTACATACCTCAGTAGTCACTAAAGTACTGACCACCCCAACCGCTCCTCCATCCAGCCTCCCCCCTTCACCCTCCTTCCCCCAGACCAACATCTTCATTCGCCGGTGGCGTAGCAGAAATGGTTTTTACGACCACTCACCCCACAATTCCTGCACCCATTAGACCCAGTCTACCCCCTCACACATCCACCTTTCTCTCCAACTCATTCCTCCATCCATCTTTCCCGTCCTTCCCCACACCTTCACGACCCCTTTTCCCATTCCCACCGCCATTAACCTTCTCCCCAGTCTCACCTCCCTGACCCACTGTAACCCCTATTTCCCCTTTCCACCAAGCTGCTCCAGCCAGCCCCCCTGTAAATTACTCCTCAACCTTTGTAAATCCCGTATTTACACCAGCACAAGCACCCACAGTCACACCCATATTCACGGTCACCGCACTGGACACATCCAATGACATGGACATCTCACCACACACTGCACCATCACTCACTTCACTCACAACACAAACATATTTAGGCACATCACAATTTTCAACACTCACCACAGCATCCACCTTCCCAACCCCATTCTCCGTTCCCTTTGCATCTACACCCACTACATCTTCATTTAGCACCCCATTAATACTATCACCCACTGTAGATAATGCATTTCCACAGATGTTCATGTGTATGACGCAAGTAAGAGATGAGTTCACATCTCTTGGCGATAATTACCAGCAGCTGCAGAGGACAACCAATGACTTACAGTCGCAGCTTAATTTATTGTCTATTGAGAATGCCTCTCTGAACACCCGATACCAAGAATTACGCGAGGCATATCACAAATTGGAATTGGAAAGTGAAGAAAAGACCAAGGAAGCCACTGCTGACCTGGATAACTTATTAAGAGCCCAGATAGTCTGCAATGCAACGCTAACACGAAATATGGGCTTACTACGAAGACACCTAGCAGCCGCCAAGGAAGAAAACCAGCGCCTACAGGATCAGAACGGAGAAAACTTAGGAGCAGCTCTTGACCACCCAGACCAACCTTTGAGTCCTAGTCGGTTCAAAGCCATTCCCTCAGACTCAATGAAGATGCTGCTAGAAGATCATGTAAGACTGCTAGATGAATATGATCGCATGAATGAGGAGTTACAGAAACTCAAAGAAGATCATAAATTACTCCAGTTACGAGCATCGGCACAACCAGACATACCAGCACCTGTGGACCCCTCTCCTGACATCTTAGAGGAACTCAACGCATTACGGGCCCAGGTATCAAACCTTGAATCAAGGATTGCAGTATATGAAGCACCACCCAGGCCATATTCCCCACCTGAGCTTCCAACTGAGGAAGAAACTGTCACCATCCCGGTGGAGGAAACATTTGAAGAGGCGTACGAGCCACAACCCATCCCAGGCGGACGCGTCACGGCCGAAGGCCAGATGACTTACGAACTCCCAACCCCCACGTGGATGAAGACTATTGAGGAACTTGGGACAACGCACTCAGCTAGAGTAGAGGCACAATTACATGCCATGGCGATGATAGAAGAAAGAATTTTACAATCTTCATTCTTTGCTCATTTGGCCCCGCGACGATACATATCTGGGCATGAGCTCCAGTATAAACCGTATTTTATTTTAATGGCTGAATACCAGTTAGCCATTGAGAAAGAGACAGGTAAGAAACCATCGCATGCAACTCAATTCGAGGAGGACGATCTACCACTCGATGCGCAGCAAGGAGAGATCTATCAACCAGAGTGGCGAAAAGATTTACTACAGCAATATCCAGAAATGATGAGTACATGGGTAAAGGCACGTTTGCACTTAAAGTACAACCCATGTTGGGGACCAGTACCACGACGCTGCTCCTGGACAGCCTTTGCTATTAAGGTACAAAACAATAAGCAGTGCCAGGACTGGTTGAATTACCCCTATTTTAAGTCACCCATCGAATTACCAACTATAGGCTACATGATGGCTACAATTCACCACTGGCTCCCTAGATTAAAGCATATGGACGATATAGCGGCGCATATGACTGTCAAAATCTTTGACATGATGCAAGTGATTTTTAAAGTCTTCCGACGCGTCAAGGCACCTCATGTAAAATCCCCAGGCTTTGAGCATGGCAATTTCGATCTGATATATGATATGAGTACAACGCCATCGCTACGGGTGTGTTATGCCTGGCATTGCAGAATAAAGTACCTACCGGCGTGCTACAAGCAGACTTTCGAAGAGATGTTCACAACCGGCTTCTAGGAATACCATTCAAAGGTATTCATAAGCAGGCCTACACATTTATTACAATTATTTGCCTGTGAACGAATGGTATATTCCACACACTATCAGCTCCCGCCACCGGAAGAACCGCAACCAATAGACTGGGAGAAACTCGAGGCCGACCTGGCTCGAGGCATTCGTATCTCCGAGCACACCCTCGCTCATGACCTCCTACAGAACTATATCCGGCAGACCTCACAACAAGGTTCTGTCAGGGACGACAGAAGCGAGAGGGAGGGGGGTGTTGGAAGCAGCCAGAGGCATAGAAGGCGCGGAAACATGTAACGACGGAGCAGGGAGCCAGTGGAATCTTTTTTCAAAGAATCATGTTTTAAAAATACTTTTCAAAAACCTCCAACATTGATTTTTATCACTAATGTAACATATGTAACATAGAAAAACCCTTTTCTTAATTTCTAGCTCCATTTTGTGCAAGCCGAGGAGTCCTCGAGCTTGAGGAGCTTAGGTAGAACAAGCGTATCAATTTTCGTTATTTTTAGACACCGTTTACCATTCCAAATAGCATCTAGGACCTAATTTTTAACTATGCCGGTCACTAGATGTGAAACCGGTCAAAACTAGTCTAGAAACTATAAAAAGAGCTAGAGAGCTCATTTTTGAGGTTAGCTTGTTTGAGGTTAGAGTTCTTTTGAGCTTGTAATAGTGTTCTTGAGTAATAGAGTTGATTTCTCACCTTCCATTGTGTCTTGCTTGTCTCTTCGTAGTGTGTGTATGTGTGTGTGCATCTCTATGCTTCTCACCTTCACTCTCACTTCATCTCACATTCACGATCTTCATATCACTCCTATCTCTTCCGCGGATTGACATTAAGGAGGTGGAGCTTCTTAACGTGGTTCTCACCATTGTGCTAGAGCAACACACTTACTATGGAATGGCCTAGATCTGTGGTACAGAATGTCTCACTTCCTAATGGGCAGGTTTCACAAGTGTTGGACCTCCCTTCTTTTCCAAAACAGAGTGTCCCTCCGACCTCTCAACCTCAACCACTAAGGAGTCAACCACGACGAAGGAACCCAAACCGACGACAATATCAGACGACACAAGGAAGAATGCAGCAGTGGCAATATCACAAAGCAAGAGGCACAAGACAAATATGGGTGCCAAAAGGACAGAAACCACCGACAGATTTCAACAACGAGGACTATGACAAGAAGAAGTCAAGGCAGAAGCAGAGTCAGTATCCAACATCTCCTCGACCTTCTTCTCCGAATACAAACATTCGACAAATTTGGATCGCCAAGAAGTACCTTATGAATCGACCCACACCCACGCAGATTTGGGTACCCAAGCAGTGTATTATAGCTCAACCCTCAAGCCATGTAGTATATAACCCTCAGAAATCTCTTCACCCTTTAATCCCACCACATCCGATCTCAACTTTTGTCCCTCAGCAGAAACCTATCACCTGCTCACAAACTCTTAGGAAGTGGATACCGAAACATATCCAGACGACTTCTCCGACCCCCTTATCTAACATAACTCCCACCCTGACTAATTTACAACCTTGTAATAACTCATTCACGACTGAACCTTGTACAAATCCACACACTATAACCCACCATCAATTGTAATAACACCTCATCAAGAAATGTATGCATCATCTGAAGCATGTAGGTGTCTAGAAACCAGCATTAGTTTTGCAAGAAATCATTCCATAAATCACATCACAACACTCGGCTACACGGGTTACACATCAGTTATGGAAAGGGATTGCGGTCTCACTTTAATGGGATCATAATTAATTTCCATACTAATGTGTTAATCTTATGTAGCAGATCTACTACGCATTCGCATCATTCATCATGCAGGCAGAAGGACCATCAGAAGCTAGCCCCAGTGTACCCATGGCCAATATTGGAGACCTACTAGCGGAGCCCCATCCTACGGCTCAACCCCCAGAATTTCAGGGATTTCCAGGACCCATGCCGATCGACGACCCTCCTAGGGGATACACTGAGAACATTCATTGCAATTCTCACTGGTTTCAAGGGCTAGCAGGACCATTGGCAGATGTAGATTTCATCTTTGAGGCCAATTTGGCGTTTGATCACCGTACTTGGGCCAAATACCAATTTTTCTCAAGAGAATTCGAAGGACTACAGAACACAGAAGACTTAACGCATGTTTGGGCAAGAGCAGGCTTTAGAGAATATTTCAGTGATCCCTTGCCTAAACCCGACTTCTACAGATGCTATTACTTAATCACCACTTTGATAGCTTCGGAGAACAAGGATCTACCAAGAACATTCATTTTGCCGTCATTAGTAAATGATCTGCCATATAAGAGGTTTTACCTTTCTAAAGATCTGACTCGCGTTGCAATCAAGATCCATGGTACACACACTCCGACACAATGAGAAAGGCTGGTTCCAAAGCTAATGAAACGTGGAGATGTTACTAAGTGGGAAGATATCAGCAATCACACCTGAGCTCTCTAAACCGTTGAGGATATGCATGCAACATTTTGCTTTCCCTGCTCAAGATAGATTCACTATGCCCCACAAATGCATCCGGTTTGGTTTATATTTAGCATGCACTGGACCACAAACAGTTGATCTAGCAAGCTGGATAATTGATCAGTTGTACTTAGCACAACATAGATGGGAAAGAAAGAAAGTAATCAATGGATGTTGCGCTCTCACGCGCATTGTATATATGTCTTTGGCATACGATTTACCTATCGAGCGAGCAATGACAAGCGAGGAGCTGAAAGCATTCAAAGGGACAACGAAGAAAGCTAGGAAGCCCAGCAAAGGACGAGCAGGAAAGTGCATGAGAGGTACTATCCCATGCCTCCAGGTCCCCGAATCACCGTCACCGCAGCCCTCGCCAGAACAGTCTCCGACAGAGGCTCCTACAACTATACAACCTATTCGCATACACTTATCAAGACCAGTCATGACAGAAGGCACTTCTAGTGTGGTTACCTCACAACCAACATTAGTTCAGGAACCGACCACCACTACAGTAGAAGTCCCCACCACTATTGGTCCGGAAGCTTTTTCTTTTCCGATACCTAACTTGGAAGTGGAACCTATAGATACAACCTTTGATTTTGAAATGCAGGATGCTTTCTCCAATGAACTTCAATTTTCAGAAGGACAAATTTTTTCTCAAGAATATGAAGGGCCAAGCTACCCGACCACGCCCCGAGACCAACCACAAGGACAAGTAGTATCTAGTTCCGAGGACGAGAGAACAGAAACCGATGAAGACGATGGCGATGATGAAGCCAGCTAGGGCACTCATGAATCCCAAGAGCATGTACAGACAGATGAACAAGGACAGCACACGGACACCCAGGGTGATACCAGTACGCATGAAGATGAAACCTTTGAAGCAGCAACTTATACGCTAGCCATCAAGAAGCTATATCGCACCATGGAGAAAGTTTGGGTGCGTAGGAAATTGACTGAGGAAGAGAGTCAAGCACTTATAGAACATGAACTTGTCTCAGGCGGTTTCGAAGAGGTATACATCAAAGGTTTCAGGGAACTTGTCAAATCAGTGGGATCCACAGAAGCCTTAAGATATTTGCAGAGGAAACCGTTACCGCAGTATGACCCTTGCAGTGTTTTCCTACTAACCAAACCTGGTGAATACATTCGTGTACCGACAGGAGCACAATCTTCAGAACAAGCCAGGGAAGCACGCCTGATCCCTGAAGGCTCATTGGCAGAAGACACCATTATCATCGACTCCCCACCCCACACTATGAAGTACCCGCCACCCCAACCGCTCCTCTTTCACCCCCCGTATCTCCAATCTCCCCTGTACATCCGATCTCTCCCAGACCATCCACATCGTTGGATAGTGCTGTAGCAGAAGACTTCCTTACTTCCATTCACCCAATAATTCCCGCACCTACACAACCTAGTTTTCCCCCTCTGACATCCACTCTTCTATCTAGCCCATTTCTCCATCCATCTTTTCCATCCTTTCCTACACCCCCGAGACCACTATTTCCATTTCTAAACCCGATGACTTTTTCCCTTGTATCACCTCCCTGACCCACCATAGTCCCACTTTCCCCTTTCCACCAAGGAGCATTAGAGAACCCCTCTGTAAATTACTCTTCAACCTTTGTAAACCCTGTATTTACACCCACGCAAGCACACATGATCACTCCATTATTCACAGTCACCGCACTTGACACCACGTCCAATGACATGGATATCTCACCACCCACCGCACCACCACTCACTTCATTCATGGCACAACCATACATAGGCACACCACAATTTTCCACAATCACCATAGCCTCCACTTTCCCACCCCCATTCCCCATTCCCTTTGCATCTACACCCACTGCATCTTCACTTAGCACACCATTAATATTATCACCCACTGTAGATACTGCATTTTGACAAATGCTCACCTGTATGACTCAAGTAAGAGATGAGTTCACATCTCTTGGAACTAATTATCAGTAGGTGCAGAAGACAACGAATGATTTACAGTCGCAGCTCAATTCACTATCCATCAAGAATGCCTTATTGAATACCCGCTACCAAGAGCTACGAGAGGCATATCATAAATTGGAACTAGAAAGTGAAGCAAAGACAAAAGAGGCTGTCAGAGATATCGATAACTTATTAAGGGCACAGACTATTCGCAATGCAACGCTCACTAGGAACATGGACTTACTCAGACGACACTTGGCAGCAGCAAAAGAAGAGAACCAGCACTTACAAGAACAGAACAGAGAGAATTTAGAAGCTGCTCTAGATCAGCCAAACCAACCATTGAGCCCTAGTCGCTTTAAGGCTGTACCCTCCGAATCTATGAGAATGTTGTTAGATGATCATGTCAGATTGTTAGATGAATATGACAACATGAAGGAGGAGTTTCAGAAGCTCAACGAGGAACACAAGACATTGCAACTAAGAGCACCAATACCACAAGGACTACCACCCCGCTCCAATCACAGATAGCTGTATATGAAGCACCCCCTAGGCCAGACTCCCCACCGGAACTACCAGCCAAGGAAGAAACAATCACTATTCCGGTGGAGGAAACTTTCAAAGAAGCATATGAACCCCAAGCCATCCTAGGCAGACAAGTCACGGCTGAAGGCCAGACGATTTTCGAACTTCCAACTCCCGCATGGATGAAGACGATCTAAGAACTTGGAACAACCCACTCGGCAAGGGTAGAGGCGCAGTTACACGCCATGGCAATGATTGAAGAACGCATTTTAGAGTCCCCATACTTCGCTCATTTGGCCCCTACCAGATACATATCAAGGCATGAGCTACAATATAAACCTTATTTTATGTTAATGGTGGAATATCAATTGGCCATAGAGAAAGAAACAGGTAAGAAACCCTCTCACGCTACTCAGTTTGAGCCTGACGATTTGCCACTAGATGCACAGCAAGGAGAGATCTATCAACCAGAGTGGCACAAGGATCTCTTACAAAATTATACAGAGATAATGAGCACATGGGCCAAGGCACCACTACACTTAAAATACAACCCATGTTGGGGACTAGTGCCACATCACCGCTCCTGGAAGGCATTTGTGATTAAAGTACAGAATAACAAGCAATGCCAGGACTAGTTGAATTACCCATACTTCACCCCACCCACAGGACCACCTACAGTCACATACATGATGGCAACGATTCGTCACTGGCTCCCTCGCTTAAAACATATGGACGATATAGCAGCGCACATGACTGTCAAGATATTTGACATGATGCAGATGGTTTTTAAGTTTTCAGACGCATCAAGGCACCTCATGTAAACACCCCAGGCTTCGAGCATGGTAATCAAGGCACCTCATGTAAACACCCCAGGCTTCGAGCATGGTACAACGCCATCGCTACGAGTGTGTTACGTCTGGCATTGCAGAATTAAATACTTACCGACGTGCTGCAAGCAGACCTTCGAAGAAATGTTAACAACCGGTTTCTGGGAATACCATTCAGAAGTGTTCATAAGCAGGCCCACACATTTGCTTCAATTATTTGCATGTGCACAGATGGTATATTCCACACATTATCGACTCCCACCATCCGATGAACCGCAACCAATTGATTGGGAGAAACTTGAGGCAGATTTGGCCCGAGGCATTCGAATATCAGAACACACCCTCGCTCAGGAACTACTCCAGAATTACATCCGACAGACCTCACAACAAGGTTCTGTCGAGGACGACAGAAGCGAGAGGGAGGGGGGTGTTGGCAGTAGCCAGAGGCATAGAAGACGCGGAAGCATGTAAAGACAGAGCAGGGAGTCAGTCGAATCATTTTTTCAAACATTTATGTTTTATAAATACTTGTCAAAACCTCCAAGTTACAATGATTTTCATCACTATTGTAAGATATGTAACATAGAAAAACCCTTTTTGTAATTTATAGCTCCATTTTGTGCAAGCCAAGGAGTCCTCGAGCTTGAGGAGCTTAGATAGAATGCGCGTACCAAATTTGGTTATTTTTAGACATCGTTTACCCTTTCAAATAGCATCTAGAACCTATTTTTTAACTATGCCGGTCATTAGATGTGAAATCGGTCAAAACTAATCTAGAATCTATAAAAAGAGCTAGAGAGCTCATTTTTGAGGTTAGCTTGTTTGAGTAGAGAAGAGCTTAGAGCCATTTTGAGCTTGTAAGAGTATTCTTGGGCAATAGAGTTGATTTCTCACCTTCCATTGTGTCTTGCTTGTCTCTTCGTAGTGTGTGTGTGTATGTGTGTGTGCATCTCTATGCTTCTCACCTTCACTCTCACTTCATCTCACATTCACGATCTTCATATCACTCCTATCTCTTCCGGGGATTGACATTAAGGAGGTGGAGCTTCTTAATGTGGTTCTCACCATTGTGCTAGAGTAACAGATGCAGATTTAGACAATACGTGGAAAGATGTACCACACCTGAATTACCTACACAAGCAAAACAAGTTGCCATATTTTTAGATGGACTTCTAAGTGAGAAACTTAGATCATATGTATATCTCAAGGAGCCAATCACACTAGATCAATGCTTGAGAACATGTATTGACATAGAAGACAACTTGGGTGAGGAGTTAGAATTGTCAAAGCTCTAGAAGGATTCTAACAGTTCTACTAGTCATACTTCAAGACCCTCCACTGAGATAGATGAGATAGTTGAACAAGTTGCTAAGAAGCTAGAAGTTCAAAATAAACAAACACCAAGGGTCACCACGTTGAAGCGATGTTATACTTGCAGAGGGGACTACATGGCTAACATATGCCCATTACAAAATCAGAACATGAGAGAACTGAGATCTCCATATTTCACAATTGAAAGAAAGTACATGAACCACATAGCTCAAGATTGTCCATACAATAGGCAGGTTGTTAGAAAAACTTATCAGCAACCTTACCATTAGGATAGATATCAGAACCAATACCAATAGCCATATTATAGGCCGCAACAACAATATCAAACTCAATACCAGTAGCAATACCAAGCACAATATAGGCCACAACCGGTCCTAGGAAACCAACCGCCACCTCCTACCAATGTGATTCTACTTAAGTATGCAATGGAAGAGGAGAACCCTAATAGAGCATTGGTGTCGATGACCCCATTGTTCTTAGAAAATGTCCCTCATGCTCAAAGTTCTGACTACACCAAAGAAGATAGTCCACAAGCTTATTACATAGAGTCATCTGAGCATAGTGAGACTTATCCCTATCAATATGAGGCACTACCTATGGAACCCAATTGGGAGCCATAATACTCCAATTTCATGTATATGAATCCAAACCCTAGGCCCCAATTGAGAGAAATGAGACCACAAGCCCCTAGAGGACCATGTTTTACATGTGACGGTGACCATTTCATTCGTGAATGTCCCCAGCCACCGACTCTGGGACAAGGATAGAACGTCACAATACAAGGCCTTTGTCCTGAGTGCGGCAAAGAACATCTCCCCAAAGATTGTCCAAGGAACCCCTCTAGTGCACCCAAGGTTACACCCATTAATGTGGTAGGCTTAGTGGTGGATTTAAGTTCAAGTAGCCTTAACATGGCTTCTATACAGATAGTCACTAGGACATAAGCCTTAAAACAGGCTAAACCAGTTGAGCAATCAGAGTCAAGTGAATCAAGAGAGCTGAGTAAGAGGAAGACAAGAACATGTAAGGATACTAGGGAGAAGGCCAATTGCAAGTGGGCTAGAAAGTTGTCTAGAATAGAAGAAAGCCTGAGAGCTAGAAAAATAAAAGTTGTAGACATTGCATCTCAAAACCCCTTGCATGTCAAAAATCCATCCAGTCCACGAGCTAGAAAAATAAAAGTTGTAGACATTGCATCTCAAAACCCCTTGCATGTCAAAAATCCATCCAGTCCACTTTATCCTAAGCCACCACTCATTGTAAATAGACCACAACCAGGGTCTGTTTTTGCAGATCCAACCCCAGATTGCGTGGACATGATGTTCAAGGCCTACCATGCTCAACTTCAAGAAGGGCCAATAGTTGCAAACCTAGACAAGAGTTACTCCAAAGTAGATTTAGAGATTGAACGGACAAAAATGTGCATGAAAATGGTAGAACTAGCTTAAGCTATGCTTGAAGCCAATCACATGTTCAATTAGACAAATTGTATCAAAGTAAAACGTGAGTTATGGAAACATGTGGCGAATCAAGTTCTAGAACTTGGTTCCAATATGGCAAAAGCACACTCTAAGCTAAAAATCCTAGAGATAAGTCTAGACAAAATAGAAGACATGAGTGAAGGTGAAGAAGGTAATACTTAACTTCCAATCATCTACCAAGGTTACACAACCATGCTATCTTAGATTTAGGTGTTGGTGTTGCAATTGCAACCACCTCCTTGTGGAAGCAATGGGGGAAAACCCACATTAAGACCAAATAGAATGAAGCTTCAAATGGTTGATGGCCATATTGAAAGAGCTCAAGGATTTCTAGAAGGGATAACTCTAACCACTTGTGGTGTAGAGTTTGAACACACCTTTGCTATATGTGACTTTGGCAAAAATAACATCTATGAAATGATCCTAGGAAGACCCTTCCTATGGAAACTACAGATAATACAAGATTGGGGAACCAACTCCTTGTACTTTAAACACTAAGGGGTCAAAACCAAGGTCAATATGAAGGATTATATGTTTAGAGATGTACCATCCTTACAATGGAATCCTATTCAAAAGGTGCAAGAAGATTCAATCTGTGTGCATTCTGTAAGTTCTTCAAATCCATCATGGATGCATGAAGATACTCACTTGTGGATGTGCAAGCTCGCAGAGGAAGAGGAAAGACACCTAAAAGCATGACAAGAAGAAACTTCTCAAGCAGCTACATCAGTTAGAGACCTATCCTACACACCAATGATCTTTCTAGATGAGGAATTTGAACCTCATGGTTGGGCAAAAATCATAGCCACCATGGACATTGCTATCAATGAAGAACAGTGGACATCTCATTGTGATGAGCAGGGTTATGATATCTCTCTGTTCACACATGAACCCTTGCTAGAGGAGTGTAACTCTAATGAGGTCATAGAAGAAGAAGAGGACGATGAGGATATAGAATCCATTGTGATGGATAGTTTCTTTGACTCATAGGGGCATTATCTAGAAGATGTGGGAGTATTTTTCCCAAAAGGAAGAAGAACCTCTCACAATCATTAAAACTATAAAGTCAAATGAGGAAAGTGAAGGTAGTCAAAAGAAAAAGAAAAGAAAAGCAGTAAAATAAGTAGAGGAGAAATCGTTGTTCAAAGTACTGGAGAATTTCAGGAAATATGAAGTTGCAGATCAGAAAATTTTGGTATGAATGCCTAAGAGAGAGGCCATCATAGGAGAAGCATATGATAATAAAGAAAATACCAAAAAAGTTGTAGTAACCATTGAAGAGAACAAAGAGCAAGTACGTACATAGGAGAAGACCTAAGCATAGAAGAACAATGAGAGCTTGTCGCTTTATTAAGGGAATATAGGATGTGTTTGCATGGAATTATAGAGACCTAAAAGGGGTAGATTCTGAAATATGCTCTCATACAATACCCATGATGGATGACGCCAAGCCCACCAAATAGAAGCCCTACACAAATAATGACACTTATGCAACCAAAATAAAAGAAGAAATTGATAAAATAGTTGAAGCTGGATTTAACTATGAGATTGAGCATACTGAATGAGTATCCCCCATCAGAGTGGTGCCCAAGAAGAATGGAAAGTTGAAAGTTTTTATTAAGCTTAAAAAGTTTGCCACTAAGATCGGATATAGCTATCCACTTTCAGTCACTGAACACTTATTGGAGCATGTTGCAGGCAAGGAAGTTTATAGGTTCCTTGATGAATTTTCAGGTTACAACCAAGTAGCCATTGCCCTAGAAGATCAACACAAAACAACATTTTCCACAGATTGGGGAATCTTTGCATTTTGTGTGATGCCATTTGGGCTCACCAATGCATCTGCAACATTCCAAAGGCTCATGTGTCATGTCTTCAAAGAGCGTTTGTGAAAGAGCTTAGAAGTATATGTGGGCAAATTATGTGCTCATTCTTAAGAAAGAGGACGCCGCATCCCATAGCTAAGAGAAATCTTCAACAAGTGTAGAGAATATCAAGTTTTTCTAAACCTAGAAAAGTGTGTGTTCATGGTATGTCAACATAAGATCTTAGTTCATATTGTTTCTAAGAACGGAATATCAATAGTTGAGGAGATGCAACAAAAGTCTGTCATGGATGACAGACTTGAGAGGGGGGAGTGTGACACTCAAGGTCAAGCACAAGGCACGAGAACGCATCAAAGAAGTGGACACACAAGAAGAAGGAGCATGAAGGGATCTCCAAGAAGTATATGTCAAATTTTAAGAAGAAATCCCTATAAAAACAATGATTTTGATCACTTAAAGCCATCGTAAATATAATTTCACATTCTTGTAACTCCATTTTGTTCAAGCCAAGGATTCCTTGAGCTTCAAGAGTATTAGAAATAGCCACATATCAATTTTCATAATTTTCAGATTCCATTTGAGCCCTCAATTAAGCCCTAGAACCTAATTTTTAACTAGGCTGGACACTAGGTCTCGACAAGGCTAAAACTAGTCCAAAAACTATAAAATAAGCTAGAGAGTTCATGTTTGAGGTTAGCTTTTTAGTAGTTCATTGAGGTTGGCTTGTGAGAGATTGAAGCTTTTGTAAGAGAGATCTTTTGTAATTGAGAGCTTCCATTGTTCATATCTTTGTTATCTTGCCTTGTGTGTGTGTGTGTGTGTGTGTGTGTGTGTGTGTGTGCGTACATGTATGTGCTTGTCACTCACATTTTCTCACCATAATTGCTCATGATCTTCATATCCTCCTCACCTCTCCATGGATTGACAAGTAAAGGAGGTGGTGCTCACACTTGGCCTACAACCTAGTTTTCTCTTATCACTACCCAACTGTGCTTACCTTCAAGCCGGTCATCAATCTCAGGAAATCCCCTTGGTTTCATGCCAATCCGACTACCTTCTCTTTCCCCTCAGTCAAGTAGGAGATTACTATTGCATGGAACTAGGCCTTACCCACCCACTCCTCTCTAGCCTTATACTTTTGTGCATTATATACAGTCAACCCTATGTGTATCACTCCCATAAAAGGGTTTTTTATAATTGTAATCACGCTGGTCGCTATGGACATTTGAAGTTCATTGTCTCTTCCATAGATAATAAGTTTTTGAGCTAGTCGACGTGCAAACCTATCTGTTTTGTATCGACTTCTTCTCCTTGATGCTCCAAAGTACATAGTGCATTTCTTTGCACTTATAACATGGCTATAAGGTCTTTTTGAGTCTCCATAAGCTCAAGGGCTAGTCTTATGTTGGTTGGCTGGACCAAGCTTCGTCGCTTTGAAACGCACTTTTCTACCTCCTACAAGCTTCTCAAAGTTCTTTTAGTGGTATTAAAGCTAGATCAATATGGGTGATGGCTTTCCCTCAATGATCGAGAAGCTTAATTGACACAACTATGCAGCTTGGCAAATCAGAATGGAGGCCTATTTGCAAGGTAGAAATCTTTATGGAATTGAAGCAGGTGATGAAGCTATGCCTATTCCAAGATCCAAAGGAGGACCTACACAAGAGGAGACAGATAAGCTCACACTTTGGTGCACAAGGGATGCTCAAGCAAGGTCGTTCATACTAAACTCTATCTCTAACTTTCTATTACCACATATTAGAGGATGCAAGAAATCTCAAGAGACTTAGAATGCCCTCGAAACTTTCTTTTCTACTAGTACCAAAGCAAGAAAGAATCATCTTTGGAACGAGATCAACCAAATGAAGAAGACACCTAAACAAACCATCACAGAGTTTGTTACCAAGGTCAAGGAGGTTGCGGATCAGTTAGCATCCATTGGAGAGTTGATTGAAGAAGAGGCTATCATGAGGCAAATTCTCAACGGAATTCGAAGTGATAAGCAATGGCAGTCCTTCACGATAGCTTATGATCTCATCATGGATGTGCAGACTCCAGACTTCAACATCTTTCTTGGACAACTCTTCAATCAAGAGGCCAACAATAGCATAAAGGAAGGTAACTTCTATCATGGTAGTTCCACTAGTGCTCTATATGCAAATAAGAAGGATAAGAAGCAGAAAGGCAAGAAGAACGAAGAAGATGAAGAAGAGACTTCCAAAGCCAACTTTGCAAGCAAGAGCAAGTGGAAAGGGAAGAAGAAAGGACCAAAGTAAGAAAAAGCCAAAGGTGAGAATGTTCAACCTTGTGCCATTTGCGATAAGACCAAACACACCACTCAAAATTACTAGCTCAATAGGAAGACCCAGAAAGGAAGTGGAAGAGGTGGATATGGTAGCAATAAGACACAAAAAAGGTAAAGAAGATGATCATTTGTTCTACATAGATTTAGGATGTTCGAATCATGTTGTAGGCAATATTGCTCTTCTATCTGACTTGGAAAGTCCAAAGCATAGACATGAAGTGCAAACAGGGGATGACACAAAGCACAATCTGGAGAAGATTGGTAATGTCAAAGCTTCCAATGGCAGGACAAACATTCTGAGTAAGGTTCTTTATGTACCCACTATCACTAAAAACCTAATAAGTGTAGGCCAAATAGTTAAAAAAGGCTTGCAAGTTAGGTTCACCCAAGATGGAGCTTTTGTGGAAGATCCATGTCAAGGCTTCAAGAAGATAGCTAGAGGTGAGAAGCATGGTAGGCTCTTTACCTTTGAAATAGGAGAAACCAGGAACATAGCTCTATTCACTTTTGGGTCTCAAACCCTAAGTGAGCTTGAAGTGTGGCATAAGAGACTTGCTCATGTGAATGGAAGAACCTTGAAGGATATATGGAGGGATCAAAGTGTTCTAGGACTGCCGAACATATCAAAGCAACACATGATCAATAGGTGTGATGCATGTTCGATTGGGAAGGCACAAAGAAAACCACTCAACTTCAAAGGCTACATCCACAACAATTTATTGGACTTAGTACATACAGATGTATGGCGACCAAGTCAAGAACCTTCACTGGCAGGGTCAAGGTATTATGTCTCATTTATTGACCAACATAGTAGATGGACTATTCTATACTTTATCAAGATTAAGAATGGAGTGTTTGATTGCTTCAAAAAGTATCTCGCACATGTGGATAATCATATAGGTAGATCACTCAAGAAGCTCAGATCTGATGGAGGGGGAGAATACTTCTCCAAAGAGTTTGATAAGTTCTTGCATGATAAAGGTATCAAAAGGGAAGTGACTACCAGGTACTCTCCTCAACTAAATGGAATTGCAGAGAGGAGAAAAAAGACATTGGTTGGATCAGCTTGAACAATGTTTGAAGAGAAGAAGTTTCCAGATTATCTATGGGTAGATGCTATTTCAATTGTTGTGTACCTTGTCAATAGACTACCATCCAAATCACTTCAAGGTATGAATCCTTATGACGCATGGCATGGAAGAAAACCTAGTCTTGGACATTGCAAGGTGTTTGGTTGTTTAGCTTATGTTCATGTACCATCACAAATAAGAGGTAAGCTAGATGAAAGGGCAACAAAGGCAGTGTTTATTGGATATGATTCAACTCAGATGGGTTATAGGTTCTATAATCCTTCATCAAGAAATTCACTACAAGTAGAGATGTTGTGTTTGAAGAACATAGGTCTTGGTATGATGAAGGCAAACAAAAGGTAACTCTTCCATATGATCTTGATTCTGATTCTCATCAATTAGGAAGCAAGCATGATACACAGGTCCAAGATCCAAGAAGTGATATAGACGATGACCAAGATGAAAGAGAAAAGGATTACAAACTATGGAAGTCAAGAGGCAAAGCAAAGATGCAAGAGGTTGGAGAATGCTCCAAACAAGCACCTAGAAGATCAATAAGAGAGAAGGAAAAACCAAAAAGTTATGGATATGATTCCACATTTGTTAAGAAGCATTCAATCTACTTGGCAAAAGATGCTATTTTAGAGGAACCCTTAACCTATGAAGAGGCAAAGGGAAACCCTGATTGGGAAAAGGCCATGAAAGAAGAAATAGATGCATTGAAGGAGATGGACACTTGGGATTTGGTTCCAATGTCACCTCACAAACTCATGGTATAGACTATGAGGAAACATGCTCACCAATTGTGAAGATGACTACAATCAGGACATTGATAAGTGTAGCTGCTGCAAGGAATTGGAGACTCCTCCAACTTGATGTGAAAAATGCATTCTTAAATGGTTGGATAAGCAAAGAGGTATACATATCACAACCACTAGGTTTTGAAAATCCTAATCATCCATCTTATGTTTGCACACTTGAGAAAGCATTGTATGGATTGAAACAAGCTCCTAGAGCTTGGAGTTATAGGTTGGTTACATATCTTCAAGATCAAGGGTTCAAAGCTAGCAACTCAGATCCTTCTCTATTCATCAAAAGGGATCATGATGAGGTTATCTATCTATGTGTATATGTAGATGATATTATTGTCACACGTGATGATCTAAATGGCATTCAAAGGACCAAGAGACACATGCAAGAGGAGTTCAAAATTAGTGACCTAGTTTGAAAACCAACTCTCAAGTGTTATTCTTCTCAAGAGCTTCAATTTCTTCTTCCATTGCATGCCTCCATTCTGATTTCTTCTTTGCTTCCTCAAATGTTGAAGGTTCCTCTTGATTTATGTCATGTGCTAGATAGATTGAATGTTTAGTGACTAGAGAAGTATCAAACCCATAACTTTCTAGTTTTCTTTTCTCCCTCATGGACCTTCTTAGGCCATGATGTGATGATTCTTCCTCTTGTCCAAGTTCCTGCATTTTTGCTTTACCTTTAGACTTCCACATTTTGAGTTTTTCATACTAAGTTGCTTCATCATCTTCTAAAGTATCTTGCTCTTCAACTTTAGAAGGATTATCCTTAACAAGTTTTGGAAAATCTTCTTCAAGACCATAAGGTAAGTTGACCTTTCTACATGAATCTTCATACCAATAACTATTCTCATCAAATACTCCATGCCTACTCACCAAGAATTCTTTGGTTGTTGGGTTGAATGATCTTTAGCCCTTTTGATTGTTGTCATATCCAATCAATACACACCTTTCTGCTTTGGGATCCATCTTTGCCTCTAACTTGTGAAGGAACATGAGCATAAGCAACACATCTAAAAATCTTACAATGATCCAAGCTTGGTCTTCTTCCATTCCAATCCTCATATGGTGTCATGCCATCAAGTGATTTTGAAGGTAACTTGTTAATCAAACAAGTGGCTGTGGATATAGCCTCATTGCATAAGTAATTAGGTAAGTGCTTCTCATTTAGCATAGACCTTGTAGCTTCAACAATTGTCATATTCCTTCCTTCTACCACTCCATTTTGCTTAGGAGTGTACCTTGTAGTGATCTCTCTTTTGATTCCCCTCTCTTGAAGAAAGGAGTCAAATTCATGGGAGAAGTACTCTCCCCCTCCATCTGACCTTAGCATTTTTAATGTTTTGCCTATTTGATTCTCCACAAGAGCCAAATATCTTTTGAAGCATGAAAAGACTTCATATTTGTTTATCATAAAGTATAGTATAGTCCATCTATTGCAATCATCAATGAAGGAGACATAATACCTTGATCTTGATATTGAAGCATCCTTACTAGGTCCCCATACATTTGTATGAACCAAATCCAAGAGATCTCCATGCATATATCCTTTCTTCATGAATGGTAACCTGTGAGACTTTCCATATTGATATGCACTACACTTATAAATCATATGTTGTTTTGACAAGTTAGGGAGTCCAAATACACTTTGGTCCCTACAAATTCGCTTTAATGATCTTTCACTAATATGTGCTAACCTTTTGTGCCATACTTCCAATTCTGTGAGTGTCTAACTACCATATTAAAGAGAGCAATGGTTCTAGTGTCTTGTAATTCAAATGTGAACAATCTACCTGTCTTTTCACCCTTTGAAATTCTCTTGAATCCTTGGCTTGGATCCTCACCAAATGCTCCTCCTGGCTCACTTGCAACCCTTTCTCTACTATCTACCCAACACTTATCAAATTATTTGTAATGGTAGGGACATAGAGTACCTTACTGAGTAGGTTGATGTTTCCATTAGGTGCTTTGACATTTCCTATTTTTTCCGCAAGGTGTCTTGTTTCATCTCCTGTTTGTACCTCATGCTTGTTCATTGGATCTTCTAAATCTGATAGGAGGGCCACATTTCTTGCCACATGATTTGAACAACCTGAATCTATGTAGAAAACATGCTCATCAAATTTACCTTGTGACATGGCCATATTAATGATTAGCAATGGGTCCTATTGATTTGAGTCTTCTGTGTAGTTATTGAAGTCTCTTCTTCCCCTATTGCCTCCTTGATAGTTTGAATGATTGTAATTGTTGTGGTTGCCATGGAAATCGTTGAACCTTCCTCTTGAGTAGCCATAACTTCCTCTATTGTAGCCTCTGCCTCTTTGATTCTTGGAGTTCCTAAACCAATTTTTAGTTGTATGATTAGTTAATCCACAAATAGAGCATGAATTAGAGTCTTGGGATCTCCCCTTACCTTTTCTTCCTCCTCTGCCTCTACCTCTACCATGTCTTCCTCTACCTGCATAGTTAGCTTGATGTGTACCTGCTTCATCATTCACTTTCTTTCCTCTTCCTTTGTTTTCTTTGGACTTTCCTTTATGAGGATACAAGGCAAAAGATTGATTACCTTTGGAGCTTTCTCCATTCTTGATAAGCTTGGCCTCTTGAGTAAGTAGTTGTCCTATGAGTGTATTGAAATCTGGTACATGCATATCCATGTATAGATCCAAAGCTGTGGTGAATGCTTCCCACTTGTCATCTACCTTCAAGCCATTGATGACCTGTCTTACAATTTGTTCTTCATCTATTACCTCTCTAATGCTTCCCAACTGATCTTCTATGTCCTTGAGCTTTGTGACAAAATCAGTCACATTTTGTTTGGGAGCTTTGGAGCTGTTACATTAATGTGTTTGTGTATGATATGTAGAAATTAAGTGGTCATAATGAGGTGTTAATTGTGTTTTGTGTATCCATTGATTCTTCAATAGAGTGATTTTTTTACTTAACCAAATATCGATGATATTGAGTACCTATGCGTGTAGTAGTGACATCATGATCAATGATTTTCTCAGGAACTAAGATTTCAGAGTGTTCTTCAATTAAAGGAGGGTCATCAAGAAGTGGAGCAAGTGGTATAGTTCCTTTAAATGGTTTAAGTAAACTAATGTGAAAAGAGTTATGAATAGTCCAATGGGATGGAATATCTAATCGAAATGAATTATCATTAATTTTTTCTATAATGCTAAACGGTCCATAATAGCGTGGTGCAAGTTTAATTTTAGGATGCTGCAAAATATTTTTGAGACATCTTTTAATGATACGCAACCAGACAAAATCATTTTCCTTGAATTCTTTGACTAATTGTTTAGTATTGATAGTACGTGTATATCGCTCTTGACTTTTCCTAATGTGCTCGTGAACATGATGAAGTATAGAAACGTGATCTTGAGCAATAGAATCAGCCATCGGAATGTCGGTTTGGGTGAGGGACATGGGAGTGGGAAGCTTTTTACCAAAAACAATTTCAAAGGGTGCAGGACCTGTAGTGGTGTGTGCAGTGTTATTGTAAGCAAATTGAAGCAATGGCAACTTTTCATTCCAGTTCCTAGGATTATCTAATGAATAACAACGCAATAAATCAAGAATAGTACTATTTGTAGCCTCACTTTGTCCATTACTTTCAGGATGAAATGCAAAACTAAAATCTATTTTAGAACCAAAATGTTGAAATAAGGCAATCCAAAAATGATTACAAAATCTAACATCACGATCAGATAACATTACTTTAGGAAATCCATGATGTGGGAATATGCATTTAATGAATAATTTTGCAGCTTGAGGTGCAGTCAAAGTTTTTCTGCATGGAATGGTATGCATATTTACTAAACCTATCAACTATTGTCCAAATCATATCATTATGTGATGAAGTGATGGGAAGACCTGTGATAAAATCCATAGATATTTGTTCCCATGGTTCATTTGGAATGGGAAGTGGCATTAATAATCCAAATGGTTTACCATGATGACGTTTGACACGCTGACATACAATGCATTGAGAAACATATTGTGCAATATCTTTTTCCATGTGTGGCCAAAAGAAGAAATCCTTGCAAGCAAAAATGGTGCTTTGTATGCCTCTATGACCCATGTAAGATGGTTCATGCATTTCTTTAATGACAAAATCTTTAAAAGCTTGGGTTATGCACAATCTATGTTGAAAATAGAGAAAACCATTATGAAATGTATAATGTTCATCAGATAAAGATGCAGCATTGTTGAAGTCATGCCATGCACGTGAAAAATACAAATCAGATGCATAAGTGGAAACCATTTCTTGAAAAGAATGAATTTGGATGGCAGATATTTATTCAAAACAACAGAATGCGAAGGAAAACGGCTAAGAGCATCCGCTACAACATTAGCTTTACCAGGCTGATATTGTATCATGGGTTGGAAATTTTGAATGAATGATGCCCATTTACGATGCCTATCAGAGATTAAGGGCTGATTTAATAAATGCTTAATAGCCTCTTGATCGGTTTTGATTAAGACCTCAGAGCCCATAAGATAGTGTTTCCAAATTCGCAAAGCATGCACAACTGCTAACAATTCTTTATCATACGTACTATAATTCTGTTCTGAGGGCTTAAGCTTTCTACTCTCAAATGTGATAGGATGGTCATTTTGCATTAAAACAGCACCTATTCCTGAACCACTAGCATCAGTAACAACATGAAAGGGTTGTGAAAAATCAGGTAACTGTAAAACAGGTGCATGTGAAAGTGCTTGTTTAAGTTTTTCAAAGGACTATTGTTGGGTAAGTCCCCATGCAAATTTTATTTTCTTTTTCAACAACAAGGTAAGAGGCAATGCTAAATAAGAAAAATTTCGAACGAACTTCCTATAGAAACTAGCCAACCCAAGAAAAGAACGAACATCATTAACTGATTGTGGTGTAGGCCATTCTACAATAACTCTAATCTTTTTCGGATCCACATGCACACCTTCACTTGAAATAATATGTCCTAAATATTCTAGCTTATGCTGAAAGAAATAAATCTTTTCAGGATTAGCATAAAGTGTGTTCTCTCGTAACAAATAAAAAACTGTTTCAAGATGCTTTTCATGTTCACTATCATTCTTACTGTAAACAAGTATATCATCAAAGAGTACAAGAACAAAAGCTTGGTAATCAAGAAAAATATTGTTCATCATTCGTGCAAATGTCGCAGGGGCATTAGTAAGTCCAAAGGGCATTACCATAAATTCATAATGGCCAGTTTGAGTTCTAAATGCAGTCTTAAAAATATCACTTTGTGTCATACGAATCTGATGGTAACCCGATTTAAGATCAATTTTACTAAAGACACGAGCTCCTCGTAACTTATCTAAGAGATCATCTATTCGAGGAATAGGGTATCTATTCTTGATGGTAATCTTGTTAAGGGCTCTATAATCAATGCACATTCGATAAGTTTAATTTTCTTCTCTACTAAGAGAACTCGTGCTCCAAATGGGGAAGAACTAGGCCTTATAAGTCCTTTTTGTAGTAAGTCTTTTACTTGGTTTTCTATTTCCTTTTGGTGTAGTGGGCCATGTCTATAAGGTGCTTTATGAGGAGGAGAACTACGAGGGACTAAGTCTATGCTATGGTCAAAGGATCCTCGAGATGGTGGTAGTTCAGAGGGATACTCAAACATAAAACAATCCTTATAAATACTCATGAAAGGTTTATATGCATCAGGAAGTGTATGCGTATAATCATTGATGACATTGACAAAAACAATGCATGAATTGAATCCTTTCCTAAAAGCACGCTTTACTTGAGTGTGACTAATCAATGGAAATGGCTGGAAATCATGCCGTGCAGACAAAGTAATGATTTGACCTTTGAATTCGAACTTAAAGGTATGTGTATGGTAGTCAATACATGGGTTATAATGGTGAGGAAAAGGCATACCTAATATAATATCGTAAGATTGCAACGGAGGCAATTAAAAATGTGCATGAATCAACATATGGGCCTATGCTAATCGTAACATCTTGCACTTCTCGTGTTACATTATAACGACTACCCTGAAATGCAGCTTTCACTTTATAAAAGGAAGGAAACGTTTGTAATTTAAGTTCTTGCACTAATAAATGTGAAATGAATTCATGTGAACTACCATCGTCATGTAGAATTTTAACTACTTTATTAATTATGGTACCCTGCATGCAAAGTAGAGAGTGAAGAGAGATATCGTTACCCAAGGTACTTAAGTCCTTCTCCAATGATTCCTCTGTCCAAACAGGAGGAATTTCTTCATTATGGACCTCCATGTTATGCAATTGAGCTGTAGCATGTTTCATGTGAAGGGGTCAAAATCTGCACCTTATTTTTGTATGTCCAGGTTTACCACAATTCTAGCAAGTGAGTCGTGGTCGCTTCTGTTGGGCATTCACCACGGAAGTTTGAAGGGTAGGTGGTTTGGTTGGTTGGAGAGATGAAGCAACAGGTGGAGTTGAGTAATTGGATTGTGGAGGACGAGGAAAACTAGGGTAAGATGGGGCATTAAAAGTACGCTTCATAGGAAATGTAGGTTTAACATAAAGTGGTCATTGGCGTGGTTGTTGGAGACGGATTGACTTGGTTATGGATTGGAATTCTTTTTATGCATCATAGGCGAAAGATATAGCCTCATTGAGGGTTGTAGGTCATAAGGTGTGAAGCTTAGCTTGGAGACCCACCTCCAAACCATCTTCATATTTCTGCTGCAAGATATCCTCCGGTACTTCTTCAAGCATTCAAACAAGTAGTAAATTTTGCCAGAATCGCTCAGTGTAAGTAGTAACCGTATCACCCTCCTTCCATGTAAGGGTCGTCCATGCACGTCGAACATGCAAATGGTATTGAGGAGGAAGAAAAGAATCCTTCACTTTCTCTTGGAAATCCTTCCACGTTGTTGGACGCTCACTACTGTGCCACAAGACATTCCATCAAAGTTGAGCTTTACCTACTAAATAGTTAGTGGCAAATTTAACTTTTTCACTTTCAGCATACATCTCGTCAGTATAAAAATCATCAAACTGTGACAGCCAGGAAAGGACTAAAGGCCCATCCTTTTGGCCATCAAATCGTAGAAACTGGTAGTTTCTAGTACAAATCTTCGAATGAGTAACATCAGATTGGGCAGAAACAATAGCTTTTACTACTCTCGTAAGGTTGTCCTCCTCAGTTTGTATCTGCTGGAGCACTTCATCATGTTGTCGGATCTCATTCTGAGCTCCTCGAAGCTCATGCCTCAAAAGCTCTAGTTGTTGTTCAAGTGTTGCCTCAGGTAGAGGTGAATTACTGTAATCCTCCATGGTTCTCTTGGACCCTTAAGCTAGTGCTTTCCTCTCGGGATGTACCCTCAGGAAATGTACCTTAGCAGCGTGTACCCTATCTGGATGTACCCTGATGTACCCTGACAGGATGTACCCTATCTGGATGTACCCTGGTGTACCTTGAGAAGTGTACCCTCAAAAGTGTACCCTGAGGAGATGTACCCTGAGACGTGTCGCGTCGCGTTGCACCGTGCCACCTTGAAAAGTGAGAAAAATTGCAAGTTATATTAAATTTATGAGGAAAGAACTTGAGTGACAACTCCAAGAGAGAGTGTAGTGGTAAAGCACTTCCCTTGAAAGTAGGAGGTTGTGGGTTCAAATCCTCCTACCTTAGGGAATCTAAACCACTCTATTGCCACTCAAAAATTAAAATTGCCTCGCGCATAGCCAACGGCTGCCAACGGTCACCAAGGGAGCCTTGGGTGCCAATGTTGCCAATGTATTGCCTAAGTTATTGCCTAAGTTCTTTGCCTTAGTCGACGCCTTTGGTTCTGGAACTGGAACAGAAACAGAAACAGAAACCGAAGACGAAGACGGAGACGGAGATGGAATCGGAATCGGAATCGGAATCGGAATCGCGAACAGAGAACAGAACCCTCTATATTGACATGTGTAGAGCTCTGATACCACTGTTGTCAAGATCTTGCTCATGCGCATACAAAGATTACGTATGCAGAAAACACACAGAGAATAGACGCAACAAGAGACGAGATAGTATGCAATATTGGGTGCAATCCCCCCCCCATGCACTCCGTTTCGACAGTCCACAGAGTGCATGTATTTATAGGAATTTTGATTACGTCGAAAAGAGTGGTTACATGAGGGCGGCTTCGAAAAGCAAACGTGAAACTAAAAGTCGGTAACTTTTACAGAAAGCCATTGCTTTCAATAACATAAACTGCGGTCTACAATGACCTTTATTCTAACCATTACTTTTCTAACTGTTTCTAACAATAGAACCTTCTATGTAGGTTTATTTACAAAATAAATAATTATTCAGATTATTGATATCCGCCCTTTCACGCCTTGCATGCTCCTCACGAACCTTCAGCTGCTACATCAAAAACATCAAAACACATTAATACATCATCAATAATATAACACTTTAACAATGCATTGTTCAATAATAATTTAACACTCCAACAATGCATTGTTCAACATATTCCATGTTACAATCCAACAATGCATTGGCCAACATATTCCATGTTACAATCCAACAATGCATTGTTCAACATATTCCATAACAATGCATTGGCCAACATATTCCATGTTACAATCCAACAATGCATTGTTCAACATATTCCATAAGTTATAACACATACACACATGCATATGCATACACATACACACATACACACATACACACATACATATGCATACACAAATGCATATGCATACACACAAATGAATATGCATACACACAAATGCATATGCATACACACAAATGCATATGCATACAAACATGCATATGCATACAAACATGCATATGCATACACACATGCATATACATACACACATGCATATACATACACATGCATATGCATACACACATACACACATACATGCATACACACATACATATGCATACACAAATGCATATGCATACACACAAACGCAAGTGGCTCATAAATATGTTCCATAAATAGCTTCTTACTACCAATTAGGGAGTTCTTCCTTGCACATTCATGTGGTTTGGACTTTGAAATGCTCCTAGAACTTTTCAACATTGAATTCATCAATTTTTTTCTTCATATTTAACTAGTTCTATGGGAGTGTTTTGAACTGATTTTTCTCTTTCTAGAAATCAAGTCGATCATTTGTAGCATTTACATCTTTGTTTTGCTCAGTTCCAAACACTTCATCTTTGCTTGAATCTGCCTAAATCTATTTTTGGTGTAAAGTGGAAACTTATTAGGACATGTCATTTTTAAGGATGGTATTGTTGTGGACCCTAATAAGTTGAAAGTAGTACTGGAAGATTCTCCACCACAATCCTCCAAGGATGTTTTATAGTTTTTAGATTGAATTCGGTGGCACAGTAGACACTTGTAATATTTGGCCCATATTTCCATGCCCTTGAATAGTTCAGCTCATGTCAATTCAATCGAATTTCAGTGGACTATGGAATGTGATATCACTTTCAGATGATTGAAGGTCCTTCTTACTAATCCACCTGTTCTCCAAGAACCAAACTAGAATCATCCTTTCCATGTCTTTTTGGATGCTTTGGATATTGCTCTTGGGTCAGTTTTGAAGTGAAAAACAATCCCTTCTTGGTTCCGCCCTATCTACTATATCAATAGGTGACTCATCAATGAAAAACATAATTATTTAGTTACTAAAAAAGAGTGCTTAAGCTTGATCTACTCTATAAAAGAATTTTAGCATTATTTAATAGGTCATTCTTTTATTTTTCATGTAGACAATTTTGCCATGCTTTATTTGGTAAAACAAGAGAATTTAGTTGGTCGACTTGCACGATGGGTACTACTATCATAGGAATTTGATTATGATGTTGTTCATAATCCAGTTCTTGAGTGTGATCGTTGATTTCTTATCTCATTTGGATAATGGAGAACCTCTAGTTGGTATCAATTATTTCTTCCTCGATGCAAATCCTTTCCAACTTAGTGAGGCTAATAACTCTACATCTATTGTTCAGACTTGGAGTTCCCCCTACACATTTATGGTGTATGGCTGGAAAAAAGCTAGCCTTGCATAGCTGGTAATTCTCTATGATTTTGGACCAAATCTATTTTAGATATTTGATAGGTGCCTGGTTACGATGTGTCCTTCCACATGAAGTGCTTACAATAATTTTGGAAGCACATGACAGTCAAACAGGTGGACATTTGGGTGTGGTTTAACAATCGAGAAAATTTCTTCAAGTGGCTTGTGGTGGCCTCCAATGCAAGATGATATTCGTAACTATGTGCAGTTGTGTGCTCCTTGTCAACAAACCAGTAAACCTCATGTAGTACGTTTGTTCCCCCTTCAAACTATTCTGATGGAGTGCTGACAGAGAAGTAGAGAATGAAGAGATATAGTCGACTTCAAATGACTATATCTCAAGATTGAAAAACCCAATTGCAATGAAATTTTATGAATATCTAGTAGACTTAAGGAAAAAATTGTACCAATTCAAATCATTGAAAATGATGCACCAAGCTTAGAGAAAACATCTCTACAATCTAACTGAGAAAACTGAGAGATATGGCAGTGAATAGTACACTTGCAAAAGCATGAAGTCATGGACACAAATGATCATGAAAATGAAAGTATATTGATTGTGAAGTACAATGGACTTACTTGTACATATGTGTGCCTTGAAACCACACTCTGATATGGCATGAAGCCCTACTCATGGAAGTACAAAAAACATGACTAGAAGGCCATGTATATATAGTTAATTTAAAGCCTAATTTTGAATTTGAATCTCTCCTAAAATCGCTCTCCAAGCTTTTAGTGATTTATTCTCCTACTCAACCACAAATTCGTGGTTTTTCTCCTTGCTACTCATCAAGTGGACTCAACTACTTAGATTCCTTTACTTTTACATCAAGTAAGTACTCAAAAATTACAAGAGGGAGTTCACAAGTGAACTCTACAAGGAGTTGACATTTCCTTTAAATTTGTAAGCCTTTTGATGACTCAAGCCATGACTTGGGCTTTCCATGGACTTGTTCCAACACACATGGCTAACATTTTCTCGATGATGCTCAACCCCAAGGAAACTTGAGTGCTCCATATTGCACAATTGAGAGAAAATACACGAACCACACAGCTCAAGATTGTCCATACAATAGGTAGGTTGTTAGGCAAAATTATCAACAACCTTACTAGTAGGGTAGGTATCAAAATCAATACCAACAACCATATTATAGGCCACAAAAACAATATCAGGCACCATATAGGTCACAAATAGTCCTAGGAAACCAACCACCAGCTCCTGCCAATGTGATCCCAGTTAAGTACGCAAGGAAAGAGGAAAACTGTTGCAGAGCAAAGAGAGCACAAGGTAGAGAAAAAGACGGGCCCCAAAATTTTTCCGATTTGGACACCCAATGTTTGTATTATAACCATTCCTGTAACATATTTTCCAATGTAAAAGCACTAGAGGAGTCCTCTAGATGCATCCCCACAGAAGATTAGTAGCTTATCCATGTAAATTAGTAGGAAATTAGCCTTTTAGTGAATAAAGTGTCGGTCTCTTGTATGAAAGGACCATTTTTAGGGCACAAGTATATAAGTCAATTTGTGACTCTTTGTAAAGACTTTTTGCCATTGTGAGAATCAAGAGCACAGAAATTCGAATTTGTGTCTTCTCCTCTCTGTATCTTCTTCTTTGTGAGCTTGTATGCATGTGTGTTGCTTGAAAAGAGTGCTAGTAAGTGTTGTCTATCCATGAAAGTGTTTGTTTACTGTGGTTAAGGTGTGTGCGAAGTGTAGGAAGTGCTGAAGTGTAGGAAGTTCATTCCCATTACTCGATATTTTGCTCATAACTTAAAGTAGAAGCATCAGAATCGAGTGAAACTACCACCATTGGATGCGTCTTCTTGAGAGCTTCGAAACGCATATGCTATTTGCTATATTTGGAGTTCAGAGCTGAGAGAAAAGCTCAATTTACTGTTGGCTGCTATTCCAAGTATCGTGACACCATGACTGACAGTTGAAGCTTGTTTGGATTAGTCTTTGCCTTGTTTGCACTCCTTGAGTAACTCATTTGTATTGATCGTCATTTGAATGCATGTCTTCATACACTCGGCTAGGTTTTGATACTCATCGGATTGATAATTAAAGCGTGAATCCTCACTATATGCACTTGAGGGGGATTGAGGTATAGTCTCTTTCTCCACAAGTCCCTAAGTTGGTTCTTAGGTACACACGTTTTTTGGCGCCGTTCCTAGGGAATGTCGAATCAAACCGAGGCATTCGTGTGATGGTAAGTGTTGGAGAAACAATCACTAATTGGACACATATTTGAAGTTCAAATCTTAGGAAGAAAACCCCATGCCTATGTGAAGGGACAAATTCACAAGTGTATCATATTTGTAAAGTTAGTTCACTTTAGTTCTAAAAGTTTTTAAAATCACGAGAATACAAAAATCTATATAAGTTAGTTTGTATCAACTAACGCGAAGAGAGAGCGAGAGAGAAGAAGTAGAAGAAGGAGTTCATTTTATACGACTGTGTATAGTTGGGCTTCTCTAAGTGAGAAAGCATCTGTAAAACTTCTGAGTTTTCATAGCTGTGAGAAAGAACTGAGTAAAGTTCTGTGTATGAGTCTCTCTCCACCATCTCCATGCTTGCCTAGTGTGTGATGAATTCAAAAGTTCATGTTTTCTGAGCAATTCGATGCCTGGCATCGAATCTTGGCTGATAAGTCATTTTTTCATTCTCTGTGTGTTAATTGTTGTTGAATCTTCTAAAAATATGAAGTTTGTGGAGCAACTCGATGCCTGGCATCGAGTTCCAGCATAAAATGGATGCCCGACATCGACTTCTAGCATATAAGTCATCTTCTTCATGTGTGTGTAAAATAGAGTGTTTTTGGTACAGAAAAATAGCCAAAAAAAGCCCAAAGTCGATGCTTTTGGCATCGACTTGGACTGAAATTCGATGCTAGGCATCGAATTTTTTATTTTTGGACATCAGGAATACTAAAACAGGCAAAAATTTCCAGTTTTGGAAGGTCATACAGGGTCATCTTGTGAGAGCCATAACTTGAGTTCTAGAGATTCGTTTGATGCATATGATAGCTTGTTGGAAAGCTCTACTCTTCTAGTTTCAGCCTATAAAGTTTAATGGAGAAATAATACCTGAGCTAGGATAAATTAGCAAAATACTGAAGGTATGTCATTTCAGTGACTAGGAATTTCTGTAGAAGCAAAGTTCTCACTTTAGGCTATCATTTCTCAAAGTTTGGAGTGGCAATGAGTTAATGGTGACCATAGAGGTGTTCTAGTGTCACATTAATTCATTTCTTGTGGTGTTTCATACATCAACAAGTGGTATCAGAGCAGAAAGATTCTCGAGAGCAGACGACGACAA
This sequence comes from Ceratopteris richardii, assembly GCA_020310875.1. Taxonomy (NCBI): domain Eukaryota; kingdom Viridiplantae; phylum Streptophyta; class Polypodiopsida; order Polypodiales; family Pteridaceae; genus Ceratopteris; species Ceratopteris richardii. The sequence continues at coordinate 150,873,867 of CM035428.1, forward strand.
AGGTACGAGAAGTTTTGTAAAGTTTTCCATTAAAGTTTGAAAGGTGAAGCATTTGAAGACACAAGGCATCAAAAGGTTACTTCAAAAGTATCCTCATACACAAAGAACTTCAAAAGGTATTATCCTTTATCCTTTAAGCTCACAGGTTGTAGCAGAAGAAAAGAACTATGGCAGATCATATCTCCATTGAGAAACTGGACAGAGATAATTACCCCGCATGGGTAATGAGAATGGAAGCCTTACTTATGAGTAAGGATCTCATGGTATATGTAACAGGTGAAGAAGAGAAGCCAGTATTTGAAGATGAAAGCCGACCAAAGAAAGAGGAACTTGATGCTTTAAAGCATTGGCAGAAGAAGGATGCAAGTGCAAAAGCATACATCTATAATACAATCTCTGATCATTTGCTACCACACATCAGAGGATTGGAATCATCTGAAGATATATGGAATGCATTGGAATATCATTTCCAAAGCACTACTAAAGCACGAAAAGCAAGTCTATGGTCAGAGTTTACAACATTCAAGAAGAAGCCAAGTCAAACCATTAGTGATTATGTCACTAAGATGAAGGATCTAGCAGATAGTCTTGGATCCATAGATGAAGATGTTGAAGATCACAGATTGATTGCTCAACTACTTGCAGGTTTGAGAGGGGATGAAAGGTGGAAACCTTTTGTCTTATCAACAGAACTTTCATTAAATCATTATGTTCCAGATTTGAACCAGTTGCTTGGTTTGATGCTCACATATGAGCAAGAATTGAAGGGAGATGGAGATAAAGGACAAAGTTCTGCAATGTACATGAAGAACAAGAAGAAAGGAGATAAAGGTAAAGCAAAGGATGAAGAAGAGTCAACTTCTCAAGTTTATTATGCAAGAGGTAAAGGCACTGGCAGAGGAAGAGCAAGAGGTTTTGGAAGAGGAAGAGGTAATCAAAATAACAACAAGAAGGCTTGCTGGATCTGTGGATTGAGTAATCATTTGGCTAACCAGAATCAAAACAACAATAGCAGAGGCCGAGGTGGAAGATATCAAAGTAATTTTCAAAGAGGTAGACAAAGTCAAAGAGGAGGCTATGGTAGAGGTGGAGGAAGAAGTTGGGGACAGAATCAATCCTACAACACCACCTACTACAACTATGCAAATGACACACAGAATGAAAGTCATACATCATTGATGATGAACTCAATCAACACATCAGATAAAGAAGATCTAAAGGTATTTTACATTGACTCTGGATGTTCTAATCATTTGTCAGGAAACATAGAATTGATGTCAAAATTGGAAAAAGGCATTTCTAGTCACACAGTTCAAACTGGTGATAATACAAGACAGTGTGTACATTCAATTGGAAAAGTGAAATGCAAGAGTGGAGCAGATTCGCTAACCAATGTTTTGTATGTTCCTACAATACCTAAAAACTTGATTAGTGTGGGACAGATAGTTGAAAAAGGTTTTCAAGTCAGGTTTACAAATGAAGGAGTATTTGTGGAAGATCCAGAGAATGGATATAATCAGATTGTCTCTGGTAAGAAAGAAGGTAGACTCTTTACTTTAAGAGTGCAAGGGAACATTGGTCAAGCTTTGCTCACACATGGTGAAGGAGTGATTACAGAACTTGATCTCTGGCATAAGAGATTAGGTCACTTTAATGAAAGAGGAATTAAAGCTATGGTTGCTAATCAGTCTGTACTAGGATTACCAAATGTGCAAAGTCAACATATGGTTTATAAATGTGAAGCATGTCAAATGGGTAAAGCACACAGGTTACCATTTCAGAAGAAAGGATTCAAACATGATGGATTACTAGAGCTCATTCATACAGATGTATGGGGACCAACAAAAGAAGGATCTATCAGTGGCTCAAGGTACTATGTTCTTTTTATTGATGATGCTACAAGATGGATAACATTATATGTTTTGAAGGAAAGATCAGAAGTGTTTGGAGCTTTCAAGCATTTTCATGCATATGCAGAGAGAGTCACAGGTCAAAAGCTTAAAAGACTGAGGTCTGATGGAGGGGGAGAATACTTCTCCCAAGAGTTCAATGATTATCTTTGGAATGCAGGTATTAAGAGAGAAATAACTTGCAGGTATACACCACAACAAAATGGTGTAGCAGAAAGAAGGAACAGGACTTTGGTTGAGTTTGCTAGAGCTATGCTAAAGGAGAAGAATTGTCCAAATTATCTTTGGGCTGAGGCTGTAAATACAGCTACATATCTTGTGAATAGATTACCATGTGCAGCTCTGAATGGAATGACTCCATATGAAGCTTGGTGGGGTAAGAAACCAACACTAGATCATTGTAGAGTGTTTGGATCAATTGCATATGCTTATGTGCCATCACAGCTTAGGCATAAACTTGAACCAAAGGCAGAAAAATATGTGTTCATTGGTTATGATGAAAAGCAGATGGGTTACAGGTTGTGGAATCCTTTAACCAAACAATTTCTTGTTTCTAGAGATGTTACATTTGATGAACAGAAAAGTTGGTATGCAGATCAAAGTCATACAGCTGAAGAATTTGAAGAAGAGGTAAGAAGATGTGAGAAAGGAAAATCAATTGTGCAGGTAAATAGAGATGAAGACTATATGCAAGCAAGTACATCCACAAGTGGATTAACAAGAAGAAATGAAGAAGCTCCTATATTTGATGAAGAGGTGTATCCAGACACATATGAAGAATGTGAACCAAGAAGGTCAAGCAGGACTAGAAGACAACCAGAAAGGTATTCTTATGATACTTCTTACATAACTCAGAAGAACTATGCATATATGGTCAAAGATGATGAAGAACCTCAGAACTATGATGAAGCTAAAGGTAAGAAGCAATGGGAAGAAGCAATGAAGGAAGAGTTCAATGCACTGGAGGAGAACAAGACATGGGAACTTGTTCCTAAACCAAATGGTAAGAAAGTAATTGGAAATAAATGGGTTTATAAAGTGAAGAAGCTTGCAGATGGAAGTATAGCCAGATACAAAGCTAGATTGGTGGTGAAAGGCTATGCCCAGACCTATGGCATAGATTATGATGAGACATTCAGTCCTGTAGCTAAGATGTCAATTATAAGGACAATCATTGCTATTGCAGCTTCAAGAGGATGGACTCTAAGTCAATTGGATATAAAAAATGCATTCTTGAATGGATACATATCAGATGAGGTATACATGGAACAACCTCAAGGGTTTATAGATTCCAGGTATCCAAATTTTGTTTGCAGGTTGAGAAGAGCATTGTATGGATTGAAGCAAGCTCCAAGAGCTTGGAACTATAGACTGGTGAAGTATCTCAATGATCTTGGATATCAAAGTCCAAAAGCAGACCCAAGTCTACTTATCAGAAGAACAGAGGAAGGTACAATCTACATTTGTATTTATATAGATGACATTATAATAACAGGTATTTCAGATGAAGGAATCAAGGAGGTAAAGAGATTACTTGAAAAAGAATTCAAGATCAGTGACCTAGGAAAGTTGTCATACTTTCTTGGAATGGAAGTCACTTATACAGATCATGGCATATATGTGTCACAAGAAAGGTATCTTCTGAACTTGTTGAAGAAGTTTGATATGGAAAATTGCAGAGAAGCTTCAACTCCACTTGAAGTTAATCACAAGCTCAGTAAATATGATGGTGCAGACTACAAAAATATGAGGAAGTATCAATCTCTTGTGGGTGTTTGATTTATGCTACACTAACAAGACCTGATCTTAGTTATGCAGTGGGAGTTTTGTCACAATTCATGCATTGTCCAAAGGACCCACATTGGATTGCAGGTCAAAGAGTTCTCAGATATATCAAAGGAACTATAAAGGAAGGATTATATTATCCTTTTACATCAGATTTGAAGTTGAGAGCCTATAGTGATTCAGATTGGGCAGGTAATCAAGATGACAGAAGATCAACTCATGGTTACATGATATGTATTGGTGATAAGCTTGTAAGTTGGTGTTCAAAGAAACAACATACAGTAGCATCATCATCAACTGAAGCAGAGTACAAAGGACTTGTGGAAGCAGCTAAGGAAGTCATATGGATGCAGACATTGTTCAAGAGCTTAGGCATTGATCAAGGTACACCTATAATACATGGAGACAATATGAGTTCACTTTATCTTGCAGCAAATCCAGTATTTCATGCAAGGGCAAAGCACATAGAGATACAGTATCATTTTCTCAGAGAAAAGGTAATGGAGAAGGAGATTGAAGTGGAGTACATTTCTACTAAAGATCAGTTAGCAGACATAATGACAAAGAGCTTGGATGGTGTGAAGACCAGCAGATTCAAAAGCATGGCAGGAGTAAAAGAAAAGAAGAAGATATGAAGGAACAGAGAATGTCAATTAATGATTGAGGGGGAGCTGTTGGAGAAACAATCACTAATTGGACACATATTTGAAGTTCAAATCTTAGGAAGAAAACCCCATGCCTATGTGAAGGGACAAATTCACAAGTGTATCATATTTGTAAAGTTAGTTCACTTTAGTTCTAGAAGTTTTTTAAAATCACGAGAATACAAAAATCTATATAAGTTAGTTTGTATCAATTGACGCGAAGAGAGAGCGAGAGAGAAGAAGTAGAAGAAGGAGTTCATTTTATACGACTGTGTATAGTTGGGCTTCTCTGAGTGAGAAAGCATCTGTAAAACTTCTGAGTTTTCATAGCTGTGAGAAAGAACTAAGTAAAGTTCTTTGTATGAGTCTCTCTCCACCATCTCCATGCTTGCCTAGTGTGTGATGAATTCAAAAGTTCATGTTTTCTGAGCAATTCGATGCCTGGCATCGAATCTTGGCTGATAAGTCATTTTTTCATTCTCTATGTGTTAACTGTTGTTAAATCTTCTAAAAATATGAAGTTTGTGGAGCAACTCGATGCCTGGCATCGAGTTCCAGCATAAAATGGATGCCTGGCATCGACTTCTAGCATATAAGTCATCTTCTTCATGTGTGTGTAAAATAGAGTGTTTTTGGTACAGAAAAATAGCCAAAAAAAGCCCAAAGTCGATGCCTGGCATCGACTTGGACTGAAATTCGATGCTAGGCATCGAATTTTTTATTTTTGGACATCAGGAATACTAAAACAGGCAAAAATTTCCAGTTTTGGAAGGTCATACAGGGTCATCTTGTGAGAGCCATAACTTGAGTTCTAGAGATCCGTTTGATGCATATGATAGCTTGTTGGAAAGCTCTACTCTTCTAGTTTCAGCCTTTAAAGTTTAATGGAGAAATAATACCTGAGCTAGGATAAATTAGCAAAATACTTAAGGTATGTCATTTTAGTGACTAGGAATTTCTGTAGAAGCAAAGTTCTCACTTTAGGCTATCATTTCTCAAAGTTTGGAGTGGCAATGAGTTAATGGTGACCATAGAGGTGTTCTAGTGTCACATTAATTCATTTCTTGTGGTGTTTCATACATCAATAGTAAGTAGCTTTTTGCATTGAAGCGAGAGGAGGAGTAGTGATTTTCTCTTCTTTGGTAAGTCACTTTCACCCACACTTACTACTTCTCACTCTTGAAGTGTGTGTAGTGAGTTATTAGTCTAGGGAAGTGAGTGGAGTGAGTAGAGTAGGAGGAGTAAAAGAATAGGTTAAGTAGTTAGAGTAGCTTTCAGTATTTGTCTTGATTGTTCTTTTTCAGTGAGTAGGAATATTCAAAAGTATAAAAGCCCAAAATAGTCTTTTGTAAGTCAATTGTTCCTGAAACAAGTATCGTGGGAGCTCATAGCCGACGATCGCAATCTTGGACGAAGGTGTTTGAGCCGCGCAGAGTTAGTGAAGGAGAGCAAAAAGCTAAGGGTTAGCATCTAAGGTGAGCACATTGCTCCATCACTCATTTTAGCTGTCAAAATCAAGTAAAGTCACTAAACAATCTTCGATAAGTATCGTGACAGTCATCTAGAGGAAAGAAAAGTTCATTTCTGTAATACAGAGGGTGAAGAGAGGGTAGAGAAGCTTGATAAACACATATAATCATTCAAAATTCAAAACACACCTGCTAAAAAACAAAAAAAGGGTCAAGTATCGTGTTCTCCCGCGGTCAAGTATCGCAATACTTGACAAGTATCATGATTTCCTGCGGTTGAGTATCGCGATACTTCCCAAATATCGAGTATCGTGATTGCCTGATCGCGATACTTCAAAATTATCGTGTATCGCATTTGACCGATCGCGATACTTGACAGAGATCGTGTATCGTGTTTTCACCGATCGCGATACTTGACAGAGATCGTGTATCGTGTCTCACATTTTTTTAAATACCGTGTATCGTGATTGCCTGATCGTGATACTTCACAAGTATCGTGTATCAAGTATTGCATTTACTCAAGTATCGAGTATCGTGTTTTTTTTTTGAAGTATCGAGTATCGTGTTTTCTTTTTTGAAGTATCGAGTATCGTGTGATCCTCGATCGTGATACTTAACAAGTATCATGTATCGTGCTATCTCAAATATCGTGTTTTTCAAGTATCATGTATCGTGTTTACCCGAGTATCGAGTATCGTCTTTTTCCAAGTATCGAGTATTGTCTTTCTCCAAGTATCGAGTATCGTTATATTGAGGTATCGTGTATCGTTTTTGGCAGATATCGTGTATCGTCTGGTTCAAAGGTCAAGTATCGTGAAATTCTGAGTCAAGTATCGTGACTTGAGATTTCATATTCAGTCCCTTTTCCAGCTAAATTTTTCTAGAATTCTGACCCATAGTGAAGAGTTCTAGAAGCTAGAGGTTAGCAAGGGCTGATCAGAGCTTTTAAGTGGATGAACCAGAGATCTGGAAGAACCCTAGGAAGCCGAAGGAGTGTGATCTCTTCTGTAGGAAGTGTAGTTGAACGAAGTAGCCGCTCACATTATTCTGAGACCTCTAGTGAGTTAGAGGAAGAAATTCCCATGGCTTCAGAGGATATGCAAAACATTGTACCAATGATTGGCGTGATGTCAATTATTGAGGGAGAATATCAGACATCTTTAGAATATGTGACCACCAATCAACATGAGATACCCATATATCTAGATGGACTAAACTGATCAGTGGCTAGACTGAAGAAGATGCTTACATAGTGCCTAGGCCAGCAGTCAAATATTCAGGAGGATGGATAAAAGGGATATCCAGTATGTGATTACAGAACATCCGGAAAACATCAATGAACTTGGGGAAGAAAAGAATGCTCATAACCTTAATGAAGAAGGAAATGAAGAGCAAGTGACCACACCTAGAGGGAGATCTACTGTTGTTAGGGTTTGGAGAGGAGACCTGATTCCCCAAGATGACTCCTTAATGGATGTATATTTGATCAATGGAATGGAGCATCTCCTTAGAGCCTACTCTTCATTATGGGAAGCAGCCCCTAACCCAGTGACGGTCTATGAGTTACAAGATCCTGACTTCTCCACCATTATCACATATTTGGATAAAAACCAGAGAAAGTATTGGCCCCTAATAGATTCAGAGAGAGCTTGGTTGAAATATCAGAACATTCCAGTGTTTCCCCCCGAGGGATCAAGCCACTACTTCACAAAACCCACATGGAACCTCTCAGAATAATTCATTTCAGCAGTCAAAACAAACGCAACAAACTCAAATCCCGGTTAGACCACATGTGTAGTTTGCTATGCCTGCGAATAACCCTAATTATCGGTCTCAGCCACCTGTGGATCCAAGAAATGGAATTCCTACCCCAGTTAGACCACCTGTAGCAAGAGGACCTGGTATACCCATTGGAAGACCAGTTTTCCCTATGATGCCTAGACCGCCTGAAGGAGGAAGAAGATTAAGACCAATTCAAGTGGCCAAATGCATGAGAAATCATTATGATGGCTCAAGTGAACCTTACAATCATATAGCTGAGTTCAAGCAAGTAATCAGAGCTGAACAAGTAGAAGATTTTTTGATCCAATATGAGTCTTTTGGCCTAACTTTGATGGACACAGCTTTAGCTTGGTTCCAGCCATTAGATCCTAACAATTTTCAAAATATGGAACAAGTCTATCAAGAAATGATTGAGAAATTCACTAAGTCTGAAATTAAAAACAACTCGTCATCGTTGATTCATAGCTTTAAGCAAGCTCCTACGGAATCAGTGAGATTGGCAGCAAGAAGATTCAAGCAGTATGTGGATAGATGCCTAGTGGAAGAGAGACCCACCCAAAACAAGATGGTGTCATTGTTCTTGGAAGGATTGTTGAATGGATCATTAGGATCTCTGGTGTACGTGAAGAGAGTTCAAACCTTGCAAGAATGCATGAAAGAATGTATTGACCTAGAGGACAATCTAGCGGAGAATCTGAAAATACCTCAAGGTAGTATGAAGAGTGAAGATTCAGCAAGCAGCACATCAAACCCTAAGAACAATGTTGAGGAAATAGCCGACTTAGTAGCGAAGAAGTTGAACGTTCAAGGACAGAGGAACTACCCCAACAACCCAATGAGAGTGCCCATGCTTAGAAGATGTATGCATTGTGGAGGTGATCATCCCTCTCATTTGTGCACTAGGGGAGTAGTCCCACCACCTGCCTATGCTTACAATAGACCACCTGTTCTAGGACATTTACAATATTGCAGCATAGAACAAAAATACACAAATCACAGCTCAGAAAATTGTCCTTACAATAGACAAGCAAGACCAACACAACCGCTCATGAGACCTTACAGATACCCTCAGAGAGATCAAGGAGGTGAAGCCTTTAGATATCCCACATATCAGCAGCAGGCACCGGTACCACGACCATATGTTTATCAAAGTTACAATCAACCACAACCGGTGTTAGGACAACAACTACCCCATCCTCAGAATGTTGTCCTAGTGAAAATAGCTCAACCTGAAGAAAACTTAGAGAGAGCAATAGTCCCAGCCACACCATTGACTAGTAATGAAACATATGACTCATCTTATGACCATAGTCAAGGAAACTATCCCAGTTACGAGAGCTCTATGATAGAATATGGACAAATGTACGAACCTTATGCCTATGGCATGGAAGCACCAGATAGTTTCCAAGGATATGAGCAGGACTGTGTGTCATTGATGTACATAGCCCCTAGAGCACCCATACCCCCCCAACCTATGAACATACCGCCTGTACCTAGAGGACCATGTTATAGATGCGGAGGTGATCACTATATCAGAGAATGTACACTACCAAATCCACCACCACCACAACAAGTCTGGGAAGGGTATTGTAGTGATTGTGGTAAAGAACACCTTTTCAGAGATTGCCCAAAGAACCCCAACAAAGTTAACTCTAATGTGCAGATTAACGTGATAGAAGTGAAAGAGCCATCAGGAAGCGATAAGGAGTACACTATACCATTGAAAGCAATAACTAGAGCCAAAGCTAGAGAGACCCCAGACACAATTGAAGAAAATGGTCAAGGTGACAGAGAAATGAACAAACCTACACCTCAAGTAGTTGAAGACTCGGAAGAGCCTGAGAAAAGTGTTACAAGTAAAAGAACTCAGAGATGGAAGAACCGTAGAGATAGGATAAAGGAAAAGAAATTATTACAAAAGAAGGAAAATGAGAAGAGCGAACAAAATCCAAAAGAGAAACAGAAATTGGAAGAAGAAAATAAAAATGGAAAGTATAAAAAAGAAGAAGTAGGATCAGTTTTAGCAGATCCCATGCCTGAAGAATTAGCCATGTGGATTCAGGCATACAAGGCACAAATAAGAGCAGGACCTACCATCGAACAACATGAAAGAGAATATCCTCAAGGAGACCTAGAGAAGGAAAGGTTGGAGATATGCAAAAAATTAATTGAAGTAACTCAACAAACCTTAGAAAAACCTGCTCTTCAACTGCCCAATTCATGAATTCCCAAAAGAGAATTCCAAGAGTGTGTCATCCCTAAGGAACTCGAGAAACCCGAAGCAGGTAAGACACATAATGGAAATTACTGTGAGGATAAAAGGGAAGGATCCATTGTTCCCGAAGTAGAAGGGGAATGGCCTAAAGATTTGTGGGCAAGAGTCCAAGAAGACCGGAGGAAGAAAGTGGAAGGAATAGACCCACCCTTTGAGGAGCTAGAAGCAAAAGGAGAAATTGAAGACTCCATACCTGAACTGAATTCAGAAGAAATAATACCAATTGATCCAAGTAATGAAGGAAATGATAGTGTAAAGGTTTTACCAAATTACACAGGAGAGTACGAACATGACTCGGAACTATATTGCATTCCCTCAATGAGGAAAAAAGAACTGAACCCATCAGTCCAAACATCGGATATCATACAACACCTTAGAAAGGTAAAAATCCCTTGCACTCTGACATTGGAAGAACTGTTGAAGGTTAAACCACATTTGAAGGAGAAGTTAACCAGTCAATTGGAGATCAAGGTGGAAGAGAAGGAGATACCTGATGAAGTGAACACAGTAAAAATCCCAGTTGATAAGGTTGGAGATTTTAGTGAGGGAGATGAAGGAAACACTTGCCTTCCAATTACCTATAGGGGTTACACCACCAAATCCATTTTAGATACAAGAGCTGGAGTAGGAATAGCAACTAAGGAAATCTGGGAGAAATGGGGAAAACTAGCTCTAAGACCAACATGCATGAAGATACAAATGGCAGATGGACACACTGAACGACCCTTGGGATTATTGGAATGAGTAGTTTTTACCACTTGTGGAGTTGAGTTCGAGCACACCTTAGCGATATGTCAATTTGAGAGGCCTAGCAATTATGAAATGATACTTGGAAGACCTTTCATGAGACAACTAAAGGTAGTGCAAGATTGGGGAAAAGACGTAGTATACTTACAGCATGAAGGAACCACCACAAGAATAAATCTCCACACATACACATATCAGGATGTTCCCCCCTTACAATGGAATCATAAGGAGGAAGATAATCAGTCGATTCATAGTATAGGTTCAAGTGATCAATCATGGATGAACAAAGACACTCATCTATGGATATGCCAAACTGTGAAAAAGGAGGAAGATAGGAGAAAAGGATGGCAACAAAAGCAAGGAGTTGCTAGATCAGTACAAGATCCAGCCTATATGCCTCAAATATTCTTAGATGAAGAATTTGAACCTCATGGTTGGATGGAGATTTTAGCTACTCTCGATGTGTGTGTAAACGAAGAAGTGATAACCCTGAGTGAATGCATTGACGAGGAAGGATATGACGTTAGTCTATATGTGGTAGTCATTCAAGAGGCGGAAGAAGGAGAAGTAGTTGAAAAAGAATGGAAAGAGGATTACGAGAGTATTGAAATGGAGCAAGAGAAAATGGAAATAGGAAGTGGAAATCAAGAAGTACGTGTCATAATTAATGAAATAAATCAAGAACCAACACAGGAAGAAGAGCTTGAATTAGAAAAAGCAAGAAATGACGAAGAAAACAAACCTCAAGACCAATTTGAAGTGCCCGCCCACTTCAAAAAATATGAAGTAGAAGAGAGAAGAATTGCTATTCAAATGCCAAAATGAGAAGCACAACCAGGAATAGCATATGACAATAAAGAATAGACTAAGAAAATAGTAGTAACCTTAGAAGAAGGAGAGGAATGATGTACTTTTATAGGACAGGATGTCTCAATGGAGGAAGAACAAGAGTTAATATGACTCATAAGGGAATATCGGGATGTCTTTGCCTGGACCTATAAGGACTTGAAAGGAGTCGATCCATCTATATGCGCTCATAGAATCCCTATGACATCCAAAGCCAAACCTTCTAAACAAAGACCGTACACATACAATGATGTAGACTCCGCAAAGATAAAGGAAGAGATAGATAATTTGTTAGATGTTGGATTCATTTACGAGATCGAACACACAGAATGGGTATCAGCTTTGGTGGTTGTATCGAAAAAGAATGGTAAGTTAAGAGTATGCATAAATCTGAAAAAAGTAAATGCTGCTACCATAAGAGACAGTTACCCGTTGCCCATCACGGATCATCTTTTGGAGAGAGTGGCACGGAAGGAAGTGTATAGTTTTTTGGACGGCTTTTCAGGATATAATCAGGAAGCAATTGCTCCTGAAGACCAACATAAAACAGCCTTTGCAACTGAATGGGGAGTATATGCCTTTAGGGTTATGCCTTTCGGCCTAACCAATGCCCCAGCCACCTTCCAAAGATTAATGTGCCATGTATTCAAGGAGTTCTTGAGAAAGAGTATGGAGGTATACGTGGACGATCTATGTACTTATTCAGCTATACGATCAGAGTATATCCCTGAACTAGGAAAGATCTTTGCCAAATGTCAACAATATAGAGTATGCCTCAACCCAGAAAAATGTGTCTTCATGGTCCGACAAGGGAAGATATTAGGACACATTGTCTCTAAGAATGGAATCTCAACGGATGAAGACAAAATCAAAGTAATTCTGGATTTACCGAGACCAAAGATTGCTAAGGAAGTCCAAGCATTTATGGGACATTGTGGATACTACCGAAGATTTATACATATGTATGCCATAATTGCTAGACCTCTTTATGCATTATTGACACAGTTTAACTGGACTGAAGAATGTGAAAAAGCCTTTAATGAATTAAAGAGTCGATTGAGTTCAGCCCCAATTCTTCGAGTACCTAATTGGAACAAACCATTTCATATCCATGTAGATGCTTCCAAGTTTGCCATTGGTTGCATCTTAGCTCAACCCGCAGACACTGGAAAGTTAGACCACCCTATAGCCTATGCCAGTAGACAGTTGAATCAAGCAGAACGCAATGATACCACAACCGAAAGAGAAGGCCTAGGAATGGTGTATGCAGTAAAAAAGTTTCGACATTACCTTTTGGAAAACAAATTCAAATTCTTTATTGATCATCAAGCCCTAATGTACTTAGTCAATAAGCCTTGTAATACAAGACGACTAGTACGATGGTTTTTATTGTTGATGGAATTTGATTTTGAGGTAGTAGTAAAGAAAGGAATACCCACATAAGAGCAGATCACCTATCAAGAATGACACACGGTGAACCACCCATAGGAATACCAGATCATCTGCCAGATACGTACCTTTTTAATCTTGAGGTATGTCCCCAATGGGCAGAGAAGTTGATCCCTATACTCACGCAATGGATCAAAAGATGGGATCACACCAAACCAAACTCACAACCTATTGAAGAATAAAAACCTTCATATCATTGCAGGAAGTCTGTATCACCAAGACTCAAGCGGACTACTCATGAGATGCGTAGAAGAAGAGGAACAGGAAATGTGGCTTCAAAAAGCACATGTAAATCAATGGAAAACTCATCTAAATGCGAATGGAACATGGCAAACACTAAGGAGATTGGGCATATATTGGCCAACCATGCAGAGGGATGCGCATAACTATGTATCAGGCTCCCCAACCTATCAAGAACAGAATCCAGAAGAGAACTCCACTCTATGCTACTCCACTGTAGCACCAAGATGGAGCATGCCTCTGGTGAGGTTCTTAAAGACCCAAGAGTACCCAGAAGGAGCCACTCTAGCAAGGAAACGAGCAGTTGTAGAACAAAGTAAGGACTATACTCTTATAGGAAAACAACTATTTAAACGAGGAAGAGATAATCATTTGCGAATATGCATTCATGAAGATGAGTAGCTTGCTGTTTTAGAGATGGCACATACAGGAGCTGCAGGAGGACATTTCTCTGCAGAAAAGACTGCAAAAATGATTCTCTTTGCTGGAATGTGGTGGCCAACTCTACATCAGGATGCAACCACATATGTTCAACGGTGTGATGCATGTCAATGAACGAAATATCCAATTAGAAGGGATGAAATGCCACTAAAACCCATGATGAGTGCTAGAGCTTTTACTAAATGGGGAATAGACTTCATAGAACCTATTAGCCCCCCAGCTAAAGGATCCCATGCCAAATACATAATTGTAGCCACAAACTATCTAACCAAATGGGTTGAAGCCAAAGCAACCAAGAAAAACGATGCAAGGACTACGGCCAAGTTTCTCTTCGAGAATGTTTTCACTAGATTTGGACTACCGATAGAAATTGTGAGTGATAGAGGTACGCATTTTGTGAATGAAGTAATAGAAGCCTTACTAAATGAATTCTTGGTAATTCATAAGAAATCAGCCCCTTATCACCCACAAGCCAAATTATGGACAAGCCGAAAGTTCAAATAAAATCTTATGCATAGTTCTCACTAAAATTGTGAACAATGGTAGATCTGATTGGGATAAACAATTACATCATGCTTTATGGGCATTCAGAGTAGCTTACAAAACCGCCATAGGCACTACTCCTTTTAACTTAGTGTATGGACAAAATGCCATTTTGCCAATTGATTTCTTAATACCCACTCTCAGAGTAGCAACAACTTATGAGTGGACTGGACATGAACTATCAGCTCAATTGGATCAAATAGAGAAGCTTCATGAAATTAGGTTACAAGCTATAGTAGGGATTTATGCTGCTGAAAGGAAACAGAAAGCCTACTTTGATGCTCATATTAGAGATAAAAATTTGAAGGAAGGAGATTTAGTTTTGGTATATACTCTGAAACAACATGCAAAGAAACTACAAAAAAGAGGATATGGCCCGTTGATCATCAATCGTATATCCACGAGTGGAGCCATCAGTATAGCAACCCTAGATGGAGAAGTACTACCAAACTATATCAGTGGGTGTGGAGTGAAAAAATATCTAGAACCATTGACTGACGAAACAATGTCACGATTAATCAAGGGTAAGAATAGACGCATCGAGGAGGAAAGGATACGAGAAGAAGCGAGACAGGAAGCACTAGAACGAATCAAGAAACGGAAAGAGTGGATGAGAGAGAGAGAGATGAGAGATATCACCTAGGAGAGGAACTCATCCCAATGGCTAATTTTAGAGCCACCGAAAACCTAGGTCAACAAAGGACACAACCATATTTGAATCTGGGAGCCAGAAAAACGGAGTACCACTTAGTGGATGCTCTCATTGACACAGGAGCTGCCATAAGCTGTATCAAATTTTCATTGACTCAGCAACTCAAGGAAGAATTACATCCATCAAAGGCACAGCTGATTGGAATAGGAGGAAAGATCACCAAGTGTATAGGAGAGATTATCTTACCTCTACACTTAGGAAACAACACAATGGAACAAAAACTCTTAGTATGTCACGATCAGGACTTATTGGAAGAGTTAGTGCTAGGCCAAGACTGGATATACGAATATGAAGTGACTATCCAATTGGCCTTAGGATACATCTCAGCCAAGATAGGCCATCGTGAAGTATTCAGCATGCTAGACAAACGACCAATCAAAGCCGCAAGTGTAGAGCCAAAAACTCACTCAAATGAACAAAGTGATGCATGTATGTTCACTAGCACTATGGAAACCCCTTCATCAAGTACTTCATGTGAGGACACACCGAATCTTGCTTACATACCATCTTCTAATCTAGCAAGTCACAAGAGTGTCATTCTATCTGAAAACAGCCTTAGCGAAGAACCATGCACAAGAGAGACTAGTCCTCCAAATAACCCCAAGTCTGCACCTATGAGAATATACCCCATTCCTTACACTCGACAAGCTTGGATAAGGAAGGACCAAATGGATGCATATCTTCAACAGAAGAACTACTGGCTACAACAGAAGAACCCACGAAACCAATATGGAAATCGCTCTGGATATTCAGTTCCACAAAGAATTGCTAAAGTATGGATTCCGAAGAAGGTGATAGCCGCCCAGTCGGACCGAACACAAATATGGATTCCCAAGTCATGTACTCAAAGGACAATCATTAAAAAGGATGGACCATTGAACAAGGAAAATCAGTATGATCTAAAGTCAAAGCGATAGAAGCTAAACTGCTACAGGATAGAGATGGAGTCTACATACAATTCACATGTCATTCCAAGATTCAAAAAGCAGACAAATCAGAAGCACCCAATGAGCAGCATCACAATCACCAGGAAGGTTGGGAACACGATTCCTCCTAACAGAATAAAGCAGATTTGGATGCCGAAAGACAAAGCAAGTTGTATACATCTACCAAATAATTCGAGTTGCACGCATTTGGAGTTACCAGAATCCAAAGTATGCATGATAGGGCCACATCACAAGGCCAAGCATTCGGCACGCTATTCTTCTATTTCAGGATAGTGAAGCACATTTTCCTATTGGGAAATAAGAGAGCACTTGTACACAATTTAAAGAAAATTCCTAAAAAATTAATAACTGCTTCGGCAATGAACTAACTTTTCTGTTTTTCTTTCAGACAAAAACATAAAAATACCTAAAAATAAGAAAAATACCAGGTATTACCTTTCTCACACCCACGGGGAAGAGACGACACCATTCACTCGGAACAATGTCAATCTTATGAAGGATAAATGAAGGAGGATTTCTTATACTATCTTGCCACTTATTCATACTCTATATTGAGTGCAGATGGCATCTACTAACTCCGAAGAGACACAAGTGGAAGAGGTCCAGCTTCTTCCACTAGAATCTATAACAAAAGCAAGAGGCCATTGGTTTCTAGATGAACAACCGGTGTCGGACCTTATTTTCATGGCCACCATTAAGATCATAGATAGGGATCACTACTTCCCTATTATGTCACAAGACTTCAAGACTATCATACAAGGATTACCTCGCATTTTGGATGTTTGGACACAAGCAAGAATAGAGGCATTTCTCAAACTGCCTATTTATTTGCCAGATTTTCAAAGATGCACGCAAGTAATGAACACACTTCAGCCTACAGCAAATAGGATATCAGTTCCTGAGGCACGAGTATTGGACAAAGTGGGTACCTAGAAAACCATACAATTCACTCATGAGATAATCAACAAAGCTTTCGGATGGAATCAAGAAGGAATCACCAATGTCAAGGAAGAATGTCATGATCCAAAAAAGAGATCCTTTTTGGATATCAACAAAACAAATATTGAAGATGTTGTCCGCTTAGTGCATCAGCACTTTTGTTTCCCTAGTATGCACAGATACACAGCACCTCAAAAGATTGTCGTGCAACTGCTTTCACATGCGATGAGGCAAGTTGGGAATAAAGTAAACATGACGCCTTATGTTCAAAACCGATTATTTGAAGCCAAGAAGAAGTGGGGTGAGAAAAAGTTTCTCAATGGCAGTTCAGCTTTGACCTTACTCATCTATGAGGCACTTGATATGAAAAATTGCTTACGTGAGATGCCAACATCAGAAGGGCTAGCCAAATACGCCAAGTCAGCTACGGTTCCCAAGAAAAAGAAAGCAGCTATCGCTGTTGAAGAAGCAGGAACTAGTTCACAGAAACCCATGAGGGGTACAAAGCGCCTTAGAGAGGAAGCAGCCCAGGCCACACCTCAATCAAAGAGGACACATACTTTGCCGAAGATTCCTGTAGCACAAATACCAATCACCAAGAGAGACCTCTCTGCCGCCCTAGAAGAGACACATAAGCACATGCAAGGGCAAGTGAATCTAAATGTTCAAGGCCATCATTACAGACAAGCAAGTCAAGAAAAGCAACAACGAAATAAAGAAAAGACACCAGAACAATTCGCTAGATACAATGAACTGGGCTTAGAAGATTCAAGCTCCAACAAAGAATCTAGTCCTGAGAAAGATACTTTGGACACAGACATAAGGATAGAAACTCATGAGGAAGAATGGACATAAATTAATCAAGTTGAAGTCACGCCAGACAACCAACAGGGACAAACCAAGATCCAAGAACCCAAGGAACCGGATCATGTCATTCAATTGAATGATACAACAAAGATTAGTATCAAAGAAGCTACCAGATCGAATAAAGAAGTAATGCAACCTATCAAGGAAGAAATGCAAACTCCAGTAAACACAGATTCAAACCTACACAAAAGTGAAGAGCAAATTGTAATTGAAGTACCGGATGACACTCCTCAAGACAAAATCGACCACATAGAGGCTGAGCCAAGGATACAACTCCACATTAGGCAGCCCCATGACACTACATTACACGTAGCACAAGGAAAAGATGTGACAACAGGAGAAGAACCGAGTATTCCTAAAACATGGTTAAATGTGGATGTCACACAATTAAAACCTGTGGTCAAGCAGATGATACAAACAGCCATGGATACACAACAACAGATGATGGATAGAGATGCAGACTACAACAAAGCCATGAGGGAAAAGAATCAGTTCCAAATTATGAGTGAACAATTATCTACACAATTAACCCAGGCACAAAAAGAGATTTCCGCCAAAGGAATTGAGCTACTTGAGGTAAAAGCACAATGTGACACATTGATGACCCAACATCGTCAAGTCCAGGCACAACTAATGGACTTACAAAGATAACATGAAGCCAGTGAGGCCGACAAAGAGCGAATGAAAGCTAGAAGTCACCTGCTTGAAACACAACTGAAGGTATACATGGAGGAAAATGACACTTTACGAAATAGAAATAAAGAACTGATGAAGTCATTGCTATATGATCAACCCATAGAAAAACAAGAGACAACGGATCTTGATCAGAGAGAATTAAGAGCTCAAATCGAGAAATATGCAGCTTTGCTGAAACAAGAGAAAGAATTGAGAGAAGAATGGGAACGTAAGTACACTCAAGAAACAAATGAGCTAAAAAAGCAGTTGAATACAGCCCATGGAAAACTTGCAGCAAGCTACAATGAAAATATGGATCACGTAGCAGAAATTGGCAATGAACTGCTTGCAGCAAAAGAAGCACTTAGAGCAGCCACGCAAGAAAGTAAAGAGAAGACTGAACGTATAGCACAGTTAGAGCTCCAAGCAAAGCAGAAAACACCAATCGGGACACCAATAGAGCCAACAAAAGAGAATCCTACTGACGAGGTAGAGGTACGTCCTTTATCTCCCCCGATTTCTAATTCTCCAATACACGAGCAGATGGCGGACATACATGATGATCATCCAATGCCATACACTACAGAAATAGGTCAAAAGGAACGAGCACTATTGGTGTCCCGGTTGACAGAAAATTTTGAAAAAGAAGTCATCAAAGTCATGAAGGAAGCAAAGATCAAGGGTAAAGACTTGGAAATGATTATGAAGCCTTTCAACATTCCCTACGGACTGATGAAAGAGAAAACAAGACAATATATAAAGAAGATTACACAAAAAAGTCCAGACGAGCAGCTAAACCTCAAACATGACACATTCGCTTACACTCAAGAAGAATTTGAAGCTGCACAACCTGTTTGGAGAAGGAAATTTTTGGAGAGAAATCCTACACTACGGGTGCATTGGCAAGCAACACCATATTTACTACAGGTAAACCCTTCTTTTTGCCCAATGCCACGTCGCAGAGAAGCACGCGAATTTTTGGACATGCAAAAGACTGGTGTAATCAATAAACAATGGCTAAACTATCCACTCCTTCCAAGTCCACCACATAATTATTTACCTACAGAAGATTACATGGTAAAAACGATCAAATTTTGGCTGCAAACTTATGCTACCATACCAGATTTAACTATCAAGTTGACAAATAAAATACTCAGTATGATACTTACAGTATTGAAGGTCTTCAAGCATGCGGCATATACATTTTTGAACTTCATTGGCATTAATCAGGGAATAGAAATTCTTGTTTTTGATTTGTCTATTTATGCCCAGCCGACCTACAATAATGGCTTATTACTCCAGACTCATGTTTTTGCCAAGTACTTATATGCAAACTTTCGAAAAAGCGTTTTTTACGGGGTTTTTTGAAATCGATTCAGAAATCTTTTTAAAGATGTCATCCAACTTGAATGCGAGATTAGTGGCATATGAACTGAGCTTCTTTGCCGACCACAGACAGCCACCTAATGATGGAGTAAAGGCAGAACAATGGAAACAGTTAATGATACATGAAGCCAATTTTCTTAATGAAACAGAGCAGAAAGTGTATAGAACATACTCCCGTCGACTTTCAAAGCCTGTCGGGGACGACAGAGTTCAGGAGGGGGGCAGTGTTTAGGGAGAATCAAGCAAAAAGAAGAAAGAAGAAGACAACCAAAGAAGCTTCACAAAAAAGGTAATATTTGAAGACATATCTCTACAAGAAGCCCTGCAGGGGCGCAACACCAATCTCTGCACAGAGCCCCGTAGGGGCACATATCAAGAAAAAAGCACATAGGTGGAAGGAGGATCCAGGGCCAGGAAAGTATCCATGAAGAAGTGCAAGAAGATATCCAGCGGTTCCGAAACCACAAGAGGGTGCTTCAACCTCTCGATCTTTGGAAGGTCCAGATCGAAGACTGAAGGATCATATCCTCATACCTTCCAATGGTGGCGTGCGTGGCAACCCGACTTATAAGGCAAGACAAACGCATCAGGCCCACAGGATGTAAAACAAGAATTAAGAAGAGGCCATCAAAACCGAACACCTGTTTAACGAACATGCAGAACTGACCAAGGGTTGCAGGCGATGAAAAGAAAAGAACAGGCAGCATAAATGCATCAGGCCGAGAGGATGTAAAAGAAAAAATCAAGAGCAGGGCCATTAAAACGTAATGTCAGTCCAACTAGTAGGCAGAACTGACCAAAGGATGCGTGCGGACAATAAGGGAAAGACAAGAAGTAAAGCCTATCAAGGGACGACAGAGACGAAGAGGGGGAGAGTGTTGCAGAGCAAAGAGAGCACAAGGCAGAGAAAAAGACGGGCCCCAAAATTTTTCCGATTTGGACACCCAATTTTTGTATTATAACCATTCCTGTAACATATTTTCCGATGTAAAAGCACTAGAGGAGTCCTCTAGATGCATCCCCACAGAAGATTAGTAGCTTATCCATGTAAATTAGTAGGAAATTAGCCTTTTAGTGAATAAAGTGCCGGTCTCTTGTATGAAGGGACCATTTTTAGGGCACAAGTATATAAGTCAATTTGTGACTCTTTGTAAAAACTTTTGCCATTGTGAGAATCAAGAGCACAGAAATTCGAATTTGTGTCTTCTCCTCTCTGTATCTTCTTCTTTGTGAGCTTGTATGCATGTGTGTTGCTTGAAAAGAGTGCTAGTAAGTGTTATCTATCCATGAAAGTGTTTGTTTGTTGTGGTTAAGGTGTGTGCGAAGTGTAGGAAGTGCTGAAGTTCATTCCCATGACTCAGTATTTTGCTCATAACTTCAAGTAGAAGCGTCAGAATTGAGTGAAACTACCACCATTGGATGCGTCTTCTTGAGAGCTTCGAAATGCATATGCTATTTTCTATATTTGGAGTTCAGAGCTGAGCGAAAAGCTCAATTTAATGTTGGCTGCTGTTCCAAGTATCATGACACCATGACTGACAGTTGAAGCTTGTTTGGATTAGTCTTTGCCTTGTTTGCACTCATTGAGAAACTCATTTGTATTGATCTTCATTTGAATGCATGTCTTTATACACTCGGCTAGGTTTTGATACTCATCAGATTGATAATTAAAGCATGAATCCCCACTATATGCACTTGAGGGGGATTGAGGTATAGTCTCTTTCTCCACAAGTCCCTAAGTTGGTTCTTAGGTACAAAAAAACCTTAATAGAGCATTGGTGCCACTGACCCGTTGGTCTCAGAAAATGACTCTCATGCCCATAGTCAGACTAATCCCATGAAGATAGTCCATAGGCTTATTACACAGAGTCACTAGAGCATAGTGAGGCTTATTCCTATCAATACGAGACACCACCTATGGAAACAATTTTGGAGCCAAAATACTCCAATGTCATGTATATGAATCCTAACCCCACGCCCCAATCAAGACAAGTTAGACCACAAGCCCCTGAGGACCATGTTTTTGATGTCAAGGCGGCCATTTCATTTGTGAATGTCCCCACTCACCGACTCTAGGACAAGGACAAAACATCACAATACAAGGATTTTGTCCTGAGTGTGGCAAAGAACATCTCCCAAGAAAATGTCCAAGGAACCCCTTTGGTGCACCCAAGGTTACACCCATTAATGTGGTAGGCTTAGTGGTGGATTCAAGCTCGAGTAGTAATAATGTGGCTCTTATACAAGCAATCATGAGGTGACAAACCTTAAAATAGGATAAACCAGCTAAACAATTCGAGTCAAGTGAATCATGAGAGCCTAGTAAGAGGAAGACAAGAACATGGAAGGATACCAGAGAGAAGGCAAATCGTAAGTGGAATAAAAAGTTATCCAAACTAGAAGAAAGCGTGAGAGATGCAAAAACAAAGATAGAAGATATTACATCTCAAAGCCCCTAGCATGTCGAAACTCCATCCACTCCACTTCATAGCAACCCACCACTCACTATAAATAAACCACAACCAGGGTCTGTTCTTGCAGATCCAACCCTAGAAGGCTTGTACATGCTGTTCAATGCCTACCAGGCTCAAATTCAAGAAGGGCCAATAGCTGCAAACCTAGACAAGAGCTACCCTAGAGAAGATTTAGAGATTGAATAGACAAAAATGTGCATGAAAATGGTAGAACTAGCTCAAGCTATGCTTAAGACCAGTTAATTGTTCAATCAGACAAATTTTGTGAAACCGGATTTGCACTTCTAGGACTTACTAGAAAGATTAGAGCAGTTGGTAAACAAGCCGTAGGCTTGCTTACCTCCACATGCTCATCCAGTTGTTGAAAGAGAAAGCTCACCACCAGAAAAAGTTTATGTTCCTGATTCCATAGATAATGAAGCACTTATTTCAATTCAACAGTACTCTCAAGAGTTCTTGTGGGAAATACAAGAAGGGAAATGGGCCAAGGAAAAAGGTAATCCCCCTCTTATTCCTGAGATTGATGACCTTCATGATCAATTTCCCTAAGACATTCTGTCTATCTATGGAGACCAAGCAGAGCAACAAGAAGATGAAACATTAGATTTTGAATCTAACTCTTTACAAGAGTTGTTGCAATTCACAGGTGCATGGGAATTTGAATCTCTTCATATTAGAGATCCCACAATATTGGTAAGGCATGAAGACTCAGTGGTTCCAAGGAATAGTGATGTCGTGAAGATTTATTGGTAGCAGTTAGGGCATCACAAGACAAGGGATTTGACAAAAAGAATCAAAGCAAAGAGAAGGGCCAAACAAGCAAAGTAGTCAAAGAAGATCGGGCCATTAGGCCATGCAATTTTTTCGAGATAACTCCCTTTTAATAGTGATTTTCATCACTACATGAACATTGTAAGTACCATTTTTGGTAGACTAGACTCAATTTTGTTCAAGCTAAGGAGTCCTCAAGCTTGAGGAGTACCAGAAGTATTCATGTACCAATTTTCATAATTTTGAGAGCTCATTTGAGCCTCTAAAATAGCCTAGGAACCTAATTTTTAACTAGGATGGACACTAGGTCTGGACAAGGCCACTAGCTAGTCAAAAACTATAAAAGGAGCTAGAGAGCTCATTTTTTAGGAGAACAAATTGTAGTTCAAACTAAGAAGAGTTCTTGTAATTGTCTTTTGATCTTAATCAAAGCTTCCCTTGTCTCACTCTTTCTTCTTACTTGTGTGCATGTGTGTGTGTATGTGTGTGCATGCTTGTGTGCTTCTCCATCACCACTTGTGCACATCACTTGCTCAAGGTCTTCATACCATCCTCATGTCTTCTTGGATTGACATTAAAGGAGGTGCTACTCAGCACTAAGCTAAGAGTAGGTAAGCATTCTCTTTTACTTTTTTTAACTTCCTCTTCACTTCTACACACTTCTACACACCATATCCTCCATCTCCATTCATTTCCTCATCTTCACTTGAGAGCGAGAGTGAGAGAGAGCTTGTATGCACGCTTGTTTTCTATGTTTTCCTAAGTGTTCGTGCAGGTACCAGCTTCCATTGCAGCTGTAGCAACTCTAGAAGGTGAGAAAACTATCTATGGAGGTCCCAAGGCATTGAGCTCTGTTGATCGTGATTGAAAAAAAAATTTGGCTTTTGGTAAAACAAAGTGCACCACCACAAAGCACATGATTAACACATTCTAGATCACTAATCATAGTTAAAAAATTCCTTAATTTTTTGTCAGTCGTGATTCACACTATCGATCTCGACCAATAGCCATGACCGACACCTCTCTCAATCGCGATCGACACCGTCGATCACGATTGACACGGGCGATCGACAGAAATGATCGACAGAGCCGACCGACAAACATGCCAATCACGATCAACACTATCGATCACAATTGACAGCCATGACCGACTCACTCTCTTAGTTGCAATTGACACCGTCGATTGTGATCGACTGAAATCACGTCGAAATTTGCGAAAAAAGTGTTGATCACGATTGACACGCTCAATCGCGATTGACACGCTCAATCGTGATTGAGAGCCCTCACGATTAACACCATCAATCATGAATGATTCTACCCATCGTGATTGACACCATCAATTGCGATTGACTTTGTCCATTGTGATTAACACGCCACAATGGACAGCTCTGTCGATCGTGATTGACAACCATTTTCAACCAAATTTTTAGGGTTTGTTAATTTTTTGTCTTAACCCTGTTTTAACCCTAGAACCCTGAACTGTCATAACTTCTTCATATGAACTCCGTTTCTAGTGATTTTGGGCCTGTTGGAAAGCTTGTTTCGAAGCCCATACAAATTGATTTTTGTAAAACTAATATGTGGATTTATAGATAGGGTATTTTGAAGTTGACCTTGTACAAGGGTGAGACAGTTGAGGGATCTCTAAGGGAATTTTCATTAAAACAAAGCAAATTGGGTCTTTGAAGTGCATGAATGGGCATGGTCTATTAACTTTATTCAATTTAAATCTGGAGCTAATAGGGGGACATTTATAGGTCCACTGAGCACAACAAAGGCCAATCAAAGCAGGAGTGTGTGCTAGCCTAGGAACACTCTCCCTAGGCATACAATGACAATCAAGGAGAGCAACTTGAGGTTGGAAGTTCTCATAAACCCCTTTTTCAATTCCTAGCATAGGCTAAGTACAATTCCTAGCATAGTAAGTCAGGGTGATGATAGGCATCTATCAAGTTGAAGACTACTTAAGCACTCAAGTTCAAGCAGAAATATAATCTCTTTGTGATTGATAACTTTAAAGGAAAGAATCTAACATGGTAACTTGAAGTGCGAAACTTCACTCAAGTATTCTTGAAAACATGATATCAGACAAGAGCATAAACATGATAACCCAGTAAAAAGGAACGAAGTGACTGATACAAATTGATCTGCAAAGAGGTTGTACTTGGGGTAAAATTGGGGTTGTTCAATCATGCATATGAACCTTAGATCAAGACGAAATGTAGGGAGAGATAGACAAAGCCTTAGGTCTTCAGAGGCTAGTGTCAATCACACTGCTAGGTCTTGGGCCCAGGAGTTGAGCAATTATCCGCACTATCCTAGCTCTAAAACTAGCGAATCATAGATGTTTTGTGGTATGGAGAGACCCACAGGAAGTTTCGGCATGGCTTACTTAGAGAAACCCGAAGGCCCTTACAAAACACAGCTTGAATACATTAGGACCAACCGAATAGGTGCTCGCATCTATGAGGACGGTCTAAGAAGATCTGTTGTCTAGATTAAAAACCTAGATCAACCCATTGGACTAGAACATCCAGTAGTCAAATTTGAGAATGGTGCATACCTAGATAAGGAAGGAACAATGTACGTAGTCACCAACCAAACAAATAGAACAAATGAATTTGGTAATGTGATTCCAGAGATAGGCATAGGTGACATAGAGCAAGGGAATCTAGGAAGAGAGCCCTAAACTCCCCGAGGCAAATCAGTCCTTACTAGAATCATCACTCCAGAATGGGTTCCCTAGGACAATAAGAGCATAGATCTACTCTTAAACCGAGAGATTGATGAAGCTTTTTGGAGGTATAAGCCTAACCAGCCTAATGAAGTAGGAATGCTCGCAATCTATGAGTTTAAAGATCTTGATAGCTCAGGCAGAGTGACCTATTTAGACAATACTTCCGAGCATGGTAGCATTCCTACACTTGGAAGGGCGAATTTATTTTTCCCCAACCAAGGTCTAGTGTCTCTTTTGTCCGTCAAGGAGCTGGAACATTTCAAGCTCATGGAACTCAAAGGGATAGGAGTAGAGATAGACCTGAGGTAAGATTTGCTAGCCCAATAGGAAGAGAACAAACGAGAGTGGATATGGATAGAATGGAAACCGAGAGACCTAGAGACCCAAGGAATCAAAGAAATACATAGGAATTCCCTTTGCCAAGGCCTAGGGAACAGAGGACGACCTTGAGACCTACACAACTAGTTAAGTCCATGAAGAATTGCTTCGATGGCACTAGAGACCTATACGATCATGTGGCAAAATTTAGGCAAGTCTTGAGGGAAGAGCAAGTGGATGACCTATTCACACAGTACAATGCATTTGGTCTACCTCTCAAGAACACAGACCTTACATGGTTTCAACCACTATATGAGAGGCACTTCAGGAACATAGACCACTTTCTAGAAGCTTTCATCATAGAATTTTCTAAGAGTGGCATATGGCACAATACTTCCTCAGTGATACATAGCTTCAAGTAGACACCTCAAGAGATGGTTGGACTTGCAGGAAGAAGGTTTAGGCAATACCTAGAGAGATGTCCTATTCCAGAGTTACCCACTCCAGCCAAACAAAGTGGCTTTATTCTTAGATGGATTGTTGAGTACCAAGTTGAGATCTTATGTGTACTTGAAGGACCCTAGAACCATAGAAGAGTGTGTATGCATGTGCATAGACATTGAGGATAATCTAGGGGAGGAATTAGAGCTTTCAAAAATCTACAAAGATTCAGATAGATAATCTACTAGCCTCATATCCAAACAATCCACATCTATTGAGAGGAACTTGCACAGAAGGTAGCTAAAAAACTAGGAGTCTCAAGCAAACAAATACCAAGATTTGCCCATTGAAAAGATGCTATACTTGTGGAGGTGACCATATGGTGAATGTATGTCCCATTATGGATCAACCCCAAGTGAACCCTAGCAGCCAATACTACACCATAGAGCGGAAATACACTAACCATACTGCACAAGACTACCCATATAATAAGCAAGCAGTTAGGCAGAGTTATCCACAACAAGGGAGATACCAAAATCAATACTCATAGCAGTATGCTAGACCACAACAACCCTATCAGTAACCCTATCAAACCCAACAAACACCTCAACCTGTGTTAGCTCAACAACCTCCAACTCCAGCCAATGTGATTCCAATGAAGTATGCAGCTGCTGAAGAAAATCTAAAAAGAGCCTTAGTGCCAGTAACACCATTGCTTTCAGAAAGTGATCTGAATGATCAAATCTTTGACTCGACTCATATGGATAGTCCACAGGCCTACTACATGCAATCACCTAAGCATACCGAAACATACTATTATGAAGATCTTAGTGACTCTAGTGGGGAGCTCGAATATACCAATGTCATGTATGCCAATCCTAATTCCAAGCCTCAACCTAGATAGATGAGACCCCAAGCACCTAGAGGGCCATGTTACAGATGCCAGGGAGATCACTTCATACGTGATTTCCCAATGTCGGCACCCACACAAACCCAATCGATGACGATTCAAGGCTTTTTTCAAGATTACGGGAAGGAGCACCTCTTACGAGGCTGCCCAAAGAACCCACACAAAAGATTACTCCCATTAATGTGATTGGGTTAGTTGTAGACTCTACAGGAAGTGTAACTTCCACTGCCAGTGCAAGTGCTCACTAGATCTCAAGCTTTGCAACAAAACCAAGGTTTAGGACAGGAAAAGAGTTCCGAGGTTAGTGAGAGTGAGAGCATAACTAAGAAGAGGACTAGATCTCGGAAGGATAGTCGTGAGAGAATGAGAAGACAATGGTCAAAGAAAATGAGTGAACTCAAGGAAAGTCTAAGAGAGACGAAGGCCAAGACAACTGAATTAGCATCTCAATCGCACTCTCATCCATCACCTTCCATCCCACAACCTTCTAATCCATCACCTTCTATCCCACCTCATACAATTCCACAACCACCTAGAGTAGGATAAGTCCTAGAAGATCCCACTCCCGAGGACCTAGACATGATGCTTAAAGCATATCAGACTAGAATCCAAGAAGGGCCAAATGTAATGGATCATGAAAAGTGTTACCCTAGAGCTGAACTAGAACTCAAACGAACTAAAGTTTGTGGTAAGATGGTGGAATTGGCTCAAACCATGTTTGAAGCCAGCTACTAAAGTAATTCGATGGTGATGCGCCATCGAATTAAAGTAATTCTCGAGAGCTTCACGACGATATCCTCGGAGTAAAAAAACTGATCTCCTAAGGCCGCACACAATACTGCACAGAGACTGTAGAATACATAGAAAAACACACTACATAGGGAGCACAAAAAACAGACTTCTTAGGTCTTACAAATGCGGTCAAACTTATAGTCTATGCCTGACGAGGCCACTATATGTCTTTAAAAAAATATATATACAAAGAAGTTTCCAGTGGCCATTTGGCCTTTCACATGGACACTAACAATAACAATCTCCCACTAAAAGCCAATATGGCCAAAGTAACTATGGGAGAAAAATAAAGAATGATAAAGAAAACCTGAGTGTAAGTATACAAACTATACCTCCCACCTCATGGGCATGTTACACAGTATACAAGTGACTGTGTAAGATCATGAATCAAGTAACCCTGATCAAGTGACAGCAGTGTCAAAAGCTATGCTGTGGTAGAGCTTGAGTCAAAGCATCTGCAGCATTATCTCGAGTGTGAACCTTCTCAAGAATAATGTGCTCAGTGGCTAAGCAATCTCTAATGAAGTGATGTCTCACCTCAATCTACTTGGTCTTTGCATGATAGACCGGATTCTTAGCCAAAGCAATGGCACTCTAGCAGTCACTGAGCAAACGAGGTACATGCTGAGGTAAACCCATATCACAAGCAAGACAAGAAAGCCACAATGCTTCGTTACATGTCTCACTCGCTGCAACATACTCTGCTTCCATGGTGGAAACAACTGTACATTCTTGAAGATGATATCTCCAAGAGATAGCACTTCCAGCAAAATGAAAAATGTACCCTGATGTAGACTTACGATTGTCTACACAACCAGCATAGTCAGAATCTATGTAACCAATAATGGATGCTTTCCCTCTACCTAAGCATAGAAACTTGTCCTTAGTTCCACTCAGATATCTAAAAATAATCTTGAACGCTTCCCAATGTTTCTTGCAAGGATTAGACATATATCTGCTCACAAGTCCCACGGCAAATGCAATGTCTGGTCTCGTAGCTACCATAGCATACATGAGACTACCAACGACAGATTGATAGGGAATTTTGGTCATGAGTTCCTTCCCCTCATCTGATTGGGGGCAATCATCCTTGCTCAATTTCACATATGTGGGTAAAGGTGTACTCAATGCTTTCCCACCCTGCATATTGAACCTGTGAAGTACTTTGGATATGTACTCACTTTGAGACAAGTATATGCATCTTTTACTCCTATCATGAGTAATGTGCATGCCAAGAATATGTTTGGCATCCCCCAAATCCTTCATATCAAATGTTTGACTCAACTTCCTTTTAAGAATTGACAAGTCATAGGAGGACTTCCCAACAATCAACATATCATCGACATAAAGTATCAAGCATATCAAGCTGCCATCTAAGCATCTCTTTGTGTAGAGACAATGATCCTCATTGCTTCGAGAATAGCCTTGGGACTTCATAAAAGCATCAAACTTTTGGTACCATTGTCTAGGAGACTATTTAAGTCCATACAAGCTCTTCTTGAGCTTACAAACTAGACTTTCCTTGCCAGGAACTACATAACGATCTGGTTGTTCCATATAGATCTCATCTGTAAAATCTCTATGCAAGCAAGCAATTTTCACATCCATTTGGACTAGCTCTAAGTCCTCCAGCAATGAATCCAAGCAACATGCACAAAGTAGTCATCTTGAGCACTAGAGAGAAGATTTCCTCAAAATCAACACCATGTTGTTTCTTAAAACCCTTTGCAACAAGTCGTGCTTTATACTTTGGAGAAGCACTATCTGATGTGAATTTTAGCTTATATACCCATTTAAATGGTAAAGCTTTCTTGCCCTTTGGCAAAGGTACTAAAACCCAAGTACCATTCTTGTGAATAGAATCCAGTGCACTCGTTAGCATAACAAAATCTAAACCTCGAACACATCTATAAGGTGGATGTGAGACACGTGGAGAACATCTGAATGGTTGCTGAATAGGAACATGTGCAAACTAATATGAATAGACATTCTCTTGAACATCCCTATGTGCAACATTTTTATGCATGCTAACTAGAGGACTAGTATCCTCAAACACCGCTCTTCTCACGTCAACCTCCTTAATGGGCTGTTTATGCATCTTAGACTCATTGAAAATGACATCACTACTTCTAATCATTGATCATGTTTCAGGATCCCATAAGCGATATCCAAATTGACCTTCTCAACCATATCCAAGAAAAATGAATTTCTTTGACTTATGGTCCAACTTTTGTCTAAGATTCTTGGGTATATGAACATATGCTTCACACCCAAAAACTCAAAGATCATCATAATATGGTGGCTTCCCTGTCCATGACTCTTGTGCCACTTTAAGACCTTGGCAGTACTAGAAAAAGGTTAATCAGATGAACTACAGTCAATATTGCTTCTGCCCAAAAGCCTTGTGAGAGGTTTGCATGATGCAACATAGAAATTACTCTATCTTGAATAGTTCTATTCATCCTTTTAGCTACACCATTCTGTACTAGGGTATAAGGTGTTGTAAACTCTCTACAAATCCCTCTAGACTGAGAGAAAAGGCTGAATTCATGTGAGGTATACTCACCCCCATCATCTGAACGTAAAGCCTTAATCTTAGTTCCTTTTTCAGTCTCAACTGAAGCAAGCCATTTTTTGAAAGTAGGGAATACCTCATCCTTCGATTTGATAGGATATACCCAGGCTTTTCTAGTAGCATCATCTATGAAAGTGACAAAGTAAAGAGAACCACCTAAGGACCTAGTGGGCATAGGACCACACACATCTATATGAACGAGATCTAAAGGCTAAATTGAAGAGTCAATGTGCGTTCTATGCACATTTTTGGTTTGCTTTCCGTATGGGCAATGCTCACAAAATGAAAAATCAGAGAAAGATAACACAGGTAAGTAGCCAAAACGAGAAAGATTTTCCATTCCACTAGGAGATATATGGCCCAAACGACTATGTCAAATACAAGCCATAGGCTGTTCAATAACAGCTAACAACTGTTCTTTCTATGATACAAATAAAGGATAAAGTCAGCCAACTTTTCTTCCTTTTGCAATAAACATATTGCCCTTTGATATACAAAAGGAGTGAGCATAGAAGACCACCTTGTAACCAAGTTCATCAAGTTGACCAATTGACATCAACCTGCATGATAACTCAGGTACATGGTGTACATTATGCATAGTAAATTTTGAATCATCAATGAGCTGCATAATCACATCTCCAATCCCCACAACATCACATTGGTAAGGGTCACCAAATCTCATGGTAGCAAGAGACTTTGCTGCATAATTAGAGAACCATTCTCTGTGTGGTGTCACATGGAAAGAAGCACCAAAATCTAACAACCATGTGTGGGAAAGAGAATCAGGCATAAGATCCTTAGTTGGCACAGTACTATCAAGTGTCAACACATCAACATCATCATAAATAGCATTAATTTCTTCAATCTTCACAGTTGAAGTAGATGGTGCAGGTAACTGTTTAACATGCCCATCAACATTCTGTCCTTTACCTTTATCATTCTTTAATGCATAACACTCTTTTTTCATGTGTCCTTTCTTATGACAATAATGGCATTCAATATCCCTCTTCCTTGATTTACTTCTAGTATTATTCTATTGACCATTCTTTTCCTTGTTCTTTCTCCTGCAACGTTGTTGATTCTTTCCTTGGTAAGAATCACGAACATTATATGCATCTCCACTCTGAGTGCCAACCATAGATTTCCTACAAGTCTCCTCACTCAAGAGTGCTCCACATATGTCATCATAGAGAAGTTTATCACCAGGTGCACTATTGCTAATAGCTATGCAAAATGTATCCCATGATGGTGGAAGGGTGCATGACGACAATTCTGCTTTCATTTCATTATCCATATCCATTTTTTGAGCCTGTAGGTGGGAGAATATAGCATCAAACTCATTTAGGTGAGCAACAACACTATCTGTGGCCTTCATACGAAGGTCATATAATCTTCTCATTAGATACACTTAAATTGATGTCGTCTCTTTTTCATATGTATTACATAACTTCTTTCAAAGCTCCTCTGCACTTTCACACTCTAGTACTGTAAAGTAAACATTATCTTCCAAGTGCAAGCAAATGGTAGACCTGGCCATTTCATCTAACTCATCCCAATCATCTTCATCCATGTCAGTAGGCTTCTTTGAAATCCCATTTACTAGCTTCCATTGCCTCCTTTGAATTAGCACATCTTTAATTTGATTCTTCCATAGAGCAAAGTTTGTGCCATCAAATTTTTGGATCTCAAAATGTTCTTTGCCCTAGAAGTTATAGCTCCTCCTTGGAATACTAGCACTAGACCCTGATCCACTGGATGTGCCTGAGACCTCTGATGCCATGATGGTAGAGGACTTAATAGAATGTTAATGGAGCTAGAAGAGTCCAAACACCAACAAATAAGTGTATCAAGGAGTAAATCGACCACTATATGGTTGACTAAACCAGAAATCTAGAAAAATTTTTCCAGAGTATCCACTGCAAAATGAGCATATGACCAGTGTCAAATATATCATAAAACTGCAAGTACTGACATGTTTACCTGCATAGTGAATCACTGACTCCACTGCATATAATCAGTTACCCAATAGAGCCAACTAGGTTTATTGAGCACCTATGAACAACTATCATACATCTCCTATGGCGAGGCTACGTAAGTCTTCCACTTGTGTTGGCAGTAGTCAGAGGCATAGAAGACACGGAAGCATGTAAAGACAGAGCAGGGAGTCAGTCGAATCAATTTTTCAAAGATTTATGTTTTATAAATACTTTTCAAAACCTCCAACAGTGATTTTCATCACTTTTGTAATATATGTAATATAGAAAAACCCTTTTTGTAATTTATAGCTCCATTTTGTGCAAGCCGAGGATTCCTCGAGCTTGAGGAGCTTTGGTAGAATGAGTGTACCAATTTTGGTTATTTTTAGACACCGTTTACCCTTTCAAATAGCATATAGGACCTATTTTTTAACTATGCCGGTCACTAGATGTTAAACCGGTCAAAACTAGTCTAGAATCTATAAAAAGAGCTAGAGAGCTCATTTTTGAGGTTGGTTAGTGTGAGCTTAGCTACTTTGAGCTTGTAATTGAGATCGTGAGCAATAGAGTTGATTTCTCACCTTCCATTGTGTCTTGCTTGTCTCTTCGTTGTGTGTGTGTATGTGTGTGTGCATTTCTATGCTTCTCACCTTCACTCTCACTTCATCTCACATTCACGATCTTCATATCACTCCTATCTCTTCCGTGGATTGACATTAAGGAGGTGGAGCTTCTTAATGTGGTTCTCACCATTGTGCTAGAGCAACACCAAATTTGGCGCCGTTGTCGGGGATCGAGTCTAGGACGAATGTGTGATGGTAAGAGTATAGCAAGAAGTGGTGTTTGAAGGTAAAAATTTCAGTTTTTGTTGTTGTTTTTAGTTAGTTTTTAGTGTTTTTCACCTTTCCCACACTCCATCTTCATCACCACATCATCATCTTCCACTCCAAAAAAATTAGAAAATTCACCATATCCACCCATTCTCCTCATTTCCCCTCATTTGTGCATGCGAGAGAGAGAGAGATTTTGTGCTTGCATGTGCTACTGTGTTTTTGAGTTTTCTTGCAGGTATAGTGCTCCAGTGCATCAGGAAGGCTGCAAAAAGGTAAAATTTCACTTTCTGTTAGAGATCTGCCGTAGGTGTCAGACCATCACGATGGTCTGCCAACTTCGGAATTTTTGGTAAGCGAGTTCACCACGAGATAGGCGACACAAGCGCATACACGAATCCACACTTGCATTTGCAAAATTTGCATTTTGGTGGACCATCGCGATTGGCTCAGACCATCGCGATTGTGTCACACCATCGCGATTGGCTCACGCCATCACGACGGCTCGGCCGGACCATCGCGATGGTCTCGCACCATCGCGACAGCTCACTTGAGCCATCGCGACGGTTCACTTGGACCATCGCGACGATTCCGTCAACCCCACGCCATCGCGATTGGCTCATGCCATCGCGTCGATGCTGCCATGTGGCAAGCTAGACCATCGCGATTGCTCACTAGTCACGCCATCGCGACTGTCCCAGGTACGCCATCGCGACGACCTAAAATCAGACCATCGCGATTGGCTCATGCCGTCGCACGCTTAACCATCACGACGGTTCACTCGGACCATCGCGACGGTTCACATTGACCGTTGACTGATGCCATCGCGACGGTTCATTTTTGGACCATCGCGACAGCACGACTGTTCGCTCCTTCGGACCATCGCGATTGTGTCACGCCATCGTGACGGTTCACCTGGACCATCGCGACGGTCCCGGACCATCGCGACGGTCCCGGACCATCGCGACGGTCCCAGACCATCGAGATTATCTCAGACCATCGCGATTGTCCACCCCAAACACAATTTTTAGGGATTGATTTTTTGATCAATTTTGGGGCTTTTTTTGGCAAATTTTTGGGTGATTAGACTCATAGGAGACCCCTTAGCTCATATTTGGAGAAAAACTTATTTATCAGTTGTCACCTCTGAGGGCCTGAACGCTCATATCTTTTTCATCCGAAGTCCGTTTTTTGAGCTTTTTTGAGCTTTGAGAGGATATTTTTGAGGTTGACATAGTGGGGACTAGAAAGCCGGGGGGCAATCATTGAAGTTTTTGGGCAAAAGGGAAGGACCTTTAAGGGTGTATATACTCAAGTGCTTGATCATCCATTTGTGAATTGATCTAACATTGAATTTTTCAAGGTCTAGCAAGGACAATCAAGGGCAACCAAAGCAAGGTAGAGAAGAACATAGGGCTTCGGAAGCGCGGCTTCTTGGGCATCAGAGCAACCAACAAAGCTGACTTGAGGTTGGAAGATTACTCAACCCCCTCAGTCAATTATTAGCTTAGGCTAAATGGTAGCTTTGTGGTTTAAAGATGATAGGAACGCCTCAAGTTCAAGATATTTAACATTTTCAAGTCCAAGACTAAAGTAAAGGTGTGTGAGACGACAACCTAAAGGGAAAAAAACTTAAGTCTGACGGAACGAAAACTCAAAAGTACCACAGAAAGTCGATTCCTGATGCATACATCAAAACAAGAACTTAAGGGCCTTTAAAAAGAACCAAGCAAATCAATAACAAAGAATCATTGACGATTTGAGCGTGTAATGAGTGTGCAAGGAAGTAAACTCATGAACCTTAGATCGGGCAAACATATAGGTAAGTCAGACGGACGAAGCCTTAGATCATCAGAAGCAAGTGTAGGAACTACTGCACGTTCGTGGGCTCAACAATTGAACACTAGTTATCCCTATGAGAGCTCAAATACGAGTGAATCAAAAATGGCTTTTAGCACGGAAAGAGTAGAAGGAGGGTCAAATGTAGCATATTTAGAAAAACCAGAAGGACCCTATAGAACTCAGTTAGAATTTCTCCGAACCAACCGCTTAGGTGCTCGCATCTATGAGGATGGTTTGTGAAGAAAAGTGGTGCAAATGCACAACCCTGATCAACCCATTGGATTGGAACGTCCAGTGGTGAAATTCGAGAGAGATGTGTACATAGACAAAGAAGGAATGATGTACATCTTAAGTACTCAACCAAACAATACCAATGAGTTTGGTGTAATTCAATTAGAGTTGGAAGCTAAACCCCAAGGAAAAGAACCATTGGAAGAACCTAGAACACCTAGAGGGAAATCTGTACTGACACGAGTACTAGTTCCAGATTGGACCCCTCAGGATAACAGAAGCATAGAATTATTCGTAAACAAAGAGATAGATGAAGCATTTTGGAGGTACAGAACGGAACAACCTAGTGAGGTAGGCTCCATCATAATCTACAAATTTAAGGACCCGGATACACCTTGAAAGGTTGTGTACCTGGATGAGACTTTAGAAAGAGTCTTTGTAGTGCCAGACCACGCAAGAAATACCTACACATGGAGAGGTGAATTGGTATTCCCTCCATCACGAGCGAACGTAAACGCGAGTCATCAAGGGGCTAGAACATCCTCCGTCCATGCTAATCAAAGAGAGAAAAACAAAGAAAGACCGGAAGTAAGTTTCAATCATCCCATAGGAAGAGATAGAACCACCATAAACACGGACAGAGTGGATAGACAAGGAGAACCTAGAATAGTAGGTAGAGATGATTTTCCTCTACCTAGACCACGTGAACATGCAAGAATATTGAGACCCACTCAATTAGTAAAGTCCATGAAAAACTATTTTGATGGGACAAGAGATCCCGATGACCATGTTGCAAAATTTAAACAAGTGCTAAGGGCAAAACAAGTAGAAGACATGTTCACGCAATATAATGCATTTGGACTAACATTAAACAATACATCTTTAACTTGGTTCCAACCTTTGCAACAGAGGCAATTTAGAGACATCCATCACTTTTTAGAGTCATTCATTACTGAATTCTCTAAAAGTGGGATCAGGCATGACACGTCTTCATTAATTAATAGTTTCAAACAAACCCCTCAAGAAACAGTTAGACTGGCAGGATGTAGATTTAGACAATATGTTGAAAGATGTCCAATGCAAGAGCTACCCTCACAGGCCAAGCAAGTGTCATTGTTTTTAGACGGCCTCTTGAGCTCTAAACTACGCTCCTATGTATACTTAAAAGAACCCAAAACTCTAGAGCAATGTGTAAGAATCTGTATAGACATTGAGGACAACTTAGGAGACGAGTTGGAACTCTCAAAGGTCTATAAGGACTCAGATTATTCATCTCTAGCATCCACAAAATTGTCTAGCTCGATAGAAGACCTAGTAGAAAAAGTGGCCCAGAAACTAGGAGTTTCTAGTAAACAAATGCCTAGGGTAGCAACAAACAAGCGTTGTTACACCTGTGGTGGTGATCATATGGAAAATGTGTGTCCCAATGCAACACAAACACAGGCCAACCCTAGTGGCCAATACTGTACAATTGAGAGAAGATACACAAATCACACGGCTCAAGATTGCCCATACAACAAACAAGCAGTAAGACAGAACTACCCACAAGCATACCCCCAACCAGGTAGGTATCAAGGCCAATACAATGCTCAGCCATATTACTATAGGCCTCCTCAGAACTACCCGTATCAGGATCAACAGAGACCTCAACCTGTTTTAGCTTAGCAACCACCCCCACCAGCGAATGTCATCTCAGTTAAATATGCTGCTGAAGAAGAGAACCTAAGTAGGGCTTTAGTTCCCCCTTCACCCTTAATTATCGAAAGTGACCCGAACTCAAACAATTTTGGCTCTACTCATGTAGATAGTCCACCCGCTTATTACACAGAGTCACCAGAACATGTGGAGACCTATCAATATGATAGTCCACCATTGGAACCTAGTTGGGAGCCCGATTATGCTAATGTGATGTACACGAACCCAAACCCACGGCCCCAATTGAGACAGCAAAGACCACAGGGCCCTAGAGGACCATGCTTTAGGTGCCAAGGAGATCATTTCATAAAGGACTGTCCACATCCGCCGATAGCAGGACAATCACAATACTATAACATACAAGGATTTTGTGCCGATTGTGGTAAAGAGCACATCATAAAAGATTGTCCTAAGAACCCTGCTAATGCTTTAAATGTGACACTGATCAATGTGATAGGTATTGTAAACAACGCAGACGGATCCAACCCGACATACATGCCTATCCAAGCTATAACAAGAGCCCAGGCGCTCTTATAGAACCAACAGCTTAATCAAGAGAAAATAGCTGGAACTAGTGAAGTTGGAGAGTCTAGTAGTAAAAAATCAAAATCTTGGAAAGATTCCAGAGAAAGAATTAAGAGAAAATGGAGTAAGAGGATAACGGAATTGGAAGGAAGTCTCAAGGAATCTAGAGCCAAAATCCTAGAATTGACTTCGCAAGAATTGAATCAAGAGAATCTACTCAAAAATCAGGATCAGTTTTAGCAGAACCCATACCTGAAAACCTAGACATGATGTTTCGTGCGTATCAAGCCAGATTAAAAGAAGGACCTCAAGTAGCGGAAATGAGTAAGAACTACCCTCGAGCAGACCTAGAAATTGAGAGGACTAAGCTTTGCATGAAGATGGTAGAACTAGCACAAGCAATGTTCGAAGCCTCTAGATATCTTAATTGGAATAACATGGCAAAACCGGAATTACATTTTCAAGGACTGATGGAGAGGCTAGAATACTTGATTGATAGCAAAGAGAAAAAGGATCAGCATAGGAATCCTATTGCCTTAGAGACACAGGAAAGAAATGCACCATCCCTGTCTCGAGTACCCAACAAAGAGGGTGAAGACAAGCTCTCTTCCATACATAGATACTCACATGAATTTCTGAGAGAAATCCAAGAAGAGAAATGGAGAAAAGAAAAAGGAACCCATCCTCCTATTCAAGAAATAGATGACTTGCAAGAGCAATTTCCCCAAGACATCCCCTCTATCTACGATGATGTAGAGGAAGAACAAGTGAGTGGACACACAGGTTTTGAATCCAATTCTTTGCAAGAATTACCTTAGTTCACAGGACCTTGGGAAGCCAAGTCTATTAGTATGAGAGCACCAACGACAATAGTGAGGAATGAAGAATCAGTGATCCCAAGAAACATGGAAGTGATCAAGAATACTAAAGTACAGTGTAATCTCACGCTAGAAAAGTTGTTAAAGGTAAAACCAGAATTGTGGAAACATGTAGCAAATCAATTCCCTGAGCTTGCTACTACACCCTCACAGATAGGATCACATAAGAAGGTACCAGAGATACCCGTAGAAAAGACTGGAGATGTAAGTGAAGGAGAGGAAGGTAACACTTATCTTCCAATAATCCATCAGGGCTACACCATGAAAGCCATCTTAGATTCAAGAGCCAAAGTAGCCATCGCTACCACCGCTTTATGGAAACGTTGGGGTAAGCCAGCATTAAGACCTACCAGGATGAAGTTACAAATGGCTGACGCACACATAGAAAAACCATTAGGCTT
The DNA here is from genome assembly GCA_020310875.1 of Ceratopteris richardii. Taxonomy (NCBI): domain Eukaryota; kingdom Viridiplantae; phylum Streptophyta; class Polypodiopsida; order Polypodiales; family Pteridaceae; genus Ceratopteris; species Ceratopteris richardii. Next base: position 150,912,920 of record CM035428.1, read on the forward strand.
ACTAGAAGGCATATCTCTCACCACTTGTGGTGTGGAGTTTGAGCATACCTTTGCCATTTGTGATTTTAGTAAAAATCATGCTTATGAGATGATATTAGGATGACCATTCATGCGTCAGTTGCAAATTGTACAAGATTGGGGCACTAATTCTTTGTACTTGCAACATTTAGGAGTGACTACTAAAGTCAATCTTAAAGACTATTCACATAGAGACGTACCCCCAATACAATGGAATATTGTCCATAAGACACAGGTAGAAACAAAATCGGTACACTCATTGGAGTCAGACCCCTCATGGTTACACGAGGACACTCATTTATGGATGTGTAAGGTAGCAAAACAAGAGGAAGAACGGTTAGAAGCTAGGACTTTAGTGCACAACAACATCCACGAACCCTTCAAGACCCAGCTTACGCACCTGTAGTATTTCCAGACGAAGAGTTTGAACCCATGTTTGGGCAGAAATCCTAGCAACCATGGATGTGGCCATCAATGAAGAACAATGGACACCCCAGTGTGACGAAGAGGGCTATGAAATCTCAGTCTTCACGATAGAGCCGATCATGTGTGATTCAATTTTAGAAGAATGCAAACCGAACACTGAAGCATTTGATGATGCAAGTGACTTTGATCTAGAGTCACTTATTATGGACTCACCCTTTGCATCAGAGGAAGAATAATTCTACGAAGTAGAGACTTACCCTCAGAGGCACGAAGAAATTATGAATGATGTTAGGTTAACCACACAAGTGACTGACAAAAGTGAAGGGAAGAAAAGAAAGAAGAAAGAAACCATGTCAGAAGAAGAAGAATCTTTGTTTGAGGTTCCCGAGAACTTCAAAAAATATGAAGTAGAAGATAGAGGAATCATGGTACGAATGCCTAACAGAAAAGCTGACGTGGGAGAAGTATATGATAACCAATAGAAAACCAAGAAAATCATAGTAGCCATAGAAGGAGAAGAAGAAAAATGTACCTACATAGGGCATGATTTGACAACTGAAGAAGAAGAAGAGTTAGTTTCCCTATTGCGCGAATATAGAGATGTGTTTGCTTGGCGTTACAAAGATTTGAAAGGAGTAGACCCAGATATATGTTCTCATAGAATCCCTATGACTCCAGATGCAAAACCTACGAAACAGAAACCATACACGTACAATGATAACTACACTGCAAAGATTAAAGAAGAAATAGATTGTTTGATAGAAGCAGGATTCATCTATGAAATTGAGCATACCGAATGGGTATCCCCCATTGTGGTTGTGCCCAAGAAGAATGGGAAATTGTGTAGGTGTATTAACCTTTAAAAAGTTAATGCCGCCACGATTAGAGATAGTTATCCTCTTCCTATCACGAAACATTTATTGGAAAGAGTTGCGGGCAAGGAAGTTTACAGTTTTCTTGATGGATTCTCAGGCTATAATCAAGTAGACATTGCTCCAGAAGATCAACACAAGATGGCTTTTTCCACAGAATGGGGCATATTTGCATTTTGTGTAATGCCATTTGGCTTAACAAATGCACCCGCCACTTTCCAGCGACTCATGTGTCATGTTTTTAAGGAATTCTTACGCAAGAATTTGGAAGTTTATGTTGATGATTTATGTGCTCATTCGAATATCATGCAAACACATATCCTAGAATTAAGACAAGTGTTTGACAAATGTCGAGAATATCAGGTTTGTTTGAACCCAAAAAAATGTGTTTTCATGGTCAAACAAGGCAAAATTCTAGGACACATTGTGTCAAAGAATGGAATTTCGACAGAAGAAGAAAAAATGAAAGTAATTGTAGATCTACCTCGACCAACCAACGTAAAAGAAGTACAGGCATTTATGGGCCATTGTGGTTATTACAGACGATTCATACACATGTATGCAATCATAGCCAAGCCTCTATACTCTCTTTTGACCAAGTTCGAATGGACAGATGAATGTGAGAATTCATTCAATGGAACTCAAATGACATTTGTGCTTAGCACCTATATTAACAACCCCGGATTGGAGTAAGCCATTCCATGTACATATGGATGCATCCAATTATGCCATAGGATGTGTGTTAGCACAACCCATGAATGAAGGTAATATAGATCTCCCCATAGCTTATGGGAGCAGGAAGTTGAACGTAGCAGAAAGAAATAACACCACTAGGAAACGAGAAGGATTAGGAATGGTCTACGCCATAAAGAAATTCAAACATTATCTGTTGGCAAACAAGTTCAAGTTCTTTACAGATCATCAAGCATTACTGTATTTAGTCAATAAGCCATGTAACACGGGACGATTAATACGTTGGTTTCTATTACTCATGGATTATGACTTTGAAGTAGTAGTCAGGAAAGGAAAGACACATCTTAGAGCTGACCACCTTTCGAGACTAACCTCAGGAGAAGCTCCTCAAGGAGTAGTAGATGAGTTACCCGATGCATATTTGTTTAACCTTGAGATAGCACCAGAATGGGCTAAGTCGATAGTCCCTATTCTCACCTATGGACCCAAGAATCCCAAGATAAGGATCAAAGAAGGAGAGATTACCAAATCTCAAAGATAGCAAATCATAGCAGGAAGTATATATATACAAGATAATCAAAAGATTCTTGCTTGTTGTGTAGATGAATCAGAACATGCGAATTGGTTGCAATTAGCACACATAGGTGCATTAAAGCAACATCATTCGAAACATCGTACATTGCAGACTCTGTAGAGACTAGGAGTCTATTGGCCTTCAATGGAAGCATACATCTACAAGTTGTGTAAAGAATGCCCTGTTTGTTGTGAAAGACCACCAGTAGAACATGCTACATTATATAACGTGTCTCTCATACCAGAATGGAGTGAACCTTTAGTGACATTCTTGAGGACAAAAACATTCCCTGAAGGAATGACCTTAGCACGACAACGGATTCTAGAGCAGGAAGCTCAAGACTATTCACTGATTGGTGATAATCTATACAAACGAGGACGAGATGGCTATTTAAGACAATGTGTTCATGAAAGTGATTATTTGAGCGTACTAGAGACTGCACACCAAGGTGTTGCAGGAGGTCATTTTGGACCTGATAGGATAATCAAAGCCATCCTCTTTGCAGGATTATGGTGGCCCATTCTTCACATGGATGCGCATACCTATGTAAAGAGATGTGATGTGTGCCAAAGAACTCCCTACTCGCAGAGATGAAATGCCATTGAAACCCATGATGGGAGGACGTGCATTCTCTAAGTGGGGTATAGACTTTGTAGGACCCATTAATCCCCTTGGAAAAGGTACACCTGCTGAATACATTATTTTTGCGACTGATTATCTTACCAAATGGGTAGAGGCAAAAGCCACGAAAAAGAATGATGCACACACGACTGCAAAATTCTTATTTGAAAATGTCTTTACAAGATATGGATTGCCTATAGAGTTAGTGAGCGATCGAGGAACTCACTTTCTAAACCAAGTCATTGAATATTTGTTACAGGATTTTATGGTGATTTACAAGAAATCCGCACCATATCATCCTCAGGCCAATGGTCAGGCTGAAAGCACTAACAAGATCCTTTGTAACGTACTGACGAAACTCGTGAACAACAAACGTTCAGATTGGGACAAAGAGTTACACCACCTTGTTTGGGCATATCGAGTGGCCTACAAGACCGTAATCAATGCAACTCCCTTTCAGATGGTTTTTGGTCAGAATGCTGTGCTTCCTTTGGACTTCTTGATACCGACCCTTAAGGTTGCACATGAACATCAGTGGACCGGCCATGAATTATCAGCAAGAATAATGGACTTGGAACGATTAGGAGAAACCAGGCTGAAAGCAGTAGCACGAATATATGCGGCAAAGAAACGATAGAAAGCCTATTTCGATGCGCATGTGAAAGATAAAGGTTTAAAAGAAGGAGATTTAGTCTTAGTATATACACTGAAGCAACACGCACGTAAGTTAGAAAAGCGAGGTTATGGACCTATGATCATTAACAGACTCTCGACAAGTGGAGGAGTACAATTAGCCACCTTAGAAGGAGACATAATGCCTAATTACATTAGTGGCTGTAGAGTCAAGTTATATCAAGAACCTCTTGCTAAGGATATGCTTAGACGACTCACGTTGGCAAAGAAGTGTAAGGAGGAAGAAAATAGAATACGCACAGAAGCTCAGGCAGAAGCCATAGAATGCATTAAGCGCATGAGGCTACAAAGACAAGGACTAGGGAGAGAACATTATAACCATCTGGAAACAACACCCAGATACCCCATGGCCATGTGTCAAGAAAAGTCAACCACTCATCCTAGCATAGTGGACAGGAGACCATTCATTACAGTCAGGCTAGAGCACGGCAATCCTTGCCAAGAGTTCAGGGCTTTAATTGACTCAAGTGCTGCGACTAGTGCGATTAGATGGTCCCACTATAAGGACTTAGGAATAGAAATGCGGCCAATTGAGGCATACCTCATAGGGCTAGGAGGCATGGAAACCCCTTACGTGGGTGAGGTGGATCTTCCTATCCTCATAGATGAAGTGACCTTGACAGTGAAGCTACTAGTGTGCCATGATGACGACCTGATAGAACCATTAATCCTTGGCCAAGATTGGCTATACGATCACTCAGTGGACCTAAATCTTAGACAAGGCTCCTTATAGATTGGAACCTTAGATCAGAAGCGAGTGATACCGCTTGACTTCCCTAATGGCATTTCGACTGAGGTATGTAACCCTAGACCATATGAACAGCATGCGAAGGAAGATCGGAAGATCTTTGGTCAGATGAGTCATGTTATGTCTACACCAACCCACGCGGGCTTGGCGATGGACAATTGTCAATCAAAAGGACGTCAGGAGATTTTCCCTTGGGCTTCCTGCAAATTAGAAGGGGCAACCGCCCAACCGCTTGGTCAAATGGACACAATAAGCGGTCGGGTAGGTTACATCAGCGGTCAGGTGGAGTGCATTAGCAACCACATGGGCAAAACACCCTGCAGTGCCCATCCTTCCACACTTACTGTGGATCGGCCTATATTTTTGCTACAAAACGGATCACTTCCTAATGGGCAGGTTTCGCAAGTGTTGGACCTCCCTTCTTTTCCAAAACAGAGTGTCCCTCCGACCTCACAAATCCACAAACTATAACCCAACATGACTTGTAATAACACCTCATCAAGCAATATATGCATCATCTGAATCATATAGGTGTCTAGAGACCTGCATTAGTTTGCAAGAAATCATTCCATAAAACCACATCACAACACTTGGGTACACGGGTTACACATTGGTTATGGAAAGGGATTGCGGTCTCACTTTAATGGGATCATGATTGATTTCCATACTAATGTGTTAATCTTTTGTAGCAGATCTACTACGCATTCGCATCATTCATCATGCAGGCAGAAGGACCATCAGAAGCTGGCCCCAATGTACCCATGGCCAATATTGGAGAACTACTAGCGGAGCCCCATCCTACCGCTCAACTCTTGGAGCAGAACAATCAACAATTAGTGATTACATAAAATCCAGAAGTGGAAAAATGATTGGAAGATTGAAGATCAGTTTCAAGAAAGAGGAGATTCAGAAACAAAGTTCTTTTGTACATTACTCTTGTAAATATTTCAATGTATTTGGAAAATTGACGAGTAAGACTCGTATATATATATATATATATATATATATATATATATATATATATATATATATATATATATATATATATATATATATATATATATATATATATATATATATATATATATATATATATATATATATAGATATGTGTTCATAGTCGAAGAGAGAGATATAGAAGAGATAGAGAAGACAATAGAAGTGAAGAATAGAAGAATAAGAGAGAATGAGATGAACATTATGCATGTCATCCATCAGATGTATGAAAAGTTATGAGAAGAAAAATCTTTCAGAGAATTGCACGTTGATCTTTTCTCTGATTCTCCTTCTGTGGTTAATCTTTTGAGAAATCCTTTTGAACATGTCTAAGTCCATAGTTAATCCATCTATGGTTAAAATTTGAGAGTCCAATTGCGAACAGGGTGAGAGAATTTTGAATAGGAACATTCATATGTAGAAAGTTCGGAATGTCTTCTGAAACAAGCTCAGATTTGATGGTCAAAGAAATGGACAGTGCTCAGTGCATAGTGTAAAGTTTTACACAAATGAGGACTCAAAATTTAAGTTGAAAGGTAAGCCATCTATGGCTAAAAGCATTTGATTAAACGGGCTATAATTTGGGAGAACCATAGCTTAGAAATTACAGGTGTCAAAGTCGTCATTACATAGAGATAGTTTCAGACATAGGTACATTGTTTGAGTCATTTCTCACAATCTACTCAAGCATTTGAAGAGTTTTAGCTTGGAGAAGATGCACAATCTCTAGATGACACATTCTACTAAGTTTTATGAAAAACTTTACACGAATGATCAGTCAATGAATGATTAATGTGCAGCAGACTTTTTTTGAGAAGTGATTTTTCAAAGTTGAACAATTTCTTGATAGTTTGGTAATTGTCTTTTAAAATTAAGAGGAGTCTGAAGCTATTCTTGATATAGAGGTGGTCTAACATCAAGGATAGCTTGTTCTTTTGGAGATTTACACTCTCCATCATCAACCCCCAGAATTTTAGGGATTTCCAGGACCCATGCCGATCGAGGACCCTCCTAGGGGATACACTGAGAAGATTCATCGCAACTCTCACTGGTTTCAAGGTCTAGCAGGACTGTTAGCGGATGCAAATTTCATTTTTGAAGCCAATTTGGTGTTTGATCACCGTACTTGGGCCAAATACCAATTTTTTTCAAGAGAATTCGAAGGACTACAGAACACAGAAGACTTAACGCATGTTTGGGCAAGAGCAGGCTTTACAGAATATTTCAGTGATGCGTTGCCTAAAGCCAGCTTCTACAGATGTTATTACTTAATCACCACTTTGATAGCTTCCGAGAACAAGGATCTACCAGGAACATTCATTTTGCCGTCATTAGTAAATGATCCGCCATATAAGAGGTTTTACCTTTCTAAAGATTTGATTTGCGCTGCAATCAAGATCCATGTGTAGCTCAAGCATAAGCACCACCTCCTTTACTTGTCAATCCGCGGAGACGTGAGGACCGGTATGAAGACCACGAGCAAGTGAAGGCACAAGTGTGTGAGTGAAAGCACACAAGCATGCACACACATACATACACACACACACAAGGTAAGATCAAAGAGAGGAACAATGGAAGGGCTTTGATTACAAAAGAAATCTATTACAAAACTGAAATCTGCAAGAAGCTCCCTAAAAAATGAGCTCTCAAGCTCTTTTTATAGTTTTTGGACTAGTTTTGGCCCTGTCCAGACCTAGTGTCCGGCCTAGTTAAAAATTAGGTTCTAGGGCTTATTTGAAGGCTCAAACGGAGTCTAAAAATTATGAAAATTGGTAGGATGATACTTCTAATGCTCCTCAAGCTCGAGGACTCCTCGGCTTGCACAAAATGGAGCTACAAAAATAGAAAATGGTATTTACAATGGTTTTAGTGATGGAAATCACTATTTTTGTAGGGGATTCCTCTAAAGACTTGACATGTACTTCATGGAGCTCCCTACTTGCTCCTTCTTCTTGTGTGTGTCCACCATTCAGATGTGCTTCCATGCTTGTGCTTGACCTTGAGTTCCAACACTCCCCCCCGTCTCGAGTCTGTCGTCCCTGATAGACCCTTGTTGTAGTGGTTGTTCCATGTAGTGCTTTGAGAGGTAGTATCCATTCTGTATGAACAAGAGCCGTCTATCTTTCAAATTTGGCAGCGTTGGTTGTCCGGTTCTTCATTTGTCACTGCAAGCCTTTGCAAGTCGTAGTCCCTTGGTATGTGCTTCTTTCGTGGATTCCGCATGAATGCGTTGTTGTGAGCTTTCAAAGATTGTGAGTTACTCAAAAGAGGTTATCAAGATTGAGTTGGAGCAACTACTAGCTTCAAATTGCTTCCTAGGTATTGATGTTGCCCCCAGGATGTCCTCTAGCTCTTCTAAAGATGATGTTCAGTGTAGTCATGCCAAGTACTCATAACCCATAATGAATGATGGGTAAGTGTGTTAGTGCATGGGTTGAAAAAAGTATGTGCCTTGTGCACGGCCTTGTAATGTAGCCCTATGCATGCTTACTTGGAAAATGCATTGGAAGAAGTATGGTGCAAAAATTTGGGGTTTTGATCTAAGTTCTCAAGGGTATGCTGATGAAGAGGTTTCCTAGTCTATCATGGTTATAATGTGGAGTAGGAGATTCTTACCATAAGGAAAGGTCAGTCGATGCGGATCTCTTCGTGTTGTACACCTTTCATCGTGATGGACCATTGGTTGGTTTATCATTGTCGATGAATGCCCTGGTTGATGGTCCACATAAGCATGACTCATTCATGTTCCATAAGCCAAACCTATAAGCATGACTCCTTCATGTTCCATAAGCCAAACCTAGGAAAAAGCTCTCTCTTGCTTTTCTTCTCTCTCTCTCTCTCTCTCTCTCTCTCTCTTTTTTTTGGAAAAAATATCACAAAACAAGAACACAAAAGTTAGTATCAATAGAAATATTTGACATATGTCAATGTGCTCTTGTGCTTGGGATTCTCAAGTGTGTCTATGCACGGCCGTGTAATGTGGCCCTATATTAATGCATACTTTGGAAATGCATGACCTGAATGGTGCAAAAGATAGGGTTGTGTCAGGAGCACATGGTTGTCGCTCGTCGAGGCTTGATGTCACTTGCAGATGTTGATGCCATCTTTGTTGGAGGTATCCATTGTATCTCGAGATGACAACTGATCATTCCTCCTTATAGGGATCCATTTGAGAACGGTCTGCGACTGGGTAGTGATCACCTTTGGCTGCTTCATGCTTGAATGATTTCGTGAGGGTTTGATCCATCGTGGTTGGCTCTTTACTTTGGTGGATGCTATCGGTACTTTCGTCTTCCAAACCCATATCCTTGCAGAAGAGGTTCTTTGATCTTTGTTGGAGCTCTGTGCTTGATTTAGTCATTTACCTCGCCTTGGTGTCTTTGTTGTGCAGGTTGTTGCCTTGAAGTCCCCCCCCCCTGGATTTTTTCTGAGTTTAGGCATGATTGCTTGGGATCCTTGGATTGGAAGTGGTCTTTCTTGAGGATAAGTCATGGTAGGCCTAGACCATAGATTTTGAAATCTAGTGTGAGGGGGCTGATTTTGTGCAAGGGCTTTCTTTGGTACCCATATCATAGTGCAATTTGCTTGGGCTCTAAGTAATTTCTTGGCCACCAAAATTTGCTTGACATTACCAAGAAAATGTGATTTCTGATTCTTGATGTAAGGGTCTTTTGGGCCTTCTATGCGAGTTTTTTGAGAAAACCCATCTTGACATGGGGAATGCAACAAAGGTTGATCTTCTATACATGCATCAGACTTATGCAAGGGGTCAATGGGTAGTGTTGTTGGAGATTGATCTAGAGATTCATCGATACATTTATCCGTATTACACATTGAATCTCTAGATGTACAAATGGGTGATGCATTGTCATGATTGACCATCGATTTGACATTATTCTCCACATCAATGATACCTGGTATTTCTTGATCATCTCCTTCTTGATCATATGAGTGTAGATCATCCTTGCTTATGATTTCATGAGGGGAATCCAAATTTACAGGAAGAGAGGGTCCTTCCACATCCCCCAAACACTTGGAGTCCTCCATTTCTCCATTCTCCAAGGTTTCCTGTGATTTACTCAAAGAAGGATTAGATTCAAAAACATGAGTAGAAAGAAAATTTTGTTCATGAAAAGCACACTCTTTGAAATGATGATTTTGCCCCCAATTATCATACGGTGTGTAATCATTAGGATTTTCCATAGATATATATGTAGAAGCACGCATAATCGATGGAAAAGACAACTCAAATTCTTGATGATTTTGTGTAATGAACCTTTGGGTGCCAATGATCAAGTCTTCATCCATACAATCCATGACAAAGAATGTTTCCAAAAATTGCATATCATCCACCATAATAGGCAACACAACTTGACCCATGCATTCACAATGTTCACCATCCATGAGGATAGAAATGAGTTGTTGGTTGAATGTTCTCAAAAATAATGGTCACTAGGTCAATATGAATTAAATTCCACTCACAATTAGGATTGATATACGCACTCAACCTTCTATAGTCATATCCTATTCTTATATGCACAAAAGTATTGTGATATTCTCTTGTTGCAAATATGGATCCTACCCCCTTTGACATTTCCCCCGTTTCCTTGACTCCTTGCAATTTTTCTCTAGATGTTTCATCCTTATGTGAGATTATTTCATGCATTTCATGTTTATCTCCCTCCTTTTTTTCAATCTTAGCCCCCTTTCTTCTCTCTTTTGCTTTTTTATTTCCCATGATGCAATTTTTCTCCCTCTTGGTATTGCAAAAAAGTCCTTTGGAGCCCCCTTGGTTTCCTGGTCCCACTTGAGGGTCAACTTCAAATTATCCTACCTGAAAATTAACCCATTATTCTTATAAAAAACAACTAAGCCCATGTAGGATTCGGAACGAGCTTTCCAACGAGCTATAGAGCTCAAAAAATGGACTTTGGATGAAAAAGTTATGTCAAATCAGGCTCCTGGGGGTCAAAACAGGCAAACAGGACCTTTTGGAAAAAATCATGATTTTGTAAGAGAATCGCGATTTTGTGAAATCAGAGAATCGCGATTGTGTGAAATCAGAGAATTGCGATTGTGTGAAATCAGAGAATCACGATTGTGTGAAATCAGAGAATCGTGTTTTCACAGAATCGTCTTTTCACAAAATCATGTTTTTGCTGAAAATTGTGATTTGTGAGAATCGCAATTTTGAGCAGAGAATCATGTTTTTGAGAATCGCGATTTTGAGCAGAGAATCGTGTTTTCACAGAATCGTCTTTTCACAAAATTGTGTTTTTGCTGAAAATCGTGATTTGTGAGAATCGCGATTTTGAGCAGAGAATCGTGTTGTTGAGAATCGTGATTTTGAGCAGAGAATCATGTTGTTGAGAATCCCGATTTTGAGTAGAGAATCGTGTATTTGAGAATCGTGATTTTGAGCTTAGAATCGTGTTTTCACAGGATCGTGTTTTCATAGAATCGTGTTTAGAGAATCGCGATTTTGTCTCAGAGAATCGTGGTTTCCAAAAATTTAGAGAATCGCGATTTTGAGCACAACCACATAATCCTGTTTTTGACATGAAAATTGCGATTGCCAACAAAGAATCGTGTTTTTGAAAATCGTGCTTTAGAGAATCGTGTCTTAGAGAATCGTGTTCTAGAGAATCGCGATTTTGTCTCAGAGAATCGTGGTTTCCAAAAATTTAGAGAATCGCGATTTTGAGCACAACCACAGAATCGTGTTTTCTCAAAATCGTGTTTTTTTGGCTGAAAATCGTGATTTGTGAGAATCGCGATTTTGAGCACAACCACAGAATCGCGATTCTGAGAATGACCACAAAATTGTGTTCTGTTCAAAAGGTTTTTAGGCGAGAAACAGAGAATCGCGATTTTCAAAAAAAAATTGAATTTTCACAGAATCGCAATTTTCATCACAGAATCGTGTTTTTTGGTGGGAACTTCGAATTTCTGAGCGCCGAGCAATGGCGAGCTCCGTATGTGAAGAAAATCATGAAAAAACACAGCGCTTGCACTCTCTTGCACTTCCTAACTCCTCCTCACACAATAATGCATGAAAAATGGTATGAAAATGGTGAAAATGCAGTAAAAAACAAGAAATTTCTATGAAGAAGAAGATGGAAGAAGATGGAGATGATGATGATGATGAAGATGGAGAAGAAAAATCAGAAAAATAACAGAAATGATAGTTTTTTTACCTTCCAATGTCGCAAATCTACGATCTTACCATCACAACGCTCGTCCTCGAAGCTCTCTCCCCGGCAACGGTGCCAAAATTTGGTGTAGCTCAAGCGTAAGCACCACCTCCTTTACTTGTCAATCCGCGGAGACCTGAGGACCGGTATGAAGACCACGAGCAAGTGAAGGCACAAGTGTGTAAGTGAAAGCACACAAGCATGCACACACATACACACACACACGCACACAAGGTAAGATCAAAGAGAGGAACAATGGAAGGGCTTTGATTACAAAAGAAATCTATTACAAAACTGAAATATACAAGAAGCTCCCTCAAAAATGAACTCTCAAGCTCTTTTTATAGTTTTTGGACTAGTTTTGGCCCTGTCCAGACCTAGTGTTCGGCCTAGTTAAAAATTAGGTTCTAGGGCTTATTTGAAGGCTCAAACGGAGTCTAAAAATTATGAAAATTGGTAGGATGATACTTCTAATGCTCCTCAAGCTTGAGGACTCCTCGGCTTGCACAAAATGGAGCTACAAAAATAGAAAATGGTATTTACAATGGTCTTAGTGATGGAAATCACTATTTTTGTAGGGGATTCTTCTGAAGAGTTGACATGTACTTCATGGAGCTCCCTACTTGCTCCTTCTTCTTGTGTGTGTCCACCTTTCTGATGTGCTTCCATGCTTGTGCTTGACCTTGAGTTCCAACACCATGGTACACACACTCCAATAGAATGAGAAAGGCTGGTTCCAGAGCCAATGAAACGTGGAGATGTTACTAAGTGGGAAGATATTTTAGCAATCACACCTGAGCTCTCTAAACCGTTGAGGATATGCATGCAACATTTCGCTTTCCCCGCTCAGGATAGATTCACCATGCCCCACAAACGCATCTGGTTTGGCTTATATTTAGCATGTACTGGACCACAAACAGTTGATCTGGCTAGGTGGATAATTGATCAGTTGTATTTAGCACAACATAGATGGGAAAGAAAGAAGGTAATCAATGGATGTTGCTCTCTCACACGTATTGTATATATGTGTTTGGCCTACGATTTACCTATCGTGCAAGCAATGACAAGCGAGGAGCTGAAAGCATTCAAAGGGACAACGAAGAAAGCTAGGAAGCCTAGCAAAGGACGAGCAGGAAAGCGCATGAGAGGTACTATCCCATGCCTACAGGTCCCAGAATCACCGTCACCGCAACCCTCTCCAGAAGAGTCTCCGACAGAGGCTCCTACAACTGTACAACCTATTCGCATATGCTTATCGAGACCGGTCATGACAGAGGGCACTTCTAGTGTGATTACCTCACAACCAACATCAGTTCAGGAATCGACCACCACTATAGCAGAAGTTCCCACCACTATTGGTGCGGAAGCTTTCTCTTTTCTGATACTGTTGGGGGATTCTTAGACAAGAAGGAGTTTGAGGGTTTGTAGGAGAAAAGGAAAAGACCAGAAGAGGAAATACACCTTGGAAGCTTCTGCCGATTGATTACAGTAAGACAATTACAATGTTTGAAGCACAATACAAGCTAATACTTCTGTGCACAATCACACAGAGTGCTCAATTACAAAATACCAAATATCCCAAAGTCTTCTTGCCATCGGCCTCCTCTGCACCAGACCTCCACCTGCTTCAAGCTTATCCTTGTGCACACCTTGCACCAAGCTTCCACTAAGGGGGAGGAATGAATACCTTCTATCGGCACGCGCACACTACAAAGAGACCTTGAGATCCTTGGGGGACTAGCTTAGCACTCTCTGCACAAATCCTTAGTCACTCTCCATGCACCTTGCACTTCCACTTCTCTGCGTCGCACTCTGGTGACTCTTGCACTTCTCTCTCTTGCTTCCCTTAGACTATGCTTCTCTTGCTTACTCTAAGATTGGTCCAAGAATAGTCCTTGCCTTGATTTGAGTGTGCCAATCACGTACGCTCCTAACTGCAATAGTATCTTGGTGCTCACTTTGATGTCCCAAGTTTTTTCTTCACAAGTGGCAGCCAACGACTTACTGTTTTGTCCTGTAGTGACTTTAGACTAAAACCAAAAATTTTAATTGGGGGGCCATACTTTCCCCTGTGCGTACGTTGCCGCTTCACATACCTTTACATTTCCTTTTAAGTCTTCACTTTTGCACATAAGAGGGGGTTCACCTGAACCTTCCAAAACACTTTAAAAACACACTTTGAACCTTAGGGAAATTAGAGAAAATACCTCTACAACTTGCAACCCACTTTCTCCTATTTACCCTTTGTGGACTGTTAATTGTGCACTACCTGTGCACTTTGACACCTGTACTTTAGCACTTTGACTTTGCACCTGTTGACTTTGAGCTTGACCTGGTTGAATTTGACCAGTTGACTTTGACCTTTTGACTTTGACTATAGTTGAATTTGACCAACATGACTTTTATGGGCTCAACAGTTGCCCACCACCTAATGTGCTCTCCGTCCCGGAGAGCTATAGCCAAAACTTTGAGCATATAGGAAATCATGAGAATGGAGCTGCAAAAACTTGAAGAGGACATCTGAGCAGCAACCAAATCCACCAAAAGCAGGATAGAACAAGCACCAGAGAAGAACCAGAAGTGGGATGTTTTTATGGAAAAGCAAAAAGGATGGCAATGGGAGGGTAGAAAGGAATGGGAAGGGAGGGCTGAGGGTGCGGAGATGGATGGGGCATGGAGGGGTGATGATGTGGCTAGGCAGATTGGTAAAGGGAGGGATTGGGAGTAGGAATCAGGGGTCTGGAGGGGGTTAAAATGATGAAATTGGAGGGCCACAGAGGGTACATATGGGAAATATAAAAACCAAATGTAAGATGAGGTGAGAATGTACCATGTGGACAATGTGGTGAAATAAAAACATGTGATAAATTTTTTCTCAAGAATATGAATGGCCAAGCTACCCGATCACGCCCCGAGACCAACCACAAGGACAAGTAGTATCTAGTTCCAAGGACGAAAGAACAAAAACCGATGAAGACGATGGCGATGACGAAGCCAGCTAGGGCACTCATGAATCCCAACAGCATGTACAGACAGATGAACAAGGACAGCACACGGACACCCAAGGTGATACCAGTACGCATGAAGATGAAACCTTTGAAGCAGTAGCTTATACGCTATCCATCAAGAAGCTATATCGCACCATGGAGAAAGTTTGGGCGTGTAAGAATTGACTGAGGAAGAGAGTCAAGCACTTATAGAACAGGAACTTGTCTCAAGCGGTTTCGAAGAGGTATACATCAAAGGTTTGAGGGAACTTGTCAAATCAGTGGGATCCACAAAAGCCTTAAGATATTTGTAGAGGAAACCGATACCGCAATATGACCCTCGTAGAGTCTGTTTACTAACCAAACCTGGTGAATACATTCGGGTACCCACAGGCAGTCAATCTTCATAACGGGCCAGGGAAGCACGTCTCGTCCCTGAAGGCTCATTGGTAGAAGACACCATTATCATCGACTCCCCACCCCGTACTACTGTTGTACATACCACCACAGTTGTCAAAGTACCTACCACCCCAACCGCTCCTCCTTCACCTCCCATCCATCCAGTCTCCCCCATACACCCTCCTTCTCCCAGAACATCCACCTCCTTCCATGGCGAAGTAGCAGAAGCCCTTGTAACATCCATTCCTCTCACCATGTCCACACCCACCCAACCTAGTTTTCCCCCTCGAATATCCACCTTTCTATCCAGTCCATTTCTCCATCCATCTTTTCCATCCTTTCCTACACCCCCGAGACCACTATTTCCATTTCTAACCTCGATGACTTTTTCCGGTGTATCACCTCCCCGACCCACCGTCATTCCTCTTTCCCCTTTCCACTAAGCAGTACAAGAAAACCCCTCAGTAAATTACTCTTCAACCTTTGTAAACCCTGTATTTACACCCACACACGCACCCACTTTCACGTCATTATTCACAGTCACCGCACTTGACACCACGTCCAATGACATGGATATCTCACCACCCACCACACCACCACTCACTTCATTCATGGCACAACCATACATAGGCACACCACAATTTTCCACAATCACCACAGCATCCACTTTCCCACCCCCATTCCCTTTGCATCTACACCCACTGCATCTTCACTTAGCACACCATTAATATTATCACCCACTGTAGATACTGCATTTCGACAGATGCTCACCTGTATGACTCAAGTAAGAGATGAGTTCACGTCTCTTGGAACTAATTATCAGCAGCTGCAGAAGACAACGAATGACTTACAGTCGCAGATCAATTCACTATCCATCGAGAATGCCTCATTGAATACCTGCTACCAAGAGCTACGAGAGGCATATCTTAAATTGGACCTAGAAAGTCAAGTAAAGACAAAAGAGGCTGTCACAGATATCGATAACTTGTTAAGGGCACAGACTATTCGCAATGCAATGCTCACTAGGAACATGGGCTTACTTAGACGACACTTGGCAGCCGCAAAAGAAGAGAACCAGCGCTTACAACAATAGAACAGAGAGAATTTAGAAGCTGCCCTAGATCAACCCGACCAACCATTGAGCCCTAGTCGCTTTAAGGCCGTGCCCTCCGAATCTATGAGAATGTTGTTAGATGATCATGTCAGATTGTTAGATGAATATGACAACATGAACGAGGAGTTTGAGAAGCTCAAGGAGGAACACAAGACATTGCAACTAAGAGCACCGATACCACAAGGACTACCACCCCATGCAGACCCATCTCGTGACATCCTAGAGGAACTCAACGCTTTACGGGCCCAGGTATCAACGCTCCAATCACAGATAGCGGTATATGAAGCACCACCAAGGCCAGACTCCCCACCGGAACTACCAACAGAGGAAGAAACAGTCACTATTCCGGTGGAGGAAACTTTCGAAGAAGCATATGAACCCCAACCCATCCCAGGAGGACGAGTCACGGTTGAAGGCCAGACGACTTTCGAACTTCCAACTCCTACATGGATGAAAACCATAGAAGAACTTGGAACAACCCACTCAACACGGGTAGAAGCGCAGCTACACGCCATGGCAATGATTGAAGAACGCATTTTACAATCCCCATACTTCGCTCATTTGGCCCCTCACAGATACATATCAGGGCATGAGCTACAGTATAAACCTTATTTTATGTTAATGGTGGAATATCAGTTGGCCATAGAGAAAGAAACAAGCAAGAAACCATCTCACGCTACTCAATTTGAGCCTGACGATTTGCCACGAGATGCACAGGAAGGAGAGATCTATCAACCAGATTGGCGTAAAGATTTATTACAAAAATATCCTGAGATGATGAGTACATGGGCCAAGGCACCACTACACTTAAAATACAACCCATGTTGGGGACCAGTGCCACGTCGCCGCCCTGGAAGGCATTTGTGATTAAGGTACAAAACAACAAGCAATGCCAGGATTGGCTAAACTACCCATACTTCACTCCACCCACCGGACCACCTACAGTCGGATACATGATGGCAACGATTCGTCACTGGCTCCCTCGCTTGAAACATATGGACGATATAGCAACGCACATGAGTGTCAAGATATTTGACATGATGCAGATGGTTTTTAAAGTCTTCAGATGCATCAAGGCACCACATGTAAACACCCCGGGCTTCGAGCATGGTAACCTAGATCTTGCATATGATATGAGTACAACGCCATCGCTACGGGTGTGTTACGCCTGGCATTGCAGAATTAAATACTTACCGGCGTGCTACAAGTAGACCTTCAAAGAAATGTTCACAACCGGTTTCTGGGAATACCATTCGGAAGTGTTCATTAGCAGGCCTACGCATTTACTTCAATTATTTGCCTATGAACAGATGGTATATTCCACGCACTGTCCCACCATCTGATGAACCGCAACCCATTGATTGGGAGAAACTTGAGGCAGATTTGGCCCGAGGCATTCGAATATCAGAACACACCCTCGCTCAAGAGCTCCTATAGAATTACATCCGACAGATCTCACAACAAGGTTCTGTCGCGGACGACAGAAGCGAGAGGGAGGGGGATGTTGGCAGTAGTCAGAGGCATAGAAGACGCGGAAGCATGTAAAGATAGAGCAAGGAGTCAGTCGAATCAATTTTTCAAAGATTTATGTTTTATAAATACTTTTCAAAACCTCCAACAGTGATTTTCATCACTTTTGTAATATATGTGATATAGAAAAACCTTTTTTGTAATTTATGCAAGCCGAGGAGTCCTCGAGCTTGAGGAGCTTAGGTAGAATGAGCGTACCAATTTTGGTTCTTTTTAGACACCATTTACCCTTTCAAATAGCATCTAGGACCTATTTTTTAACTATGCCGATCACTAGATGTGAAACCGGTCAAAACTAGTCTAGAATCTATAAAAAGAGCTAGAGAGCTCATTTTTGAGGTTGGTTAGTGTGAGCTTAGAGCTACTTTGAGCTTGTAATTGAGATCTTGAGCAATAGAGTTGATTTCTCACCTTCCATTGTGTCTTTCTTGTCTCTTCGTTGTGTGTGTGTGTATGTGTGTGTGCATTTCTATGCTTCTCACCTTCACTCTCACTTCATCTCACATTCACGGTCTTCATATCACTCCTATCTCTTCCGCGGATTGACATAAGGAGGTGGAGCTTCTTGAATGTGGTTCTCACCATTGTGCTAGAGCAACAACCTGCATCACCAAAGAGACCCCGACATCTGGGTGTCTCCTAGTTAGGAAAACCTCACCACGACCCTCTTTTTCAAACATAAAAGGTTTATGCAAAAACGTAACTGCTATATCAATGACCACATGGATGTACATAAGTGGTATCCACAGAAGCATACATGGTGTGTATGTTCTCAATATATGCAGTAAAATGACCAAAAGGCTAAATGCACAGCCCAAAAACTAGCCAACAACACCTGCAAGTGTCTATCAATTCTGGTGTTTTAGGCCCAAAAACCTACATAAATTTGTAGCGGTTGCTCCCACCAAAAGTGGAAACCTTTTGAGAAACCTATAGTTTTACGAGTGTGGCTAAAAACACAGCCCCAAAGCTTGATATTTGTTGTCAGAGAAGTACAAAGAACACTCTTCTTGATGTTTTGGGACCTACATAAAGAGAATTATGTGCAAAAGTACTCCAAAATTGCTCCAAAAGACACCCAAAAATGCTTCAAAAATAGGCTTTGAAAGCAAAGAATGAAGCTTTGAGGGACCAAAACATCTTCAAGGTAATATCAACCTTAGTCTTTCCCCTTCTTTAGACACCACAAGAGTGTATCTTAGTGGCAAGAGATGCCACAGTTAAGCGAGCTTTGGGGGGAACATTATTGGGATGGGTGACCTCCCAAGAAGTACATCAAACCTCTATCTTCCTTGATCGTTGAGGTCCTCCCTCGTGCGCAGCCAACGGCACCAATGGTGACTTCGGTGACTCGGATGACAAGGTATGCCAAGGTCTATGCCTTGGTCACCGCCTTAGTCATAAGCCTTGGAGAAAGCCTGGAGAAATCTCGAGGGGGGGGGTTCTCGCTTCACTCGCACAAAAGGAACAAAGCCACTATATGTTTTATTAAAGAACATATACAAAGAAGTGTCCATTGGCCATTTGGCCTTTCACATGGACACTAACGGTAACAACTACCTATTTAACTTCTCTAGTTCAGCCAGGACTCAACTGTATTTTGCTGGACTATTAGACAGATTGGAGAGGCTAATTGCAAAATCTAAAAAGGACTCGGCCTCTCAACGTAAGGACAAGGCAAGTGAAAGGATAAGCCTTCCTACCCACATAACCAGACACATCTTCTTCTATGAATCGATATTCCCCAGAATAGATAGATAGATAGATAGATAGATAGATAGATAGATAGATAGATAGGTAGATAGATAGATAGATAGATAGATAGATAGATAGATAGATAGATAGATAGATAGATAGATAGATAGATAGATATATAGATAGATAGATAGATAGATAGATAGATAGATAGATAGATGGATAGATAGATACATAGATAGATAGATAGATAGGTAGATAGAAAGGCATTATATGGTTTGAAACAAGCACCACGTGCTTGGTATGAAAAGATACATGCCTATCTGATTGCACATGATTTTGAGAATAGTCCAACTGAGAGCACCATATATGTTAAGCATGCAAATAATGTGCTTCTGATCATTGTTGTGTATGTTGATGCCATGCTGCTCACTGGTCCTCATGAGAAGCATATTGCTGATTTTAAGGCTAATCTACATGCCTCATTTGAGATGTCAGATTTGGGGCATTTGCATCATTATTTGGGCATTCAGTTTATGCAAGTTGATGGTGGGATTTCTTTGTGTCAAACAAAATATATCGGCACATTATTGTAGTGTTTTGGCCTTGAAGATTGCAAACCTATTTCCACTCCTATGGAGACAGGTTTACGATTGAGTCTTCATGATGCTAGAGATGCATTTGGTGTTGTTCTCT
This sequence comes from Ceratopteris richardii, assembly GCA_020310875.1. Classification (NCBI taxonomy): domain Eukaryota; kingdom Viridiplantae; phylum Streptophyta; class Polypodiopsida; order Polypodiales; family Pteridaceae; genus Ceratopteris; species Ceratopteris richardii. The sequence continues at coordinate 150,933,176 of CM035428.1, forward strand.
ATCAAAAAGTTGTTGGATGCTTGATTTACTTATGCATTACTTGGCCAGATATTTAGTTTGTTGTCTCACATATGAGAAGGTTTATGCATTACCCAGGTGTCAAGCATTGGCAGGCGGTTAAGTGCATCTTTCGCTACTTGAGTGGTACCCACGTACTTGGATTGTTTTATCCCAAGGGGGGATCACTACCGCCAAATTTACATGCTTTTTCTAACTCTGACTGAGCCATTGCTATGACACTCGTGTGTCCACTAATGGTTTTTGCTTCATGCTTGGTAGCTCATGCATATCTTGGTTGAGCAAGAAGCAACCTATTAGCCACTTCTAGTTGTGAGGCTGATTAAAGGGCATCTTTCACAGTGACTGTTGAGTGTGTGTGGATCAGACACCTTATGGCTGATTTGGGTGTTGGTGAGTCTCATGCCACCACCATCCTCACTGATATTCAAAGCACATTGGCAACTGCGAGGAACCCTGTGTTCCATCTTCACACTAAGCACATTGAGGTGCACTATCATTATGTCAGGGAGAGGTTCTCTGTTGGAGAGATCAATTTGGCATATGTGCCCACATAGGAGAACATTACAGACCTTTTCACAAAGGCCCTACCTAGGGAGAAGTTTGAAGCTTTCCACAAAGCTTTGGGCTTACTTCCTTTTGTGGATTGATTCCACATAGCTTGGCACTTAATTATACATGAGTGCCAGCTCCTTGTTCACTGCTTGGGCCTTGAAGTTTAACAGGAACCAAGCAATATTTTCATCTCTCAACAAAAGTATGCAAGACAAATATTGAACACATTTGACATGGAGGATTGCAAGGAAAATCCTACATCTATGTAGGTCAATAGAAATTTATCTATTGAAGATACTTCACCTCTAGTGGATATTAGTCAATACAGGAAATTAGTTGTAAGTCTCATCTACTTGAGCAGATTCTCTAATAAGCCTTGCCAAACTCATTTGAAGGTATGCATGCAGATACTTAAGTATGTGAAAGGAACTACTGAATATGGTATTCTTTATGAACAAGGATGATCTTTGGTTGGATACTTTCACTCAGATTAGGTAGCACCATAGCGTGGACATTGAGAGGGGGTATTAGATATGCTCAATACTGGACCCTCAAATGACCACAAATGATCCATGGTGCTCTAAGTTGTAAGGCCCCCATTATGAGGAGAAGCCATTATGAGAGCCTTGACATTTGTGGAACCCTAACATCCAAGTTAGATGAGGTCTATGTGTTACCATTGATGGTAATACATGATCTTTGTGAGTCTAGCCATTAGGTTAGGTAGAGCATAAACTTCTGGGCCACTGGGTTGCCATTCAAGGCAAAAATAAAGGCCTTGTGGCACCTCACAACTCCCTATAGAACCTTAATGGGGGGAGTGCAGAGGGGGGCTTGCCCTCTTCTACAAGGTGTGAGGGGCCTATCCCCCCACGCCATAGGGCTGAAACAATAGGACTTTTGGTCATGGAGATATTGTCAAATTGTATATTTTACGGACTATTTTTTTTTCTCGACTACATTTATCTATACTGACTCCCCTTGTAAAAGCTATATAAGCATGGCCCATGTTGAGCTTTATATAGCATTGCACACTATAAGGCCTTCATCTAGAGTCTGTCTAGATTGCCATATAAGCTTCACATTGAGAGTGCACGGGTTGACAACATCATCATTGTAACTGCATTGCTCTTGGCAATCTAAGAATTTGAGTTCTCTATCTCTTAGTTTGTGTCCATCTTTGTCTACATTTTTATCTCAACTTTGTATATTGGTCTATTCCATTGTGTTATTATTTTCTTACAAACACTTCCTCAGAGGTCTCTTCTCCTTGCATCTTAGTGTGGGAGCATGGAAGAAAATACATTTCTATTCATACTCACCCATGTAGTTTGGAAGTGTGGTAAGGCTAGTTGCCTCCTCTATTTCAAGTTCCTGATTAGACAGATTTCATATACTATTTCTTGCTCCATCATTGGTTGGTTTTATACAAGCATCTAGTCCTATGAAGGGAGGGATCTCACCTTTGGTCTTTTTCCATCTATCTTCTTGGACTTTGGCCCACGGCCTTGTGGCCAATGTGCTTCAACTTCATGAATTAAGGAATCAATCTCCATAGTTTCTATCCCTAATTCCTCTTAAATGCTTGGGGTGGTTCTAGCTTTTTTTGCTTTGAGTTGAAATTTTATAAGCATTCCTGGAATGCCTTCTCTAGAATTCTCATCTCTCAAATGGTTTGGATTGGTTTTTCTAGTGTACTCTGAGAAACTTCAATAAGCTTCTTACATAACTCCAATCTTTCTTTCTCGAGATCTCCTTTAGGCTAAGATGGGTCATGATGCTCTAGACTAGGTCTTGCCTCTATTCTAGACACATTTGTAAATCTTTAAGAATTGAATCCACTAGAACTGATCTTGCTTGGTCCTTTGTTTGTTCTTCCTTCACCACATCGTTATCTTCTTTGGATGGGCTTACTTGAGTGGATTATATTTCTTGTGTAGAATTTTGTTTTTCTTCAACCAATTTCTTTATCCACTTGCTTTTTATCTTTTCTCTTCTAGTTTTTTGTTTTTGAGCCTTTTTCTTCTTAGAAGTCTTTGACAACTCTTTAGAATCTTCGACCACTAAGGGTGAAGGTTCTTCTTCATTTTCACTTATGGGACTCTCAAGCCTCTGATCACTAAGGTTTTCTTTGTTCTCTTTAGCTTTGGCTTGTGTGATAGCCTTGATTGGTACCAAGTACTCCTTATTACTACTAGAGGACTCAATAACTTCAATCACATTGATTTGAGTAATGGAAGATGATCCATAGGGATTCTTAGGGTGATCCCAAAACATGTGCTCCTTTCCACAATCACCACAGTAACTTTTCCATGTTTTCTAAGGAGGTCAATGGTAGGTCATTGTGCACACCGAAACAAAATGATCTCCTCCACATCTATAACAAGGTCCTAATGGTGTTGGTTCTCTTGGCTGTTGTCTCACTAGAGCTGAGCTCTAGGTGCAACATACATTATGTTGGCATATTCCAATCCATAGGAATATCCATAGCCATCATATATGGTCATATGCATAATAATCAGCATAGTTTTGCTCATAGCTTTGGCTCATGTTCTTTGAGCTTGTGAATGGGGTTAAAGGTACTAATGCTCTCTCTGGTTCTCTTCAAGTTGTTTATACTTGATTGGACTACATTTTGAGGGTGGACTGGTTGTTGTATCGACATTGGTTGAGGTTGCATATAACCATGATACTCATACTATCTCTCAGCCATTGGGGGTCCTTGATATGGAGCATACCTAGAAGCCTCCCTAGCTTGATCTCTTGGTGGATATCCATAAGGCCTATATTGAGGAGGTTGTTGGTGTCTAGGTTCTCAATTAAAAGGATAATTTTCCATAGGGTGATTGGTGTATTTCTATTCAATGTGCTAGTAGAAGTTTGGTCCTTGTATAAGTGGTCTTACATAATGATATTGTTGTGGTGGGGATGGCACTCCTCTTGCACAAGCATGAGATGGATTATTCCCTCCATGGTGCACACTTCTCCTTAGTTTTTTCATCTACATGGGTTGAGCCTAAAAGGGTTTTGACCCCTACTCGGAAACCTATTCTACTAATTCTTCTACATCCTTGGATTGGTTAGGCACATTGCTAGAAGCATCATCTCACTAGGTTGGAGTCTGAGCAATCTTCACGTCATCAACTAGGTTATCTTCCAAGTGTACACATTCCCTAAGACACTCATCCAAGGTTTCTAATTGCTTCACATATACCAAGGTTCTCAAACTCCCATTGGCTAAGCAATCCATAAATAATGATATTATTTTGGGCTGGGTAGGCCTTTTTGTGGTGGGAAATTGATCCACATATTTCTTTAACCTTCCAGCTTCAAGTCTTACTAGATGGTTGCTTGCATGCTTGAAGCTATGAATCAGAGAAGAGGTATTATGCTTAATCCCTCTCTTAGAGAACTCATCAATCAATTCTTCTAAGAAATTTTCAATGTTGGCAAATCTATTGGGATCCAAGGTTTGCAACCATGTCAAAGTCGTTCCCAATAGTGTGAGTCCAAAAGCTTGATAATGAATAATATTCACTTTTGAATATTTTCTTACGTGCGGATTAGGATCCAAGTAGTGCTTTTGAACAATGAATTCCTAAAATGTCACTCTTGGATCAATTAGGGTTTGTTCCAAAAAATTCATGATACACAATACTTGTGCCTTGGGGATACATGACACTTGAAACTTACGATATGATACTTGGCTCTAGGCAATAGAGGATACATGGGTAGATGATACATGATACTTGAGGCCACGATACATGATACACAACCTCAATTGGTGACACACGATACTTGAGAGTATCGATGAAACACAATACTTGGGCTCCATGATACAATACTTGGGAACTCATGGTACACAATACTTGACCTAAGGTGTTGGCACTAGCCAGTCAAGGCATGACAAGAAAGGGAAGCCGACACAAAGAGTCAAAGCAAAGGGACAGCCAAGCAGGACCAAGTATGCAGAGTAGTCAAAGAAGATCTTGCAACTAGGCCTATCCAAAATTTTTAAGATAAATTCTTTTCAAAGGTGATTTCATCACTACATCATCATTGTAAATACCTTCTTTGGTAGATTAGACTCCATTTCATTCAATCCAAGATTCCTTGAGCTTGAGGAGTATTACAAGTACCTATCCATCAAATTTCATATTTTTGGGAGCTCATTTGAGCCTCCAAAATAGCCTAGGAACCTAATTTTTAACTAGGTCAGACACTAGGTCTAGACAAGACCAAAAACTAGCCTAAAACTATAAAAGGAGCTAAAGAGCTCATTTTTGGGGTTAGAAAAGTGAGAATTGAAATGAAAAAGATCTTGTAATCTTGCTTTTAGTTAATTAAAGATTCCATTGCTCCATCTCTTTGTCTTTTCATGTGTGCGCATGTGTGTGTATGTGTGTGCATGCTAGTGTGCTTCTCACTCATGCACTTGTGCATCTCATTTGCTCACAGTCATCATACCCTCATCATGTCTTCTTGGATTGACAATTATGAGGTGGACCTCCTCAGGTTGGTACTTTCCATTATGCTAGTGCCACCAAATTTGGCACCGTTGTCGGGGATCCAGCTTTGAGGACAAGTGTGTGATGGTAAGATGTAGAATTGTGATGTTGGAGTCATAGATAATCTCTTTACTTTTCCTTATTTTCTTTTACTTACTTCACCACCATCACCCTCCTCACCATCTCCCACCTCCATCTCCATCTTTGCTGAATTTTCAATTTTCCTCATATCACCTTCCCCACCTCATTGTCCTCATTTCACTTGTGAGAGCAAGAGAGTAATTTTGTTTGTTGTTTTTGCATGTTTCTTGAGCATTCTTGTAGGTACGAGCATCCAAAGTAGTTGTAGAAACTCCAACAGGTATAGAAAGCTCTGCACAGGTCCCGTGGTATTGAGCTCTATCAATCACAATTGACAGAAAAATTGATCTTTTGGTAAAACTAAGTGGATCACCATAGAGTAGAAGGCCTACACATCACAAATCCACAAAAATTCTAAAAAAATTGCATTTTCTCTGTCCATCATGATTGACACTATCAATCATGATTGATAGTGTCCATCACGATGGACTCTCTGTCTATTGCGATCGATAGACCACGATCGACACCTCTGTCCATCGTGACAAACGGTATCCATCACAACGGACACCCCTGTCCATCACGATCCACACAATTAGGATGATTGACAACAAAATTTGGTGAAAATCTAGTCCATCACAACATATAGAACCTTGATTGACACAACAAAACGTGGAAAATTGAAAATTTTAGTCCATCGTGATTGACAACCCCACGATAAACTGCCTATCCATCATGATGGAAACCCCTGTCGATCGTGATCGATAGAGCAATCACAATTGACACTCCATTCCAGTGAGAAACTTATCCATCATGATGCACATGCCATGATTGACACAAATTTGCACACAAAATCTTGGAAATTTTGTCTATCACAATTGAGTCATCCATCACGAGCGACAACATCAATCGTGATTGACTTGTTCATTGCCATTGACACCATCAATCGTGATTGACACTATCCATCTTGATGGATAGACCATGACACACAACTCTATCCATCGTGATTGACAACCCTAACCATCAAGATTGACATGCTATTTCGGCCAATTTTTTAGGGTTTTTTAATTTCAAATTTTGGCTACTTTGAGGCATAAACATCAAGTAATTAGAGCATTGTGAGGAGCCCAATAAAATAATTCAAGATGTCCTATTTGGTTGTTTGCATGTTTGCCTATTTTAACCCTCATAATCCTAAACTGGCATAACTTTTTCATATGAAATCTGCTTTTAGTGATCTTGAGTTTGTTGGAAAGCTCATTTAAAAGAGTAATTTGGTAATTTGAAGTTGACCCTCAGCTCGGATTAGGGGGTCCAACGGAACTCTAGAGAATTTCTGTGCAATACAAGGGGGAAAAAGAGTCTTTGAAAATACTTGAAACCAAAGTTGTCTGTCATCTGAAGTTAAATTGTGATCTAATTGTGGGACTTTTACATTATGAGCATCCAAAGGTGTCCAGAGCAAGATTATGCTGCAAGCTTAAGAATGTGTGTCTTGAGCAGTCAAGAGTGATCAAAACAAGAAGCAACTTGAGGTTGGAGCATTCTCATCCCCCTCAAACAATTCCTAGCTTAGGCTAAGTGTGGTTAGTGGTATTGATTAATTAGGGCTACGTTAGGCATGATACAAGTAAAACAACACTAATTACTCACGTGCAAGCATAAATAGGTGAGTTGTGCGACAAATTCTAAAGCAAAAGGACATAAATAGAGCAATCAAACCTCAAGAGCATTGAAACTCAAGTATTACTCATGACAAAAACTACTGGACAAAGAAGTGACAGCCTAAGTAAAATAAAAAGAACAAATGACTTATACAAAAGAACTTTGCAATGAGGTTGTACTTGGGAAATTTGGGATAAAAGTGAAGGCATATGTGTTGGAGTTAGACATCTGCGAAAGCATGCGAATAGCACAAGGAAGAAGAAGAAGCTTGGAGCACAACACACAATACTGAATGTATTACTAGAGAATGTACAAAGATAAGTAGCCCATTAGGGCTATAGGGGTATATACAAGCCAGGGGAAAAAAACCTCCTAAAGAGGGAAAAAAGTGCCCCGGTGGTCCTAGGGTGTTCACACACATCACTACCTAAATATATCAACAAATCCCCCCTGGGAGTGATGCGGTGAACAAGTAGCTGGCACTCATGTATAAGGAAGTTCCCAGCTATGTGGAAATCACTCCACAAAAGGAAGTAAGCCCAAATCTTTGCGGAAAGCATCAAACTTCTCACTAGGTAGAACCTTCGTGAGAAGGTCTGCAATGTTCTCCTACGTGGGCACATATGCCAAGCTGATCTCCCCAGTAGAGAACCTCTCCCTGACATAGTGATAATGCACCTCAATGTGCTTAGTGGGAGCATGGAACAGAGGGTTCCTCGCAACTACCAATGCGCTCTAACTGTCAGTGAAGATGGTGGTGGCAGAAGTCTGACCAACACCCAAATCAGCCATAAGGCATCTAAGCCACACACACTCAACAGTCGCTGTGAAAGCTGCCCTATACTCAACCTCACAACTGGAAGTGGCCACAGTAGGCTGCTTCTTGCTCAACCAAGATATACATGAGCTACCAAGCATGAAGCAAAAGCCACTAGTGGACACACGAGTGTCATAGCAACCAGCCCAATCAGAGTCAGAAAAAGCATGCAAATCTGGCGGTAGTGATCCCCCCTTGGGATAAAACAACCCAAGTAATCGAGTAACACCCAAATAGTGAAAGATGCGCTTAACTGCCTGCCAATGCTTGACTCCTGGGAAATGCTTAAACCTGCTCATCTGTGAGACAACAAACTAAATATCTAGTCTGACCAACACCCAAATCAGCCATAAGGCATCTAAGCCACACACACTCAACAGTCGCTGTGAAAGTTGCCCTATACTCAACCTCACAAGTGGAAGTGGCCACAGTAGGCTGCTTCTTGCTCAACCAAGATATACATGAGCTACCAAGCATGAAGCAAAAGCCACTAGTGGACACATGAGTGTCATAGCAACCAGCCCAATCAGAGTCAGAAAAAGCATGCAAATCTGGCGATAGTGATCCCCCCTTGGGATAAAACAACCCAAGTAGTCGAGTAACACTCAAATAGTGAAAGATGCGCTTAACTGCCTGCCAATGCTTGACTCTTGGGAAATGCATAAACCTGCTCATCTGTGAGACAACAAACTGAATATCTGGTCGAGTAATGCATAAGTAAATCAAGCATCCAACAGCCTGCTGATAGAGAACAACATCAAATGCATCTCCAGCATCATGAAGACTAAATCGTAAACCTGTCTCCATAGGAGTAGCAATAGGCTTACAGTCTTCAAGGTCAAAATGCTGCAATAATATGTCAATATATTTCGTTTGACACAAAGCCATTCCACCATCAATGTGCATAAGCTGAATGCCCAAATAATGATGCAAATGCCCCAAATCAGACATCTCAAATGAGGCATGCAAATCAGCCTTAAAATCAGCAATATGCTTCTCAATAGGACCAGTGAGCAGCATGTCGTCAACATAGACAACAATGATCAAAAGTACATCATTAACACGCTTAACATATAAGGTGCTTTCAGTTGGACTATTCCCAAAACCATGTGCAATCAGATAGGCATGTATCTTCTCATACATATAATGCCTTCTTTAATTTGCACACCTGTTTCTCATGCCCTTTCTGCACAAAGCCACGGGGCTGAAAAACATACACTTCTTCATGCAAGTCACTATTCAAAAATGCAGTTTTAATGTCCAACTGATGTACATTCCAACCATGATGGGAAGCAAGTGCACAGATGCTCCGAACAGTAGTCATACGACATGTAGGGGCAAAGGTCTCATCAAAATCAATGCCTCTTTCCTGTGCATAACCCTTTGCAACAAGCCTAGCCTTGTACCTGTCAACTGTACCATCAAGTTTACGCTTCATATTGTATACCCACTTAGTGCCAATGGCTTTCTTGCCAGGAGGCAAGTCACATAATGACCAAGTACCATTCCTCATTATTGCATCATATTCAGATTGAATAGCAGCCATCCAATTTTTTGAATTTTGTGCTTCATCAAACAAAACAGGCTCATTCTCATCACAGAGACTAGATGCAGCCATAGCATAGCAATCTGATGCAAAAGAGGCACTATGAGAGCCTGAACGAGTACGATATGACAGAGGAGCATCTAATTTGCTATCATGCAAGGTTTGCACCAGCCATTTTGGCATAGTTCTTGCCTGCTCAATATCAGCTCTCTCATCAATAAGTGCATCATGTACATCTACATCAAACATGGAATTATCTGCATCATCACATGAAACCTGCAAAGGCTGAGTTGCCTCATTAGGACCAGCACTAGACTGTCCACTTGTAAAAAGAGGCAGCAAAGTATCATACATATCTTTGGAGCTAACAAATGTCCCTTAGTACATGAAAGCAATGGCTGAATAGCATCTTCCATAAAAACAACAATATGACTAACCAGAATGCGTTTAGTCTGTGGATGATACAGACGATAGCCTTTACTTTCAGAACTGTACCCAACAAAAATACATTTTACTACTTTATCATCCAATTTTCTGCGATGTTGTTCAGGCACTAATGCATATGCCAAACAACCAAAAACATGCAGATGAGCAATAGATGGCTTGCGGTCATGCCAAGCCTCATATGGAGTGATACACTGCAGCGCTTTAGTGGGACACCTGTTCAGTACATATGCTGCACACATGACAGCCTCAAGCCAGAAACTATGTGCTAAAGCCTGACTCTTGACCATACATCTCGCCATCTCCATGAGTGACCTATTCTTTCGTTCAGAAACTCCATTCTGTTGAGGTGTATACAGCACTATACACTGGTGTTTTATCCCACGTTCAGCCAGAAATGCATTAAATTCAGAAGACATATATTCCCCCCCTAGATCAAAACGGAGGGTGCCCATTTTACATGCAGACAGATTTCAGCCAAAACCAAAAACTGTTTGAAGCACATGAACACTTCGGACTTTACCTTCAATGGATATAACCATGCATGCCTGGAAAAATCATCGATGAAAGTCACGAAGTAAAGATAATTACCAAAAGAAGGTGTCTGCATAGGACCACAGACATCACTATGTACAAGCTGCAATTTTTGAGTAGCCCGAACTGAACCATTTTTTGGAAAGGATGAACACTGCATTTTGCCCAAAATATAGCCTTCACAAACATGTTTTCCAGGTGCCTCAAGTTTGGGCAAAGAAGACACCATTTCAGATTTGTGCAGTAGCAAACTAGCAAAATTCAGATGACCAAAGCATGCATGCCAAAGCTTTGCATCTACCATAGCCTGAGAATCATTTACTGCACATGCCAAATCATTTACAGATCTTTCATAGTCTATGAGCTTATACAGCCCACGACATAAAATGCCAAAAGCAATAATCACATTGCCATTTGACAGATCATGAATTGTACACCTGTCATCAACAAATTTCACAGCCAAGCCAATCTTGGCTAATGCAGAAACTGATAACACGTTCTTCTTGATCCCTCGCACAAATAAAGCATTTGACAAAGTGAAAGAATTGCCATCAGCATTAGTCAAAATGATCTTACCAATTCCCATAACAGGATAAGAGGAGTTGTTGGTGCACGTAACAGTATTCCCTGTAGGAGCAGGCTCGAGTGAAGAGAAGAAACTGTGCTGCGAGGTATGTTTGGTCGCCCCACTGTCAAAATACCAAACATCTGAGTCTACTGCAGACATGCATTGCTCATAAGAAGATGGGTCAAAATTGCAAACAGTAGTAAACGCCCATTCTTCTTCCTGCACAAGATTAGCAGACTCCGTTTTTGGTGTAGAGGCTTTTGCAACAACCATTCCATCCTCTTTCTTCTTTGCCTCTTTTGCAGCCAGTTTTGGACAGCTCTTTATGATATGATCATTCCCTTTACAGTACTTACAAAAAAATTTCTGCTTTTCTGATTTTTTTTCTCATCTTTGTCTTGGTTCTTCAAATGTGCAGCATTTGCAAATTTCTACTTACTAGTAGAAGAGCTCCATTTTCCTTTGCCCTTCTGACTAGCCAGGAAAGCTTGATCTGCAACATGCATAATGGACCTGTTCTGCCTGGACTGATCTTCTTGCAATAGAACAGAGACTAACATCTCAAATGACAAGGCATTTGGATTGCCTTTCATCATCAACCGAAGATTAGAAGCAAAACTCTGAAATGAATTAGGAATACCATTCAGAACGGTCTACACAAGTGAGCTATCTTGTATAACCTCATCAGCAAAAATCAATTGTTCCTTCAAGTCTTTGATCTTTGTTAGGAAACTGTCCATAGAATCACCTTCATTCATGTGCTCACTCTCCAGCTGTTTTTGGAGGTAAGCAACACGAGCCTCATTCCTAGCTTGATACAATGTGGTAAGTGTATCCCAAGCATCCTTAGATATTATGCAAGAGCGAATGTGAGGAATAATCGCTGGGATGGCCTGGGCATCTCTGCCATCCCAGCGAATCTGCTCTACAGTAGGTGCAACAGAAATTGCAGCACGAACAGGAATATGCAGAATATCTTCATCTTCGACACCTTCTGCATCAGCTTCAGTACCTGCAGTTGTAACAGTTGCAGGTGTAATAGGACGTTTTTCAACACCCTGCATAATGTTCCACAGTCCTTTTGCAACCAATACATGTCGCATCATATAAGCCCACAACGGGTAGTTGGTACCATCCAACTTATCCTCAAGAGCCAACATACGGAATACATCACTGCTTTCAGCCATGGCTGGTGGCTAAAATACCTTGATGTAGAAAATTGACTATATCTCAAAAAGATGAAGAGAACTGCCTAGACGAATTCTGCTACACTTGTAGCAGACTTCGAGATGCTTATACTGGCGAACACAAACTGGTATATACCTTTGGAACAAAAAGACAAAAAAACCTACACAAGCACTGTGATAGTGTGTTCGGAGGCCGGAAACGATCTCAGATCGCGATTTCGGCACCACATAGCAAAGCTGTTTTGATCTTGGAAACACGTTGAGTATGCTCACCAAAATTCATGCGATTCTGAGACTACAATCGGAGGAGTGTCGACGGCACCCTAGATGAAGCGATGACCTGATCTGATACTAATTGTTGGAGTTAGACGTCTGTGGAAGCACGCGAACAGCACAAGGAAGAAGAAGAAGCTTGGAGTACAACACACAATACTAAATGTATTACTAGAGAATGTACAAAGATAAGTAGCCCATTAGGGCAATAGGCATATATACAAGCCGGGGGAAAAAAACCTCCTAAAGAGGGAAAAAAGTGCCCCGGTGGTCCTAGAGTGTTCACACACATCACTACCTAAATATATCAACATTATGAACCTAAGGTAAGGAAGACTTCTAGGCCATGATAGACAAAGCATAAGATCTTTTGAAGCTAGTGTCAATCATATAGTTAGGTCTTTGCCCCAACAATTGAGTGATCACCCATACATCCTAAGTTCAGAAACGAGTGACTTTGAGATGTGGTATAGCATGGAGAGACAAGTAGGTAGCTCAGGAGTGGTGTACCTAGAAAAACCAGAAGTAACTTACAAAACTCAATTGAATATATCAAGACCAACCGATTAAGTGCTCGTATCTATGAGGATGTTCTGAGAAGATCCATTGTCCAAATTAAAAACCAAGATCAACCTATTGGACAAGAACATTGATAGTCAAATTTGAAGATGGTTCATACCTTGATAAAGAAGGCACCATGTATGTAGGCACCAACCAGCCAGATAGGACAGAGGAATTTGGAAACATAATCCCAAAGACTGAGATAGGTGACATAGAGCAAGGGAATTTGGGAAGGGAGCCAAGAACTCGAAGAGGTAAGTCGGTCTTAACCATGATACTCACACCAAAATGGATTCCCCATGTGTTGGGTTGTAGGGTATGCACACACCCTCAATGGTGCATAAGAACAATCCCTAGACCATGAGAAATAGCCTTTTTGTATATATTGGAGTGTCACATGTGAACACTCTCCTAAAAGCACTTTTTAATGTTTCCTCATACTATAGGATAGTAGACTTGAGAATCTCTCACCTTTATGGCCCTTCTAGAAGACTCCCCACATAAAAAACCCACGCATGCCCTTCATTGGGATTTGGTTGTTACAATTTGATCTTAGAATATCCTAGAAGATATGGTAGTTAGAGAGAGAATCACCTTTTTTACTTTTCAAAGAAGCACATGGGGAATAGAGCTTAGCCTATAAATAGAAGCTCATTTTTGTAAAGAGGGGAGCTTTTGGTCGACGTACTCTCATGTAATATCTCTTATCAATGGAAGATGCTCTCATTTACTCCAAGAAGACTATTTACATTTACATGTATTGTGCCTTTGTGAGTGTGTGAAAGTGGTGTGTGTGTGTGTGCCTATGCATGTCTCTCCTTTGTGTGAGTAGAGTAGTTGCATTCTCTTGTATTTTCCTCATGGAATAGGATCCTTGACTCCCTATTCTCCTTGTTTTCAAGCATGTGGCAAAGCATGGGGATGCTGCCAATGGCTTGAACATGTGGGAGGTAGGGGTGGATGAGAGGAGAGTCAGTCTTGAGCCTTCCTTCTTGCTTCCATGCAAGGTGGTGAGGGTTTTGTTCTTTCCTTGCTACAACCTCAACACTTTTTGGCACCATTGCCGGGGAGGGTCGGCCTTTCATCACTTGGAGAGCTCAAGAACATGTGGTAAAGTATTGTATTGCAATCTTTTTTGCTCAATTATGTAGGATTTGAGTTTGTGCTTGGCACTTTCACCCTTCCTTTGGGCCAATTGCTCCCCATTTTCTTGCTTTTGTAGGGTAGTTTTAGTTCAGTTTGAATGTTTCACAAGAACAACCCCTAACCCCCTTATCTCTCTCACTCTCACATATACATGCTCCCACACATTCATTGTGGCATCACTTTCCACCACTGCCACCTCTGTTTTAGTGGTTGGCTTGAAAAAAGGGGGGGGGGTAGCTACCTTCTCTTGATCCTCCCTCCCTTTTCTCATTTTCAACTGGAAACATTCATAAGGAATAAAGCCTTGGATCCCGTTTTTGAATGTCGGCTTATGCATTATCCGCGTCCCTCAAGTTTCAACAAATAGTTAATTCCTGCGCAGAATTGAATTAAGTGGCTGTCATATCAAATGCGGGTAGGTGGGGCAGTAATGCTCCCTTCCTCATTTTCTCTTACGAAGATGGACAACTAGGCCTTTCCTTCTCTTCTCTCTTGTTCTCATTTTGGGGTCGACCTCATTCATGAGCTCCCCCTGCGCACGCTCTGGCCATGGTGGGATGGAGCTAGGCTCACCCAAATCCTTCTTTTGTTTATAGGGTGGAGTTCTGTAGAGCACCATGACAAGTCTCCATCACAATGAGCTGCGATGAGTCGTTTCACCCTCGGGATGCTTCCATCTTGTGGACAATGCTGCTTTCCTCTTGTCATCTCTACCTTGCAAAGTCCTCTGGAATGTCCTCCTCCTCATGCGAGCTCAACTTTCGAGCTCCTCTTGATGGCACTCTTTTTTTTACTACATTTCTAGGGTTGGAGTTTGGCGAATCCAAAGGAATCGGGCTCTGAAGGATTATCCTCTCTTTCCTCGGCTGCATTCTCTCCTAATCGCTTCTCTTCTGAACCTCCCAAGCTGTGCAAAACTCTACTCAATGCCTATTACAAGATTACAGGGACTTGCGATGTCAATGCTGTAATATGGGCCTCTTTTGTGGGAGCTTCCTACTTGGTAAGTACCCATAATGCTGTAGATGTTACGAGCGCATGCATGGAAGCCATTGACTGATGCGCATGCAAGTAGTGTTCAATTTTCTGAACTCTTGTACTCATGGTTATTATCTCTATAGGCTTACCCAAAGAAGGATTTTTCTGTGGGGGTAATCAAGTGCTTCGTGGAAAATTGGGTTGGAGTATATACCTTTGATGTTCCTATAAGTATCTTTGCCCCATTAATGTCCATCCTGTGCATGCATAAGGAATGTCACTCCCTCCCTCTATTTTTCTTGTGTCAGTTTGGCCAAACTGCCTTGAGGCTGAAAATGTTTTCCCACTGTTCTTGGGTTATGTTCCATATGTACCAAGGTTGCTATGGGTTGAAGCGCTTGCAATTTCCTTGGAAATGGCACATTGTTGGTGTATTTGGATATTCATCTCCATCCGGTGTACCAGTGCAATCGCAAGAGGCGGAAATGGTGGCACTTTGGTGCATTCCATTAATTGTTTCTTCCCAACCTTGGCCTCTTGTGGTGTCATGTTGAGCTCCCTCAAAGTATGTTAGTTTACCAAGTGTTTTGAATGGATTTGTATGATGTGCGGCTCACGTTTTCCACTTCTCTTGGGGGAAGAGCTTCTCTTTACTTCTATATGCCTTCTAGGCCACCCATTGCTATAATCTTCGGACAATATCTGGTTCCTTCACAAGTATTGAAGTCATGTAGGCATCAAACACAGTTGTAGACCAGGTGATACTGTGTCTTCGAACAATATGATGCCTTTCTGCGGCTTACTGGGTTGCTGAACTTTGGGTTAGAGATTTGGTCAAAGGGTATCTCTTTGTGATCGTCCATTGCTATGAAATGTGGAGAACTATTGGGTGTTTTTCTTCATTTTAAGATAAAAATATATGGGGTTGATATATGTGATTGCTTTCACGAGGATCGTCTCCATGTCCCTCTACTCTGCTTATATCACCTCAGTGTAATAGTTATCATGCTTGCGATTGTCAATTTGCTTGAGTAGCTAAACATATTTGATCCATCAGACATACCTTATCGGTAAACCCTTATGATAACTAAGAATCGATGTTTAGCACGCATGTACCATAATGTGTCCTCTCTTACTGAACTCCGTCACTAAAGGGGATTGTTGAACTGCATTATTGTTTACTTTGAGGAATCTAGAATTTGGAAGATGCTTGAAGTTTAACCCTTCATGATATCTAGAGACCCTCGAAAGGCCATAACAGGGTGGCCCTCTTGCTGCCCAACCCGCTTGAGATGCTACACTTCAGGCTCCGCTTGAAGGGCTTTAAAAGTAGAAACCTGACACCGTGAAGGATCGTAGGTCACACAGGGTAGACACCCACTCTGGTAATTGGGGCATAACCATCTCTTTTCCTTGGGTTGCCTTGATGCTCTAAGCTATGACTATACCTCACCACGCTCATGACCGCATCCATCTTAACTCCTGTCCATATTCTTCAAAGGCACTCCCTACCTTTTCTCCCTCTCCCAATTAGACATAGTGAGGGACTCAACATCACATTATCTTTTGACAGGTTTAAATTGGAGTTTCTGAGAATGGAGCTGTTAACTTAAAAGCTTTTGTATGGGTTGTTTACTTTCTTGATCATGGTATTCCACTAAAGTTCCTACATCAACGTAGTCCCATGTGGGTGAGTGATTCTCGTAGAACAGGGTGTAAATCTGACTTACTCATGGAAGGAAGTTATAACTTCTTATCAATGTTATCCTATTGTGATCAGTCTACACCAATCATCATGACACAAAAGATTGAACTTCTATAACTATGTTAAGCAGAACTTACTAAGCTTGGTAGGAGCAGAATGTTTCACAAGGTTGTGGGGAGCACACAACACTCATGTTTGCAAGGAAACAGTAGAAAAGTGGGAGTACTGAAATAGGAAATTATCTTTGATTTTATCATTTGGTTGTTGTAGGGTATCTATAGGAAACATTGACAAATCTAAAAGTTTTTTTTTTCATGGCTGCAGGGGACTAGAATTTGATTTCCTCTAGCATGAGATGAATGTCTTCATTCTAGGTGCTCATCTGTCCTGAGTATTGCAGGTTGAAACAGAAATTGATCGTGGCTGGGGGATCTAAGGATCTTTAGGTTGATCTTCTCTTGCTACAACCTCAACAAAGGTCGATGATGGCCCTCAGGCCTGAGGGGCTTGTTATTCTGATGCTACAAGACATTCTGCCAGTCTAGATGTGAAGGGGCTATCCATTTTGGAATATATGATGTGTCTCTCATGTTTGTTAGGCTAAGATGAACTAAATTTTATTTTTTGAGTTCTTGTGAAGGCCACATAGAGATTGTGTTCCCATCTCGTGCAATCACTTATGACCACGAATCTCGATGTCGAAAAAGTAGTGCTATACAATGTTTGCAACTATTCCAGGTGTTCGGATGAGCCAGAGGGTCTTTTGGTCTTCTTATATTTTCATTGTTAAGTGAGTATGTATCATTTTCTCCAATGGCTTGGGTAAGTGGTTTTTAGCAAAATCACGACATGGTAAGGAACTTGGAAAGATATCCATATAATGGAGGCCTATTGATGTAGAAGTTATGCATGCACAAATGCAATCCCAGAAATGTCTTGAATATGTTGCATGAGAATTCTGTAATAGATATGTTGCTTTTAATGAACTTGCCTCTTATGTTTTCCTTGTAAACAATTTTGCCACTATTATGTGGACTTGACATGCATAACTAATGATGGAATTATTTGGTATGCTTGGTGTTCTTTGATTCAATTGCTTCAAACTCTTATAGAGGGATGTCAATAGTGAGGCACACTATCACCAGTGTTATAGGCAAAGACCCTCTTCTCAACATGATAGAGGGTAAAATAGTGCCGTGCTCCTTGCCCTTCTAGGCTTTGGGGGGGGGGGGGGGGGTGGTAACCAAAACTACACCTAGAAGGAACTCTACTTTTTGGATAACTATTTGCATTTTTGGACTGGTTATGCTCTCTATGTTAAGAACTTGATTGTCTTTTGCTTTACACACTGCCTGCGCTATGATTTAAAAGAAAAAAAGAAGAATGTCTTGAGGTTATCTTAAAGCTGTTAATTCGAGGGAGATACTATGTGGATTCATACATGTTCTATAATGCACAAAGATTTGAGTGATTTTTTTTTGCCAGGGAAGTAACTCACTGGTTTTACAATGCTCATTTAAGGCATTGCTCTCATAATGCATTGAAGACTTACTCACACAGAACTTCATCATTGATCCTTCTTACCTCCGATAGATGATTTGAAACTGTGCTTTGCAAGAATAACTCTGGATAAGTTGTTTACATTTCATGAATGCGAGTCATGATGTTGCACTGTTGTCTAACCATCTTGTGAACACATAATACTCATGTTAAGTTGCAAGCTTGCTAATATGAGCATAGTATAAGTGATGGCAGGACCATAAGTTAAACATGAAACCACATTCATCTCATGCTATACATTACAATATGTCTCACATGTTGGTGCAGGGCAATCAACAATTGAAGTTCTTTATGAAGAATTGAAGTCAAGGATTGAAGAAAAGATCAAGTTATGAAGCATGAAGGAAGTGCATATTCAGAAGATGAAGATGTGTACACATACGTACATTATTTTGAAGCTAGCTCACTTATGCCTTTGATTAGTTGAGCTTGTAAATATTTGCCTATATATATACAAAGAAAATGTCAGGGCAAAGATGAGAGATTATGTGAGAACAAGTTTGGATGAGAATTAGATGTCATTAGACACTCTAGAAGTGAGTAGAATCTCTCTCATCACTCAAATGTAAATTTTCTCAGTAATGGAAAATGTTGCATGTGATCTTTCTGAGTATTCTCCTTCTGTGTTGAATCTTTTGTGAAATGCTTTTGTACAAGTCTAAGTCTATAGTTGATTGACCTCTGTACAAATTTTCAGCTTCTAATTGTGATGAGGCTGAGAGAATTGAGTGTAGGAACATTTACATGTGTAATTGGAAACAAGAGAAGTTGCAGGAGGCACAAAATTTGATGCTAATGTTTTGGTCAGTTCTCCTTCCACAGTGTAAAGTTTTGACCAAGCAAGAACTCAATGTTTAACTTGGAACGTGAGCTACCTGTGGCTAAAAGCATTTGCATAAATGGGTTCTAGATTGAGAGAACCAAGTGTTAGAAGTTATAGGTGTTTGAATCGACTTCTCAGAAGAACAATTTTAGACATAGGTGACTTGTTAAGTTTATTTCTCAAGATCTACTGAATCTTTTGAAGTGATTCAACTTGGAGGATGTGCACAAACTATAGATGACACCTTGTGCAAAGTTTTATTAAAAACTTTACACATTTGATAAGTCAATGAGAGAGATATGTGCAGCTGACTTTCTGTAGAATCATCTTCTTCACAGTTTATCCAAAATCTTTATAATTGATAATTAATCCTCCAAATTGGTGAATGTTTTGAGTTACTCTTGATATAGAGGTGCTCTAACTTCAAGAGTAGCTTGTTCTTTTTGAGATTAATACTCTCCATCAGTGGTATCAGAGTAGGAAGTATCAAAATTGAAGAAAGGAGGACCTCGACTGCTGCAGTTGTAAAGAAATCAATACTTGAAGGCTCAAAAGATGAAAGCTTAAGAGCAAAGCTTGAGAAGGAGGTCATATGACATCAAGGAAGACAAAAGGAGTATCATTAAAAGTAAAGGTACATCTATTACTCGTAAAGTTTGAAGAATTCAATACAAAGGTGAACAAAGGATGGGAGATTCTCTTCAAATAGAGAAGTTGGATAGAGAGAACTATCCAGCATGGTCGATGAGGATGGAAGCTCATCTTATGAGCAAAGACTTGATAAGTTATATCACAGGTGAAGAAGAAAAGCCTCAGTTCAAAGATCCTAGTGTTCCAACTAGGGAAGAATTATCAGATTTGGAGACTTGGATGAAGAAAGATGCTCAAGCGAGGAGCATTATTTACATGGAAGTTAATGACTACTTGCTACCTCACATTAGAGGTCTTGAAAGTTCAAGTGATATATGGAATGCTTTGGAAGAGCATTTCCAAAACACCAAAATTTCAAGGAAGGCATCCTTGTGGGCAGAATTTACCACATTCAAGAAGAAGGCCTCTCAATCCATCTCAGATTATGTAACAAGGATGAAGGATATTGCAAATGCATTAGGAGCAGTTGATGAAGATATTGAGGAGGATAAATTGGTAAGGCAAATCCTCATAGGTTTGAGAGATGATGACAAATGGAAGCCATTCATTTTGTCTACTGAATTATCACTTGCTCATTTCACTCCTGATTTAAATCAGTTGCTAGGACATATGATAACCTTTGAGTAGGATGTCAAAGGTGAAAGTGATAAGAGTACAGGTCATGCAATGTATTGAAAGGATAAGAAGAAGAATATCAAAGGGAAGCAACAAGCAAATGAAGATGAAGGTACAACTAGCCAAGCCAACTTCCTAAGAGGAAGAGAAAGTGGCAAAGGTAGAGGAAGAGGCAGGAGTAATAAAGATGGAGTCAAAGCTTGCTGGATTTGTGGTAAGAAAAATCATTTAGCTAATGATTGTTGGCATAATACTCAGAATAATGGTGGATATAATCAGAACTTTAATTCAAGAGGAAGAGGTGGTAGAAATCAAAGAGGTAATTTCAGAGGTAGAGGTAGTAGAGGTTACTTTGGAAGAAATGCAGGTAGACGGTTCCAAATTCAACAATACAAGAATACCTACTACATATATGCTTCAGATTAGAAGGAGGATTCAACATTGATAAGGAATGCAACTTGTGAAAGGCAAAGTGAAGACCAAAGAGTCTTGTACATTGACTCAGGGTGTAGCAATCACCTGAGTGGTAACATAGCTTTGATGACTGATTTGGACAATAAGATAACTAATCGTGTTGTTCAAACAGGTGACAATACAAAGCACAATGTGAAGTCAATTGGATCAGTGAAGGCCAAGGATGGTAGTACTCTCTTGAGTAAGGTTTTGTATGTTCCTACAATTCCTAAGAATCTAATAAGTGTAGGCCAAATTGTTGAAAAAGGTTATGAAGTTAGGTTCACTAATGAAGGAGTGTTTGTGGAAGACCCTGGCAATGGGTATAAACAAATTGTTTCAAGGAAGAAATAAGGAATATTGTTTACATTGAAGATCCAAGGCAATGTTGGTCATGCCTTCTTCACTTATGGAGGACATAAGATCTCTGAGTTAGATCTTTGGCACAAGAGGCTTGGACATTTTAATGAAAGAGGTATCAAAAATATGGTTAATAATGGTTTAGTGCTTGGATTTCCTAATATTGCAGGTCAACATATGACATACAGATGTGAGGCATGTCAATTAGGTAAGGCTCATAAGCAATCTTGTTCCAAGCATGGTTTTATGTATTCAGAGAAGCTTGAATTGGTACACACAGATGTGTGGGGACCATCAAAGGATTTCAGTATCAATGGCTCAAGGTATTATGTGATTTATGTTGATGATGCTACCAGATGGATCACTATCTATGTGATCAAAGATAAGTCAGAGGTATTCAATACATTCAAACATTATCATGTGTATGCAGAGAGAATTAGAGGTCATAAGTTGAAGAGACTAAGATCAGATGGAGGGGGAGAGTATTTCTCTAATGAGTTCACTGATTACTTATGGAATGTAGGTATAAAAAGGGAAATTACTTGCAGGTATTCTCCTCAACAAAATGGTGTAGCAGGAAGGAGGAATAGAACACTTGTTGAGTTTGCAAGATCCATGATGAAGGAGAAAAATTGCCCAAATTACTTGTGGGCTGAGGCTGTAAACATAGCTACTTATTTGGTTAATAGGTTACCATGTAAAGCTTTGCAGGGTATGACACCATATGAGGCATGGTGGGGTAAGAGGCCTACTCTAGATCATTGCAAAGTATTTGGATGTTTGGCATATGCATATGTGCCATCTCAATTAAGGCACAAATTGGAACCTAAAGCTGAAAAGTATGTGTTTATTGGATATGATGATAAACAGATGGGATATAGGTTGTGGAGTCCATCCACAAAACAATTCCTAGTGTCAAAGGATGTTATATTTGATGAGCAAGCTACTTGGTATGCAAGTACAATCAATATTTATGCAGGTGATGAAGAAGTTGTGAATCAAAAGAAAGGTAAATCAAAGGTTCAAATATTTGATGAAGAAGAGAACAATGAAGTACATATTGAAGTTGAAGAAGTGCCAAGGTTTGATCCAGAATGTGATGAGCCAGAAACCTCAAGAAGTGGAGAACTCAGAAGGTCATCAAGACACAAATGGCAACCTATAAGGTATAGCTATGACACTTCTTTTTTGGCTACCAAAGATTATGCTTATATGATAAAGGAAGATGAAGACCCTTCTACATATGAAGAGGCAAAAGGTAAGGAAAATTGGGAGAAAGCTATGTAGGAAGAGTATGATGCATTGATGGAGAATGAGACTTGGGATTTGGTTCCTAAACCAAATAATCAGAACATCATTGGATGCAAATGGGTCTACAAGACAAAGAGGTTTGCAGATGGAAGTGTGTCTAGGTATAAAGCTA
Source organism: Ceratopteris richardii (assembly GCA_020310875.1). Lineage (NCBI taxonomy): Eukaryota > Viridiplantae > Streptophyta > Polypodiopsida > Polypodiales > Pteridaceae > Ceratopteris > Ceratopteris richardii. Next base: position 150,955,644 of record CM035428.1, read on the forward strand.
GACTTGTTGTGAAGGGTTTTGCTCAGACATATGGTATATATTATGATGAGACCTATAGTACTGTGGCAAAGATGACAACCATCAAGACACTCATAGCTATTGCTGCATGTAAAGGTTGGAAGTTATGTCAACTAGATGTGAAGAATGCTTTTCTAAATGGTTATATTTCAGATGATGTTTTCATGGAGCAACCATAAGGATTCAGAGATGGAAGGTATCCAAATCATTTGGGCAAGCTCAAGAGAGCTTTGTATGGCTTGAAGCAGGCCCCAAGGGCATGGAATTATAGACCTGTGAAGTTCTTGAAAGAACTTGGTTTCCAAGTATCTAAAGCAGATAGTAGCTTGCTTGTCAAAGCAAGTGAAGATGGGTTTATTTACATGTGCATATATATTGATGATATAATTCTTACAGGTACAGATGAGAAAGGTATTCAAAGTCTAAAGAAGCAAATGGAGAAAGAGTTCAAGATTAGAGACTTGGGAGATTTGTCATATTTCTTGGGCATGGAGATCTCATACACTCAACATGGAGTGTATGTAACTCAAGAAAGGTATTTGAAAAATTTGTTGATCAAGTTTAAAATGAATGATTGCAGGGTAGCACCTACTCCAATGGAAGTGAATCACAAATTGAGCAGATATGGAGGAGAAGAGTTCAAGGACATGAAGTTATATCAAAGTTTGGTTGGTAGTCTGATCTATGCTACTTTAACTAGGCCTGACTTGTCATATGCAGTTGGAGTATTGTCTCAATTCATGCATTGTCCTAGGAAAGAACATTGGATTGCAGGTCAAAGAGTGTTGAAGTATATTAAGGGTACACTCAAAGAGGGTTTGTATTATGGTTTTACATCAGATACAAACATCAAGATTTATAGTGATACAGATTGGGCAGGTAATCCTGATGATAGGAGATCAACTTATGGATACTTGTGTTATGTGGGAGATAAGTTAATTTCATGGTGTTCAAAGAAGCAACATATAGTTGCTTTGTCATCTATAGAAGCAGAGTATAAAGGTATGGTGGAAGATGCAAAGGAAGTAATATGGCTCAAGACTCTCATGAAGAGTTTTGATATTACTCAGAGTATACCCACTATTCATAGAGATAACATGAGTTCATTGTATTTAGCTGCTAATCCTATTTTTCATGCTAGGACTAAACATATTGAGATTCAGTATCACTTTCTAAGAGAGAAGGTGATGGATAAAGAGATTGAAGTCATACATACTTCAACAAAAGATCAGATAGCTGATATGCTAACCAAAAGCTTGGATGGACCAAAGCTACAGAGATTTAAAGACATGGCAAGCATAAAGAAGATAGAGAAAACCTCAATTGATGATTGAGGGGGAGCTGTTGGTGCAGGGCAATCAACAATTGAAGTTCTTTATGAAGAATTGAAGTCAAGGTGCAAGAGAACAAGGATTACGACCACCACATGCTAGAGAGATGACTCTCCTCCCAACCAAATGCCTCTATATATAGCTCTCTCCAGGGGACTGCCTTCTTGGGCAGGTGGATACTAATCATCCAAGTGTCAGCCATGTAACTACATGTGCGCCAAGTGTCCAGTGGATGCTTCTAGAAGGTTCTAGAGCTCTTTGGGCAAAATACTCTTCCCATGTACCTCATGGGGATTGAACCCCAGACCTCGTTCTTCACACCCTTGAGTCTTAACCATTAGGCTAAGTGGATTACTTGGTTACAAGAGTAAATGACCTCCTAGTAAGTCTAAACTCGAGATCTTTGGTCATACACACGGATGACCAAACGGTGTCCAATTTCAGATCTATCTGAACCGGCTAGACCCTTGGATCATAGACTTACTTTATTACATTCTTCCCCCCTTGGAAAAGATTTTCGTCCTCGAAAATAGAGCTATATACATACTGTAGGCAACCCCCGAGTCTCATGTTCTAAAACTGGAAGAACATGGTCATGTTCTAGAACTGGAAGAACATGTCTCATCTCTGTGGTGGCATCCCTGCCCAAATGATTCAAAACACTATCCAGGTTTGCACTTTGATGAACGGGACAAAGTACAAACTAGTGAAGAATAATAAGGGTGGATCTAATGACATCCCTGGCTAATTCACAGTTTCTGGATGTGCGATCTAGGCACAAACATGTGAACTAGGTGGATTCAAATTACTAGTCCATTTCTAGGCATGACTGGTGCATGGACTTAGTAATGAAGGTGGGATTCTTATCCCTCGCAAGACTTTGAGAATTCTTGATTCACTTGAATTTGTTTTGGAGAACTTGAAGTTTGGTTGTCCCATACATCTAACTTTAGATGTCTGTACAATGGTTTACTTTTATCTAACAGTTACTTGATTTTTTTCACCCGACTAGAGGACTACTTTGTCCTTATGAGTTTAAAAATCCTTTGTAAACTGTAGGAGAAAGTTTACCATTTCTTTGAGTCAACCATACTATAACTTGACCAATACAACTTCAAAATGAAAATTGTCCAACTTAAGACACTTTTCTCAAAGACTTTTAACTGAAAGTTCTTGGGAATTATCAATCTGATGAGCAATTCCTAACTTCCCTATTCTAGAGTATACTGGACTCCAGGAAATCATTTATGCTATAACTTGAAGCAAACTCAAATGAATAAGTCCACTTAGACTTATCATCTTTTGAAGATTGAAAAGGTTCTTGTACATAACATCTATCTAGGATGTTCAAGTTAGTTATTTTATTCTAACCGGCTAACCCTGGTCTTTTGCAAAAGGAATCAGATACCATATCTGAGCCAATTCCAAAAGATTTGGAAAGCGGAAAGAAATAACTAAGACTCTGTACAACCAATTCAAACTTCGAATATACATAAATTTGTTATGAGTCAAAGACTAGATGACTCAGGACTTCAACTTTTCAAAGATCTAATTTAACAGGGATTTGAAGCATTTTCTTTATCTTTAAGAGAAATAAGCTGGAATCTCAAAAAGATTCAAAGAAAATCAAAAACATCATCCAACCACAAGATACTAGTGTGGTAACCAACATCAGTGTGTCGACCCACTGAGGTTCTATTGATGAGTTTAGTTTTCAAATAATGCTTCACTTGAGACTAAGTTCATGTCACATTCAGTCTTTTTGACTCCTAATCGTGAATGCAATTCTTGTGCATTTCTTTGAGTCTAAAAGAGTGAATTTATCAAGTTACACTAGGAACTTGATACTTGACTTAGTCAATTGAATCTTTAGTTGAAAAGATCAACTCAAAGTAAAAGTCCAACTTCTTTTAGAAATTTATCAAATATTTCTGATCAATAACACTTGAGCTTGAAGTGTTCTAAGAAGATCTTGGAAGTTCCTTACTTCATATCTTCAAGTTCCTTGATCTTGAAGTCGTCTTGAAGTATCGTAAGATACTACTTTCATCCTTTACGAATTAAACTTTTCTTGAAGTCTTAATTCCCTTGAGGATGAAACCTAACTTCAAAATCCAAACTAGGACTAAAAGATAATTATCATCCCACGATCCGATGTCCCATACCATCTTTCCTATATCAATCTGAGTATAAAATCTGGTGTCCCATACCACCCTATTTTATATTCACATTAATGTGTGGGTGATTCTTATCCTAAAGTCTAAACATATCTTGATAGAGTACCTTATCTCTTCAATTCTTTTACGAGAATTTAGAAGTTCCAGGTATTACCTCTAACTAGATTTTCTAGGTTTTGATTCCTTCACATGATCGTCTCACAATCATGTGCTTTACCTTGGGAACTTGAAAACCTCTTAACAGAATATCAATTCTTCTTTACTGGGGTTTTCAAATGAAAACCAATCAAAATTCCAAGTACTTGAATTTTCTTGAATTCAAGTTCAATTGGTTTACCCTTGACCAATTTTGTAGCGACAAGAGCTTTTGACTTCTTGTCTTTAGATTCCTTTCTTTACTCTTGCTTTAGGTACCTACCCCGGGGACTTTATTTAGGAATCTCTTTACTGCTTAAGTCTTAAGCATCCGCTCATGCTTTCTGGATTTGTACCAAAATCCCTTTAAGGATAGGTAAACACTTATGTTTTACCTTCCACAGACTTAATTACCATTTTCACGGTTGCAGACTACATTCTTGGAATTTCTTTACTCTGTTCAGACTTGGAACAACTTACTCTTTTTCACAGTTTTCCATCGAATAAATGGAACTTGAGTGAATAATTCCCAAAAGGAATTTTATTGCCAATACTTGGGCAATCTACAAAGTAGTTCTAATCGCACATTACTTGGACAATCATGGCCAAGATTGATCAAGTCTGGTTGATCTTGCGATAAAAATAAAGACTTAGTCTTTATCTTTAAGATCTCTTAAACTATCTTTAAGCTGCTTTGCTTACCTGCAGGATTTTTAGAGATCTTTCTCAAGTCCAAGCATACACTTATGCCTCTCAAATTCCAAAGCTAAGAATGTTTGATATACCTTTAGGTTATATCACAAATAGGACTTGAAATACCACTTCTAGTGGTTTGGGATGTTCGGGAACTACTTACTTATTGTTTAAAGAGTATGAAGAATTTCACTCTCAATACTTGAAAGAATGTCATTTCTTCAAAGACTTGAGATTCCTTCTAAGGAATAACTTGAGCAAATGATTCATCTTGGAATCTTTTGCAATATTAAAAGAACATTTGAAAGAAATTATTTCAAATAATATCCAAAAAATTTACTGGTTCAATTGTATTCATTTCCTGAGTATCAAACTAGAGACAAAATATCACATTTTGGATATGGTTTCCCATTCCACTATGAAAGTTTAAGTTGAACTTTCATTTATGTGATATCGACTTCTATTCTTGAGTTTGATACAAAACTCATTATTATTGGTCAATCTTCAGATGTTACTAGAGTCCTTTTAACATATTTCACCAATCAAAATTATGTTTAAAGTCCAAGCATCTATTGATGATTGATCCAATAGTAATGTTACTATGAACACTTTGAACTTTATAACTTGTTTAGGAGAAGTTCATGGATTTAATATCCATTTCTTGGAACTTTCTATTCCTAAATGAAAAGTTCAAACTTGCTTCAAGTCCTTAGGAACTTATATTATTTCCTAAAGACTGCTTAGCTAGTTGCATCATTTACCAGAGATGCAACTATGGAACCTAACATCCTTTTATTGACGTCAAGGATCAATTGATGTTGAGGTTTAACCTTTGATTTCCATCATCCCTTGATGAAATCAAATGAAAATTTATAAAAGATTGGTACCTTTATATCTTGGCAAAACATTTATATCCTAAAGAGGTTTTGCCTGCATCATTCCTTGGACCTATCATATAATATGAATTTATGTGTATTTTGGGAAGAGTTCATGAATCAATTAAGATCCTCTACTTGGAACATCTACCTTCCCAAAAATAAATTCATCTTAAACATGGTAGGAGAATGATCTCACATGAAATAGAAGGCTTGACTATTTCATATCTCAATTCCAAAAAGTTACTTACCGAGGTTTCATCATGAGATACAAATCTTGAAACCACAAAGAAACTTCTTTAAACTTTCGAAATCTTCTAAATAGAAGAGTACTCAAGGAACTTGGAAATATAGTTCTCATCCAACCTTGGGATGCTTGAGAAGTGACATAAAATATATAACTAATCAAGTAAAGCTTATCCGCATGACTTTCTAAGTATCATCATACATCATAAAAGAGTTTGCAAGTAATTAAATTTTCTTGGTTATCAAGAAAATTTATTACTTAACTTTCTCCTAGTGCTTACTTATACCTAGCAAGACATCTATCATACTTAATTATCATTAAGTATTTGTCTTTGATAGCGGAGTATCGACTTGGGAAGAAATCGACTAATTACTTGAGTTGCAAACTAGAACTAGTATGTCTTTGCAACTAACTAGTCCTTGGTCTTCCTTAATGTCAAACTGCGAGCTTTATAAAGTAAGCTAAATACTAAGAGAGTACATTCTCATATCTACTTGCAAACAACATTCCATTCTATCATGCAAATGCATGTATCTACTTGCAAAAGCATATGTTCACATGCGTATGCATGCATGTTCTTTGCATGCCCAAAAAATAATACAACAATCATGCATGAGCTTGATGCACGATTTTTTCCTTGTACTAAGAATGTATATCATGCAATCCTGATGCATGTATATCCTTTCCTTTGTCCTAATGCACTATGATAAAAAACATACCCTTGAAGTGCAATAGAAAACTTACTCAATGGAAAGGAAATATGTATTTAAACTACCAAAATACATTCTTTGATGCACAAGGATCTTTTTGAAATCAAGTCTTTCCTTAATGCAAACTAATGCTTGGAATGAGAAATGGATTAATTCATTATTCTAATCTAGACTTAATCAATTGAGATCTTGGCTATTTCAATGTGCATCTATGATTAAGTGTAGAATAATGAAAACAAGATAAATCAAGCATTAAGGCCAAGCAGAAACTGGAAAATACTTAGCTTTGATCATAGCTTCGTCCATCCCTTGATCCTTTGGAAGAGTGATTCATCATCTCGAAAGTGCTAGAATTATGACGAAGATAGGCCTCCAGATCTTCACTCCACGGCTCCCGCTTTCTTCAAACTTTGCTCAATCTTTGACTCTCCTTGGTTGTTTCTTTGACTAAAAGCAAAATACCTCTCGGGTTCGGCCTGCAACAACTGATTTGGCTCTTTGGATGGATGAGAGAACTTGGCTTCTTGAATGGATGAGAGTTGGGCTTGCACTTCAGCTCTGTTTCCCGCTTTAGAAGATTCTGCTCTGCACTAGAGAACAAGCAAAATTCGTGGGCGGCATGGCTACGTGAGCGTGTTTCGAAGGAACCCGTCTGGGTTCGATCCCTAGCAAGCATAGCGGGCAGAAAAAGCTACTAATATTTTTGTTCCTTTCTGAGATCTCTGCAGCGATGGGTTTGAACAGAATAAAAATCTCTGCACACCTTGTGAGCGTGAACGTCCGTCAACGATATGGATAGGCGGGTGTCCTCTAGTTGGGGGGCAGGGGTTCGAATCCCCTCTGCTTCACCAGAGAATATTAACTTTTAGATCTTCAAATTAAGATCTTCTTCAGCGCCGACTTTGATCAATACTGTCTGCTGCAGATAAGTCTTCACGTGCACGACGTGCTCTAGTGGTTAGAGTAGCGCGCTCCCAACAGAGGGGCGGGAGTTCGAATCTTGCCGGCAGCACACAGAGATGAATTCTTTTTAGTACTCTTTTGCTCTAAGCTAAAGCATAAGAATGATAGCGGCACGCATCTCTAGACAGCTGCAAGGAGAGATTCAAAAGAGATCAAGACATCCACGAGCAAAATGATGAGCAAGATGATGGTGAGCCTATCAAGGTCTCCATGGAAGCTCAACCTTGAGCTCTGATACCAATGCAAGAGAACAAGGATTACGACCACCACATGCTAGAGAGATGACTCTCCTCCCAACCAAATGCCTCTATATATAGCTCTCTCCAGGGGACTGCCTTCTTGGGCAGGTGGATACTAATCATCCAAGTGTCAGCCATGTAACTACATGTGCGCCAAGTGTCCAGTGGATGCTTCTAGAAGGTTCTAGAGCTCTTTGGGCAAAATACTCTTCCCATGTACCTCATGGGGATTGAACCCAAGACCTCGTCCTTCACACCCTTGAGTCTTAACCATTAGGCTAAGTGGATTACTTGGTTACAAGAGTAAATGACCTCCTAGTAAGTCTAAACTCGAGATCTTTGGTCATACACACGGATGACCAAACGGTGTCCGATTTCAGATCTATCTGAACTGGCTAGACCCTTGGATCATAGATTTACTTTATTACACAAGGACTGAAGAAAAGATCAAGTTATGAAGCATGAAGGAAGTGCATATTCAGAAGATGAAGATGTGTACACATATGTACATTATTTTGAAGCTAGCTCACTTATGCCTTTGATTAGTTATGAGCTTGTAAATATTTGCCTATATATATACAAAGAAAATGTCAGGGCAAAGATGAGAGATTATGTGAGAACAAGTTTGGATGAGAATTAGATGTCATTAGACACTCTAGAAGTGAGTAGAATCTCTCTCATCACTCAAATGTAAATTTTCTCAGTAATGGAAAATGTTGCACGTGATCTTTCTGAGTATTCTCCTTCTGTGTTGAATCTTTTGTGAAATGCTTTTGTACAAGTCTAAGTCTATAGTTTATTGACCTCTGTACAAATTTTCAGCTTCTAATTGTGATGAGGCTGAGAGAATTGAGTGTAGGAACATTTACATGTGTAATTGGAAACAAGAGAAGTTGCAGGAGGCACAAAATTTGATGCTAATGTTTTGGTCAGTTCTCCTTCCACAGTGTAAAGTTTTGAGCAAGCAAGCACTCAATCTTTAAGTTGAAGGTAAGCTACCTGTGGCTAAAATCATTTGCATAAATGGGTTCTAGAATGAGAGAACCAAGTGTTAGAAGTTATAGGTGTCTGAATCAACTTCTCAGAAGAACAGTTTTAGACATAGGTGACTTGTTAAGTTCATTTCTCAAGATCTACTAAATCTTTTGAAGTGATTTAACTTGGAGGAGGTGCACAAACTATAGGGGACACCTTGTGCAAAGTTTTATAAAAAACTTTACACATTTGATAATTCAATGAGAGAGATATGTGCAATAGACTTTCTGTAGAATCATCTTCTTCACAGTTTATCCAAAATCTTTATAATTGGTATTAACACTCTCCATCATCACACTCACTTGGGGATTGCATATATAGGAATAACAAAAGATTATGGCATCACAAAGATACAAGGGACCGATCAACCTAGCAAAGTAGGAAGTTTTACGATATATGAATTTAAAGATCTTGACACCCCAGGCAAAGTGGTCTACTTAGACAACATATCGGAGCGAGTGTTTGTGGTAACAAAACTTGGTAGGCATGCCTACACTTGGACGATTGAATTTTTTTCCCCAACCAAGATCCAATGTCTCTTATGGCCACTAAGGAGTAGGAACATCCCAAGCTCATGGAGCTTAGATGGATAGGGGTACAGATACACCCAAGGTAAGCTTTGCTAACCCAATGGGGAGAGAAATAATGGGAATAGAAATGGATAGAATGGAAAACAAGAGGGATAGAGGCCCAAGGAATCAAAGAAATGTAGATGAATTCCCTATGCCAAGGCCTAGAGAATACACTAGGACCTTGAGGCCTACACAACTTGTCAAGTCTATGAAAAACTATTTCAATGGTATAGGAGACTCCTACGATCACGTGGAAGAATTTAGGCAAGTCTTGAGAGCTGAGCAAGTTGATGAATTGTTCATGCAATACAACACTTTTGTTCTGACGCTCAAGAACATGGATCTTATGTGGTTTCAACCACTACACCAGAGACAATTTGGGAACATAGACCAATTGCTAGAAGCCTTCATCATAGAGTTTTCTAAGAGCGGCATAAGGCGCAATGCTTAACCACTAATCCACACCTTTAAACAAACACCTCAAGAGATGGTTAGACTCGCAAGAAGATGATTTAGACAATACCTTACCCACACTAGCTAAACAAGTGGCTTTATTCATAGATGGTTTGTTAAGTACTAGATTGAGATCTTATGTGTAACTAAAGGAGCCTAGATCCATAGAAGAGTGTGTACACATGTGCATAGACATTGAGGATAATCTAGGGGAGGAATTGGAGCTTTCCGAAATCTATAAAGATTCAGATAGCTCTATGAGCCTCACTTCTAGACCTACAACATCTATAGAGGAACTTTTAGAAAAGGTAGCTCAAAAATCAAGAGTCTCTAACAAACAGATACCTAGATTTGCCCTAGTGAAATGATGTTATACTTGTGGAGGAGACCAAACTCCAACTCCAGCCAATGTGATTCCAGTGAAGTATGTAGCCATTGAAGAAAACTTAAATAGAGCCTTAGTGACAACATCACCATTGATTGTAGAAAGTGACACGAGTGATCAAAGTTTTGACTCGACTCATATCGATAGTCCACATGCTTACTATATGCAATCACATGAGCATAATGAGACATACTATCATGAATACCCGAGCGAACATAGTTGGGAGCCAGAATATGCTAATGTCTTGTATGAAAATCCTAACTCTAGGCCCCAACCTAGGCAGACAAGACCCCTAGCTCCTAGAGGACCATGCTATAGATGCCAAGGAGATCACTTCATTTGTAATTTCCCTTTACCTACACCCATGCAACCCCAATCAGTGACAATTCAAGGTTTTCGTCCAGATTCTTGGAAGGAGCACCTCTTATGGGATTGCCCTAAGAACCCAAACAATGGCCCAAAGATCACTCCTATCAGTGTGATTGGGTTAGTATTAGATTCTATTGGAACTATGACTTCCACTGCCCTAGTGCAAGTAGTCTCTAGGGCTCAGGCATTACAATAGAGTCAAGACTTAGGATAGGAAAAGAGTTCAGAGGTTAGTGAGACTCGAATTATAACTAAGAAAAGGACTAGATCTCGGAAAGATAGTCATGAGCGAATGAAAAGACAATGGTCAAAGAAAATGAATGAGCTTGAGGAAAGCCTAAAAGAAACAAAAGCCAAGATAATTGAACTCACATCTCAAATGCAGTCTCACACATCAACACCTCCATGATACCCATCACCTTCTAATCTACCACCTTCTAATCTACCACCTTCTAATTCACCTCATATAACCCCACCACCACCTTGAGTATGATCAGTCTTAGCACATCCCACTCCCTAGTGTTGGAACATCAAGCTTACACTATACTTGAGGTGGATTTGATCTACATCAAAGGCTATCGCGTCGAAAGAATATCCGTTGGAGAGTTCTTTTTCTTATGCTCACTTATTGTATTTTTAAAAAAGATTTTTCATGGATCTTTTATCGTTGTAAAAGCCTTGAGCTTTACACATGTAAAAGTAGAAAAAGAGAACACAGATCCCACAAATTTTTGGTGGTTGAGTTGTAATCAATCAAGCAATCAATCACCTAAAAGTAGATCAAACTAGATCTTCACTTTTCCTAGATTGTAGGAAAGTGAATCGATTCCCTCCAAGAACCATTCCCACCTTCATTTGATTTCAACATCCACTTCTAGAATTCCTCGAACACTCCTAGAGTCTATATAAAGACTTCAAATAACAATACATGAAAGCAATATACATACACTTGTGACCATCATTGTCTTGCTCCTTCAATTTTCTGCATCATCTTCTTCGCCAATAGTAAATATGCAGAGGCTTTTGATCGCTCTCTAGAGCTCCAAATTTGATAAGACATCACTCATTGGAAATTTTTTAGTTTCTACTTCATGCCTATAGATTTTCATAGCATTTGGCTTAGTAGATTGGGAGAAATCTCAGTTTTTTCGTTTAGTGTGAACCTATCTGTTTTGTATTTATTCCTTCTCCTTGATACTCCAAAGTACATAGTGCATTTCTTTGCACTTATCACATGCCCATAAGGTTTATTTGAGTCTCCATAAGCTGAAGGGCTGGTCTTGTGCCGGTTGGCTGGACCAAACTTCGTCGCTTCGAAATGCACTTTTCTACCTCCTACAAGCTTCTCCAAGTTCTTTCAATGGTATCAGAGCTTGATCAAGAAGGGTGATGGATTTCCCTCAATGATCGAGAGGCTTGATCGACACAACTACGCGGCTTGGAAAATCAGAATGGAGGCCTATTTGCAAGGTAAAAATCTTTATGGAATTGTGGCAATGATGAAGTTATGCCTATTCCAAGATCTAGAGGACCTACATAAGAGGAGACAGATAAGCTTACACTTTGGTGTGCAAGGGATGCTCAAGCAAGGTCGTACATACTAAACTCTATCTCTGAATTTCTATTACTGCATATTAGAGGATGCAAGACATATGACGAGACTTGAGATGCCCTCGAGACTTTCTTTTCTGCTAGTACCAAAGCAAGAAAAAATCATCTCTGGAACGAGTTCAACAAAATGAAGAAGACACCTAAACAAACTATCATGGAGTTTGTTACCAAGTTCAAGGAGGTTGCGGATCAGTTAGCATCCATTGGAGAGCTGATTGAAGAAGAGGTCATCATGAGGCAAATTCTCAACGACATTCGAAATGATAAGCAATGTCAATCTTTCACGATAGCTTATGATCTCATCATGGATGTGCAAACTCTAGACTTCAACATCTTTCTTGGACAACTCTTTAATCAAGAGGCCAACAATAGCATAAATGAAGGTAAATCCTATCATGGTAATTCAACTACTGCTCTATATGCAGATAAGAAGGATATTAAACAAAAAGGCAAAAGAAGGAAGAAGATGAAGAAGAGATTTCCCAAGCCAACTTTGCAAGGAAAAGCAAGTGGAAAGGGAAGAAGAAAGGACCAAAGCAAGATAAAGCAGGTCAGAATGCTCAACCTTGTGCCATATGCAATAAGACCAACCACACCACTCGGAATTGCTAGTTCAATGGGAAGATCCAGAAAGGAAGTGGAAGAGGTGGATATGGCAGCAATAGAGGTAGAGGTGGACACAACTTCAACAATAACAATAGAGGCTATAATAGAAGGGACTACAACAATTATTCAAAAGATCAACCACATGAAGACGCATTGCTTCTCATAAATTTAAGCCACAAAGAAGGTAAAGAAGATGATCATTTGTTCTACATAGATTCAGGATGTTCAAATCATGTTGCAGGCAACATTGCTCTTCTATCTGATTTGGAATGTCCAAAGCATAGACATGAAGTACAAACAGGGGATGATACAAAGCACAATGTGGAGAATATTGGTAATGTCAAAGCTTCCAATGGTAGGACAAACATTCTGAGTAAGGCTCTCTATGTACCCACTATCACTAAAAACTTAATAAGTGTAGGCCAAATAGTTGAAAAAGGCTTGCAAGTTAGGCTCACCCAACATGGAGCTTTTGTGGAAGATCCGTGTCAAGGCTTCAAGAAGATAGCCATAGGTGAGAAGCATGGTAGGCTCTTTACTTTTGAAGTAGGAGAAACCAAGAACATAGCTCTATTCACTTTTGGGTCTCAAACCCTAAGTGAGCTTGAAGTGTGGCATAAGAGACTTCCCCATGTGAATGAAAGAGCCTTGAAGGATATATGCAGGGATCAAAGTGTTCTAGGACTACCAAACATTTCAAAGCAACACCTGATCAACAAGTGTGATGCATGTCAGATTGGGAAGGCACAAAGACAACCATTCAACCACAAAGGGTACATCCACACCGACTTATTGGACTTAGAACATATAGATGTATGGGGACCAAGTCAAGAACCTTAATTGTTAGGATCAAGGTATTATGTCTCATTTATTGATGACCATAGTAGATGGACTATTCTATACCTTATCAAGAGTAAGAATGAAGTGTTTGATTGCTTCAAAAAGTATCTTGCACATGTGGAGAATCATACAAGTAGATCTCTCAAGAAGCGCAGATCTGATGGAGGGGGTATTACTTCTCCAAAGAGTTTGATGAGCTCTTGCATGATAAAGGTATCAAAAGGGAAGGGACTACCAGTTACTTTCCTCAACTAAATGGAATCGCCGAGAGGAGAAACAAGACATTGGTTGGATCAGCCAAAACAATGCTTGAAGAGAAAAAGTTGTCACATTATCTATGGGTAGAGGCTATTTCAATTGTTGTGTATCTTGTCAATAGACTACTATCCAAATCACTTCAAGGTATGAATCCTTATGAAGCATGGCATGGAAGAAAACCTAGTCTTGGACATTGCAAGGTTTTTGGTTGTTTAGCTTATGTTCATGCACCATCACAAATAAGAGGTAAGCTAGATGAAAGGGCAACAGAGGCAGTGTTTATTGGATACAATTCAACTCAGATGGGTTACATGTTATATAATCCTTCAACCAAGCAATTCACTACAAGTAGAGATGTGTTTGAAGAACACAGGTCTTGGTATGATGAAGACAAACAAAAGGTAACTCTACCATATGATCTTGAATCTAATTCTCATCAATTAGGAAGCAAGCATGATAGACAAGTCTAAGATTCAAGAAGTGATACAGACGATGACCAATATAAAAGGGAAAATTATTACAAGCTATGGAATTCAAGAGGCAAAGCAAAGATGCAAGAGGTTGGAGAATGCTCCAAACAAGCACCTAGAAGATCAACAAGAGAGAAGAAACAACCAGAAAGGTATGGATATGATTCCGCATTTTGTTACAAAGCATTCAATCTACTTGGCAAAAGATTCAATTTTAAAGGAACCATCAACTTATGAAGAGGCAAAGGGAAACCCTAATTGGGAAAAGGCCATGAAAGAAGAAATAGATGCATTGAAGGAGATGGACACTTGGGATTTGGTTCCAATGTCACGAAATCAAAAGGTAATTGGTTGCAGATGGGTGTATAAAGTTAAAAGAGCTTCAGATGGATTAGTTTGCAGGCACAAGGCAAGATTATTTGCCAAGGATGCTCACAAACTCATGGTATAGACTATGAGGAAAAATTCTCACCAGTTGCAAAGATGACTACAATCAAGACAATGATAAGTGTGGTTGCTACAAGGAATTAGAGACTCCTCCAACTTGATGTGAAAAATGCATTCTTAAATGGTTGGATAAGTGAAGAGGTATACATGTCACAACCACCAAGTTTTGAAAACCCTAATCATGCATTTTATGTTTGCAAAATTAAGAAAACATTGTATGGATTGAAACAAGATCCTAGAGCTTGGAATTACAGGTTGGTTACATATCTTCAAGATCAAGGGTTCAAAGCAAGCAACTCATATCCTTCTCTATTGATCAAAGGGGATCACAATGAGGTTATCTATCTATGTGTATATGTAGATGATATTATTGTGATAGGTGATGATCTTAATGGCATTCAGAGGATCAAGAGAGACATGCAAGAGGAGTTCAAAATTAGTGACTTAGGTGAGCTCACATATTTCCTAGGTATGCAGGTGATATACACAAATGAAGGAATGTATTTGACTCAAAGAAGATACATTCAAGATCTTCTTCTCAAGTTCAAATTGGAGAACACTATACCTACAGGTACATCTTTGGAGATGAATCATAAACTTAGTGTTTATGAAGGTGAGAAAATTGAAGACATTAAAGAGTATCAAAGCTTGGTAGGTAGTTTGATATATGCTACTCATATAAGGGAAAACATCTCATATAGTGTGGGAGTGCTTAGTCGATTCATGCACTCACCGAGAAGACCACACATGGTTGCGGCTAAGAGAGTACTTAAGTATCTCAAAGGTACAATCAATGAAGGTATATGTTATCCTTACTCTTCAAATTTGGATATCAAAATCTATTCAGATGCAGATTGGGCAAGAGCTAAGGATGATAGAAGAAGTACTTCTAGTTACTTAGCATTTGTAGGTTCAAAGCTAGTGTCATGGAGTTCCAAGAAGCAACCTACAGTTGCCTTATCCTCAACTAAAGCAGACATACTTGGAGATAATGTAAGTTCCATGCATCTAGCGGAAATCCCTATTTTCCATGCAAGAACCAAACACATAGAGGTGCATTACCACTTCATCAGGGAGAAGCTCATGGCAAAGGAGATTGAAATTTCTTTTGTTCCTACTAAAAAGCAGGTAGCAGATATGATGACGAAGGCACTTGATGGAATAAAGCTTTGTAGATTCAAAGCTTTATTCAACCAAAGCTATGGCAGGTATTCAACCAATCAGAGAATGAAGACTCAATCATGCTTTAGCTTAAGGGGGAGCTGTTGGAACATCAAACTTACACTATGCTTGAGGTGGATTTGATCTACATCAAAGGCTATCGTGTCGAAAGAATATCCATTGGAGAGTTTTTTTTCCTATGCTCACTTATTGTATTTTTAAAAAAGATTTTTCATGGATCTCTTATCATTGTAAAAACCTTGAGATTTACACATGTAAAAGTAGAAAAAAAGAACACAAATCCCACGAATTTTTGGTGTTTGAGTTGTGATCAATCAGGCAATCAATCACCTAAAAGTAGATCAAACTAGATCTTCACTTTTCCTAGATTGTAGGAAAGATTCCCTCCAAGAAACATTTTCACCTTCATTTGAATTCAAAATCAACTTGTAGAAGTCATGGAACATTCCTAGAGTCTATATAAAGACTTCAAATCACTTGTACAATACATGGAAGCAACATACATACACTTGTGACCATCATTATCTTGCTCCTTCAATTTTTTGCATCATCTTCTTCACCAATGGTAATTTTGCAGAGGCTGCTGCTCTCTCTCTAGAGCTCCAAATTTAATGAAGGATGGCTAATTAGAAAGTTATTAGTGTCTAATTTATATATGTATATTTTCATAGCATTTGGTTTAGTAGATTGGGAGAAATTGCAGTTTTTGTGTCTCAGGATCAATCTATGATATTCCTTCAAAATAGGAGGTACCACCATTGAGTGTCTGATTCATTCTTATAGCATATTTTTTTTATTCCTTATACTTTTGTGCATTATATAAACTCAACCCTATTTGTATCACTCCCATAAAGGATTTTTTCTAATTGTAATAATGCTGGTTGCTATGGGCATTTGAAGTTCATTGTCTCTTCCATAGGTAGTAGGTTTTTTGAGCTACTTGATGCATGAACCTATCTATTTTGTATCGACTCCTTCTCCTTGATAATCCAAAGTACATAGTGTATTTCTTTGCACTTATCGCATGCCTATAAGGTCTATTTGAGTCTCCATAAGCTCAAGGGTTGGTCTTGTGCCAGTTGGTTGGACCAAACTTCGTCACTTCGATACACACTTTTCTACCTTCTACAAGCTTCTCCAAGTTCTTTCACCAAAGAACTAGACATGATGCTTAAAGCATATCATGCTAGAATCTAAGAAGGGCCAAATGTGACAAATCATGAAAATTGTTAACCTAGATCTGACCTAGAGATTGAACAAACCAAGCTTCGTTCTAAGATGGTAGAATTGGCTCAAAACATGTTGGAAGCTAGTCGACTCTTAAATTACTCTAGTTCAGCTAAGGCTCAGTTGCATTTTGATGGAGTATTAGAAAGATGGAGAGCTTAATTGCAAAATTTGGACAAGAATCCCACCTCCTAGGATAAGGACAAAGCAAGTGGAAGAATGAGCATTCCTCTTGTTGCTCTAGCACAATTGTGAGGACCATGTTAAGAAGCTCCACCTCCTTAATTTCAATCCGCGGAAGAGATAGGAGTGATATGAAGATCGTGAATGTGAGATGAAGTGAGAGTGAAGGTGAGAAGCATAAACATGCACACACACACTACGAAGAGACAAGCAAGACACAATGGATAGATGCTATTTCAAAGGGTAAACGGTGTCTAAAAATAACCAAAATTGATTCGCTCTTTCTACCTAAGCTTCTCAAGCTCGAGGACTCCTCGGCTTGCACAAAATGGAGCTATGGATTACAAAAAAGGTTTTTTCTATGTTACATATGTTACAATAGTGATGAAAATCACTGTTGGAGGTTTTTGAAAAGTATTTTAAAACATAATTCTTTGAAAAAAGATCTGACTGACTCCCTGCTCTGTCTTTACATGCTTCCGCATCTTCTATGCCTCTGGCTACTGCCAACGCCCCCCTCCCTCTCGCTTCTATCGTCCTCGACAGAACCTTGTTGTGCGGTCTGCCGGATGTAATTCTGGAGGAGTTCCTGAGCGAGGGTGTGTTCGGATATTCGAATGCCTCGGGCCAAATCTGCCTCGAGTTTCTCCCAATTAATTGGTTGCGGTTCATCAGGTGGTGGGAGTCGATAATGTGTGGAATATACCATTTGTTCACAGGCGAATAAGTGCAAGAGGTGTGTAGGCCTGCTGATGAACATTTCTGAATGGTATTCCCAGAAACCGGTTGTGAACATCTCTTCGAAAGTCTGCTTGTAGCACACCGGTAAATATTTGATTCTGCAATGCCAGGCATAACACACCCGTAGCGATGGCATTGTACTCATACCATATGCAAGATCTAGATTGCCATGCTCGAAGCCCGGGGTGTTTACATGAGGTGCCTTGACGCATCTGAAGACTTTAAAAACCATCTCCATCATGTCAAATATCTTGACAGTCATGTGCGCTGCTATATCGTCCATGTGTTTCAAGCGAGGGAGTGAGTGACGAATCGTGGCCATCATATATCCCACTGTTGGTAGTTCTATGGGTGGCTTGAAGTATGGGTAATTTAACCAATCCTGGCATTGCTTGTTGTTTTGTACTTTAATAGCAAATGCTGTCCAGGAGCGGCAACGTGGCACTGGTCCCCAACATGGGTTGTATTTCAAATGTAGTGGTGCCTTTACCCAAGTACTCATCATCTCAGGATATTCTTGTAAAAGATCTTTACGCCAATCTGGTTGATAGATCTCGCCTTGCTGCGCATCCCGTGGCAAATCGTCCGTTTCAAATTGAGTAGCGTGAGATGGTTTCTTACCCGTTTCTTTCTCTATGGCTAACTGATATTCGGCCATCAACATGAAATATGGTTTATACTGTAGCTCATGCCCTGATATATATCTGCGCGGGGCCAAATGAGCGAAGTAGGGCGACTGTAAAATTCTTTCCTTAATCATTGCCATTGCGTGCAACTGTGCCTTTACTCGTGCGGAGTGGGTGGTTCCAAGCTCTTCAATTGTCTTCATCCATGCGGGGGTTGGAAGTTCATAAGTCGTCTGGCCTTCAGTCGTGACATGTCTGCTTGGGATGGGTTGGGGCTCGTAGGCTTCTTCAAAAGTTTCTTCCACCGGTATGGTAACAGTTTCTTCATTGACTGGGAGGTTCGGTGGGGAGTCTGGTCTTGGGGGTGCTTCATAGACTGCGATTCATGATTCAAGATTTGATACCTCGGCCCGTAAGGCATTGAGTTCCTCTAAGATCTCAGGAGAAGGGTCCGTAGGAGCTGGTAATCCTTGTGTTGCTGGTAGTCCTTGTGTTGTAGGTGCTCTGAGCTGGAGTAGCTTATGATCTTCTTTCAGCTTCTGATATTCTTCGTTCATTCGATCGTATTCATCGAGCAATCTGATGTGATCATCGAGTAACATTTTCATTGATTCAGAGGGCACTGCTTTGAACCGGCTAGGACTTAATGGTTGGTCTGGGTGATCGAGAGAAGCTTCTAAATTTTCTCTGTATCCGCTGGTTCTCTTCCTTTGCTGCTGCTAGATGTCTTCTGAGTAAGCCCATGTTCCGTGTAAGCATCGCATTGCGAACTGTTTGGGCCCTTAACAAATTGTCAAGATCAGTAGTGGCCTCCTTGGCTTTCTCTTCACTTTCTACTTCCATTTTGTGGTATGCCTCGCGTAATTCTTGGTACCGAGTATTCAATGAGGCATTCTCAATCGACAATGAATTAAGCTGCGACTGTAAGTCGTTGGTTGTCCTCTGCAGCATCTGATAATTATTTCCAAGAGATGTGAACTCATCTCGTACTTGCACCATACACGTGAACATCTGTCAAAATGCTGTGTCTATGGTGGGTGATAATATTAATGGTGTGCTAAGTGAAGATGCAGTGGGTGTAGATTCAAAGGGAACGGGGAATGGGGGTGGGAAAGTGGATGTTGTGGTTGTAAGACAATAGTTACGCAATATAACACAGGAGCAATAGCAGAGAAGATAACAGATATAGGAGAATCTCAACAATTTTCTACTAGCAGCAAGTACAAAGATGATGGCGTTGTCCACCCGTGCGCTCTCAAGGTAGAGCTTAAATGGTGATCTAGACAACTCTAGATAGGGAGATACAAGGTAGAGGTATGCTGGCTCAACTCAATGTCTTAGGTAGTGCAGAAGTCATGTATATATAGGATCATGGGTGGCCTGCCATGGACGGCTATACATGGGCGGTAGGGCGTGGGCGGCCACCGCCCGCGTAATTGCCATACACGGCTTAGACTGGTTGAACCGACCTAACAAATATAAATGATTTCTGACTCCGACAGGGAATATTCCATGGAATATTCCCTTTACCGTCGCGCCGGGGGCGCTGCCCCCGGACCCCCACCAGGGGGCCCGCTGGCCCCCTGGGACCCCCCAGCCAGGGGGCCCGCTGGCCCCCTTGGACCCCCCAGCCGGGGCTGCTCACCGCTGCCCCGGACCCCACAATTGGGGACCCTGGTAACTCCCTTTCCTTATAATATCTTACATGGTCCAATATGACCTTCATCCAACATTCAAGTTGGGATTCCCATCAATTGGGTAATGCACGCTTGGCTTCTCCTCATAAAGGGGGCCTTACAAAATGTGCATACAATCATGAGGGGTAGACATTGATCATACTCTAACACCCCCCCTCAATGTTTACCGATGATAAATCAAGTAGGTCTCGGTCCTATGCCCATCTGTTGAAGATGCTTGTTGAGCTGCTCTCTTCCAAGTGCTTTAGTGAATATGTCAGCACAATTTGCCTCTGTTGGGCAATATTCTAGCTCCACAATTTCATCTTCAATTAGCTCACGAATGTAATGGTACTGTACTTCTATGTGCTTGGTGCGAGCATGAAATACTGGGTTCTTTGCAATAGCCATACAACTTTGATTATCACACTTGAGTACAATTGGCATATTTGATGGAAAGCCTATATCTGCAAGAATTCTCCTTAACCAGACTGCCTCACAAGAAGCAAAACAAGCTGCTTTGTACTCTGCTTCAGTGGAGGAGAGTGCGAGAGTTGGTTGCTTCCTACTTACCCAAGAAAATATTCCTGAACCAAGTGAGAAACAATATCCAGAAACTGATTTTCTAGAATCACAATCTCCAGCCCAATCTGAATCACAATATCCTTGGAGTGTATCACCTGTGGTATACAAAATACCAAAATCCAAGGTTCCTGCAATGTACCTTAGAATTCGCATTCCAGCATTCCAGTGACTCTCCTTAGGTTTGTTGGAAAACCTGCTTAACACTCCAACAGCATAGCAAATGTCTGGTCTAGTGTTGCACAGAAAAATAAGACTTCCAACGAGCTTCCTATACTTCTTAGCATCTACATCAGGCATGTTATCATCCATAGATAGCTTATGATTTACCTCCATAGGTGTGCTAGTTGGTTTGCAGTCCATCATTCCAAATGCCTTGAGAATTTCTTTGGAATATTTTTGTTGTGAGATGAAAATGCCATCCTTCCTTTGCCATACTTCAATTCCCAGACAAAAATGGAGTAGACCTAAGTCTGTCATTTCAAACTCAGTTCCCAAGCTGATCCGAGTTTGATTGATGAGTTCCTGATGATCTCCTGTAATGATCAAATCATCTACATATACAATGACAACAACTAGCTTGCTATCCCTTTTCGTTACATACAAGTTAGCATCAGAAGTACTTCTTTCAAAACCCATATTTTTGAAAAAATGATCAATTCGTTGGTACCAAGCCCGTGGAGCTTGCTTAAGTCCATACAAAGCTTTCTTCAACCTGCAAACTTTATTTTCTGAATTGGGCACCTCAAAACCTGGTGGTTGAGATACATATACCTCCTCCTTGAGGTGACCATTCAAAAATGCAGATTTGACATCCATCTGGAAAATAGGCCAAGACTTTTGTGCAGCTACTGCAAGTACCGTCCGAATAGTTGTCATGCGTGCTGTTGGTGCAAAAGTTTCTTGAACATCAAATCCTTCAATCTGTGAAAAACCCTGTGCAACTAATCGTGCCTTATACTTTTCTAATGTTCCATCAGCTTTATACTTAGCTTTCCAAATCCATTTAGTACCTATTACCTTCTTCTTTGGCGGCAAGTCGACTAGATCCCATGTATCATTTTTGAGTATACTATCATACTCAGACTGCATTGCCGCTCTCCAATCTGGATCATCAATGGCTTCTTCAATGGTGGTAGGTTCCTTTATCGAACCCATGATATCTGCCATTAGAGCCATGTTAACAATGTGTTCTGAGGCTCTTCTTTGCTCCTCTATTCTCTTTGATCTTCGTAATCCATCCGATGATGATTCTGGTGCATCTACATGTGGATTGTGATCATCAAAGAGCTGTTGTGCCCACTTCGGTAGTGGCTTACGCTGTGCAGCTACAATTGGTTGGCTTTTTATTGAGGAAATTTCTCCATCAGATGTTTCCTCCTCCTCAACTTTAACCTGTCTTTTGATAGGCACAAGGTGAGATATTTCTCCGTTTGATGAGATAGTAGATTTACCTTTATCTTCTACTAAGTGTGGTCGTTCATCAAACACCACATCTCGGCTGACAAAAATCTTCCTTGCCTCAGGATCCCATAACCTGTATGCTTTAGACTCTTCACTATATCCTAGGAAGACACACTTTTTGCTTTTTGAATCCAACTTTGATCTTGTTGAATCAGGAATATGTGCATAACAGAAACAACCAAAAATTCTGAAATGCAAAACTGAAGGCTTTTTACCAGAATATGCTTCTTGAGGAGTCATCCCCTTCAGAGCTTTTGTGTAGCTTCGATTGAGGATGTAGACTGCTGTATTGACTGCTTCTGCCCAGAATGAATCAGGCATGTCTTGAGCCTTTAACATACAACGAGCCATTTCAACTACTGTCCTGTTCCTGCGCTCAACAACGCCATTTTGTTGAGGTGTATGAGCTGTGGTAAGTTGCCTTTTCACACCATGCTCCTTACAGTAATTGTTGAATTCTGTTGACAAGAATTCACCTCCTCTATCTGTTCTAAATTTCTTCAGTTTCCTTCCTGATTCACTTTCTACATACTTATGCCACGCTTTAAATTTTTCAAAAGCATCAGCCTTCTCTCGAATGAAATAAACCCACATCTTTCTACTATAATCGTCGACTAACAGCAAGAAGTAGAAAGATCCTCCTAAAGCAGGTGTAGACATTTTACCGCAGAGATCAGCATGTACCAACTCTAGAGGAGCTTGAGATCGATTGCTGGTCTCTCTTGGAAATGCCTTTCGTTGTTGCTTGCCCATCATACAAGCTTCACAAGGTTCCTGCAACTCTGAAAATGCAGGCAAATGAGCAACCATCCCTGTTCGTTGCATCTCCTTCAAAACTGCAAATCCGAGATGCCCAAATCGTTGGTGCCATAACCTGCTTACATCTTTATCTTCTGTAGCAGTTAAAGCACTTAACTCATACAAGTTATCCCGTCGTGTGCCTTTACCTACAACATTACCTGATGAATCCATGATTTCCGCACCACTCTTATTGAAGTGAACTTCGAGTCCACGATCTGTTATTGCAGAAACTGACAACAAATTTCTTTTGAGTGTAGGTACATAGAGAACATCGGATAACTTTTTCTCAACACCTGGAGAAGTGATAAAAGAGATGGTTCCAGTTCCTTCAGCTGGACACTTGGAGTCGTTTCCCACCACTACATTGATGGATTCCCGCAGAGGCACTAGGGAACTATACCAATCCTTTTTACTAGTCATATGGCGAGAAGCTCCACTGTCTAAAATCCATGGCTCATCAACACGAGCTTGAGCAGATGAACATACCTCTTCAATAGCTACCCAAAGTTCCAGCTCTGTGTTGTTTGCAGACTCTTTGTTCTTCCATGATGATTTTACAGTCCCATTCCGTTCATCAGCTTGCTTCTTTCTGCAATCCTTGATGGCATGGCCTTTCTTTTCACAATAGAAGCAACTTCCTGTGAACTTTTTCTTCTTTGGCTTCTTCTTTGATCCCTCTGAAGAGCCTTTACCTTTTGCATTTGCTGAGAATGCAGCATCAGTTGTACTTTGCCGATTCTTCAGCCGCATCTCTTCTTCTAAAAGCATGGCACAAAACTCTTCAAATGTAAGAGGAGTTGGCCTTACCTGAGTGTTAAGGGCTGTTACTAATCCATCATACTTTGCTGGAAGAACACGTACAGATCTTCGAGCTAGCTCTTCTGGTGTTATAACAACACCAACTGCAGCCAATTGATCTTGAAGATGCTTTATCCGTTTGATAAAATCTTCAGCCTTTTCAGAATCAGAATGCTTTTCATTTGCCAATTGATTTTCTAAATTCTGTATCCTAGTGTGGTTCTTGGTCTCATATTGTCGAGCCAATATGCCCCAAGCCTCATGTGCTTTAGTAGTATGTTGAACTAAAGTAAGCACAGAATCACTTACACTAGTGACAATCGCACATAATGCATCAGCATTCCGCCTCTTCCAAGCTCGTAGAAGATCTGGATCTGGCTGAATCATCAATCTTGAATTTGCTGGATCTTCAACTGGTATAGGCTCTGGATCCAATCCCATCGGTCCCATGACAGTGTCAAGTAATTCATAGGAGTCCAAAATTGCAGAAATTTTGAACTTCCAGAGTGTATAGTTGGTTCCATCCAGCTTCCCTTCAGTGAATGCAGGTGGACGAATTCGAATAGGTGCAGCATTAACATTAGGTGAAGCACCAAGACTAGTGTTCGACGATGAAGCCATCATGTAATCACTCGAATAATCTACTGATATTCTAGTCTGCTAGTAGGCTAAAATAATGATACTTCTCAAGCTATTCGAACCTTACAGCTCTGATACCATGTAAGACAATAGTTACGCAATATAACACAGGAGCAATAGCAGAGAAGATAACAGATATAGGAGAATCTCAACAATTTTCTACTAGCAGCAAGTACAAAGATGATGGCGTTGTCCACCCGTGCGCTCTCAAGGTAGAGCTTAAATGGTGATCTAGACAACTCTAGATAGGGAGATACAAGGTAGAGGTATGCTGGCTCAACTCAATGTCTTAGGTAGTGCAGAAGTCATGTATATATAGGATCATGGGTGGCCTGCCATGGACGGCTATACATGGGCGGTAGGGCGTGGGCGGCCACCGCCCGCGTAATTGCCATACACGGCTTAGACTGGTTGAACCGACCTAACAAATATAAATGATTTCTGACTCCGACAGGGAATATTCCATGGAATATTCCCTTTACCGTCGCGCCGGGGGCGCTGCCCCCGGACCCCCACCAGGGGGCCCGCTGGCCCCCTGGGACCCCCCAGCCAGGGGGCCCGCTGGCCCCCTTGGACCCCCCAGCCGGGGCTGCTCACCGCTGCCCCGGACCCCACAATTGGGGACCCTGGTAACTCCCTTTCCTTATAATATCTTACATGGTCCAATATGACCTTCATCCAACATTCAAGTTGGGATTCCCATCAATTGGGTAATGCACGCTTGGCTTCTCCTCATAAAGGGGGCCTTACAAAATGTGCATACAATCATGAGGGGTAGACATTGATCATACTCTAACAGTGGTGATTGTGGAAAATTGTGGTGTGCTTAAATATTGTGGTGCCACAAATGAAGTGAGTGGAGGTGCAGTGGGGGGTGATATATCCATATCACTGGATGTGGTGTCGAGTGCGGTGACTGTGAATAGTGGTGTGATCGTGGGTAAGTGTGTGGGTGTAAATATAGGATTTACAAAGGTGGATGAGTAATTTACAGAGGGGTTGTCTTGGACGGCTTGGTGGAAAGGGGAAAGAGGAGTTATGGTGGGTCGGGGAGGTGAGACTGGGGAGAAGGTTAATGGAGGTGGAAATGGGAAAAGGGTTCTTGGAGGTGTGGGGAAGGATGGAAAAGGTGGATGGAGAAATGGGTTGGATAGAAAGGTGGATGTGATAGGGGGTAGACTAGGTTGAGTGGGTGCAGGAATTGTGGGATGAATGGGAGTGAGGACAACTTCTGCTACTCCACCGAAGAAAGAGGATGTTGTTCTGGGAGAAGGAGGGTGTGTGGGGGAGACTGGATGGATGGGAGGTGAAGGAGGAGTAGTTGGGGTGACAGGTACTTCGGTAACTGTGGTGGTATGTACAGTGGTAGCACGGGGTGGGGAATCGATGATAATGGTGTCCTCTGCCAATGAACTTTCGGAGACGAGACGTGCTTCCCTGGCCTGTTTTGAGGTTGTCCGCCGGTGGGTACACGAATATATTCACCAGGTTTGGTTAGTAAGCGGATTCTGTGGGGGTCATACTGCGGTAGCGGTTTCCTCTGCAAATACCTTAAGGCTTCGCTGGGCCCAACTGATTTGACAAGCTCTCTGAAACCTCTGATATATACCTCTTCGAACCCGCCCGAGACGAGTTCCTGTTTGATGAGTGTTTGGCTTTCTTCTTCAGTCAACTTCTTACGCGCCCAAACCTTTTCCATAGTACGGTATAACTTTTTAATGGCCAGTGTATAAGCCGCTGCTTCAAAGGTTTCCTCTTCATGTGTGCTTGTATCACCCTGGGTGTCCGTTTGTCGTCCACGTTCATCTATCTGTCCATGCTCTTGGGATTCATGTGTTCCCTGACTGGCTTCATCATCACCATCGTCTTCATCTGTCTCTATTCTTTCCTCTTCACAGGTAGACATGACATGTCCGTGTAGTTGATCTCAGGGTGTGGTAGGGTAGCTAGGCCTTTCATATTCTTGGGAGAAGATCTAGCCTTCTGAAAACTGGAATTCATTTGAAAATACATCTTGCATCTCAAAATCAAATGTGGTGTCTGCTTGTTCTGCTTCTAAATGGAGTATCGGAAAAGAGAAAGCTTCCGTACCAATAGTGGTGGGAACTTCTGATGTAGTGCTGGTAGGTCCTGAAACTGTGGCTGCTTGAGGAGCAACTGCGCTAGTAGTGCCCTCCGTTGTAACTGGTCTCGATAACCTTATGCAAATAGGTTGTATAGGGGGTTCAGTAGGAGACTGTTCAGGAGATGGTTGAGGTGATGGTGTTTCTGGGACCTGAAGGCAGGGGATGGTTCCTCTCATTCGCTTTCCTGCTCTTCCTTTGCTAGGCTTCCTGGCCTTCTTTGTTGTTCCTTTAAATGATTTCAGCTCCTCGCTTGTCAATGCACGTTCGATCGGTAAGTCATATGCTAAGCACATATACACAATTCTAGTCAGCGTGCAACATCCATTGATAACCTTCTTTCGTTCCCATCTATGTTGTGCTAAATACATCTGATCAATGATCCAGCTAGCTAGATCAACTGTCTGGGATCCAATACAAGATAAATACAAACCGAACCATATTCGTTTGTGAGGCATTGTGAATCTGTCCTGAGCGGGGAAAGAAAAATGCTGCATACATATCCGCAGTGGTTTTGAAAGCTCAGGTGTGATTGCCGAAATCTCTTCCCACTTAGTAACGTCCCCACGTTTCATAGGGTCTGGAACTAACCTTTCTTGCTCTGTGGGCGTGTGGGTTCCATGAATCTTGATGGCAGCTCGAATCAAATCTTTAGAAAGATAAAATCTTTTATATGGTGGATCGTTCACTAAGGATGGCAAAATAAAGGTGCCGGGCAGATCCTTATTCTCCGAAGCTATCAAAGTGGTGATTAAGTAATAACATCTGTAGAAGTCAAGTTTAGGCAAAGGGTCACTGAAATACTCTGTGAAGCCAGCTCTTGCCCAAACATGCATTAAGTCCTGTGTGTTTTGTAGTCCTTCGAACTCTCTTGAGAAGAACTGATATTTGCCCCAAGTACGGTCATCAAAAGTTAAATTAGCCTCAGATATAAACTCAGCATCTGCCAATGGTCCTGCCAGCCCTTGAAACCAGTGAGAATTGCGATGAATCTTCTCAGTATAGCCTTGAGGAGGATCATCAATAGGCATGGGTCCTCGGAAACCTTGAAATTCTAGCGGTGGAGCTGTCGGATGGGACTCTGCGAGTAAAATACCGATAGGTGCTACAGGTGCGCTGGGGCCTGCTTCTGATGGTCCTTCTTCGGTTTGCATGATGATTGACGTGCTAATGGAAAAGATCTGCTACAAAAGATTAGCACATTAGCATGGAAATTAATTATGATCCCATGACAGTGAGACCGCAATCCCTTTCCATAACCGATGTGTAACCCGTGTAGCCAAGTGCTGTGAAGTGATTGATGCAACGATCTTTGCAGGTCTAATGCAGGTCTCTAGACACCTACATGCTTTCAGATGATACATACATTTCTTGATGAAGTGTTATTACAGATGATGTTGGGTTATAGTGTGTGGATTTATACATGGTTCAGTCATGAATGAGTTATTACATGGTTGTAGATTAGTTGGGGTGGGAGTTATGTTAGACAATGGGTTAGGAGAAGACTTCTGGATACGTTTCGGTATCCACTTCCTAAGAATTTGTGATCGGGTGATAGGTCTCTGCGGAGGGACAAAAGATGAGATCGGATTTGGTGGTATGGAGGGTTGAAAAGATTTCTGAGGGGTATATTTCACATGGCTTGAGGGTTGAGCTATAGTACATGGTTTGGGTACCCAAATTTGCATGGGTGTGGGTCTGTTCGTTAGGAACTTCTTGGCGATCTAAATTTGTCAAATGTTCGAACTTGTAGAAGAAGGTCGAGGGGATGTTGGATACTGATTCTGCTTCTACCTTGACTTCTTCTTTTCATTGTCTGCATGGTTGAAATCTGTTGGTGCTTTCTGTCCTTTTGGCACCCATATTTGTCTTGTGCCACTTGCTTTGTGATACTGACACTGCGTTCCTCTTTGTGTCGTCTGATGTTGTCGTCGGTCTGGGTTCCTTCGTCGTGGTTGACTCCTTTGTGGTTGAGGTTGAGAGGTTGGATGGACACTCTGCTTTGGAAAAGAAGGGAGGTCCAACACTTGCGAAACTTGCCCATTAGGAAGTGAGGCATTTTGTACCACAGATCTAGGCCAGTCCGCAGTTAGTGTGGAAGGATGGGCACTGCAGGGTGTTTTGCCCATGTGGATGCTGATGAAGTCCACCTGTCCGCTGATTGTGCCCATTTGACCCATCTGTTGGGTGGTTACCCCTTCTAGTTTGCAGGAAGCCCAAGGGAAAATCTCCTGACGTCCTTCTGATTGACAATTGTCCATCGCCAAGCCCACGTGGGTTGGTGTAGACGTAACGTGACTGATCTGACCAAAGATCTTCCGGTCTTCTGTCGCATGCATTTCATAGGGTCTAGGGTTACAAACCTCATACGGAACGCCGTTAGGGAAGTCAAGCGGTATCACTCGCTTCTAATCTAAGGTTCCAATCTGCAAGGAGCCTTGTCTAAGATTTAGGTCCACTGAGTGATTGTATAGCCAATCTTGGCCAAGGATTAGGGGTTCTATCAGGTCCTCGTCAAGGCACACTAGTAGCTTTGCTATCATAGTCACTTCATTAATGACGATAGGAAGGTCCACCTCACCCATGCAAGGGTTTTCCATGCCTCCTATCCCTATGAGGTATGCCTCAATTGGCCGCATTTCTATTCCTGAATCCTTATAGTGGGGCCATCTAATCGCACTAGTCGCAGCACTTGAGTCAATTAAAGCCCTGAGCTCTTGGCAAGGGTTGTCGTGCTCTAGCCTGACTGTAATGAATGGTCTCCGGTCCACTATGCTAGGATGAGTGGTTGACTTTACTTGACACATGGCCATGGGGTATCTGGGTGATGTTTCCAGATGGTTATAATGTTCTCTCCCTAGTCCTTGTCTTCTTAGCTTCATGCGCTTAATGCGTTCTATGGCTTCTGCCTGAGCTTCTGTGCGTATTCTATTTTCTTCCTCCTTACGCTTCTTTGCCAACGTGAGTCGTCTAAGCATATCCTCAGTAAGAGGTTCCTGATATAACTTGACTCTATAGCCACTAATGTAATTTGGCATTATGTCTCCTTCTAAGGTGGCTAATTGTACTGCTCCACTTGTCAAGAGTCTGTTAATGATCATAGGTCCATAACCTCACTTTTCTAATTTCCGTGCGTGTTGCTTCAACGTATATACTAGAACTAAATCTCCTTCTTTCAAACCTTTATCTTTCACATGTGCATCAAAATATGCTTTCTGTCGCTTCTTTGCTATGTATATACCTGCTGCTGCTTTCAGCTTGGTTTCTCCTAATCGTTCCAAGTCCATTATTCTTGCTGATAATTCATGGCCGGTCCACTGATGTTCATGTGCAACCTTGGGCCACCATAATCCTGCAAAGAGGATGGCTTTGATTATCCTATCGGGTCCAAAATGACCTCCTACAACACCCTGGTGTGCAGTCTCTAGTACGCTCAAGTAATCGCTTTCATGAACACATTGTCTTAGGTATCCGTCTCTTCCTTGTTTGTATAGATTGTCGCCAATAAGTGAATAGTCTTGAGCTTCCTGCTCTAGACTGCGTTGTCGTGCTAAGGTCATTCCTTGAGGGAATGTTTTCGTCCTCAAGTATGTCACTAAAGGTTCACTCCAGTCCGGTGTGAGAGACACGTGATATAATGTAGGATGTTCTACCGGTGGTCTTTCACAACACATATGGCATTCTTTACACAATTTCTAGACATCTGCTTCCATCGTAGGCTAGTATACTCCTAGTCTGTGCAGAGTCTGCAACGTACGATGTTTTGAATGATGTTGCTCTAGAGCACCTATGTGTGCTAATTGCAACCAATTCGCATGTTCTGATTCATTTACACAACAAGCAAGAATCTTTTGATTATCATGTTTAGATATACTTCCTGCTATGATTTGATATCTCTCAGATTTGGTAATCTCTCCTTCTTTGATCCTTATCCTCGGATTCTTGGGTTCATATGTGAGAATAGGGACAATAGGCTTAGCCCATTCCGGTGCTGTCTCAAGGTTAAACAAATATGCATTGGGTAATTCATCCACTATCCCTCGAGGAGCTTCTCGTGATGTTAGTCTCGAGAGGTGGTCAGCTATAAGATGTGTCTTTCCTTTCCTGACTACTACTTCAAAATCATACTCCATGAGTAATAGAAACCAACGTATCAATCGTCATGTGTTACATGTCTTATTGACTAAGTACAATAGGGCTTGATGATCTGTAAAGAATTTGAACTTGTTTGCCAACAAATAATGTCTGAATTTCTTCACTGCGTAGATCATTCCTAATCCTTCTCGTTCCGTCGTGGTGTAATTTCTTTCTGCTGCATTCAACTGTCTGCTTGCGTAAGCTATGGGGAGATCTATATTACCTTCATTCGTGGGTTGTGCTAACACACATCCTATCGCATAATTGGATGCATCCACATGTACATGGAATGGTTTACTCCAATCTCGGGTGGTCAATATAGGTGCTGAGCACAAACGTCGTTTAAGTTCATTGAATGAATTCTCACATTCATCTGTCCATTCAAAATTGGTCAAAAGAGAGTACAGAGGCTTGGCTATGATTGCAAACATGTGTATGAATCGTCTATAATAACCACAATGTCCCATAAATGCCTGTACTTCTTTTACGTTGTCCCGCCTAGGTAGATCTGCAATCACCTTCACTTTTTCTTCATCCGTAGAAATTCCATTCTTTCACACAATGTGTCCTAGAATTTTGCCTTGTCTGACCATGAAAACGCACTTTTCTGGGTTCAAACAAACCTGATATTCTCGACATTTGTCAGACACTTGTCTTAACTCTGGGATATGCGTCTGCCTGATATTCGAATGAGCACATAGGTCATCGACATAAACTTCCAAACTCTTTCGTAAGAATTCCTTGAAAACATGACACATGAGTCGCTGGAAAGTGGCGGGTGCATTTGTGAGCCCAAATGGCATCACACGAAATGCAAATATGCCCCATTCTGTGGCAAAAGCCGTCTTGTGTTGATCTTCTGGAGCAATGGCTACTTGATTATAGCCTGAAAAACCATCAAGAGAGCTAAAAACTTCCTTGCCCGCAACTCTTTCCAATAAATGTTCCGTGATAGGAAGAGGATAACTGTCTCTAATCGTGGTGGCATTAACTTTTTTAAGGTTAATACACACACACAATTTTCCATTCTTCTTGGGCACAACCACAATGGGGGATACCCATTCGGTATGCTCAATTTCATAAATGAATCCTGCTTCTATCAATCGGTCTATCTCCTCTTTAATCTTCACAGCGTAATTATCATTATACGTGTATGGCTTCTGTTTCATGGATTTTGCATCTGGAGTCATAGGGATTCTATGAGAACATATGTCTGGATCTACTCCTTTCAAGTCTTTATAACTCCAAGCGAACACATCTCTATATTCGCGCAATAGGGCAACTAATTCTTCTTCTTCTTTAGTTGTCAAATAATGCCCAATGTATGTACATTTCTCTTCTTCTCCTTTGATGGCTACTATGATTTTTTTGGTTTTCTCTCGATTATCATATCCTTCTCCGTCATCAGCCTTTCTATTAGGCATTCGTACCATTATTCTTCTATCTTCGATTTCGTACTTTTTGAAGTTCTCGGGAACCTCAAACAAAGATTCTTCTTTTTCTGACATGGTTTCTTTCTTCTTTCTTTTCTTTCCTTCACTTTTGGCAGTCACTTGTGTGGCTATCCTCACATCATTCATGATTTCTTTGGGTCTCTGAGGATGAGTCTCTACTTCGTAGAAATATTCTTCTTCTGATGCAAAAGGCGGATCCATAATGATTGATTCTAAATCGAATTCACTCGCATCCTCAAATGCATCAGTGTTAGGTTCACATTCTTCTAAAATTGCATCGCACATGATTGGCTCTATCGTGAAAACTAAGATGTCATAGCCATCCTCGTCACAGTGGGGTGTCCATTGTTCTTCATTGATGGCTACATCCATGGTTGCTAGGATTTCTGCCCAACCATGAGGTTCAAACTCCTCATCTGGAAATACTACAGGTGCATATGCTGGGTCTTGAAGGGTTCTTGGATGTTGTTCTGCACCTAAGTTCCTGGCTTCTAACCGTTCTTCCTCTTGTTTGGCTACCTTACACATCCATTAATGAGTATCCTCATGCAACCAAGAAGGATCTGATTCCAATGAGTGTACCAATTTTGTTTCTACCCGTGTCTTATGGATGGTGTTCCATTGTATTGGGGGTACATCCCTATGTGAATAGTCTTTAAGATTGACTTTGGTAGTCACTCCTAAATGTTGCAAGTACAAAGAATTAGTTCCCCAATCTTGTACAATCTGCAACTGATGCATGAATGGTCGTCCCAATATCATCTCATAAGCATGATTTTTACTAAAATCACAAATGGCAAAAGTATGCTCAAACTCCACACCACAAGTGGTGAGAGATATGCCTTCTAGTAAGCCTAATGGTTTTTCTATATGTCCATCAGCCATTTGTAGCTTCATCCTGGTGGGTCTTAGTGCTGGCTTACCCCAACGTTTCCATAAAGCGGTGGTAGCGATGGCTACTCCGGCTCCTGAATCTAAGATGGCTTTCGTGGTGTAGCCTTGATGGGTTATTGGAAGATAAGTGTTACCTTCCTCTCCTTCACTTACATCTCTGATCTTTTCTACTGGTATCTCCGATACCTTCTTGTGTATTCCTATCTGTGAGGGTGTAGTAGCAAGCTCGAGGAATTGATTTGCTACATGTTTCCACAATTCTAGTTTTACCTTTAACAACTCCTCTAGAGTGAGATTACATTGTACTTTGGTATTCTTGATAACTTCCGTGTTTCTTGGGATCACTGATTCGTCATTCCTCACTATTATCGTGGGTGCTCTCATACTAATAGACTTTGCTTCCCAAGGTCCTGTGAACTGAGGTAATTCTTGTAAAGAATTGGATTCAAATCCTGTGTGTTCACTCAGTTGTTCTTCCTCTACATCATCGTAAATAGAGGGAATGTCTTGGGGAAATTGTTCCTGCAAGTCGTCTATTTCTTGAATAGGAGGATGGGTTCCTTGTTCTTTTCTCCATTTCTCTTCTTGGATTTCTCTCAAAAATTCATGTGAGTACCTATGTATGGAAGATAGGTCGTCTTCACCCTCTGTTTCTGGTACTTGAGATAGGTATGGTGCATTCCTTTCCTATGTCTCTGGGACACTAGGATTCCTATGCTGATCCTTTTTCTCTTTGCTATCTATCAAGTATTCTAGCCTCTCCATTAGTCCTTGAAAATGTAATTCCGGTTTTGCCATGTTATTCCAATTTAGATATCTAGAGGCTTCGAACAAAGCTTGTGCTAATTCTACTATCTTCATGCAAAGTTTGGTCCTCTCAATTTCTAGGTCTGCTCGAGGGTAGTTCTTACTCATTTCCGCTACTTGAGGTCCTTCTTTTATCCTAGCTTGATATGCACGAAACATCATGTCTAGGTTTTCTGGTATGGGTTCTGCTAGAACTGATCCTAGTTTTTGAGCTGGACTCTCTTGATTCAATTCCTGTGAAGTCAATTCTAGTATTTTGGCTCTAGATTCCTTCAAACTTCCTTCCAACTCAGTTATTTTTTTACTCCACTTTCTCTTAATCCTTTCTCTAGAGTCTTTCCAAGATTTTGTCCTTTTACTACTAGATTTTGCAACTTCACTAGTTCCGGTTGTTCTCTCCTGATTAAGCTGTTGGTTCTGTAAGAGCGCCTGGGCTCTTGTTATAGCTTGGATAGGCACGTATGTAGGGTTGGATCCATCTGCGTTGTTTACAATACCTATCACATTGATCGGTGTCACATTTGAAGCATTAACTGGGTTCTTAGGACAATCTTTTATGATGTGCTCTTTGCCACAATCGGCACAAAAACCTTGTATGTTATAGTATTGTGACTGTCCTACTATCGGAGGATGTGGACAATCCTTTATGAAATGATCTCCTTGACACCTAAAGCATGGTCCTCTAGGGCCGTGTGGTCTTTGCTGTCTCAATTGGGGCCATGGGTTAGGGTTTGTGTACATCACATTAGCGTATTCGGGCTCCCAACTAGGTTCCACTGGTGGACTATCATAATGATATGTTTCTACGTGTTCTGGTGACTCCGTGTAATACGCGGGTGGACTATCCACATGAGTACAGTCAAAACTGTTTGAGTTTGGGTCACTTTCGGTAATCAGGGGTGAAGAAGGCACTAAGGCCCTACTTAGGTTCTCTTCTGTAGCAACGTATTTGATTGAAATGACATTCGCTGGTGGGGGTGGCTACTGACCTAAAACAGGTTGAGGTCTTTGTTGAGCCTGATATGGGTAGATCTGAGGAGGCCTATAGTAATAAGGCTGAGCATTGTATTGGCCTTGATACCTACCTGGCTGCGGGTATGCTTGCGGGTAGTTTTGTCTTACTGCTTGTTTGTTATAAGGGCAGTCTTGAGCCATGTGATTTGTGTATCTTCTCTCGATCGTACAGTATTGGACACTAGGATTGTCTTGTGGTTGTGTGGCATTGGGACACACATTTGCCATATGATCACCACCACAGGTGTAACAATGCTTGTTTGTTGTTACCCTAGGCATCTGTTTACTAGAAACTCCTAGCTTCTGGGCCACTTTTTCTACTAGGTCCTCTATAGAGCTAGACAATTTTGTGGATGCTAGAGAGGAACAATCTGAGTCCTTATAGAATTTTGAGAGTTCCAACTCGTCTCCTAAGTTATCCTCAATGTCTATACAAATTCTCACACACTGCTCTAGTGTTCTGGGTTCTTTTAAGTACACATAGGAGTGTAGTTTAGAGCTCAACAGGCCATCTAAAAACAACGACACTTGTTTGGCCTGTGAAGGTAGCTCTTGCACTGGACATCTTTCAACATATTGTCTAAATCTACGCCTTGCCAGTCTTACTGTTTCCTGAGGGGTCTGTTTGAAGCTATGAATCAACGAAGACGTGTCATGTCTGATCCCACTTTTAGAGATATGTGATGAATGACTCTAAAAAGTGATGGATGTCTCTAAATTGCCTTTGTTGCAAAGGTTGGAACCAAGTTAAAGCTGTATTCTTTAACGTTAGTCCAAATGCGTTATATTGCGTGAACATGTCTTCGACTTGCTCTGCTCTTAGTACTTGCTTGAATTCTGTGACATGGTCATAGGGATCTCCTGTCCCGTCAAAGTAGTTTTTCATGGATTTCACTAACTGAGTGGGTCTTAATATTCTTGCATGTTCACGTGGTCTAGGTAGAGGAAAATCATCTCTACCACCTGGCATTCTCTGTCTATCCACTCTATCCGTGTCTACGGTGGTTCTATCTCTCCCTATGGGATGATTAAAGCTTACTTCAGGTCTTTCTTTGTTCTTTTCTCTTTGCATGCCATGGGCTGAGGATGTTCCTGCCCCTTGTTGGCTCGCGTTTACGTTTGTTTGAGATGGAGGGAATACTAATTCACCTCTCCATGTGTGTGTATTTCTAGCGTGTTCAGGTACCACAAAGACTCTTTCTGAAGTCTCATCCAGGTATACAACCTTTCCAGGTGTATCTGGGTCTTTGAATTCATAGATTATAATGGAGCCTATCTCGCTTGGTTGTTCCGTTCTGTACCTCCAAAATGCTTCATCTATTTCTTTATTTACGAACAACTCTATGCTTATGTTATCCTGAGGGGTCCAATCTAGAACTAGTACTCGAGTCAGTACAGATTTCCCTCTAGGTGTTCTAGGTTCTTGTAATGGTTCTTTTCCTTGAGATCTCGCTTCCATTTCCAACTGAATTACGCCAAACTCATTTGTATTGTTTGGCTGCATACTTAAGATGTACATCGTGTTGGAGCAAGTCTATGACAAGCCTAATTATTGGCTTGAGTCTCACAAAAGTCTTAGAAGAAGCTTTAAAAACAAGACTATGTAAAGTTCACTTGTGAACTACCTCTTGTAACTTTTGAAGAGTTTACTTAATGTAAAAGTAACAGAATCTTAAGTGGTTGAGTCCACTTGATCAAGAATGGAAAGAGGAGCCACGAATTCGTGATTTGTGGTAGGTAGAGAATCAAATCAATCGTTGATTGATTGGAGAGTGATTGAGGGAAGTTAGCCTCCCAAACTCAACTATAAATAGATGGCAGTTTTAGTCGTGGTTAGAGAGACCTATGTGAAGACCTCCAAGAGCTGAGCTTTATGCCATATCAAGGTGTGATTACAAGGCACACACATGTATCAGTAAGTCATTGTATTCTACAAGCAATATACTTTCATTTTCATGATTATTTGAGTTCATCTTTCCATGTTCTTGTGAAGTGTACTAGTCACTGCCATTACTCTCAGTTTTCTCAGTCAGCTTGCAGAGATGTTTTCTCTGAGCTTGGTGCATCATTTTCAGTGATTTAACTTGGTAAAGTTAGCTCTATAAGACTACTATATGCTCATAAATTTTCATGTCATTTGGATGTTGCAATCTTCAGTTATGTTCATTTGAAGTCAATAGGGTCTGTTCATCTTCACCTCTCAGTCAGGTACCCGACTTTTTCACTCATCTTGTCAGAGCCATTTCTCAGTGGTTAATTATCCAAATTCAGTGATTTAAAGCTTGTTGGATTCATCTTACTGTCTAGTATAACCATACAAATTTTCATAATCATTGGATTTCTACATTTTGAGTTATGGTGATTTTTCTGCTCACTGGTCTATTTCTGTAGCAGCCCGTGAAAATCGGGATGATGTCATCACTTGTTAAAACTCATTCTCAGTGTGTGCTTTGTTATTTTTGATGAGATTACTCTTGAAAGTTAGCTCTTTAGGCTAACTAGACTTCCCAAAGAGGAATTAAGCTAATTGCTGCTGTGCTCAGAGAATTATGTAAAACACTGGACAGGTGTATGAACCAAGAATAGCAAGTTTTCACCTCTGAGCTAACTCCAACTTATCTGTTTTGATCTATCTTTTTGAGAGTGATCTTCCAAGGTACATAGGGTGTCTAATACATCCATTGGCAAGCTAAAAGGGCCCACCATCTACTGCTGGAGTTCATTTGGCTGGTGTAGATCAAGGATTTTGCAACACCTCTTCATCTTCAAACACATACTTATCCATCTCTTCGCAGTGGTATCAGAGCAAGGTTGGATAACATGGCAGATGGATTTCCTTCATCAGTTGACAAATTAGACAGAGGTAACTACTCAGCTTGGTCATTAAGAATGGAAGCCTATCTCCA
Source organism: Ceratopteris richardii (assembly GCA_020310875.1). Classification (NCBI taxonomy): domain Eukaryota; kingdom Viridiplantae; phylum Streptophyta; class Polypodiopsida; order Polypodiales; family Pteridaceae; genus Ceratopteris; species Ceratopteris richardii. The sequence goes on from CM035428.1 coordinate 150,993,332, forward strand.
AGGTAGAAGTTTATATGGTTATGTGGCTGGAGATGAAGTTATGCCAAGTTTCAGGAACAAAAGTCAACCAACACAAGAAGAGCAAGAAAGATTGAGCACATGGTGCTCCAAGGATGCACTTGCAAGGTCTTATCTCCTCAACTCTATCTCAGATTTTTTGTTGCCTCACATTAGAAGTTGTAAGACATCTCAGGAAGTGTGGGATGCACTTGAAGCTTTCTTTTCTTCAAGTACCAAAGCTAGGAAGCATCAACTATGGCTGGAGCTCACAACTCTCAAGAAGGCTCCCAAACAAAATGTGACTGATTTTGTCACAAAGCTCAAGGACATAGCGGATCAGTTGGGAAGCATTGGAGAGGTAATAGATGAAGAGCAAATTGTAAGGCAGGTCATCAATGGCTTGAAGGCAGATGATAAGTGGGAAGCATTCACCACAGCTATGGATTTGTACATGGACATGCATGTACCTGATTTCAACACACTCATTGGACAACTACTTACTCAAGAGGCAAAGCTTATCAAAAATGGAGAAAGCTCTAAAGGTAATCAATCTTCAGCTTTATACACGGATAAAAGCAAGTCTAAAGATAACAAAGGAAAGGCAAAGAAAGTGGATGATGAAGCAGGTACATAGCTAACTATGCAGGTAGAGGAAGACATGGCAGAGGTAGAGGAAGAGGAGGTAGACAAGGCAGGGGGAGATCCCAAGACTCCAACTCATGTTCTATTTGTGGATTAACTAATCATACAACTGAAAATTGCTTTAGGAATTCCAGGAATCAAAGAGGCAGAGGATACAATAGAGGAAGTTATGGCTACTCAAGAGGAAGGTTCAACAACTACCATGGCAACTACAACAACTACAATCATTCAAACTATCAAGGAGGCTACAAAGGAAGGAGAGACTACAATAACTACACAGAAGACTCAAACAAAGAGGATTCATTATTGATCATGAACATGGCTATGCCACAAGGTAAATCTGATGAGCATGTTTTCTACATAGATTCAGGTTGTTCAAATCATGTGGCAGGAAATGTGGCACTCCTATCAAATTTAGAAGATCCAAGGAATAAGCATGAGGTACAAACAGGAGATGATACAAAACATCCTGTGGAGAAAATAGGCAATGTCAAAGCACCTGATGGAAACATCAACCTACTCAGTAAGGTACTCTATGTCCCTACCATTACAAAGAATTTGATAAGTGTTGGGCAGATAGTAGAGAAAGGGTTGCAAGTCAGGTTCACAAAAACAGGAGCATTTGTTGAAGATCCAAGTCAAGGATTCAAAAGAATTGCAAAAGGTGAAAAGACAGGTAGATTGTTCACATTTGAATTACAGGACACTAGAAACATTGCTCTCTTTAATTATGGTAGTCAGACACTCACAGAATTGGAAGTATGGCACAAAAGGTTAGCACATATTGGTGAAAGGTCATTAAAGCAAATATGCAGGGACCAAAGTGTACTTGGACTTCCTATTTTGTCAAAACAACATATGATTTATAAGTGTAGTGCATGTCAATTTGGAAAGTCTCATAGGTTACCATTCATGAAGAAAGGTTATATGCATGGAGATCTCTTGGAGTTGGTTCATACAGATGTATGGGGACCTAGCAAGGAAGCTTCAATATCTGGATCAAGGTATTATGTTTCCTTTATTGATGATTGCAGTAGATGGACTATCCTATTCTTTATGAAACACAAAGATGAAGTTTTTTCATGTTTCAAAAGATATTTGGCTCTTGTGGAGAATCAAACAGGTAAATCACTAAAAAGGATAAGGTCAGATGGAGGGGGAGAATACTTCTCCCATGATTTTGATTCTTTTCTTCAAGAAAGAGGAATCAAAAGAGAGGTAACTACAAGGTACACTCCTGAGCAAAATGGAGTGGCAGAAAGGAGGAATAGGACAATTGTTGAAGCTGCAAGGTCTATGTTAAATGAAAAGCATTTACCTAATTACTTATGGGTTGAGGCTGTATCTACAGCCACTTACTTGATTAACAGGTTGCCTTCAAAATCCCTTGATGGGATGACTCCATATGAGGCTTGGAATGGAAGAAGACCAAGCTTAGATAATTGTAAAATTTTTGGATGTATTGCTTTTGCTCATGTTCCTTCACAGGTTAGAGGCAAGATGGATCCAAAGGCAGAAAGGTGTGTATTTATTGGATATGACAACAATCAAAAGGGCTACAGGTTATACAACCCTACCAACAAAGGATTCTTGGTAAGCAGAGATGTAGTTTTTGATGAGAACAATTCATGGTATGAAGATTCATGCAGGAAGGTCAATTTACCATATAATCTTGAAGAAGATTTTCCAAAGCTTGGTAGAGAACAATTGAAGATTGAAGAACAAGACACCTCAGAGGATGATGAAGAATCTCAGATGGAAAAGATCAAAGCATGGAAGTCTAAAGGTAAAGAAAAATTGCAGGAACTTGGACATGAGGCAGAATCATCACATCATGGCCTAAGAAGATCTATGAGGGAAAAGAAAAAACCAGAAAGGTATGGGTTTGACACCTCATTAGTAACTAAACATTCTATCTACATAGCACAGGACATAAACCAAGAGGAGCCATCATCATTTGAAGAGGCCAAAGCAAAAACAGAATGGAAGCATGCAATGAAGGAAGAGATTGAAGCACTTGAGGAAAACAACACTTGGGATTTGGTGCCCAAGACTTCATCCATGAAGGTAATAGGCTCAAGATGGGTCTATAAACTCAAGCAGAATTCTGATGGTTCCATTAACAGGTATAAGGCAAGGCTTGTAGCAAAAGGCTTTGCACAAGGAATTGATTATGAGGAGACTTTCTCTCCTGTGGCAAAGATGCCTACTATTAGGGTTTTGCTTAGTATTGCCTCTTCCAAGAATTGGAAGATACTTCAACTAGATGTAAAGAATGCATTCTTGAATGGTTGGATAACAGAAGAGGTATATATGGCACAACCACCTGGTTTTGAGAATCAAGTTTATCCTGATTATGTGTGTAAACTTAACAAAGCATTGTATGGTCTCAAGCAAGCTCCAAGAGCTTGGAATTTCAGGCTTGTTTCATTCTTGCAGGACAAAGGCTTTCAACCAAGCAAGGCAGATCCTTCACTCTTTATTAAAAAGAGTAATTCTGAGGTCATCTATCTATGTGTATATGTAGATGATATTATATTGACAGGAAATGATGCAGATGGTATGAAGAAGATCAAAGATCAGATGAGAGAAGAGTTCAAGATAAGTGATTTGGGTTCACTTACCTACTTCCTAGGTTTGGAAGTTGTCTACAAAGATCATGGTTTGTTTCTCACTCAAAGAAAGTACATTAAGGACATGTTGGCAAAATTCAAGATGCAAGATTGTAAGATTGCAGGTACTCCAATGGAGGTCAATCACAAATTGAGCTCACATGAAGGTGAACTCATAGAGGACATCACATCATATCAAAGTCTAGTGGGTAGTCTCAACTATGCCACATTGACAAGAGTAGATATATGTTACAGTGTGAGTGTGCTAAGCCAATTTATGCACACACCAAGGAAACCACATATGGATGCTGCCAAAAGGATTCTCAAGTATCTCAAAGGAACCATAAATGAAGGACTTTATTATCCTTATGTATCTGATTTAGGTTTGAAGCTATTTTCTGATGCAGATTGGGCTCGCTCCAAGGAAGATAGAAGGAGCACTTCAGGTTATCTTACCTTTGCAGGTTCAAAGCTTATTTCATGGTCATCGAAGAAGCAACCCACAGTTGCTCTCTCTTCTACTGAAGCTGAATATAGAGGTCTTGCCATAGCTACTCAAGAAGCTATGTGGATGAAGACATTATTCAAAGATCTTGGATTGGAGTTTGGAACTCCAACTATTTTTTGTGACAATATGAGTTCTATTCACTTGGCTGCTAATCCTATTTTTCATGCAAGGACTAAACATATTGAAGTTCATTATCACTATGTACGAGAAAAGGTTCTAAGCAAAGAGATTCAAATATCATATGTGTCCACTCATCAACAATGTGCAGATATTCTAACCAAAGCATTGGATGGTACAAAGCTTTGCAAATTCAAGGCTATGATTGGTTTGCAGGTAATCTTGGAAGATTGAAGACCTCAAGCATACTTGGCTTGAGGGGGAGCTGTTGGAGCAAGTCTATGACAAGCCTAAGTATTGGCTTGAGTCTCACAAAAGTCTTAGAAGAAGCTTTAAAAACAAGACTATGTAAAGTTCACTTGTGAACTACCTCTTGTAACTTTTGAAGAGTTTACTTAATGTAAAAGTAAGAGAATCTTAAGTGGTTGAGTCCACTTGATCAAGAATGGAAAGAGAAGACACGAATTCGTGATTTGTGGTAGGTAGAGAATCAAATCAATCATTGATTGATTGGAGAGTGATTGAGGGAAGTTAGCCTCCCAAACTCAACTATAAATAGATGGCAGTTTTAGTCATGGTTAGAGAGACCTATGTGAAGACCTCCAAGAGCTGAGCTTTATGCCATATCAAGGTGTGATTACAAGGCACACACATGTATCAGTAAGTCATTGTATTCTACAAGATATATACTTTCATTTTCATGATTATTTGAGTTCATCTTTCCATGTTCTTGTGAAGTGTACTACTCACTACCATTACTCTCAGTTTTCTCAGTCAGCTTGCAGAGATGTTTTCTCTGAGCTTGGTGCATCATTTTTAGTGATTTAACTTGGTAAAGTTAGCTCTATAAGTCTACTATATGCTCATAAATTTTCATGTCATTTGGATGTTGCAATCTTCAGTTATGTTCATTTGAAGTCAACAGGGTCTGTTCATCTTCACCTCTCTGTCAGGTACCCGACTTTTTCACTCATCTTGTCAGAGCCATTTCTCAGTGGTTACTTATCCAAATTCCATTATTTAAAGCTTGTTGGATTTAGCTTACTGTTTAGTATAACCATACAAATCTTCATAATCATTGGACTTCTACATTTTGAGTTATGGTGATTTTTCTGCTCACTGGTCTATTTTTGTAGCAGCCCGTGAAAATCGGGATGATGTCATCACTTGTTAAAACTCATTCTCAGTGTGTGCTTTGTTATTTTTGATGAGATTACTCTTGAAAGTTAGCTCTTTAAGCTAACTAGACTTCCCCAAGAGGAATTAAGCTAATTGCTGCTGTGCTCAGAGAAGTATGTAAAACACTGGACAGGTGTATGAACCAAGAATAGCAAGTTTTCACCTCTGAGCTAACTCCAACTTATCTGTTTTGATCTATCTTTTTGAGAGTGATCTTCCAAGGTACATAGGGTGTCTAATACATCCATTGGCAAGATAAAAGGGCCCACCATCTACTCCTAGAGTTCATTTGGCTGGTGTAGATCAAGGATTTTGCAACACCTCTTCATCTTCAAACACATACTTATCCATCTCTTCACACATCGTTCCTTCCTTGTCTATGTACGCGTCTCGCTCAAATTTCACCACTGGATGTTCCAATCCAATGGGTTGATCGGGGTTGTGCATTTGCACCACTTTACTTCGCAAACCATCCTCATAGATGCGAGCACCTAAGCGGTTGGTTCGGAGAAACTCCAATTGAGTCCTATAGGGTCCTTCAGGTTTTTCTAAGTATGCTACATTTGACCCTCCTTCTGGTCTTTATGTGCTAAATGCCATTTCTGATTCACTAGTATCTGAGCTCTCGTAGGGATAACTAGTGTTTAATTGTTGAGCCCACGATCGTGCGGTAGTTCCTACACTTGCCTCTGATGATCTAAGGCTTCGTCGGTCTGACTTACCTATATGTTTGCCCGATCTAAGCTTCATGAATTTTCTTCCTTGCACACTCAGTACACACTCAGATCGTCAATGATTCTTTGATCTTTCTTGATTCTTTTTAGGTCCCTTTAAATTCTTGTCTCAATGTATGCGTCAGGAATTCGACTTTCTGTGGTACTTTTGAGTTCTTGTTCCGTCAGAATTAGGTTCTTTCCTTTAGGTTTTCGTATCACACACCCTTATCTTTAGTCTTAGACTTGATAAATTTAGTCTCTTGAACTTGAGGTGTTCCTATCGTCTTGAATCCACAATGCTAATGCTTATCCTAAGCTAAGAATTGACTGAGGGGGTTGAGTAATCTTCCAACCTCAAGTCAGCTTTTCTGGTTGCTCTGATGCCCAAGAAGCCGCGCTTCCCAAGCTTTATGCCCTTCACTGCCTTGCCTTGAATGCCCTTGATTGCCTTTGCTAGACCTGGAAAAATCCAATATTAGACCAATATCACAATGGATGATCAAGCACTTGAGTATATACACTTTTAAAGTCCCTTAACCTTTGGCACAATTTTCTTCCAAAACCCCCTTTCTTTCCGAGTCCCACAGATGGTCAACCTCAAATTAGCTTTCTAACGAGCTATTAAGCTCAAAAAACGGACTTCGGATGAAAAAGATATGACCGTTCAGGCCCTGGGGGGTAAAAACTGACCAATAGGTTTTCTCTCCAAATATGAGCTAAGGGTCTCCTATGAGTGCAATGATCCAAAAATTTCCAAAAAATAGCCCCAAATTTGGACAAAAAATAAAACCCTAAAATTTGCGTTTGGGGTGAGCAATCACGATGGTCTGAGATGATCGCGATGGTCTGGGACCGTCGCGATGGTCCAGGCGAACCGTCGCGATGGCGTGATGCGCGAATCGTCGCGATGGTCTGAAGTGCACGGTCGCGATGGTCTATATGTGAGCAATCGCGATGGTCGGGGTGAGGCATCGCGATGGTCCGATTGAATGAACAATCGCGATGGCGTCAGTCAACAGTCAACATGAACCGTTGCGATGGTCCTAAGTGAACCGTCGCGATGGTCACAGATGCGATGGTGTGAGACAATCGCAATGGTCCAAATTTTGAGTTGTCGCGATGGTGTAAGGGTCTCGTCGCGATGGCGTGGCTAGTGAGCAATCGCGATGGTCTAGCTTGCCATGTGGCACTATCGAGGCGATGGCATGGGCCAATCGCGATGTCACGGACCGTCGCGATGGTTCAAGTGAACCGTCGCGATGGTCTGAGACCGTCGCGATGGTCCGGCCGAGCCGTCGCGATGGCGTGAGCCAATCGCGATGGTGTGACACAATCGCGATGGCGTGAGCCAATCGCGATGGTGTGACACAATCGCGATGGCATGAGCCAATCGTGATGGTCCACCAAAATGCAAATTTTTGCAATGCAAGTGTGGATTCCTACACACGCAAGGGTCGCCTACACGCTGGTGTGGTCGCCTACCTCAAATTCCAAGCTTTGCAGACCATCGCGATGGTCTGACACAATCGGCAATTTCTGACAGAGATTACATTTCTTACCTTTCTGCAGCTTTCTTGATGCTCTGGAGCTCTGTACCTGCAAGAAAACTCAAAAACACACAAGTACACACAAGCACAAAAGCTCTCTCTCTCTCTCACACATGCACAAATGAGGGGAAATGAGGAGAATGGGTGGATATGGTGAATTTTCTAATTTTTTTGGAGTTGAAGATGATGATGCGGTGATGAAGATGGAGTGTGACACCAACTTCACCTACACCCACCTCTTTATTAGACACAACATCCACCATTTCCATCCCCATTCCCATTCCCCTTGCACTCCACATTGTCCCCCTTGCATCTCATACTATACATAATACATTCAATAGAATAATTCAATGTGTATCAAAGCTACAATAGGATTACCAAAGGCTAGAAGACCAGAAGCTGCCTTCCAGGCGAAATCCCAATGATTGCAAGCAATCATTACAGCCTTGGAGGTAGACAAAGAAACACTCTAGGTGGAATACTTCACCTTACAGCAAGTGCATGCAAAACTTAAATCCAAGGTACCCGACATGGATGCCCAAGCCCTCAAGGACTTGGACACAATGCTACATGAGCAACATCTCACCAATGCAAAACTATGACAAAATCTAGGGCTTCTCAGGAAGCACATGTCTACGGCATTGGAAGAGAACAAGGGACTACAACAACAAAACCAAGATAATCTTGAAGCTACTATGGAAGGGACCCCTGCCATAGAGATTAGTCCTAGAAAGTATCAAGTTGTTCCCCCAGAAGACATAAGGATACTACTTGAGGAACATGCTAACTTTTTAGATTCATATGAAAAGCTGGAATCAAAATGTGCAGACCTCAAGAAGCAGTTAACCACTATCAACACATCTCAATAGGATCCGACCATCCTCCCTCAACCTACAGAGGATGTGTAAGCCCTCTGAAAATAGATGGAAGAACTACAAGCAAGACTCCTATCATATGATAGGCCACCCTCTCCAATTGAAGACCCAGAACCCGACAAAGTGGTGGAAATATCAGTCCAAGAAAGTTTTGAAGAACCCTATGAGCATATGTGAGTACCTAGAGGGTGTGTCATGGCCAAGGGCCAAGAAACTTTGAGATAGAAGCACCAGATTGGCTAAAGAGGGTAGAACAGATAGGCCAAACCCATGATGATAGAGTAGCCATACAAATTGAGTCGTTCTCCAATCTCGAAGACATAGTTCTTGAGTCCTCTTATTTTCACAACCTATCTCATCAACAGCTCATTACCACATCTAAAATGCAGTACATGCCATATTTTTTCTTGTTAGCAATGACAGTAGTATTCAAGAATTCTTGCAAAATCCAAGCTCCATATATTTCAGCCCCCGGAGTTTTTGAAGGGAATCACCATTTGGTATACAATATGAGCCAAACCCCCTCCCTCAACACAATTTATGCCTAGCATGTGTGCATTAAGTACTTACTTGCTTGCTACAAGCAAACATTTGAGGAGATTTTCTCTACCAAATTATAGGAATACCACTTAGATATTTTCATTCCTAGAACCACCCACCTATTACATCTCTTTGGAGTAGAACAAGCCATACATGCCAATCAGCTATGCCTGCAACATCCGGATGTTCGAGGTCTAGTAGATTGGGATCATCGAATGACAGATCTGGCAACAGGACTGTGCCTACAATAACATCACTCACCACCGATGTCATTGAATATTACATCAAACACTCCATACCACAAGGGTCTTTCAGGGACGATAAACACGAGAGAGGGGGGTTGTTGGCAGCAGCTAGGGAAGTCAAGGCATGAAAAGACAAGGGATCCAACGCAAAGAGTCAGAGCAGAGGGATAGCCAAGCACGACCAAGTAGGTGGAGCAGTCAAAGAAGATATGGCAACTAGGCCTATCCAAATTTTTTAAGATAAATCCTTTTCAAAAGTGATTTTCATCACTACATCAACATTGTAGATACCATTTTTGGTAGATTAGACTCCTTTTTTTCAAGCCAAGGAGTCCTCAAACTTGAGGAATATTAGAAGTACCTACATATCAATTTTCATATTTTTTAGAGCTCCGTTGAGCCTCCGAAATAGCCTAGGAACCTAATCTTTAACTAGGTTCGACATTAAGTCTGAACAAGACCAAAAACTAGTCTAAAACTATAAAAGGAGCTGGAGAGCTCATTTTTGGGGCTAGCAAAATGGGAATTGAAGTGAAAAAGAGCTTGCAATCTTTTTTTTGGTTAATTAAAGATTCCATTGCTCCATCTCTTTGTCTTGTTGTGTGTATGCATGTGTGTGTATGTGTGTGCATGCTAGTGTGCTCCTCTCTCACTTGCTCACGATTGTCATACCCTCCTCACATCTTCCCAGATTGACAATTATTAGGCGGATCTCCCCATGTTGGTACTTTCCATTGTGCTAGAGTGACATAAGGTGATATGATACTTCACAAAATGATACACAATGCTGGAAGTCACGTGATGACACTTGGCTAGTATTGGTGATACACGATACTCATCAATGATTACACACGATACACGATACTTGAGTATTACATGATGGTACTCAACTAACCATGATACACGATACTTAGGTATAATGATACTTGTCTAGGAGTGAGGTGTCCGCGATACATAACACCTATTAGGTGTTGGCAACACATGAGAATTCAGTATCACAATACCAAAATCAACCGATCGAGATACTTGGACTTGTCTTATAGGAAATTAAATTTTGAAGTGATACTTGTTCATATCTTTGTTATCTTTCCTTATGTGTGTGTGTGCATGAATGTGCTTGTCACTCACATTTTCTCACCACAATTGCTCATGATCTTCATATCCCCCTCACGTCTCCACGGATCGACAAGGAGGTGGTGCTCACACTTGGGCTACAAGTATGCATCGATAGAAGAAAGCTTGAGTAGAGCCTTAGTGCTGTTAGAGGGCCGCCGAACAAGGACAAATGAACTAGGACAGGTGTCTTAAATGTAAAAGTGTTAGACGGCCACCAAACAAGGACAAAAATACTAGGACAGGTATCTTAAATGAAAAAGAATCTTTCAGGAAACGCGCAGGTAACTGAAGAATTGCGCACTCTTGTAAAAAATCTTATATATAGGCAATGAGAAAAGAGTGGAGAGAGCACCCCGTTTGCGGGAATTGCAGTGTAACATTTGAGTGAGCCGCGTTTTGGAGAGTGTTGTAAAAACGTGTTGTGTGAGTGTGTATGTTGTTGAGAGATAAGTCCTGCTTCGTTCTATTCTGTTCTGTACTCCGGCTAGTCGATTATTCTCACCTTATTACAGAGTTACGAATCAGTTGTATTGTGTTACGAATCTGTTCGGTAATGATTGGGTGTGTCTCTGAGTGTTATCAAGTGTAGTATGTTGTTTATCAGTTCTTCGGCGAAGCAGGGAACATGAAAGGTAGTCCCGAACTAATTGTCTGTTAGCGTTTCTGTAAGTGACCGAATTCGATACCGTAGTCTACATTTGCTGTTGATTCCGACCACGGGAAGACTAGTAGCTGTAAGGGTCTGAATGTGCGTAGGATATCGTTAGTTTATGGTTAGCCGTTTGTTATTAGGAGATTGGTTGTTCGAGTTTAATATACGATGAGTCCTCATAACCTTAAGGTATAATGTCTGGTTGGTATACCTATCTGCTCTGAAGAAGTACGTATTAGGTGACCTTGTTACTGAAGTATATTTTGCTCATAAAATAAGTAACCGGATTGCTGCCCTCAGTTCTCAAGTTCTAATGCCAGTATACTGAACAGTCTTCCGTTGTTCAGAGAGGGACACTGAGCTAAGCACGGGATAACATTTAGGATTGTGTGATAATTTGGGAAAATAGTACAGGGCCTCTGTCTAACAGACCCCTACCACTCCCAAGGACCCACGTGGTTAAAGAGAACATTTACGGTTAGGAAGGTTCGAAACCGGCTGAACTTGAAGTACTTTGAGTCTGAAGTGGAAGTAACGATCAAACGTTTAACAGTGCCAACACCTACCTTGATTTTTGAAAGTGATCCAAATGCTCATAATTTTTACTCTACGCATGCAGATAGTCCACTAGCTTACTACATGGATTCACCATAGCATAATGAGATCCATACTTATGAGAGCCCTAGTGAACCTATTTGGGAGCCAAAATGTTCGAATGTAATGTACACCAACCCTAACCTTAGGCCCCAACCAAGACCGTTGAGACCCCAAGGGACTCGAGGACCATGCCATAGATATCAGGGGGATCATTTTAGTTAGAGATTGCCTAATCCCTACACCAAGATAGCCACAAGTAGTAACCATTCAAGTATCCAATTTTCTAAATTTTGTGCTTCATCAAATGAAATAGACTCATTCTCATCACAAAGACTAGAGGCAGCCATGACAGAACAATCTAATGCAAAAGAAGCACTATGAGGGCCAGAATGAGTATGATATGATAGAGATGCATCTAATTGGCTATCATACAAAGCCTCCACTAGCTATTTTGGCATCAATATTAGCTCTCTCATCAACAAGTGCATCATGTAAACCTGCATCTGAAATGGAATGATCTACATCAGCACATGAAACCTCTAAATGCTGAGAAGTTGCTCATTAGTGTTGGATTCATGTCATGGTCCAACAAAAAGTAGCTCCATCTTCAAGTCTCAAATGGGCACAATGTGCATATATTGTTTTCTTTATCGATATACTACAAGAAAACCACGCTAGTAGCATGGATAGAATAAAGCACTTCTATACTAGCAGCCCGGGTTCGGATCCCATCGGGCGTCGTGCATGGAGAATTTTTTAATCTTGCTTTATCAAAAAGCTTTTGGCGGACACAAATTCAAAAAGCAACTATGGCGGTCGTTTTCATGATATTTGTTTTTGGAGTTTTTTCCGATAGCGATCAATTTGATTGTAGATTTATTTGGCTTGTAGTTATGCTTTTCAAGGAGTACAAACTACTATATAAGAGAGCCTTGGCTCATTGTCCAAATCACTCACTCAAACATCTCAAGTTTGAAGGTCTTCTTGAAGAGAGAGTGTTCACACACTCTTGAGGAGGTGGAGTTTCAGTGAAGGAGAGGCTACTCTCTTGGAGCAAGAAGTCTTCTACAAGGTGGTCGTAATTATCTTCTGTGATTTAACCTTATATTTTGTTTTTAGGGTCTCTCTACTGTAATCTCAAAATAAGGGTTGGTTGATTTACAATTTTGTTACACTATTTTGTGAGAATAAGGTTAGCTTTATTGCTCGTTCACTTCACACACACATAGATTATTTCAACACAATCTAAATTTTGTATCATCATCTTCTTGGATATTCTTCCATTAGTGAGTGCACCACTTTATATGGTTGAGTAGTACTCCCATGTTGTAATTTGAACATCTATTTTTAGTGAGTAAGCATCCAGCTTACGTTCCCTAATCTTGTCTCAAGATCTCTTTCTTTCTATCTCTCACTTATCATCTTAATTAATTAAGTGTATATGCTTGTTGCTCTAGCACAATGGTGAGAACCACGTTAAGAAGCTCCACCTCCTTAATGTCAATTCGCGGAAGAGATAGGAGTGATATGAAGATTGTGAATGTGAGATGTAGTGAGAGTGAAGGTGAGAAGCATAAAGATGCACACACACATACACACACACAATGGCGAGACAAGCAAGACACAATGGAAGGTAGGGAAATTGACTCTATTACTCAAGAACAATCTTACAAGCTCAAAATAGCTCTAAGATCTTCTCTACTCAAACAAGCTAACCTCAAAAATGAGATCTCTAGCTCTTTTTATAGGTTCTAGACTAGTTTTGACCAGTTTCACATCTAGTGACCGACATAGTTAAAAAATAGGTTCTAGATGCTATTTGAAAGGGTAAACGATGTCTAAAAATAACCAAAATTGGTATGCTCATTCTACCTAAGCTCCTCAAGCTCAAGGACTCTCGGCTTGCACAAAATGGAGCTATAAATTACAAAAAGGTTTCTCTATGTTACATATGGTACAAAAGTGATGAAAATCACTATTGGAGGTTTTTGAAAAGTATTTTGAAATATATTTGTTTGAAAAAATGATTCGACTGGCTCCCTCCTACTTCATTATGCTCTGTCTTTACATGCTTCCTTGACGTCTATGCCTCTGGCTACTGCCAACACCCCCCTCCCTCTCGCTTTTGTCGTCCTCGATAGAACCTTGTTGTGGGATCTGATGGATATAATTCTATAATAGGTCATGAGCGAGGGTGTGTTCTGAAATGCGGATACCTCAGGCAAGATCAGCTTCAAGCTTCTCCCAATCGATGGGCTGAGCTTCCTCTGGTGGCTAGAGTTTGTAATGTGTTGAGTATACTAGCTGTTCACAGGCAAATAATTGCAGTAGATGTGTCGGCCTGCTTATGAACACTTCTGAGTGATACTCCCAAAAACTAGTGGTGAACATTTCTTGGAAGGTCTGCTTATAGTATGCCGGTAAGTATTTGATTCGATAGTGTCAGGCATAACACACCCGGAGCGATGGTGTCATACTCATGTCATAAGCTAAATCTAGATTGCCATGCTCGAAACCCGGGGTGTTTACATGTGGTGCCTTGACTTGATGGAGGACTTTGAATACCATCTGCATCATGTCAAATATTTTGACAGTCATGTGCGCTGCTACATCGTGCATGCATTGTAAGCGAGGGAGCTAGTGGCGAATCGTTGCCATCATATAGCCGACTGTAGGGGGTCCACGGGGTGGCATGAAATAGGGATAACTGAGCCAATCCTAGCATGGCTTGTTGTTCTGTACTTTAATGGCAAATGCCTTCTAGGAACGGCGACGTGGCATGGATCCCCAACATGGGTTGTACTTCAAGTGGAGTGATGCCTTGGCCCAAGTACTCATCATCTCTGGATATTCTTCTAATAAATCCTTGTGCCAATCTGGTTGATATATTTCTCCTCGTTGTGCATCTAGTGGCAAATCTTCCGGCTCAAATTGAGTTGCGTGGGAGGGCTTCTTGCCTGTTTCCTTCTGGATGGCTAGCTGATATTCTATCATTAACATAAAATACAACTTATATTGGAGATCGTGCCCAGATATGTACCTGCGAGGGGCCAAGTGAGCAAAATACGGTGATTGTAATATTCGTTCTTCAATCATTGCCATTGCATGTAACTGTGCTTCCACACGAGCAGAGTGGGTTTTTCCAAGCTCTTCAATCGTCTTCATCCATGCGGGAGTAGGAAGTTCAAAAGTCTTCTGGCCTTCGGTCGTGACGCATCCGTTTGGGATGGGTTGGGGTTCATATGCTTCTTCAAAAGTATCCTCCACTCGGTTAGTCATTGTTTCTTCCTCTGCTGGTAGTTTTGGTGGGGAGTCTGGCCTGGGGGTGCTTCGTAGGCTGTTATTTGTGTTTAGAGAGTTACTACCTGGGCCCATAGAGCATTGAGTTCCTCGATGACTTCAATAGGTGGGGCCGTAGGAGCTGGTAGTCCTTGCTGTACAGGTGCTCTCAATTGGAGCACTTTGTAGTCTTCTTTGAGCCTCTGGAATTCTTCATGCATACTGTCATATTCCTCTAATAATCTGACATGATCTTCCAATAACATCTTCATAGATTCGGAGGGGACAGCTTTGAAGCGACTGGGGCTCAGGGGCCCATCTGGTCGATCTAGAGCAGCTTCCAAGTTCTCTCTGTTCTGTTCTTGTAGACGTTGGTTTCCTTCTTTCGCTGCTACTAAGTGTCGTCTGAGTAATCCCATGTTTCTCGTAAGCATTGCACTGCGAATAGTCTGAGCCCGCAACAACTTGTTGTGTACTCGAGCCGAGATGACTCAAGGACTTGTGCCAATGAGACTATACCTCAATTGCCACACAAGTGCATATAGTGGGTACTTTAACACACATCTAATTGTCAATCCTAAGGAACGACATACCAAGTGTATGAAGACGTGTGCACACGTGATGGAAAATGAAGTGGTTTAGCTAGCATGCATGAGAAAAGACTACTACCTCTCACACTCGCTGAAATACTGAAAGTGTTTGCCGCAAGCCTCTTACAGCAGTTTTTAGTATTTTGAGGTTTTCTCCCAGCCCAGAACTCCAAAAATAGGCAACAGGGTACTCGTTTCGAAGCTCTCGACGAGACGCATCCAACGGTGGTGGTTTCACTCAATTCTGACCACTCTGCTTCAAGTTATGGCAAAAACAGTGAATGACGAGAATCACAAATACCCGCGCCACAACTTCTCCTAGCTTGCGCACACACTACAGCAGCTCAAAACCAAGGGGAAGGGGTAGACAACAGTCCTACACATGCATTACAAGCATAACACACACATAGAAGAGCGAAATTAAGATCAAAATCAGCAAAGAAGAGGCAAACTCGAAAATTTGAAGAGCTCCTTCTTCACAATGGCAAGAGGTTTTTTACAAAGAGTCACAAAGTGACTTATATACATGAGCCCTAAGTTTGGTCCTTTCACACAAGAGACCGGCACTTTATTCACTAAAAGACTAATTTCCTACTATTTTACATGGGTAGATCTTTAATCTTCTGTGTGGATGCATCTAGAGGACTCCTCTAGTGCATTTACAAAGGAAAATATATTACAAGAGTGGTTATGATACAAAATATGATGTCCAAATCGGAAAAATTTTAGGGCCCGTCATTTTCTCTGCTTTGTGCTCTCTTTAGCTCTGCAACACTCTCCCCCTCTTTGTCTCTGTCGTCCCTTGACAGGCTTTAGCTTTTCGTCGGTTGTTTTCTTCTTTTCTCCGCACGCATCCCTTGGTCAGTTTTGTCTGTAATTAAACAGACATGCAGATTTGATGGCCTTCTTGATTCAAGCTCTACTACTCGAGAGCCTGCTGCATTTGTCTTGCCTGTTGACTTGGGTTGCCACGCACGCCACCAGTGACTAGGAATGTGCTATTCTTAGTCACCCTCTTGAACTTTTCGGCCTCTACCCCTTTCTAACTTTTGGTCCTCTGATTTGTCCTGGTTGCACACATCTGACCCTGTTGTATTGCTTTGAGGCTGTTTGCTTTTCCTTGGTGTGTGCGCCCCTGCGGGGCTCTGTGCAGAGATGGGTAATGCGCCCCTACGGGGCTTCTTGCAGAGATATGTCTTCCAATATCATGTATCTATTGCACCATCTTAGACTTTGATTTTCTTCTTCTTTTCTTTTTGCTTGATTGTCCCTCTACACGTCCCTCCTCCTGAACTCTGTCGTCCTCGACAGGCTTTTTGTGGCGACGTGTATATGTTTGTATGGCTTGTTGCTCTCTTTGATTTAGCAAATTCGCGTGACACAGCATGAATTCCTTCCATTGCTGAGACTTTACTCCGTCTTCTGGCGCCTGTCTATGATCAGCAAAGAAACTTGTTTCATAGGCCATCAGTCTTGCATTCAAATTTGAAGTCATTTTAACAAAAATTTCTGAATCAATTTCGAAGAAGCCTGTAAAGAATGCTTCTTCAAAGGTTTGCATATACGACGATGGTAGAAACATAAAGCGAGAATAATATGCCATAATAGTAAGTCGGCTCGGAATGGTAGATAAATCAAAAATTAAGGCTTCTGGACCTTGCGTAATTCCAAGAAATTCAAAAATGTGTATTTGGCATGTTGGAACACTTTTAGCACTGTTAGTAGCATGCTGAAAATTTTGTTGGTCATTTTTACCGCTAAATCTGGCACTGAAGCGTATCTGGAAATCCAAAATTCCATTGTCTTTACCATATATTCTTCGGTTGGTAGGTAATTATGTGGCGGACTAGGTAGTAAAGGGTAGTTGAGCCACTGATTATTGATATTGCCTTGGCGCTGTCCTTCCCAAAATTGCGTCCAAGATCGTCTACGGGGTACAGGACAAAAAGATGGATTGGCTTGAAGTGCATATGGTGATGCTTCCCACTGTACCCGCAACGTTGGATGTTTCTCCAAAATCTTTCGTCGCCATATCGGATCCGCCTTCTCGAACTCCTCTTGAGTGTAATTAAAAGTGTCATGCCTGAATTGAAGGTTGTGGTCCGGATCTTTATTCGTTGCAGACTTTATATAATATTGAGTTTGCTCTTTAAGTAGTCCGTATGGTACATTGAAGGGCTTCAAAATTTGTTCCAGTTGTTTATTATCTATCTGAGCTTCTTTCATGATCCTGATGATCTGATCTTCAAATTCCGCCGTGAGTTGGGACACCAGCAGTGCCCTTTCTGGTCTGCTCAGTTCTGCAATTTCTCGTGTGTTAGGTTCTAATGGAACCTTCTTTTCCGCCCTTATTGGTGAATGATAAGAGGGGGGAGAGAGAGGACGTACCTCTTCCTCCACAGTAGCCATGGTCTCTTGTATAACTACTGGTGTCCCATGTTTTGCTCCCTGCTCTAGTTGTTCCTAAAGCTGTTTGATTAAATCATCTTTTTTCTTGTGTTCCTCTTCGGCCTTAGCAATAGTTGCCTGATGTTTAATTAGTTCCTGGGCCACAATATTCATGTGCTCTGTGTCTTCCTTACACTGCCGCAGGTAGTTATTCTCTGCTTTTTTCCATTTCGTTCTGAGTGCAGCTGTGTCCTCCATGTATCTCTTTTCCCAATCGGCAATTGTCTCTTGCTCCTTGAGCTGATCTGCATACATACTCACTTTCTCTTCTAATCCCTTGATGTCTGTTTCCGGTTGTGCTTGTACTTCGACTGGTTGATCACTTAAAAGAGCAGCCATAAGCTCTATGTTTCGTTGTCTTAATGCCTCTGCTTCATCCATGTACACTTTAATCTGTGATTCCAGAATTTTGCTTCTTGATGTCATACGTGCCTTTTCAGCCTCATTTGCGTGTAGTTTTTTGGTGACTTCTTGTAGTTGTGCTTTTAATTGCTTATTTTCTGTCTCTAGCATGCTATATTTGCTTTTGATTTCTTTCAGTTCAGTTTCTTTTTGTATTACTTGTTCCTTTACTGTCTCTAGCTCAGTAGAGAGATTCTTACCCCATTTTTGAAGTTCGATTTTGTCCCGCATGGCTTGGTCATAATCTTCATCAGCATCAGCCATAAGTTGCTGTGTATCTAGGGCAGTTCTGATCATGTCCTGCACCACGGGCTTGAGCTGAGCTATATCCACATTCAGCCATGTCCTTGGTATATCCGGGGTTTCTCCTGTTTGTACATCTTTTCCTTTTTCGCTATGGATTGTTTCATTGTGTGGTTGCCTGATTTGTAGATGTACTTGCGGTTCTGCTTCATCTTCATCCATATCAATAACCTTAGTGGCAGTCCCTTGAAATGTAACATCCATGGGGGACGGTTCTGCCACCACCCTTATGGGTGTAAAGGGTTCTTCGTCTTCTTTTTGTGTTTCTTGACATTCCTGCTTTGGTGTCTTCAAGCGTAATTTTCGGGGTGGTGTGGCCTCCTTGATTTGGATGTTGGAAGTTTCATTAAGTTTTAAAGTGAGGTGACCTTCCATTTTTGCTTCCTTGCACCTGGTACCTTGATCTTCTTGTGTCCTGTGATCCTCCTGCTTGAGGTCTTTTTGCTCTTCGTTATAGTCTACCTCATTTAATTCCTCCCATCGGCCGTCATCTTTGGATTCGCTTTGAATATCTACATCCAATAACGATGTATTGGGCTCCTCTTGGCCGTCGGATCCAGAACTAGAGTTATCTAGCCCAATTTCCCGATATCTATGTACTTTGGTGAGTTTGCCTTTTGTTTCCCTAGCTTGTTCTGATTGTTGATAATGATGACCCTAGACCGATAAATTGACTTGTCCTTCTGTATAGTGATGGGTCTCTTCCAGAGCATCTGTCAAGTCTTTTGCCGTTATTTCCTTCCTTCCTTCAATAGTAGTTTTGGGAAGTACATGGATCCTCTTAGTAGTTGGTGTGTCTTCATCATTTAGCTTGACTTCCCGGAATCTTTTAGTACCTCTCATTCTAGGTTGAGAGCTCGTTTCTGCCGCTTCCACAATATTTGTGCCTTTCTTTTTCTTAGGAACTGTCGCCACTTTGGTATATTGGGCAATGACGGTTGATGATGGCATCTCTTGTAAATGTTCCCTCATTCCTAAGGCATGGTAAATCAGGATGGTTAGTGCCACACTGCCATTTAGGAACTTTTTATTCTTCCATTGCTTCTTGGCTTCGAACAATCTTTCTTGAACATAAGGAGTCAAATTGATTTGATTCCCAATTTGCTTGATGGCATGGGACAGTAATTGCACAATGATCTTTTGTGGAGCTGTGTATCGATGCATATTTGGGAAACAAAAGTGTTGGTGGATCAATCTGACCTCATCTTCTATGTCCACCCGGTTGATGTCGACGAAGGTCCGGGTCTTTGCACCTTTACTTTCTTCTTTTACTATGGTGACCCCATCCTTCTCCCATCCAAAGGCTTCCTTGATTAATTCATGAGTGAATTGAATAATCACCCATTCGCCTGTCTTATCCATTACTCTAGCTTCCAGCACCAAAGGATCATGTAGTGCTGGCTGTAGTGTATTCATGACTTGAGTGCATCTTTGAAAATCAGGCCTATAGATTTGCAGTTCAAAATATTTATGTATGCCTGCTTTCTTCATGGTTTCTTCAACAGAAGGAAGTGTATGTTGCACGCGAAAATCCTGGGACATTATTGGAAACAGATGATCTGTGTCCATGATTTTGATTGTTGCGAGGAACAGGTAGTCCCCTGCAGGCTGGTCTTCGCGGAACTAGTGTCCCTTGGCCTTTGTGATACTTTGGGGAGGAAAATCCATCACTTCCTCGGGTACAGTTGCTTCAGAATCTTCAGAAGCCATCTGCACTCAATATAGAGTATGAATTAGTGGCCATATATTATCAGAAATCCTCCTTTATTTGTTTGTCATAAGCTCGATATTGCTCCGAGTGAACGGTGTCGTCCCCTTCCCGTGTGTGTGAGAAAGGTAATACCTGGATTTTTCTCATTTTTATGTATTTTTATATTTTCATCTGAAAAGGAAAACAGAAAAGTTAATTTATAGCCGAAGCGGTTATAATTTTATTTTTATTTTTTTTTGGAGTATTTTCTTAATGTACGAGTGCTCTCCTATTTCCCAAGAGGAAAATGTGCATGACTATCCTGAAATAGAAGAAGGATGTGCCGAATGCTTGGCCTTGTGATGTGGCCTTATCATGCATACTTTGGGTCTCGAAGGCTCCATATGTGTGCAATTGGAAGTATTTGGTTGATGCAAGCTGTTTGTTTTGTCCTTCGGTATCCAAATTTGCTTCATTGTGCCGGGCTTCGTTGTATGTTGCCCACTTCCACTGAATGTGGCTCTTTTCTTCTTGTTGTAGGTCTGGTTTATCTGATTTGTGAATCTCGGAATGGCTCGGGTTGCCCTTGCAGACTCCTTCTTTCTTCAGTAACTCTTTTTCTGTGGCTGTTTTGCCTCTGGACCACATTGGTTCTTCTTGTTTTGGGGATCATCCTTTCAGTTTGGTTTCTTTGTTGTGCATGACTTAGGAATCCAGATTTGCAAACGATCCTGCTGAGCGGCTACTACTTTCTTTGGGATCCATATTGTAGC
The DNA here is from genome assembly GCA_020310875.1 of Ceratopteris richardii. Taxonomy (NCBI): domain Eukaryota; kingdom Viridiplantae; phylum Streptophyta; class Polypodiopsida; order Polypodiales; family Pteridaceae; genus Ceratopteris; species Ceratopteris richardii. The sequence continues at coordinate 151,014,163 of CM035428.1, forward strand.
AATTCGTCGGTGACTTCGTTGTTCATAGTGAGTTGATTTCTCCTTTGATTGTTTGTTCTGATGTCGGTTGTGCTTCTTGTTGGTGCAGACCAATCACCAATTGAAGGCTTGGAAGGTTAAAGAGTGAAGGAAGGATCAACTATTGAAGCTTGGAAGAAAGACACATTCAGAGTATATGAGAAGTGTACACATATGTACATTAGTCTAGTCATAGTGACTTAGATCTTTGTTTGAGTAAGAATCTTGTACAAATTATCTATAAATACTTTTGGAAAATGTCGGGCAAATAGAGCAGAAGAAGATTAGAGAATAGGGAGAGAGAAGTTAGTGTCATTAGACACATTGAAAGTGAGTGAATCATCCATCCTCACTTGTATGTAAATTTTCTGAAGAAATCGAGAAACTTGCGCCCGATGTTTCTGCGTCTGCTCCGTCTGTGTTTGATCAATTGAGAAATCCTTTTGAGGATATCTAAGTTTTTAGTTAATGAGTCTCGGACCTGAGTTTCAGAGTCTAATTGAAAACAGGCTAGGAGAATTGTAAGTAGGAACATTCATATGTGTTGAATGTTCACAGTTCTCTGAAACTGGCGCACATTTCGAGTTGAAAGAAATGAGTAGTGCTCAGTGCACAGTGTAAAGTTTTACACATATGATAGCTCAAAATCTAAGTTGAGAGATAAGCTATCTACAGCTAAAAGCATTTTGTAAAACGGGTTCGACATTGTGAGAACCAAAGTTAAGAAGTTAGGGGTGTCAAATCGACTTCTCAGAAGTGCAGATTTGGACATAGGTAACTTGTGAAATTGATTTCTCAAGTTATACTAAACCTTTTTGAGAACTTTAACTTGGAGAAGATGCGCAATCTCTAGGAGATGATTCGTACAAAGTTTCATCAAAAACTTTACACGTTTGATAGGTCAATGTAAAGAAATAGTGCAGCAGACTTTTCTGTGTTTTATCTTCTTCACAGATTTTCTCAATTTTGATAATTTGGAGATTGGACCTCTAATTTAGTGAAGGTTTTGACTTACTCTTGGTATAGAGGTGCTCTAATCACAAGAGTAGGTTGTTCTTTTGGAGATTAACACTCTCCATCAGTGGTATCAGAGCAGGAGACATCAAATCAAGGAAAGGAGGATCCCGACTGCTGCAGATTCAAGAAATTCAACACTTGAAGAACTAAGAAGTGAAAGCTTGGAGTCAAAAGCCTGAGGAGAAGACTATTCGACATCAAGAAAGGCAAAAGGAGTTTAATTCGAAGTAAAGGTACATACATTGTTTGTAAAGCTTGAAGATTTCAATACACAGGTGGATACAAGATGGGAGATGCTCTACAGATAGAGAAATTGGATAGGGAAAACTATCCTGCATGGTCAATGAGGATGGAAGCTCATCTTATGAGCAAAGATTTAATTGGTTACATCACAGGAGAAGAAGAGAAGCCAGAGTTCAGAGATCCTAGTGTTCCAACTAGGGAAGAGTTAGCAGATCTGAAAAATTGGATGAAGAAAGATGCTCAAGCTAGGAGCATTATCTATATGGGAGTCAATGATTACTTGTTACCTCATATTAGAGGTCTTGAAAGTGCAACTGACATATGGAATGCTTTGGAGGAGCATTTCCAGAACACTACAAAGTCAAGGAAGGCATCCTTATGGGCAGAGTTTACTACCTTCAAGAAGAAGGCTTCTCAATCTATTTCTGACTATGTGACAAGGATGAAAGATATTGCAGATGCTTTAGGAGCTGTTGATGAAGACATTGAGGAAGATAAATTGGTAAGGCAAATCCTTACAGGGTTGAGAGGTGATGACAAATGGAAGCCATTTATTTTGTCTACAGAATTATCACTTGACCATTTCACTCCTGATTTAAATCAATTGTTAGGTCATATGCTAACATTTGAGCAGGATGTTAAAGGAGATGGTGACAAGAGTATAGGTCATGCAATGTACTCAAAGGACAAGAAGAAGAATAGCAAAGGAAAGCAACAAGTAAATGAAGATGAAGGAACAACTACTCAAGCCAACTTCCTAAGAGGAAGAGGAGGTGGCAAAGGTAGAGGAAGAGGCAGGAACAATAAAGATGGAGGCAAAGCTTGCTGGATTTGTGGTAAGACAAATCACTTAGCTAATGATTGTTGGCATAATAATCAGAATAATGGTGGATATAATCAAAATTATAATTCAAGAGGAAGAGGTGGCAGAAATCAAAGAGGTAATTACAGAGGTAGAGGTGGAAGGAATTACTTTGGAAGAAATGCAGGTAGAGGATTCCAAAGTCAACAATACAACAACACCTACTACAATTATGCTTCAGATCAAAAGGAAGATTCAACATTGATAATGAATGCAACTTGTGAAAGGCAGAATGAAGATCAAAGAGTCTTCTACATTGACTCAGGGTGTAGCAATCACCTGAGTGGTAACATATCTTTGATGACTGATTTGGAGAGTAAAGTTTTTAATCATGTTGTTCAAACAGGTGACAACACAAAGCACAATGTGAAGTCAATTGGATCAGTGAAGGCCAAGGATGGAAGCACCTTATTGAGTAAGGTTTTGTATGTTCCTACAATCCCTAAGAATTTGATAAGTGTAGGTCAAATTGTTGAAAAGGGATATGAAGTAAGGTTCACTAATGATGGAGTATATGTGGAAGACCCTAGCCAAGGGTATAAACAGATTGTTTCAGGAAAAAAGGAAGGAAGATTATTTACATTGAAAATTCAAGGCAACATTGGTCATGCTATGTTCACATATGGAGGACATAAGATCTCTGAGTTAGATCTTTGGCACAAGAGGCTTGGACATTTCAATGAAAGAGGTATTAAAGATATGGTTAACAATGGTTCAGTGCTTGGATTGCCTAATGTTGCAGGTCAACATATGACATACAAATGTGAGGCATGTCAATTAGGTAAGGCTCATAAACATTCATATTCCAAGCATGGTTTTATGTACTCAGAGAAGCTTGAGTTGGTACACACAGATGTGTGGGGACCATCAAAAGATTTCAGTATAAATGGATCAAGGTATTATGTGATCTATGTTGATGATGCTACTAGATGGATCACTATCTATGTGATCAAAGATAAGTCAGAAGTGTTTAATACATTTAAACACTATCATGCATATGCAGAAAGAATTACAGGTCATAAGTTGAAAAGACTAAGGTCAGATGGAGGGGGAGAGTATTTCTCTAATGAGTTCAGTGATTAGTTATGGAATGCAGGTATAAAAAGGGAAGTTACTTGCAGGTACTCTCCTCAACAAAATGGTGTTGCAGAAAGGAGAAATAGAACAATTGTTGAGTTTGCAAGATCCATGATGAAGGAGAAAAATTGTCCTAATTATTTGTGGGCTGAGGCTGTAAATACAGCCACTTACTTGGTCAATAGGCTACCATGTAAAGCCTTGCAGGGTATGACACCATATGAGGCTTGGTGGGGTAAAAGACCTACCTTGGATCATTGCAGAGTTTTTGGGTGTGTGGCATATGCATATGTGCCATCACAATTAAGACACAAGTTGGAGCCTAAAGCTGAAAAATATGTTTTCATTGGCTATGATGATAAGCAGATGGGCTATAGATTGTGGAGTCCATCTATAAAGCAATTTATGGTTTCTAAAGATGTTACATTTGATGAACAAAGCACTTGGTATGCAGGTACAATCAACATCAATACAGGTGATGAAGAAGAAGTGAGTCAAAGAAAAGGTAAATCAAAAGTTCAGATATTTGATGAGCAAGAGAATAATGAAGTGCAGGTTGAAGTGGAAGAGACACCAAGATTTGATCCTGAATGTGAAGAGCCAGAAACCTCAAGGAGTGGAGAACTCAGAAGGTCATCAAGAAATAGGTGGCAACCTATAAGGTATAGTTATGATACTTCATTTCTAGCCACAAAAGATTATGCTTATATGGTGAATACAGATGAAGACCCTTCTACATATGAAGAGGCAAAAGGTAAGGAAAAATGGGAGAGTGCTATGCAGGAGGAATATGATGCACTATTGGAAAATCAAACTTGGGATTTGGTTCCAAAACCAAATAGTCAGAAGATTATTGGATGCAAGTGGGTCTACAAGACAAAAAGGTTTGCAGATGGAAGTGTGTCTAGATACAAAGCTAGAATTGTTGTCAAAGGCTTTGCTCAAACATATGGTATTGATTATGATGAGACCTATAGTCCTGTGGCAAAGATGACAACCATAAGGACACTTATTGCTATTGCTGCATGTAAAGGTTGGAAGCTATGTCAACTTGATGTGAAGAATGATTTTTTGAATGGTTACATTTCAGATGATGTATTCATGGAGCAACCTCAAGGGTTCAGAGATATAAAGTATCCAGATCATGTGTGTAAGCTCAAGAGAGCTTTGTATGGCTTGAAGCAGGCCCCAAGGGCATGGAACTATAGACTTGTGAAGTTCCTAAAGGAACTTGGTTTTCAGGTGTCTAAAGCAGATAGTAGCTTGCTTGTCAAAGCAAGTGAAAATGGTTTCATATACATGTGCATATATGTTGATGATATAATTCTTACAGGTACAGATGAAGAAGGAATACAAAGACTCAAGAGGCAAATGGAAAAGGAGTTCAAGATAAGTGACTTGGGAGACTTGTCATATTTCTTGGGCATGGAGATTACATATACTCAACATGGAGTATTTGTGACCCAAGAAAGGTATTTGAAGAACTTGTTAATCAAGTTTAAAATGGATGATTGCAGGGTAGCACCTACACCATTGGAGGTGAATCACAAATTGAGTAAGTATGGAGGTGAAGAATTCAAGGACATGAGACAATATCAGAGTTTGGTTGGTAGCCTTATCTATGCTACTCTAACTAGACCTGATTTATCATATGCAGTAGGGGTTTTGTCTCAATTTATGCATTGCCCAAGGAAAGAACATTGGATTGCAGGACAAAGGGTGTTGAGGTACATTAAGGGTACACTCAATGAAGGTTTGTATTATGGGTTTACCTCAGATACAAATATCAAAATTTATAGTGATGCAGATTGGGCAGGTAATCCAGATGATAGAAGATCAACCTATGGATACATGTGTTATGTGGGAGATAAGTTAATCTCATGGTGTTCTAAGAAGCAACATACAGTTGCTTTGTCTTCTACAGAAGCAGAATATAAAGGCATGGTTGAAGCTGCAAAGGAAGTAATTTGGGTCAAGACATTGATGAAGAGTCTTGACATTGTGCATGGGGTACCAATTATATATGGAGATAACATGAGTTCATTGTATTTAGCTGCTAATCCTGTTTTTCATGCCAGGACCAAACACATTGAGATTCAGTATCACTTTCTAAGAGAGAAGGTGATGGATAAAGAGATTGAAGTAATCCATACTTCAACAAAAGACCAGATAGCTGATATGCTTACAAAAGGCTTGGATGGACCAAAGTTACAAAGGTTCAAAGACATGGCAGGTATAAAGAAGATAGTGAAGACCTCAATTGATGATTGAGGGGGAGCTGTTGGTGCAGACCAATCACCAATTGAAGGCTTGGAAGGTTAAAGAGTGAAGGAAGGATCAACTATTGAAGCTTGGAAGAAAGACACATTCAGAGTATATGAGAAGTGTACACATATGTACATTAGTCTAGTCATAGTGACTTAGATCTTTGTTTGAGTAAGAATCTTGTACAAATTATCTATAAATACTTTTGGAAAATGTCGGGCAAATAGAGCAGAAGAAGATTAGAGAATAGGGAGAGAGAAGTTAGTGTCATTAGACACATTGAAAGTGAGTGAATCATCCATCCTCACTTGTATGTAAATTTTCTGAAGAAATCGAGAAACTTGCGCCCGATGTTTCTGCGTCTGCTCCGTCTGTGTTTGATCAATTGAGAAATCCTTTTGAGGATATCTAAGTTGTTAGTTAATGAGTCTGTGACCTGAGTTTCAGAGTCTAATTGAAAACAGGCTAGGAGAATTGTAAGTAGGAACATTCATATGTGTTGAATGTTCACAGTTCTCTGAAACTGGCGCACATTTTGAGTTGAAAGAAATGAGTAGTGCTCAGTGCACAGTGTAAAGTTTTACACATATGATAGCTCAAAATCTAAGTTGAGAGATAAGCTATCTACAGCTAAAAGCATTTTGTAAAACGGGTTCGACATTATGAGAACCAAAGTTAAGAAGTTAGGGGTGTCAAATCGACTTCTCAGAAGTGCAGATTTGGACATAGGTAACTTGTGAAATTGATTTCTCAAGTTATACTAAACCTTTTTGAGAACTTTAACTTGGAGAAGATGCGCAATCTCTAGGAGATGATTCGTACAAAGTTTCATAAAAAACTTTACACGTTTGATAGGTCAATGTAAAGAAATAGTGCAGCAGACTTTTCTGTGTTTTATCTTCTTCACAGATTTTCTCAATTTTGATAATTTGGAGATTGGACCTCTAATTTAGTGAAGGTTTTGACTTACTCTTGGTATAGAGGTGCTCTAATCACAAGAGTAGGTTGTTCTTTTGGAGATTAACACTCTCCATCACTTCTGTCGTCGAAGATACTCCTCTACTTGATCTTTCTTTATCCACGCTTGATTAGAGTAAGGAATAGGGTATATTTTAATGGTTACAGATTTTGAATTACTCAGAGGACTAGTCTCTCTAATGCATGGTGCTTTGGTGAGGTTGGTTTCAGCTGGATTGACACTCTCAAGACTTGCTAGACTAGAACATGGTGTGCAAGCAGAATTCAATGTGTCCGCACATATAGTACTCGATGAAGGTGTCTCTATAGTGCTAGTGATCATACATTCAGGACTTTGTTCATTAGAATGAACTGTTTGCTCCATGCTTACGGATTTGATTGGTCGTTCGTCTAGCAGACTGAATACTTCACGAGGTCCTATCCTGGCTGAGATGTATCCTAACGCCAATTGAATGGCCACCTCGTATTCGTAAATCCAGTCTTGGCCTAACACTACCTCCTCAAGTAAATCTAGATCATGACACACTAATAGCTTTTGTTCCATAGTGTTGTTGCCAAGATGTAAAGGTAAGGTGATCTCACCTATGCATTGAGTAATTGTTCCTCCTATTCCTATCAATTGTGCCATCGATGGGCGTACTGCCTCCTTGAGTTTTTGGGTCAAAGAAAGCTTGATACAGCTCACAACTGCTCCTGTGTCAATGAGAGCATCCACCAAGTGGTACTCCGTTTTACCTGCTCCCAAATTTAAATATGGTTGTGTTCTCTGCGATCCTAGGTTTTGGGTGGCTCTAAAATTAGCCATTGGGATGAGTTCTTCTCCTAGCTGATATCTCTCATCTCGCTCTCTCATCCACTCTTTCCGTTTCTTTATTCTTTCCAATGCTTCCTGTCTCGCTTCCTCTCGTATTCTCTCTTCTTCTTTTTTTCTATTTTGGGCACCTACCAATCGTGCTAGCATTTGATCAGTCAAGGGCTCCATGAATCGTCTTACTCTACATCCACTGATGTAGTTGGGAAGAATGTCTCCGTCTAGTGTGGCGAGATTGACTACACCACTAGTAGAGATTCGATTTATGATCAAGGGTCCGTATCCGCATTTTTGTAGCTTCTTTGCATGTTGTTTTAGGGTGTACACTAGGACTAAGTCGCCTTCTTTAAGTCCCTTGTCTTTTATATGTGCATCATAATATGCCTTTTGTCTCCGTTTAGCAGCATAAATGCCTGCTACTGCTTGCAATCTAGTCTCATGTAACTTCTCAATTTGATCTAGTTGTTGGGATAATTCATGACCGTTCCACTCATATTGCTGGGCCACTTTCAATGTAGGCACTAAGAAGTCAATTGGCAAAATTGCATTTTGCCCATACACTAAATTGAAAGGTGTGGTTCCAATGGCCGTTTTATATGCAACTCGGAATGCCCAAATTGCATGATGCAATTGTTTGTCCCAATCCGATCTTCCATTATTGACAAGCTTAGTCAGCACCGTGCATAGCACTTTGTTAGAGCTCTCAGCCTGTCCATTGGCTTGGGGATGGTATGGTGCTGATTTTTTATGAATCACCAAGAACTCGTTCATTAATGACTCAATTACCTCATTGAGGAAGTGCGTTCCTCGATCGCTAACAATCTCAATAGGCAAGCCAAAGCGGGTGAAGATATGCTCAAAGAGAAATTTTGCGGTAGTTTGAGCATCATTCTTCCTAGTGGCTCTTGCTTCTACCCATTTAGTTAAGTAGTCCGTGGCTACTATGATGTACTCCGCATGTGATCCTTTGGCAGGTGGATTGATAGGTCCAATGAAGTCTATCCCCCATTTTGTGAAGGCTCTCGAGCATATCATTGGTCTTAATGGCATGTCATCTCTCCGAATTGGGTATTTAGTTCTCTGACAAGTCTCACAACTTCGTACATACGTTTCAGCATCCATATGTAGAGTTGGCCACCACAAGCCCGCAAAGAGAATCATTTTAACGGTTCTTTCAGCCGAAAAATGACCTCCTGCAGCACCTGCATGTGCCATTTCTAATATGGGTAGATATTCTCCTTCATGCACACATAATCTTAGTTGGTTATCCTTCCCTCGTTTGAACAATTGTTTTCCTATGAGAATGTAGTCCTTGCTCATTTCCTCTAAGGATCGCTTTCTTGCCAAGCTAGTTCCTAATTCATGTTCTTGAGTTTTTAAGAATTTCACTAATGTTGTACTCCAACTGGGTGCTATGGTCGAAAAAGGTAGAGACATATGATCTTCGGGAACCGTCTCTCGGCATTCTGCACAATTACTTACATGGTCGTGAACACTCTTGGGCATGTCAGGCCAATATACTCCTAATCTTTTCAGTTCTCGGATAGTTCCATGAATCCCTTTGTGTGTTCTCCATTTGTTCACATGGGCTTGCTCAATTAGCTGCGTTTGTTCATCCTCATCAACACATCTGAGTAACACTCCGTTGGGTTCCATGTAGTATACACTTCCTGACACAATGTGTAAATTCCTCGATTGAAGAATTTCTTTTTTGCTATTCCTATTAATTGAGTGTTGAGGCCCATGAGTGAGTATGGGGATCAATTTCTCAGCCCACTTTGGGCAAACTTCTAGGTTAAAAAGGTAAGTATCTGGCAGATCATCGGGCACTCCACTCGGTGGCTCTCCGTGTGTTAGCCTCGAAAGGTGGTCTGCTCTCACATGTGTGTTCCCCTTTTTCACTATTACTTCGAAGTCAAACTCCATTAGTAGTAGAAACCATCTTACCAACCTTCTCGTGTTACAAGGTTTATTGACTAAGTACAACAAAGCTAGATGGTCTATGAAGAATTTGAACTTGTTGGCTAAAAGATAATGTCTGAATTTCTTCACGGCATATACCATTCCGAAGCCCTCTCGTTCCGTAGTGGTATAATTTCTTTCGGCTTGATTCAATTGTCTACTCGCATAAGCAATTGGATGATCAAGCTTGCCTTCATCAGCCGGCTGGGCTAAGATGCATCCAATGGCATAGTTAGAAGCGTCAACATGAATATGAAAAGGCTTGCTCCAATTGGGTGATTTCAGAATTGGGGCAGTACTAAGTCTTTTTTTCAACTCTGTGAATGCCTTTTCGCACTCTTTTGTCCAAGTAAATTGAGTCAAGAGACTATACAAGGGTCTTGCTATTATGGCATACATGTGAATGAACCTACGGTAGTATCCACAATGTCCCATAAAAGCTTGCACTTCCTTTGATCTGTTGAGATTCCATTCTTAGAGACAATATGTCCTAAGATTTTCCCTTGTCTAACCATGAAGACACATTTTTCAGGATTGAGACATACTCGATATTGTCGACATTTGGCAAAAATCTTTTCTAGTTCAGGGATGTGCTCTGATCGTATAGCTGAATATGTACAAAGATCATCCACGTATACCTCCATACTTTTTCTCAGAAATTCCTTGAACACATGACACATCAATCTTTGGAAGGTAGCTGGGGCATTCGTTAAACCAAAAGGCATGACTCTAAAGGCGTATACTCCCCATTTAGTTGCGAACGCTGTTTTATGTTGGTCCTCAGGAGCAATGGCTACCTGATTATACCCTGAAAAGCCATCCAAAAAGCTATATACTTCCTTCCCTGCTACCCTTTCCAAGAGATGATCAGTGATTGGTAAAGGATAATTGTCCCTTATGGTTGCGGCATTTACTTTCTTCAAATTGATACACACTCTTAACTTTCCATTCTTTTTTGGTACAACCACCAGAGGTGACACCCATTCCGTGTGCTCAATTTCATAGATGAATCCAGCATCTAGCAACTTGTCTATTTCTTCCTTTATTTTGGCTGAATACACATCATTGTAAGTATATGGTCTTTGTTTAGAAGGTTTGGCTTCGGATGTCATGGGGATTCTATGCGCACATATAGATGGATCTACTCCCTTCAAGTCCTTATAAGTCCAAGCAAAGACATCCCGGTATTCTCTTATGAGACGAATTAACTCCTGTTCTTCCTCTAATGAGACATCCTGTCCTATGAAAGTACATCGTTCCTCTCCTTCTTCTACAGTTACAACTATCTTCTTGGTTTGTTCCTTATTATCATATGCTATTCTAGGCTGTGCTTCTCTTTTCTGCATTTGAATAGCAGTTTTTCTCTCCTCCACTTCATATTTTTTAAAATGAGCTGGTACCTCAAATTGGTCTTGGGGTTTGTTTTCTTCATCTTCTGATTCCCTTTCCACTTCTAATTCCCCTTTCTGTGTGAGTTCCTGGTGTTTTCCATTGGCGGTGATATTTATGTTGGTGGTACTATTCCCTAGATCCATGGGTTCAGGCTCCATTTCAATGCTCTCGTAGTCCTCCTTCCAGTCTTTCTGGATCACTTCTCCTTCTTCAACCTCCTGAAGGACTACCATATACAGGCTAACATCATAACCCTCCTCATCGATACATTCGTTCATGGTCACTACTTCTTCGTTTACACAGACATCGAGGGTCGCTAAAATTTCCATCCAACCGTGAGGTTCAAATTCTTCATCCGGAACACTTGTGGCATATAAGCTGGATCTGGTACAGACCTCGCTATTCCGTGTTTTTGCTGCCATCCTTTTCTTCTCTCCTCTTCCTTCTTTGCAGCTTGACATATCCATAGATGAGTGTCCTCGTTCATCCAGGATTGATCACTAGAACCTGCACTATGAATCGATTGATCGTCTTCCTCCTTATGAATTTGATTCCATTGTAGAGGTGGAACGTCTTGATAAGTGTACGTATGTAGGTTTATTCTAGTGGTGGTTCCTGCGTGTTGTAAGTGTACCACGTCTTTTCCCCAATCTTGTACGACCTTTAGCTGTCTCATGAAAGGCCTTCCCAGGATCATTTCATAATTGCTTGGCCTTTCAAAGTGACATATTGCTAAAGTGTGTTCGAATTCCACTCCACACGTAGTGAAGACTACTCATTCCAACAATCCTAAGGGTCTCTCCGTATGACCATCTGCCATTTGTATTTTCATGCGTGTTGGTCTTAATGCTGGTTTTCCCCATTTCTCCCAAATTTCTTTGGTAGCAATACCAACACCAGCTCCTGAATCTAGTATGGCTTTGGTAGTGTAACCCCTATAAGTAATTGGAAGGCAGGTATTTCCTTCATCTCCCTCACTAAAGTCTCCTACTTTATCCACTGGAATTCTCACTGTGTTTACTTCATCTATATCTCGTTCTTTTCCTCCTTGACCTCCCATTGATTGATTAATTTTGATCAGGTGGGGTGGAAGGGTAGCTTGGTTGTTCATATTCCTGAGAGAAAATATGGCCTTTAGAAAACTGAAATTCATTTGAGAAAGCATCCGGCATTTCAAAATCAAACGTTGTATCTATGGGTTCCACTTCCAGGTTAGGTATTGGAAAAGAAAATGCATCCGCACCAATAGTAGTGGGAATTTCTGCTGCAGTGGTGGTAGGTTCCTGAACGGTGGTTGCCTGGGAGGTGACTACACTGGTAGTGCCTTCGGTAATGATATGTCGTGATAGGCGTATGCGAATAGGTTGTATCACTGCAATGGGTTCCGTAGGAGATTGTTCTGGAGAGGGTTGAGGAGAAGGGAACTCTGGAACTTGAAGGCATGGAATGGTTCCTCGCATGCGCTTTCCTGCTCGTCCCTTGCTGGACTTTCTGGCTTTCTTGGTTGTCCCTTTAAATGCCTTTAACCCTTCACTTGTCATCACATGCTCTATTGGCAAATCATATGCCAAACACATATACACGATTCTCGTGAGAGCGCAACATCCATGGATTATCTTCTTCCTTTCCCATCTGTGTTGTGCTAAGTATAGCTGATCAATTATCCAACTGACCAGATCAACTATTTGTGGCCCAATACAAGCTAAATATAAACCAAACCAAATGCATTTGTGGGGCATGGTGAATCGATCCTGAGCTGGAAATGCGAAATGTTGCATACAGATTCTTAGTGGCTTAGAGAGCTCAGGTGTGATTGCCGAAATATCTTCCCATTTTGTAACATCTCCACGCTTCATAGGCTCTAGAATTAGCCTTTCTCACTCTGTCCACGTGTGAGCTCCATGTATCTTGATTGCAGCTCTAATTAAATCTTTAGAAAGGTAAAATTTCTTAAATGGTGAGTCATTTACCAAAGACGGCAAAATGAATGTGCCGAGTAGATCCTTGTTCTCAGAAGCTGTCAAAGTGGTTACTAGATAATATCATCTGTAGAAATCAGGTTTAGGTAATGGATCACTGAAGTATTCAGTGAAGCCAGCTCTCACCCAAACATGCTTCAGGTCTTTTGTGTTCTGTAGTGCTTCAAACTCTCTTGAGAAAAACTGGTACTTGGGCCTGCTAAACCTTGGAACTAATGAGAGTTGTGATGAACCCTTTTAGTATATCCCCTAGGAGGATCGTCAATTGGCATAGGTCTTGGAAATCCTTGAAATTATGGCGGTTGAGCCATAGGATGTGGTTCAGCTAGTAATTCGCCAATATTTGCCATGGGTACACTGGGGCCAGCTTCAGATGGTCCTTGTGCCTGCATGATGAGTGATGCGAGTGCGTAGAAGATCTGCTACAAAAGATTAACACATTAGTATGGAAATTAATCATGATCCCATTAAAGTGAGACCGCAATCCCTTTCCATAACCGATGTGTAACCCGTGTAGCCGAGTGTTGTGATGTGGTTTATGGAATGATGTTTTGCAAAACTAATGCAGGTCTCTAGACACATACATGCTTCAGATGATGCATACATTTCTTGATGAGATGTTATTACAAGTGGTGTTGGGTTATGGTGTGTGGATTTGTACAAGGTTCAGTTATGAATGAGGTATTACAAGGATGGTGTTTAGTCGGGGTGGGAGTAATGTTAGATAAGGGGGTCGGAGAAGTCATCTAGATACGTTTCGGTATCCACTTCCTAAGAGTTTCTGAGCGGGTGGAATGTTTCTACTGAGGGACAAAAGGTGATATCGGATGTGGTGGTATTGAAGGGTGAAGAGATTTTTGAGGGTTATATATTACATGGCTTGAGGGTTGAGCTATAATACATTGTTTGGGTACCCAAATCTGAATGGGTGTGGGTCGATTCGTTAGGCGATCCAAATTTGTCGAATGTTTGTACTCGTAAAAGAAGGTTGAAAAGGCTTTGGATACTGCTTCTGATTCTCCTGTAACCTCTTCTTGCCAATGTCTGCATTGTTGAATTCTGCTGGTGTGCTCTATCCTTTTGGCACCCATATTTGTCTCGTGACTCTTGCTTTGTGATATTGACACTGCTGCTCTCTTTGTGTCGTCTGATATGGTTGTCGGTCTGGGTTCCTCCATTGTAGATGACTTCCTTTGTGGTTGAGGTTGAGAGGTCGGATGGACACTCTGCTTTGGAAAAGAAGGGAGGTCCAACACTTGCGAAACCTACCCATTAGGAAGTGCTCCGTTTTGTATCAAAAATCTAGGCCAGTCTGTAGTAAGTGTGGAAGGATGGGCACTACAGGGTGTTTTGCCCATGTGGCTGCTGATGCAGTCCACCTGACCGTTGATTGTCCCCATTTGTCCATTGTTGGAAGACCAGGAGAAAATCTGTTAGGTTCACTCCAATCTGGTGTGAGAGACATGTGATATACACACAACTTGTACACATCTGCTTCCATAGAAGGCCAATATACTCCTAGTCTATGTAGAGTCTGCAATGTACGATATTTTGAGTGATGTTGCTTTAATACACCTACATGTGCTAATTGCAACCAATTTGCATGTTCTGACTCATCTACACAACAAGCAAGAATCTTTTGATTATCGTGTTTATATATACTTCCTGCTATGATTTGGTATCTTTGAAACTTGGTAATCTCTCCTTCCTTGATCCTTATCCTAGGATTCTTGGGTCCGTATTGTTGGTGCATGACAATCATCAATTGAAGAATTATGGAGGAATGAAGACAAGGAGTCAAGAAGAAAACAAAGTTAGGTGATTGAAGGAAGGAGATATTCAGAAAATCCAAAGATATGTACACATATGTACATTAGCTGACTTATATCTTTGTTTAGTCATACACTTGTATATATTCATCTATAAATATGTTGGAAAATGTCGGGCATATAGAAGAGCAGAAGAGATTTGAGAATAGGGAGAGAGAAATTAGTGTCATTAGACACATGAAGAGTGAGTGAATTGTCCATCCTCACTTAGATGTAAATTTTCTGAGAAATCGAGAATTTTTGCGCCCGATATTTTGCTGTCTGCTCCTTCTCTGCTTAATCTTTTGAGAAATCCTTTTGCACGTATCTAAGTTCATAGCTAATCTATCTATGGCTAGAATTTGAGAGGTTAATTGTAATCAGGATGTGAGAATTTTGATTAGGAACATTTATATGTAAGAATGTTCTAACAGTCGAGAAATCTGGCGCACATTTCATCTTCAATGAAATGATCATTGCTCAGTCTACAGTGTAAAGTTTTACACAAGTGAGGGCTCAAAATCTAAGTTGGAAGGTAAGCCATCTATGGCTAGAAGATCTTGATCAAACGGGTTCAGAGTTGGGAGAACCAGTGCTAAGAAGTTGCAGGTGTCAAAGTCGCCATTGCAGAGAAGCACTTTCAGACATAGGTAAAGTGTTTCACACATTTCTCAGTGTGTACTTAATCTTTTTGAAAGATTTAACTTGGCAAAGTTGCGCAACCTTAAGGAGAAGTGTTGTGCAAAGTTTTATCAAAAACTTTACAGGATTGATTAGTCAATGAGTGACTAATCTGCAGCAGATTTTCCTGAGAAGTTGATTTTTCAGAACTTTCAATTTTTCTGATAATTTGGTGAAGATTCTCTAAATTAGGTGGAGTCTAAAGTTGATCTTGATATAGAGGTGATCTAAATTCAAGGTCAACTTATTCTTTTGGAGATTAACACTCTCCATCTGTGGTATCAGAGCAGGTTGTGTCAAAATTGAAGTGAAGAAGACTCCGACTATTGCAGAAGTACAAAACTTTACATCTTGAAGGTGCAGAAGGGTAAAGGTTGAAGAAAGATCAAAGGAAGACATACAAAGAGCATCAAAAGGATCAGAAGGAGCAACATTCGAAGTAAAGGTACACTTATTATCTGTAAAGGTTAAAGATTTGAAGCTACAGGTGAAGTAAAGATGGGAGATAGTCTCCAAATTGAAAAGTTGGATAGAGAGAACTATCCTGCATGGTCTATGAGGATGGAAGCTCACCTTATGAGCAAAGATCTGATAGGATACATCACAGGAGATGAAGAAAAGCCAGAATTCAGAGATCCTAGTGTTCCAACTAGGGAGGAGCTTGCAGATTTGAAGAATTGGATGAAGAAGGATGCTCAAGCAAGAAGCATCATCTACATGGCAGTCAATGACTATTTGCTTCCTCACATTAGAGGACTTGAAAGTGCTTGTGACATTTGGAATGCTTTGGAAGAGCATTTCCAAAATACAACCAAATCAAGGAAGGCTTCACTATGGGCAGAGTTTACTACCTTCAAGAAGAAGGCCTCACAATCAATTTCTGATTATGTGACAAAGATGAAGGACATTGCAGATTCTCTAGGTGCAGTGGATGAAGATATTGAAGAAGACAAATTGGTAAGACAAATACTCACAGGGCTAAGAGGAGATGAGAAATGGAAGCCTTTCATTTTATCTACAGAACTTTCATTAGATCACTTTACTCCTGATTTGAATCAATTGTTAGGTCATATGCTAACTTTTGAGAATGATATCAAAGGAGATGTTGATAAGAGTGCAGGTCATGCAATGTATTCTAAAGACAAGAAGAAAGCCAACAAAGGGAAGCAACAATCAAGTGAAGAAGAAGGTACTTCAAACCAAGCAAACTTCATAAGAGGAAGAGGAAATGGCAGAAGTAGAGGAAGAGGCAGAAACAACAAAGAGAATGCAAGAGCTTGTTGGATATGTGGTAAGACCAATCATCTATCTCATGATTGTTGGCATAATAATCAAAACAATGGTAATTATCAGAACTTTAATCAAAGAGGAAGAGGAGGTAGATTTCAGAGAGGAAATTTCAGAGGTAGAGGTGGTAGGAATTCTTTTGGAAGAGGTGGAGGAAGAAGCTTCCAAAATCAATCCTATAATAGCACCTACTACAACTATGCATCAGATCAAAAGGAGGATTCGACTCTCATTATGAATACATGTGAAACTTCACATGAGGACATGAGAGTGTTTTATATTGATTCAGGATGTAGTAATCATTTGAGTGGAAATATTGCTTTGATGACTGACCTAGATCATAATGCAATTAATCATACAGTGCAGACAGGTGATAATACAAAGCATAAGGTAAAGTCAATTGGTTCAGTCAAGGCTAAGGATGGGAGCACTCTTCTGAGTAAGGTACTTTATGTTCCCACAATTCCAAAGAATTTGATCAGTGTAGGTCAAATTGTGGAAAAAGGTTATGAGGTAAGGTTCACAAATGATGGAGTTTATGTGGAAGACCCTAGTCAAGGGTATAAACAAGTTATTGCAGGAAAGAAAGAAGGAAGGCTTTTCACATTGAAGGTACAAGGAAATGTTGGACATGCTATGTTCACATATGGAGAGCAGAAGGTGTCAGAATTGGATCTTTGGCACAAAAGACTTGGACACTTTAATGAAAGAGGTATCAAAGAAATGATTAACAATGATTCAGTACTTGGAATGCCTAACATTGCAGGTCAACACATGACATACAGATGTGAGGCATGTCAATTAGGTAAGGCTCATAAGCAATCCTATTCCAAGCATGGATTTATGTATTCAGAAAGACTTGAGTTGGTGCATACAGATGTGTGGGGTCCTTCAAAGGACTTTAGTATAAATGGTTCAAGATATTATGTCATATATGTTGATGATGCTACCAGGTGGATCACAATTTATGTGATTAAGGAAAAGTCAGAAGTGTTTAATACATTTAAACACTATCATGCATATGCAGAAAGGATTACAGGTCAAAAATTGAAGAGACTAAGGTCAGATGGAGGGGGAGAGTATTTTTCAAATGAGTTCAATGATTATTTGTGGAATGCAGGTATAAAGAGAGAAGTTACTTGCAGGTACTCTCCTCAACAAAATGGGGTAGCAGAAAGAAGAAATAGGACTCTTGTTGAGTTTGCAAGGTCCATGATGAAAGAGAAGAATTGCCCAAATTATTTGTGGGCTGAGGCTGTTAATACAGCTACATATTTGGTTAATAGATTGCCTTGTAAAGCTTTGCAGGGTATGACACCATATGAAGCTTGGTGGGGTAAGAAACCTACCTTGGATCATTGCAGAATATTTGGATGCTTGGCATATGCATATGTGCCATCTCAATTGAGGCATAAGTTGGAGCCTAAGGCAGAAAAGTATGTATTCATTGGTTATGATGATAAGCAAATGGGATACAGGTTGTGGAGTCCATCCACAAAGCAATTTATTGTATCCAAGGATGTTACATTTGATGAGCAAGGTACTTGGTATGCAGGTAAATATAATGTACATACAGATGATGAAGAAGTTGTGGATCAAAGGAAAGGTAAAGCAAAGGTTCAATTACTTGATGAAAGTGAGAGTAATGAAGTGCAGATTGAAGTTGAAGAGAGGCCAAGGTTTGATCCAGAATGTGATGAACCAGAGACCTCAAGAAGTGCAGAAGTTAGGAGATCATCTAGGCACAAATGGCAACCTACAAGGTATAGCTATGACACTTCATTCTTGACTACTAAAGATTATGCTTATTTGGTAAAAGCAGATGAAGACCCTTCTACATATGAAGAAGCCAAAGGGAAGAAGAATTGGGAAGATGCTATGCAAGAGGAGTATGATGCATTGATAGAGAATCAAACATGGGATTTGGTTCCTAAACCTAATAGTCAAAAGATTATTGGATGTAAGTGGGTTTACAAAACAAAGAGATTTGCAGATGGAAGTGTGTCTAGGTACAAAGCTAGACTTGTTGTGAAAGGGTATGCACAGACATATGGAGTGGACTATGATGAGACTTATAGTCCTGTGGCAAAGATGACAACC
The DNA here is from genome assembly GCA_020310875.1 of Ceratopteris richardii. NCBI lineage: Eukaryota > Viridiplantae > Streptophyta > Polypodiopsida > Polypodiales > Pteridaceae > Ceratopteris > Ceratopteris richardii. Next base: position 151,032,643 of record CM035428.1, read on the forward strand.
ATCAGGACACTCATTGCAATTGCTGCTTGTAAAGGTTGGAAGTTGTCTCAATTAGATGTTAAAAATGCTTTCTTGAATGGTTACATTTCAGATGAAGTCTACATGGAGCAACCAGATGGGTTCAAAGATCAAGTGAGTCCAAATTATGTGTGTAAGCTCAAGAGAGCTTTGTATGGGTTGAAGCAAGCCCCAAGGGCTTGGAATTATAGGCTTGTAAAATTCTTGAATGATCTTGGTTTTCAAGCATCAAAGGCAGATAGTAGCTTGCTAGTCAAAGCAAGTGAAGATGGGTTCATTTATGTGTGTATTTATGTTGATGACATAATACTTACAGGAATAGATGATAAGGGGATACAAATGATCAAAAAGCAGATGGAGAAAGAGTTCAAAATCAGTGATTTGGGGAACCTATCATTCTTCTTGGGAATGGAGATCTCTTATACTCAACATGGAGTATATGTGACCCAAGAAAGGTATCTTAAAAATTTGCTAACCAAATTTAAAATGGAAGATTGCAGGGTTGCACCTACACCTTTGGAAGTGAACCATAAATTGTCTAGGTTTGGAGGAGAAGAGTTCAGAGATATGAAACTCTATCAAAGTTTGGTTGGTAGCTTGATTTATGCTACATTGACAAGGCCTGATCTATCATATGCAGTTGGTGTGCTTTCACAATTCATGCATTGTCCTAGAAAGGAACATTGGATTGCAGGACAAAGAGTACTTAGGTACATCAAGGGTACACTCAGAGAAGGGTTGTACTATGGGTTTACTTCAGATACAAGAATCAAGATATATAGTGATGCAGATTGGGTAGGTAATGTGGATGATAGAAGATCAACACATGGATACTTGTGCTATGTAGGAGACAAATTGATTTCATGGTGTTCCAAGAAGCAACATACAGTTGCTTTGTCATCTACAGAGGCAGAATATAAAGGTATGGTGGAAGCTGCAAAAGAGGTAATATGGCTAAAGACACTTTTGAAAGTTTTTGATGTGATTCAGAGTACTCCTATTATTTGTGGAGACAATATGAGTTCATTATACTTGGCAGCTAATCCTGTATTTCATGCTAGAACTAAGCATATTGAAATACAGTATCATTTTCTGAGAGAGAAGGTCATTGAGAAGGAGATTGAAGTCATACACACTCCCACAAAAGATCAAGTTGCAGATATGATGACAAAAAGTCTAGATGGACTAAAACTACAAAGATTCAAGGATATGGCAGGAATCAAGAAGATAGAGAAGAACCTCAATTAATGATTGAGGGGGAGCTGTTGGTGCATGACAATCATCAATTGAAGAATTATGGAGGAATGAAGACAAGGAGTCAAGAAGAAAACAAAGTTAGGTGATTGAAGGAAGGAGATATTCAGAAAATCCAAAGATATGTACACATATGTACATTAGCTGACTTATATCTTTGTTTAGTCATACACTTGTATATATTCATCTATAAATATGTTGGAAAATGTCGGGCATATAGAAGAGCAGAAGAGATTTGAGAATAGGGAGAGAGAAATTAGTGTCATTAGACACATGAAGAGTGAGTGAATTGTCCATCCTCACTTAGATGTAAATTTTCTGAGAAATCGAGAATTTTTGCGCCCGATATTTTGCTGTCTGCTCCTTCTGTGCTTAATCTTTTGAGAAATCCTTTTGCACGTATCTAAGTTCATAGCTAATCTATCTATGGCTAGAATTTGAGAGGTTAATTGTAATCAGGATGTGAGAATTTTGATTAGGAACATTTATATGTAAGAATGTTCTAACAGTCGAGAAATCTGGCGCACATTTCATCTTCAATGAAATGATCATTGCTCAGTCTACAGTGTAAAGTTTTACACAAGTGAGGGCTCAAAATCTAAGTTGGAAGGTAAGCCATCTATGGCTAGAAGATCTTGATCAAACGGGTTCAGAGTTGGGAGAACCAGTGCTAAGAAGTTGCAGGTGTCAAAGTCGCCATTGCAGAGAAGCACTTTCAGACATAGGTAAAGTGTTTCACACATTTCTCAGTGTGTACTTAATCTTTTTGAAAGATTTAACTTGGCAAAGTTGCGCAACCTTAAGGCGAAGTGTTGTGCAAAGTTTTATCAAAAACTTTACAGGATTGATTAGTCAATGAGTGACTAATCTGCAGCAGATTTTCCTGAGAAGTTGATTTTTCAGAACTTTCAATTTTTCTGATAATTTGGTGAAGATTCTCTAAATTAGGTGGAGTCTAAAGTTGATCTTGATATAGAGGTGATCTAAATTCAAGGTCAACTTATTCTTTTGGAGATTAACACTCTCCATCACGTATGTGAGAATAGGGACTATCGGCTTAGCCCATTCTGGTATTATCTCAAGATTAAACAAATATGCATCGGGTAATTCATCCGCTATTCCTTGAGAAGCTTCTCCTGAGGTTAATCTTGAAAGGTGGTCAGCTCTAAGATGGGTCTTTCCTTTCCGGACTACTACTTCAAAGTCATTCTCCATGAGTAATAGAAACCAACGTATCAATCATCCTGTGTTACAAGGCTTATTGACAAAGTACAGTAATGCTTGATGTTCTGTAAAGAATTTGAACTTATTTGCCAACAAATAGTGTCTGAATTTCTTCACTGCGTAGATCATTCCTAATCCTTCTCGTTTCGTAGTGGTGTAATTTATTTCTGCTGCGTTCAACTGTCTGTTGCGTAGGCTATAGGGAGATCTATCTTACCTTCATGCTAACACACATCCTATGGCATAGTTGGATGCATCCACATGTACATGGAATGGCTTACTCCAATCTGGGGTTGTTAATATAGGTGCTGAGCACAAACATCGTTTAAGTTCATTGAATGAATTCTCACTCATCTGTCCATTCAAACTTAGTCAAAAGAGAGTACATAGGCTTGGCTATGATCGCATACATGTGTATGAATCGTCTGGAATAACCGCAATGACCCATAAATGCCTGTACCTCTTTTATGTTATTTGGTCTAGGTAGATCTGCAATTACCTTCACTTTTTCCTCATCCGTAGAGATTCCATTCTTTGACACAATGTGTCCTAGGATTTTGCCTTGTCTAACCATGAAAACTGTTGGAGACCTTTTAATCTCACTTTGTGCAACTATATTGAGCATTAGTTCTTCAAAAGAACTGTTAGAGTTCTAATTTGATCACTTAGATCAAACCTGTGTCAGAACCTATCTTCCAAAAATGAAAACTTCGACATAGTCAACTTCTCAAGTTGATTTCTCATAGCACAGATCCCGTTTGCTAAATGCTTTTAGCCATAGCTTCCTTATCTTCTAACTTAGATTTTGAGTGCTCACTTATTAAAAACTTTACACTGTGCACTGAGATCTAAGCAAAACATTGACACGAAAAAGTGTGCGACTCTGAGAAGTCTTTCTGCAAACTTTACATACAAATGTTCCTATTGATCATACTCATAGCATGAAAGGAATTAGATCATTAAACTTTGAACATAGCTTCATTAACTTCCAAATTAGATGTGTACAAAAGGATTTCTGATCCACATGATCACACTGAGAGAAATCTGAGAAAGACCCGATGCTAACTCATAAAGATCACTCTCTACACATCTACCTTAATTACACTTGGCTTCTAATGACTCTCTCATGTATTTATTTACATCATTGACTTATATACATATGGTTCTAGACTTATCCTATGTCTATTACATTATTCCTTATCATCTAAGGATTATATATACTCAAATTACAAGAATTTCCAAGTATAATAAAGATATGTATACAAGCTTCACTTCTGAGATCTTTTCACTTTCTCGAGTGAGAAAGTTTGAATCATTGAAGCCATATTTTGTTAAGAGATTGAAAGACAGATTCACATGTTGCTGCATTTATCACGTTCAAATGTATACCTCAAGGATGCAATCAATCTCCTACATCAATCAAGCTCGGTCGTGCATAGTTGTCTTTGTAAATGTGATTGTTCTATTTGTCAAGTGGGGGAGACATCAAGGTGCAATGCTTCAGCAACTACATTTCGATCGATTAACAGCATTATAGAGAGTATTCTATGTCCATGTCAAAATGATACCACATTCCACCAGTACAAATGTGTGATGGGTGAGTGCTCTGATTGTGGAGTAGGACATTTTAAGTGGTGTCCAAGAGAGACTAGCATTGAGGAATATCATATTCCTGTAAAGATCTTTGAAGATGTCGAGTCAATGTATGAAGGGAAAGTTCATAAAAGGAAAGAATTGATAAAGAGGGAGATGAGTCCTAAAGTTGTAACAGGATTATTTGAGAAAACTCTAAAGAAATTTATCAAGCACAATTTCATTTATTTATGGCAAGCAAATGAGTTCAAGATGTGTGTCTCTGAATTCCCAGGCGATGTTGTGGTTTCAGTGGTTGATTTTGCATAAAACTATACATTCCGCGAGCAAAATGAAATACAATCTATTCACCTTGCTGATGTTGCCAGATACATGTTGCAAAAATTCAAGAGATGTAGAGGGTTCAAAAACATTGTAGTGAGGTGTCTTCTTGCTATCAAGACAACCCCTCCTGAGGATTTTCAACTGTCTAAACATCTGTATAATACCTCCCCCAACCAATGGAGGGATTCATTACTTAAGTTGTACTCTAGTTCCAGATTTGACATGATTTTCTCATGTACATGAGCTTGTGTATCAGGAACCTTTGTATCTCTCTGACTTGTATCCTGCCTAGATGTATGTCCCCTGCTCCAATAGTATTTGCTGAGTATTTATTGTAATCTGGGACCCTTGTGTGGGATCCTACCCTCTGTACACTTACACATACCATCATTAATCTAATCTTCTTGTTGTCTTTAAAAAAAAGGTGGAGTGCTTATTTGTATTTGGTGAGGATTTGCCCCTAGCACAGTTTGTAACTCTTGTATATTAATATTCATTTTTTTTGTTCTCTCAAAAAAAAAGAGTGTGGCTCAGTTCAGTTGGATTGGCTCTTCGCCTCTTGAGGCGGGAGCGAGGATCCAATCCCTGGCTACAACAAGACACTATGTAACTCGTTTAACCCTTACTTTGTGGGATACGGGGGGTCCCATGGGTACTATGCATGTTCACTTGTACAGTTGCAATTTCAAAATTAAAGTCCGGGGGAGTAGGCTTAGGCTGAACCTCTAAAAGGAAAAAAGAAAAGTGTGGCAGCTTACCCCCCTGAGAACAAAACACGCACTCCTGAAACAGATGAATTGATGTGCGGGTGGAAGCATGATTTTGGAAGGAAATGCCATTTATGTTCCATTGGAATAGTTTGAATCCACCCATAGACTTAAAAGTTTTTTTTATGGAAAACGGAGATTAAATTAAATTTAGGAAATATTGTACAACTATGCAGGGGGCAGGCCCTCTTGGGACAATAAATCTTAGAGAGAGTGACTCTCCATTATTGGTATCTAACATTACATATGATTTTTTAATACATGGCTTGATGCATAGGAGCATCAGAGATACTAGAAAGGTAGGCCTACCCAGCAAACTTCATTTCTTTCCAACTGTTGTAAATTTGATTCCTACTACCATCTCCAAAGCATCTTTTATTTCTTCCAACCCAGATTTTCCATAATATTTGTGCTCTCCATGTGTGCTCTCCATAATATTTGTAGTGGTTGCACTTCTCCATGGCTTTCAAGAGCAACTCCCTCTGATCCATAAGCACATGTTTACAACCAAGAGATAAATCAGCAATGTCATTAATGAAGAAAATCCACAATAACCTGCTGTCACTCTAGCACAATGGTGAGTACCAACGTGAGAAGATTCACCTCATAATTGTCAATCCGTGGAGACGTGAGGACTAGTATGAAGACTATGAGCAAGTGAAGGCACAAGTGTGTGAGTGAGAAGCACACAAGCATGCACACACATACACACACACGCGCACACAAGGCAAGAACAAGGAGAGGAACAATGGAGTTCTTTGCATTAGTCAAAATGTCTCTTACATAAGCTCAATTCACAAACAATCTAACCCCCAAAAATGAGCTCTCTAGCTCTTTTTATAGTTTTCTAACTAGCTTTGGTCTTGTCCAGACCTAGTGTCCGGCCTAGTTAAAAATTAGGTTCTAGAGTCTATTTGAGGGCTCAAACGAAGTCTAAAAATTATGAAAATTGGTACGATGGTACTTCTAATACTCCTCAAGCTCGAGGACTCCTCGGCTTGAACAAAATGGAGTTACTAAAAATAGATAATGGTATTTACAATGGTTTTTAGTGATGAAAATCACTATTTTTGTAGGGGATTCTTCTGAAAATTTGACATACACTTCTTGGAGCTCCCTACTTCCCTACTTGCTCCCTTTCCTTGTGTGTCCACCTTTTGATGTGCTTCCATGCTTTTTCCTTGACTTTGAGCTTCAACACTCCCCCCCCTCTCGAGTCTGTCATCCCTGACAGACCCTTGTTGGAAGGGTTGTTCTATGTAGTGCTTTGAGAGGTGGTGTCCATCCGTTGTATGAGCTGGTTCCTTGGATTCCAGCAAGAATGTGTCATTGTGAGCTTTCAAAACTGCAAGTTGCTCAAAAGAGGTTGTCAAGAGTGATTTGGAGCAACTACTGGCTTCAATTTGCTTCCGAGATATGGATGTTGTTCCCATGACGTCCGCTAGCTCTTCCAAAGATGATGTTGAGAGCAGTCATGCCAACTACTCATAACCCATAATGAATGATGGGTAAGTGTGTTCGTGCCTGGGTTAAAAAAAGTATGTGCATTGTGCAAGGCCTGGTAATGTAGCCCTACGCATGCTTACTTGGAAAATGCATTGGAAGAAGTATGGTGCAAAAATTGCGGGTCTTGAGCTAAGTGCTCAAGGGTATGCTGACGAAGAGGTTTCCTAAACTATCATGGTTATGGTGTTTCCAGAGTAAAGATACTTACCATGGAGAAGGTTGATGGATGTTTGTCTCTTCGTGTTGTACACTCGGCCTTTGGGATGGAACATTGTTGATGAATGTCCATGTTGATTGTCCACTGATGAGATCTTTTGAGTGGTGGATCCTCTCTCCTCTTCTCAAAGCAACATTTGTCAAATAGTGAGAATTGAATTGCTTGATATTCCTTGGCAAGCAACATCGGGTAACTACATCAAGCTGAGTTTCACATATTCTCTTTAGCTCACCATATGCAGGAGTCTTCTCCTCCAGAACTACCTTTTGCAGATATCTCCTTGGATGCTCTGGTACATGAAGTAGTTAAGCATCACTCAAGTTGCGGACCTTCAAGCTCTTCATTCCTACCATGGTAAGAGAAAATCATAGTTGTAGATGCCATGTTCATGCCAAATGCTTGTCATCTACCAGATAAGGCAGCAATAATCTCACTACTGGCCGAGACACACTTCTATCCAAATTGATAAATGCCTAGTAATCAACAGTTCCACCTTCAACTAAGCATGAATCATTCATGTTTCATAAGCCAAACCTGGGAACAAGCTCTCTCCCGCTTTTCTTTCTCCCTTTTTTTTTTTTTTTTTTTTTTGAGGAAAAGGATATCACAAAACAAGAACACAAAAGTTAGTATCAATAGAAATATTTGACATATGTCACTGTGCTCTTGTGCGTGGGATTCTCAAGTGTGTCTATGCACGGCCGTGTAATGTGGCCCTATATTAATGCATACTTTGGAAATGCATGACCTGAATGGTGCAAAAGACAGGGTTGTGCAAGGAGCAAAGGTTGTTGCTCGTTCGAGGCTTTCGATGTCATTTGTGGAGGTTGATGGCGACCTTAGTGGAGGTATCCATTGAGTCTCGAACTGATGTAATCCTCCTTATTGGAGTCCATTTTAGAACATCATTTGGCACTGTAGAGGTCACTTCAGGCGTCTTTCTCTTTGGATGCTTTCTGAACTGTGGTATCCAGTGTGGTTGACGCTTTGGTTCGGTGGAGACTACTTGCACTTTTGGCTTCCAAACCCATATCCTTTTTGCATGTCTTCCTACTAATGTTGAAGAGCTGATTTGATCTTCCTTTGGTCTCTGTACGTGGTTCTTACCCTTTTCTCTTTTTGGCTTCTTTGTTGAAACCTTTTGCATGTGGGAGAACAAAGGTTGTTGTGGATGTAGGAGCTTCTTAGGTACCCACATCTGTAATTGCCCTTGTTGAGCTGCAGCTAACTTCTTAGGCACCCAAACTCATTGGATACCTTGTGATTGAGCTTGTCTGAGCTGCTTCCTTCGTCTTCTGGCCTGGTTGGTTTGCATGGATGGAATTTGTGGGGGCAAGGTTGGTGGTTGCTCTCCTTTGCGTACCCATATCTGCTTCATCGGTTGAGTTGTTCTGCTTCGCGCGTTCTTTTGGTCTCTCGTCCGAAGAGTCTTTAGTGATTGATCTGCCCTTAGTTGCTGCCTCCTTCTGGCCTTTGGAAAAAAGGGAGTTCCATTGTGGTTCTGACTCTTTGTTTGAGATCTTCATTCTTCTGCATCACATAGCCTTGGACAAGAACAGCATGGTCAACTTCATGTGCACCCCTGGAGGGACCAGGAGTCTGTGCCTTTCCTAGTTCCTTGAGTGCTCCATTATCTAACTCTACTGTAATTCGACTATGATTGACCCATACCTGAAGAAGTCCACTTCTTAGGTTTAAGTTGACTGCTTGGTCATAGATCCAGTCTTGACTCAAGACAAGAGGTTCAGTGAGATCCTCATCTTGACACACTAGTACTTTAACTGTCATTGCCTCATCATGAATGTAGAGGGGAAGTTCCACCTCACCCATGCAAGGGGTTTCCACGCCTCCCAATCCGATGAGATATGCTTCCACCGGATTGACAGTTAACTGCAACTCTTGACAGTAAGACAATTTAACAGCACTAGTGGCTGCACCTGAGTCAATCAAGGCTCTTACGGTCCTTGCACTCTGTCCTTGTCCTATATCTAGGGTTATGAAAGGACGTCGATCAATTATCCTATGCGAGCTTGTTCCTGCGACTTCACACATGGCCATAGGATATCCTTGATCTACATAGTCATTCGTTCTAGGCTGATCTCTACCTTGCCTTCGTAACTTCATCCTTCTGATGCCTTCTAAAGCTTCTGCTTGAGCTTCTTCTCGAATTCGCTTTTCTTCCTCTTTGCGTTTCTTAGCAGTGTTGAGTCGGCTGAGCATTTCCTCCGTGAGGGGTTCCTGATACAACTTGACTCTGCAACCGCTAATATAGTTTTGGAGAATATCACCCTCTAACGTGGCTAGTTGTACTGCTCCACTCGTGGAGATCCTATTGATGATCATAGGTCCGTAGCCTCTCTTTTCTAGCTTCCTTGCGTGTTGTTTCAGTGTATAGACTAAAACTAGATCTCCTGCTTTCAAGCCCTTATCCTTCACATGGGCATCAAAGTATGCCTTCTGTCTCTTCTTAGCTGCATATATTCCTGCAGCTGCTCTCAGTCTTGTTTCTCCTAATCGTTCAAGGTCAAAGATCCTAGAGGAGAGCTCATGACCTGTCCATTCGTGCACTTGTGCTACTCTCAATGTAGGAATCAAGAAGTCCAAGGGTAGCACAGCGTTTTGGCCAAATACCATCTGAAAGGGGGTGGCTTGGAGTACCGTTTTGTAGGCAACTCGGTATGCCCAAACAGCATGGTGTAGCTGTTTGTCCCAATCAGAGCGTTTCGTGTTCACTAATTTTGTCAGTACATTGCATAAGATCTTATTAGTGCTCTCAGCTTGTCCATTAGCTTGAGGGTGATAGGGGGCAGACTTCTTGTGTATTACCAAGAATTCTTGGAGTAGATTTTCAATCACTTCGTTCAAGAAATGAGTGCCTCTATCACTTACAAGCTCTATAGGTAGCCCATATCTTGTGAATACATTCTCAAACAAGAATTTAGCAGTTGTCTGAGCGTCATTCTTTGTCGTAGCTTTTACCTCTACCCACTTAGTTAGATAGTCTGTTGCAACAATGATGTATTCTGCATGAGAACCCTTAGCTGGGGGATTAATAGGACCTACGAAGTCTATTCCCCACTTAGAGAACGCACGTCCACCCATCATAGGTTTTAGTGGCATCTCATCTTTGCGTATAGGATACTGAGTCCTCTGACAGATATCACACCGTTTCACATAGGTATGTGCATCCATGTGAAGGGTAGGCCACCAGAAGCCCGCAAATAGTATTGCCTTGATCACCCGATCCGGTCCAAAGTGTCCTCCTGCTACACCTTGGTGAGCAGTTTCTAAGATCTTAAGATATTCACTTTCATGGACACATAGCCTCAAGTAACCATCTTTACCACGCTTATATAGATTATCACCAATGAGTGAGTAATCCAGGGCTTCTTGTTCTAAACTCCTTTTCCTAGCCAGAGTCATGTCTGGAGGGAATGTGTTTGTCCTCAGGAAGGATACTAGAGGTTCGCTCCAATCTGGCACAATGGATACTTGATAAAGAGTGGCGTGTTCCACTGGTGGTTTAGTGCGACAGATTGGGCATTCCTTGCACAACTTTTGGACATCCGCTTCCATAGTCTTCCAATGCACTCCGAGTCTCTTTAGAGTCTGTAAAGTTCGTTGCTTTGAGTAGTGTTGCTCTAACGCACCTACATGTGCTAATTGCAACCATTTAGCGTACTCATCCTCTTCTACGCAACAAGCCAAGATCCCTTGATCTGTGTGCTTGTACATACTTCCTGCCATGATGTGGTACTTTTGGGCTTTTACAACCTCTCTATTCCGTGTGTTTACCACTGGATGGTTAGGCCCGTATGTCAATACTGGTACCAACGGCTTAGCCCACTGCGGCACCACTTCCAAATTAAACAAGTAAGCATCAGGAAGGTCATCTGATACTCCTTGTGGGGCTTCTCCCGATGTGAGCCTAGAAAGATGATCAGCTCTCAAATGAGTCCTACCTTTCCTTACCACAACTTCAAAGTCATATTCCATGAGCAAGAGAAACCATCTCACTAGTCTTCCTGTATTGCATGGTTTGTTTACGAGATATAGCAATGGCTGATGATCAGTAAAAAATTTAAACTTATTTGCAAGCAAATAGTGTCTAAATTTCTTAACTGCATATACCATGCCTAATCCTTCTCGCTCTGTAGTGGTGTAATTCCGTTCAGCCGCATTCAATTGTCTACTGGCATAGGCAATTGGAAGATCCATATTACCTTCACCAGTAGGTTGTGCAAACACACATCCAATAGCATAATTGGATGCATCCACATGAACATGGAAAGGCTTATTCCAATCTGGTGTGGTCACGATTGGTGCTGAACATAATCTTCGTTTAAGCTCTTGGAAGGAATTCTCACATTCATCCGTCCACTCAAAGTTAGTCAGAAGTCCGTACATGGGCTTTGCAATGACAGCATACATGTGTATAAATCGTCGGTAATAACCACAATGCCCCATGAAAGCCTGTACTTCCTTGACATTCTTTGGCCTAGGTAGCTCTGCTATAGCTCTCACTTTCTCTTCATCAGTAGATATGCCATTCTTTGACACTATGTGTCCTAGAATCTTGCCTTGCCTTACCATAAAAATGCACTTTTCTGGGTTCAGGCAGACTTGATATTCTCTACATTTGTCAAAGATTTGTCTGAGTTCAGGAATATGGGTTTGCCTAATGTTGGAATGGGCACAAAGATCATCAACATAGACTTCTAAATTCTTCCTCAGGAACTCCTTAAACACATGGCACATTAGTCTCTGGAAGGTGGCTGGTGTGTTGGTAAGCCCAAATGGCATTACTCTAAAAGCAAAAATGCCCCATTCTGTGGCAAAGGCTGTCTTATGCTGATCCTCTGGAGCTATGGCTACTTGATTGTAACCCGAAAATCCATCAAGGAAGCTGTACACTTCCTTGCCTGCCACTCTTTCTAAGAGATGTTCTGTGATGGGAAGCGGATAGTTATCTCGAATAGTGGCTGCATTAACCTTTTTCAAGTTAATGCATACGCGCAGCTTTCCATTCTTCTTGGGCACCACTACGATGGGGGATACCCATTCAGTGTGCTCAATTTCATAGATAAATCGAGCTTCAACCAGTCTATCTATCTCTTCTTTGATCTTAGCAGCGTAATTATCGTTATATGTATAGGGCTTTTGCTTAGAGGGTTTAGCATCTGAGGTCATGGGGATAGTGTGTGAGCATATATCAGGGTCAACACCTTTCAAATCCTTGTAACTCCAAGCGAATACATCTTTGTATTCTCTTAGCAAGGCTATCAACGCATGCTCTTCTTCCTCTGTTAGGTCATGGCCTATGTACGTGCATCTCTCCTCTCCTTCTTCTAGGGCCACTACTATTTTCTTGGTGGTTTCTTTGTTATCATAGGCCTCTCCTGATTGTGCCTCTCGTTTAGGCATTCTTATCATGACCCTCCTGTCATCTATCTCATACTTCTTAAAATTTTCCGGAACCTCAAACAACGATTCTTCCTCTTCTGGTGAGACTTCTTTCTTCTTTCGTTTCTTCCCTTCTTCCTTCGGGGTCACATGTGTTGCTAATCTTACATCATTTGTAAGCTCTCCATGTCTCTGGGGTTGAAATTCTACTTCATGGAAGTATTCTTCATCTGATGCAAATGGTGGGTCCATAATGATTGACTCTAGATCGGAGTCACTTGCATCCTCAAATGCATCAGGGCTAGGTTCGCATTCTTCTAGAACTGCCTCTCCCATGATTGGCTCTATGGAGAAGACTGAAATGTCATAGCCATCCTCATCACAGTGGGGTGTCCATTGTTCCTCATTGATGGCTACATCCATGGTTACTAAAATTTCTGCCCAGCCGTGAGGTTCAAATTCTTCGTCTGGGAAAACTACAGGTGCATAGGCTGGGTCTTGGATTAATCTATGGGTTTCTTTTGCACCTACCTCTCTGGCTTTTTCTCTCTTCTCTTCGTCCACTGCTACTTTGCACATCCATAAGTGGGTGTCTTCATGCATCCATGAGGATCCTGAGCCTATGGAATGCACGAATTCCGTATCATCTTTGGCTCTATGGATGGGATTCCATTGGATAGGAGGGACATCTCTATGAGAGTAATCCTTGAGATTGACTTTGGTCGTAACACCTAAGTGCTGCAGGTACAAAGAATTGGTTCCCCAGTCCTGTACCACTTGCAACTGTCGCATAAATGGTCTTCCCAAAATCATCTCGTAGGCATGATTTTTGCTAAAGTCACATATAGCAAATGTATGCTCAAACTCGACACCACAGGTGGTGAGAGTTATTCCTTCTAGCAATCCTAAGGGTCTCTCTATGTGACCATCGGCCATTTGCAATTTCATCCTCGTGGGCCTGAGTGCCGGCTTGCCCCAACGCTTCCATAGGGAAGTGGTGGCAATTGCAACTCCTGCACCTGAGTCCAAAATTGCCTTGGTGGTGTACTCCTGGTAGGTGATGGGAAGATAGGTGTTCCCTTCTTCGCCTTCACACATATCTCCTATCTTATCCAAGGGAATTTCTGGCACCGTCCTATGGGATCCTACCTGGGAACAAGGTTTGGCTATTTCTAGTACTTGTTTGGCGACATGTTTCCATAATTCAGGTCTAACCTTGAGTAGCTCTTCTAACTTGAGATTGCACTGCACGTTAGTGTTCTTCACTACCTCTGTGTTCCTAGGTATGACTGAATCTTCGTTTCTTACCATGACTGTAGGTGCTCTCATACAGGTGGACGTTGCTTCCCATGGGCCTGTGAAGTGGGGTAGCTCTTGTATGGAATTAGACTCAAAGTCCAATCTCTCGTGAGACTGAGTACTCTCATGTTCCCCGTAAATAGATGGGATGTCTTGTGGGAATTGGTCGTGTGCATCATCCACAAGTTCAAAGGGAGGGGCGACTTCACTTTCGTTATCCCATTTGTCTTCTTGAATCTCTCGTAGGAAGTCTGGTGCAAGCCTATTCATAGAAGAAGAAATGTCTGGCTCCGTAGAATTAGGCACATAAGCAACCTGGAAAGGAGGGCTTATTCTATCGTTGGCTCTCTCCTCGTTCTCATAGATGGCTGGAGCACAAGCTTCCTGGGGAGGATTACTTATTCTATTACTTTTCCGAACAGGCTCATACGCTCCTTGAGAAGGAATGTAGGCAACCTGTGGAGGTACGTAAGCTTTCGAGGGAGGCTCATCTGCCTTTTGGGGGGAAAGATAAGCTTCTTGAGGAGGCACATGGGCTTCCTGAAGAGGCTGGCTTATCCGTTCTCTTGCCCTTTCCTTTCTTTGAGGGGCAGGTTCCTTTTCTGATTGTGCAATTAGCCTCTCTATTCTTTCTAGCAGTCCATCAAAGTGTAACTGCGTCTTAGCTGAGCTAGAGATGTTAAAGAGGCGGCTAGCCTCGAACATGGCTTGAGCCAATTCCACCATCTTAGCACAAATTTTAGTTTGTTCAAGCTCTAGCTCGGCTCTAGGGTAGCATTTTTCATGATCGGTTATGGTTGGCCCTTCTTGGATTCTGGCCTGATATGCTTTAAGCATCATGTTTAGGTCCTCGGGAGTGGGATCTGCTAGGACTGATCCTACTTTGGGGGGTGGTGGAGTCGTATGAGGCGGGTTGGAAGGTGGTGGGTCGGATGGAGATGGGGATGGTGGTGGTGGAGTCGTGTGAGAGGGAGTTTGAGTTGTGAGTTTGGTTATTCTAGCTCTTGTTTCTCTTACGCTTTCCTCAAGTTCACTCATCTTCTTTGCCCATTGCCTTTTCATTCTTTCCCGACTATCTTTCCAAGCTCTAGTCCTTTTCTTGGTTATGCTCTCAGTTTCACTAGCCTCTGGGCCCTTTTCCTGGCTTGCCCCTTGGTTTTGCTGCAATGCCTGAGCTCTAGTGACTACCTGTACTGGTGCAGTGGAAGTGTGTGTACTCAAGCCACAATGACTCAAGGACTTGTACCAATGAGACTATACCTCAATTGCCATACAAGTGCATATAGTGGAGTTCTTTTCACACATTTAAATGTCAATCCTAAGGAGGGACTTACCAAGTGTATGAAGACATGTGCACACGTGATAGAGAATGAAGTGGGTTAACTATCCACACAAGAGAAAAGACTAATTCTACCCACACCTACTGAAATACTGGAAGTGTTGCAGCAAGCCTCTTTTCAGCAGTTTTGGTATTTTGAGGTTTTCCCCCAGCCCATAACTCCGAATATAGGCAATAGGGTACTCGTTTCGAAGCTCTCGGCGAGACGAATCCAATAGTGGTGGTTTCGCTCAATTCTGACCACTCTGCTTCAAGTTATGGCAAAAACAGTGAATTACGGGAATCACAAACACCCGCGTTTTTGCTTCTCCTAGCTCACGCACGCACTACAGCAGCTCAAATCAAGGGGGAAGAGGTAGACAACAGTCCTACACTTGCAATTCAAGCATCACACACACATACAAGAGCAAAACGAAGATCAAAATCAGCAAGAAAGAGGCAAACTCGAAAATTCAGAAGTGCTCCTTCTTCACAATGACCAGAAGTCCTTTACAATGAGTCACTTTTGACTTATATACTAGTGCCCTAAGTTTGGTCCTTTCATACAAGAGACCGGCACTTTATTCACTAAAAGATTAATTTCCTACTATGGTACATGGGTAAATCACTAATCTTCTGTGGGGATGCACTTAGAGGACTCCTCTAGTGCATTTACAACGGAAAATATATACAAGGGTGGTTATGATACAAAAGTTGTGTGTCCAAATCGGAAAAATTTTGGGGCGGCTCTTTTTTCTCTGCTTTCTGTGCGCTTTAGCTCTGCAACACTCTCCCCCTCTTCGTCTCTGTCGTCCCTTGACAGACTTTGCTTCGCGAACGCGTCCCTTGGGCCGTGTTGCCTGATTCTTGATCTTGCTTTTCTCCGCACGCTCCCCTTGGTTAGTATTGTCTGCAGTTAAACAGACATGCAGATTCGATGGCCTTCTTGATTCAAGCTCTACAACTCGAGAGCCTGATGTAGTTGTCTTGCCTGTTGACTTGGGTTGCCACGCACGCCACCAGTGACTAGGAATGTGCTGTTCTTAGTCACCCTCTTCAACTTTTCAGCCTCTACCCCTTTCTAACTTTTGGTCCTACTCTGATGTTTGAAAAGTCCACTACTCGGGACCCAGAGGTTTAGCGTTGTAGCCTGGTGCGTGCCCCTGCGGGGCTCTGTGCAGAGATGGGTGTTGCGCCCCTTCGGGGCTTCCTGCAGAGATATATTCTTTTTCTCTTCTTAATGAATTGTTTTGGACTTTGATTTTCTTTTTCTTCTCTTCTTGCTTGATTGTCCCTCTACACGTCCCTCCTCCTGAACTCTGTCGTCCTCGACAGGCTTTCTGAGGCGACGCGTGTATGTTTGAATGGCGGTTTGCTCTCGTTGGTTCAGCAGATTTGCATGACATAACATGAATTCTTTCCATTGCTTTGACTTCACTCCGTCTTCTGGCGCCTGTCGATGATCAGCAAAGAAGCTTGTTTCATAGGCCACCATCTTGCATTTAAATTTGAAGTCATTTTCACAAAAATTTCCGAATCTATTTCAAAGAAGCCGGTAAAGAATGCTTCTTCAAAGGTCTGCATATATGTTGATGGCAAAAACATAAGGCGGGAATAGTATGCCATAATGGTGAGTCTGCTCGGAATGGTTGATAAATCAAAAATGAGAGCTTCCGACCCTTGCGTAATGCCAATGAAATTCAAAAATGTATACTTCGCATGCTGGAAGACCTTCAACACTGTAATGAGCATGCTAAATATTTTATTTGTCATCTTGACTGCTAAGTCCGACACTGTAGCATATTTGGCAATCTAGAATTCCATTGTCTTTACCATATATTCTTCGGTAGGTAGATAATTATGTGGCGGACTAGGTAGTAATGGGTAATTTAGCCACTGATTATTGATAGAGCCTTGACGCTGTGCTTCCCAAAATTGCGTCCAAGAGCGTCTGCGGGGTACAGGACAAAATGATGGGTTTACCTGAAGCGCATATGGTGATGCTTCCCACTGTACCCGCAAAGTCGGATTCTTCTCCAAAATTTTTCTTCGCCATATGGGATTTGCCTTCTCAAATTCCTCTTGAGTATACTTGAAAGTGTCATGCTGGAATTGAAGGTTGTGGTCCGGATCTTTATTCGTGGTAGTCTTTATATACATGCGCGTCTGTTCTTTAAGTAGACCATATGGTACATTGAAGGGCTTCAAAATTTGATCTAGCTGTTTATTGTCTATTCGAGCTTCTTTCATTATTTGTATTATTTGATCTTCAAAATCAGCAATGAGCTGGGACACCAGTAGTGCCCTTTCTGGTCTGCTCAATTCTGCAATGTCTCGTGTGTTAGGTTCTAGTGGAACCTCCTTTTCCGCCCTTATTGGTGAATGATACAAGGGGGGAGAGAGAGGACGTACCTCTTCCTCCACAGTAGCCGTTGTTTCCGGAGGAACTACTGGTGTCCCCTGTTTCTCTGTTAGCTCAATCTGCTCCTGCAGCTGTTTGATGATGTCATCTTTATTCTTGAGCTCCTCTTCAGCCTTTGTAAGTTTTTCTTGATGTTTGATTAATTCCTGTGCCACTATATGCATGTGATCTGTGTCTTCTTTGCACTGTCGGAAATAATCTTTCTCGGCTTTTTTCCATTTCTTTCGTAGAGCTGCAGTATCATTCATATATTTTTGTTCCCATTCTGCAATTGTCTCTTGCTCCTGCTTGAGCTGATCTGCCATCTTGGTCAACTTTGCTTCCATGTCTTTTATATCCTCATTTGTTTTGTCAAGATCTGTCGATGGTTGATCACTGAGGAGAGCTGTCATTAGCTCCTTGTTCCTGTCCCTTAGTTGGTCTGCTTCTTCCATGCTCACTTTGAGCTGTGATTCGAGCACCTTGCTACGAGTCTGTATTCTTGTTTTCTCTTTTTCAGTCATGTCTAGTTTCCTTGTGAGCTCCAAAACTTGCTCTTTTAGTTGGGCATTCTCCTTTTCTAATGTTTTGCATTGTGTTTTGGTTGTTATTATCTCTTCCTGTTTCTTCAACACCTGAGCTTCTACTTTAGATAATTTCTTTGCGAGATTCATACCTTCCTTCTGAAGCTCCTGCTTATCGAGCATGGCTTGGTCGTAATCTTCATCAGCATCAAGCATCAACTGTTGAGTGTCTAGTGCAGTGCGAATCATATCCTGCACCACAGGCTTGAGCTGAGCTATATCCACGTTCAACCATGTCTTTGTTATGTCTGGGGTTTCTCTGGTTTGTACGTCTTGTCCTTTTGCTACGTGGATCAGTTCTTGATGTGGTTGTCGAACTTGTAGTTGTACTTTCATTTCTGCTTCATCTTTGACCACTTTACGAACCTTCGTGGCACTCCCTTGAAATGTTACATCCAGAGGGGACGGCTCTGCCACAACCCTTAGTGGGGTGAAGGGTTCTTCGTCTTCTTTTTCTTCTTCCTGAGGCTTATCCTCTGATATCATTGCATGCACCTCATTATCAGTTTTGTCCTCCTTTGTGTGGGTGATGGAGGCATCCTTCGGTTGCATAGTGTTTTGCCCTTCTTCTTCTGCATTCTCTGTGGTTGTATTCTGGTCTGCCAGCGATGATTGACCTTTTTCTTTGTTGTCAGCTTGGGCTTCGTCATAATTTACTTCATTTAATTCGGCCCACTGGCCATCATCCTTAGATTCACTTGGAATATCTACATCCAATAACGATGTAGTTTGCTTTTCTTGGTCGTCGGATCCTGAACTTGAATTGTCTAGCCCAATCTCCCGATATCTGTGTACCTTAGCGAGTTTGCGCTTTGGTTTTTGAGCTTTTGCTGATTGCTGATAGTGATGACCCTGCACTGGTAGATTGATTTGTCCTTCTGTATACTTGTGAGTCTGCTCCAGTGCTTGGGTTAATTCTTCCTCCGTAATCTTTCTGGGTCCTTGAGTGGTGGTTGTAGGCAGCACATGTACTCTCTTTGTTTGCGGTGCTTCTTCATCTTTTTGTAGAACTTCTCTAGGCCGTTTTGTACCTCGCATCGTGCCTCTCATCCGAGGTTGCGAACTTGTTTCTATTTCTTCTATCTGCTTGCTCCCTTTCTTTTGTTTCGGTACAGTAGCTTTCTTGACAAATTGAGCCAACTCCATTGAAGATGGCATCTCCTTCAAGTACTCGCGCATGCCCAATGCGTGGTAAATCATAATTGTAATGGCAGTCGTCCCATTAAGGAATTTTTTGTTTTCCCATTTCTTCTTGGCCTCGAACAATCTTTCTTGCACATATGGGGTAAGATTTACCTGATTACCAATCTGTTTTATGGCATGAGACAATAATTGCACGATAATCTTTTGAGGAGCCGTGTATCTGTTCATACTCGGGAAGCAGAAGTGTTGATGAATCAACCTGACTTCTTCTTCGATATCCACTCTATTAATGTCGACAAAAGTTCTAGTATTTGCTCCACAACTTTCTTCTTTGACCGTGTTGACACCATCTTTTTCCCATTCAAATGCTTCTTTGATCAAGTCGTGGGAGAACTGAATGACTACCCATTCGCCATTTTTATCCATCACATTGGCTTCTGGCACCAATGGATCATGTAGTGCTGGTCTCAGAGTGTTCATGACTTGGGTACAGCGTTGGAAGTCCGGCTTGTAGATAGGTAGCTCAAAATACTTGTGAATTCCTGCTTTCTTCATGATATCGATGGTAGATGGCATTCCATGTAAAACTTTGAAGTCCTGGGACATGATCGGAAAGTGGTGCTCCGTGTCCATGATCTTTATGTTGGCCAAGAAAAGATACTCGTCCACGGGCTGTTCATCTCTGAACCAATGGCCTTTTGCTTTCGCGAGACACTGGGGAGGTAATTCTTGGACCTCCTCTTGGATTGTAGCTTCAGAGTCTTCAGAAGCCATCTGCACTTAATATAGAGTATGAATTAGTATCCATATTTTTTTCAGAAATCCTCCGCCATGTGTTGATTAATAATTTGATGTTGCTCCGAGTGCATGGTGCCGTCCCTTTCCCGTGGGTGTGAGAAGGGTAATACCTGAATTTTTCATGTATTTTTATATTTTTTGCTGAAAAGGAAACATAAAAGTCAGTCCATAGCCGAAGCGGTTAGTGGATTTTTTGGAGTAATATTTTTATGTATGTACAAGTGCTTTCCCCTTTCCCAAGGGAAAATGTGTGTGACTATCCGGAAGTAGAAGAAAGACGTGCCGAATGCTTGGCCTTGTAATATGGCCCTATCATGCATACTTTGGGTGCATCAGATACCACATGAGTGCAATCGTGTGCTTTGTCTCCTCGATCATCTGCTCCTCGTGGTAGCTTTGGTTTCCACGCCCATTTTGAGAACACTGAGAGGGGTTGCTGGGTTTCCTCGATTCGTGCAGCTGCTCGTGTTCCATTTGCCTTATCCATAGTCCGAGTGAATTTGGCATTGCTTTGCGATCTTCTCTGATGATTCGGTTGTGTTGTGGGCTTTTGTCTTGTCGTCTGTGGTGTTTCCTCTTTGGTCCTCCCATTCGGGTTAGCTGCTTGCATGACCCTTTTGGGAATCCATATCTGATGTCGAGGTCTTTGAGCTTCAAGCAGAGGCTTGGCAATCCATACTCGTACTGGTTCTGTTCGTTTGTAATTCTTTGTAGCAGGTTTGGTGATGTCCGTTTCCTTCTTCAAAGCGCTTGTGGACATTTCTTGACTCTGTAATTGATCCTTTCGTACCCACATATATTTGGATGGTTGTCTGTTCGAGTATCTGCTTGTTCGTTTCCAATAGTGCGATCTTTGGACGCTTTGAGCATGTTTAGGAGAGAGCGTCTCCTCGATGGTTGGCTGATCCTCATTTACATTGGATAGCTTCGACGCTATAGGGGATGCCGCAATGATTAAAGTTTCAGTTTCTATGCCTTTGCTTTCTGAGTGTTGAGCACAGTTGCTACTATCTTCCGTCGCTTCTTGAACTTCCTTTGATCTTGGTAAGGACATGATTTGATTACATGGTTTTTCTTCAAGCACGCTGAAAATCTCCTTATGCCCTATCGTGGCCGAAATATATCCTTGAGCCAGATGGATACATGCTTCTGTTTCAATGATCCAGTCTTGTCCTAGAATGAAGTCTTCTATTAGATCGTCATCCTCACATACTAGGACTCTTTGTTCCATGGAGGAATTTCCTATGTGGAGGGATACATTCGTCGTACCAATGCAGTCTAGGGTGTGACCTCCAATTCCTATTAGTTTGGCTATTGTTGGATTCAATTGCAATTGCAGCTCGTCTGCTATTCTCTTTCGCATGCAGCTAAGGCCTGCTCCTGAGTCTATCAATGCGTCTATCAAAGTATACTCTGTCTTGCCAATCCCTAGGTTTAGGTAAGGTTGTGTTCTTTGTTGTCCGGAGTTCTCAGTGGCTCTAAAATTAGCCATTGGGATGAGTTCTTCTCCTATTCGATATCTCTCGTCTCTTTCTCTCATCCACTCTTTCCGTTTTCTGATGCGTTCTAGGGCTTCCTGTCTCGCTTCTTCTCGTATTCGTTCTTCTTCCTTTTTCCTACTTTGAGCACCTAACAGTCTCGCTAGCATTTCATCGGTCAGAGGCTCCATGAATCTTTTCACTCTGCATCCACTGATGTAGTTGGGAAGAATGTCTCCATCTAGAGTGGCGAGATTGACTGCGCCACTGGTGGAGATTCGATTTATAATCAGGGGTCCATATCCGCGTTTCTGTAGTTTCTTTGCATGCTGTTTTAGGGTGTATACTAAGACTAAGTCGCCTTCTTTTAGTCTCTTATCTTTAATATGTGAGTCGTAGTAAGCCTTTTGTCTCCGCTTAGCGGCATAGATGCCTGCTACAGCTTGCAATCTAGTCTCGTGCAGCTTTTCGATTTGATCTAATTGCTGAGACAATTCATGACCGTTCCACTCATATTGCCGGGCTACTTTTAATGTAGGTACTAAGAAGTCAATTGGCAAAATTGCATTCTGCCCATACACTAGGTTGAAAGGTGTGGTTCCAATGGCCGTTTTATATGCCACTCGGAAGGCCCAAATTGCGTGATGCAATTGTTTGTCCCAATCTGACCTTCCATTATTGACAATCTTTGTTAATACAGTACATAGTACTTTGTTGGAACTTTCAGCTTGTCCGTTAGCTTGAGGATGGTATGGGGCTGATTTTTTATGAATCACCAAAAAGTCATTCATTAGCGATTCAATGACTTCGTTTAGGAAGTGGGTTCCTCGATCACTCACTATCTCAATCGGTAGTCCAAATCGTGTGAAAATGTGCTCAAAGAGAAATTTTGCTGTAGTTTGAGCATCATTTTTTCGAGTGGCCTTTGCTTCTACCCACTTTGTCAAATAGTCGGTGGCTACTATGATGTATTCTGCATGAGATCCTTTTGCAGGTGGGTTGATAGGTCCTATGAAGTCAATTCCCCACTTGGTAAATGCTCTCGCACAAACCATGGGTCTTAAAGGCATGTCATCTCTTCTAATGGGATATTTTGCTCTCTGGCATGTTTCGCAGCTTCTCACATATGTCTCCGCGTCCATCTGTAGAGTTGGCCACCACAAGCCTGCAAAGAGAATCATCTTGACCGTTCTGTCTGCTGAAAAATGTCCTCCCGCAGCTCCTGCGTGTGCCATTTCTAATATGGGAAGATATTCCCCTTCATGCACGCACAATCTGAGTTGATTGTCTCTTCCTCTTCGAAACAATTGTCTTCCCATTATCACATAGTCCTTGCTTACTTCTTCTAAGGATCGCCTTCTTGCTAGACTAGCTCCTATTTCGTGCTCTTTCGTTATGAGGAATTGCACTAATGATTTACTCCAATTAGGCGCTATGGTAGAAAAAGGTAAGGACACGTGTTCCTCTGGGTTATTCTCTTGACATTCCACACAATGACTTACATAATCGTGGGCGTCTTTGGACATGTCGGGCCAATATACGCCTAATCTTTTTAGTTCTCAAACTGTTCCGTGCATCCCTTGATGGGTTTTCCACTTGTTCACATGTGCTTGTTTGATCAGTTGTTTTTGTTCATCCTCTTCTACACATCTGAGTAATACTCCATTTGGTTCCTTGTAATACACACTTCCTGCGACGATGTGTAAGTTCCTTGATTGAAGAATTTCTTTTTTGCTATTCCTGTTGATTGAGGGTTGAGGGCCATGCGTAAGTATAGGGGCCAATTTTTCTGCCCACTTCGGACATACTTCTAGATTGAACAGATACGCATCTGGTAAATCATCAGGCACTCCACTTGGTGGCTCTCCGTGGGTTAGCCTGGAAAGGTGGTCTGCTCTCACATGTGTGTTTCCTTTTTTGACTATTACCTCAAAGTCAAACTCCATTAGTAACAAGAACCATCGTACCAATCTCCCTGTGTTGCAAGGCTTATTGACTAAATACAACAAAGCTTGATGGTCTATGAAGAATTTGAACTTGTTGGCTAAGAGGTAATGTCTAAACGTCTTCACTGCATAGACCATTCCTAAGCCCTCTCTTTCAGTAGTCGTGTAATTTCTCTCTGCTTGGTTTAATTGTCTACTTGCGTAAGCGATTGGATGATCAAGCTTTCCTTCATCAGCCGGTTGAGCCAGGATACATCCAATTGCATAGTTCGAAGCATCAACATGAATATGAAAAGGCTTGCTCCAGTTGGGTGATTTTAGAATTGGGGCTGTACTCAGCCTCTTTTTAAGCTCGTTGAAGGCCTTCTCACACTCGTCTGTCCAAATGAACTGAGTCAATAGACCGTATAAGGGCTTAGCTATTATGGCATACATGTGAATAAACCTACGGTAATATCCACAATGTCCCATAAAGGCTTGTACTTCCTTTGCATTCTTGGGTCTTGGTAAGTCCAATATGACTTTAATCTTATCCTCATCCGTAGATATCCCATTTCTTGAGACTATGTGTCCTAGGATTTTCCCCTGTCTTACCATGAAGACACATTTTTCTGGGTTTAAGCAGACTCTATACTGCCTACATTTGTTGAATATCTTCCTTAATTCAAGTATGTGATCGGGTCTTTGATTGGAGTACGTGCAAAGGTCAGTGTTGATCCTCAGTCGCAATAGCCACCTGATTGTATCCGGAGAAACCATCTAGGAAGCTATAGACCTCTTTACCTGCTACCCTCTCCAATAGATGGTCCGTAATCGGTAATGGGTAGCTATCGCGTATGGTGGCTGCATTCACCTTCTTCAGATTTATGCACACTCTCAATTTTCCATTTTTCTTAGGCACTACTACTAATGGCGATACCCATTCTGTGTGTTCTATCTCGTATATGAATCCTGCCGCTAGTAGTTTGTCTATTTCCTCCTTAATCTTTGCTGCATAGACTTCATTGTATGTATAAGGACGTTGTTTGGAGGGTTTTGCCTCTGCTGTCATGGGTATTCGATGGGAACAAATAGAGGGTTCTACCCCTTTGAGATCCTTATAGGTCCATGCGAATACATCTCGGTACTCCCGGATAAGGTGTATGAGTTCCTCTTCTTCCTCTTCAAATACGTCTTTACCAATATATGTGCACCTTTCTTCTCCTTCCTCAACTGTCACAATGATTTTTTTTGTTTGTTCTTTGTTGTCATACGCCTCTCCGTCTCGTGCTTCTCGTTTAGGCATTTGAATGGCTACTTTTCTTTCCTCTACTTCGTATCTTTTAAAATGTTCAGGAACTTCAAAAAGATCTGGGTTCGGCTCTCCTTGACTCATGTTTTCCTCCTGCCTGTGTATTGTCCCAGCAGTTTCAATTGCTAAGATCTTTGTTGGTTCCTGTGCTTTCTGATTCCGAACAGTATTTAAGTAGTCTTCTTCAGAGTCAAATTTCGGTTCCATCTCAATGCTTTCATATTCCTCTTTCCACTCTTTTTCCAGGATTTCCCCTTCCTCTACTTCTTGAAGGACAACCATATAAAGGTTTACATCATAACCTTCCTCATCTATGCATTCGTTCATTGTCAAAACTTCCTCGTTTACACATACATCTAGAGTGGCCAAGATCTCCATCCATCCATGTGGTTCAAACATCTCATCAGGAAAAATTTGCGGCATATAAGTGGGATCCTCTACTGAGCGATAGTTATGATGTCCTATCGGCCACGGTTGCCTTTTGCTCTCTTCTCTCTTGGCTTCCTTACACATCCATAACTGGGCATCCTCATGCATCCACGATTGATCACTCGATCCGGCACTATGAATGGATAGGTCATCTTCTTCTTTGTGGACTGGATTCCATTGTAATGGAGGGACATCTCGATACGCAAACGTGTGCAAGTTTATCTTGGTGGTGTTTCCTTGATGTTGTAGATATAACGAATCTTTGCCCCAATCCTGTACAACTCGCATTTGTCTCATAAAGGGTCATCCTAAAATCATTTCGTAGTTGTTTGCTTTCTCGAATTTACAAATGGCTAATGTGTGTTCGAATTCTACTCCACAAGTGGTCAGTTTGATCCTTTCCAATATTCCTAAGGGTTTCTCTACTTGACCATCTGCTAATTGGAGTTTCATGTGTGTGGGTCGTAAGGCAGGTTTTCCCCACTTTTCCCATATTTCCTTGGTGGCAATCCCTACTCCCGCTCCCGTGTCTAGGATGGCCTTGGTCATGTACCCATTGTAGGTGACAGGTAAGCACATATTACCTTCATCTCCTTCACTAAATTCCCCCACTTTATCAACTAGAACTTGTATTGTGGAGTGGTTTTCTTTTTCCTTTCCTTTCATTTCCCTTTTTTCAGCAGGTGGCTCTAATTGGTCTGCTAACTGTCTCCATCTTCTGAGTTTCCTTTTTCTTTCCCATGCACTGTGGGTGCTCGTATTATTATGGACTCTCTTTCATATTCTCCCATGTAGTTAGGCAATGTCGAAATGCTCATAGTTTCCTCTCTTCCTTTATTAAGTCTTGACACTTCCTCATATGCTTCCTCCAGGTTATGATCATGGTGACTATCTTCCCCATCTATTACCTCAAAAGGAGGTGGACTGATTCCATCCTTTTTTCATTGCTCTTCTCTAATTCTTTTCCACAAGTCTTTGGACCAATCTTCCTCTAGGTCGGGTATCATGGATACCTGTTCCCCTTGAAATTTCATTCGTTCATTTCGATCATCTTCCCGTCTAGGTTCCTTATCCTTAGGTTGGATGCACTCTTCGTATAGTTCCTGTGCGATCCTTGTTTCAGGCAAAATTGGGATAGTTTTTTCTAGAGTCGCCTGTGCTACTTCTATGAGCTTTTTGCATATCGCCAGTCTTTCTTTCTCTAATTCCCCTTGAGGATAGAGTTTTTCATGTTGCTCTAGGTTCGGGCCCATTTTGATTCTAGCTTGGTATGCTTTTAACCACATGTCCAAATCCTCTGGTTTTGGGTCAGCTAGAATTGATCCTGGCTTCTTTTCCTCTGAGCTAATTGGTGGTGTTTCAGGGATCTCCTTATGCGTTTTTTGTTCATTATGCTTTCTAGAACCCTTCGTTTGTTTTTTGCTGTCTTGGCTCTTATTTCTTGCCCATTTTTCTTTGAGCTTTTCTCGTCTTTCTTTCCATTTTTGTACTTTGGTGTTTTGGGAATTCTCACATGAGTTCTCCGAATCCTCGGCTACCTGAATGTTAGATTCTACTGTTTTATTGTTCTCTGGTTTTTCTTCCGGTTGTTTTCCCTTTTGTTGTTTTGCTTGAGCTCTAGTAATAGCTTTTAGTGGTACAGTGTACTCCTTCTCACTTCCACATCCTTCTAAGACCTCAATTACATTAATTGGTGCAGTGCCTTGAGTTTTTGTGGGGTTCTTAGGGCAATCTCTAAACAGATGTTCTTTCCCACAATCACTGCAATATCCTTCCCAAATCCTGGGCGGTGGAGGGTTGTAAGGTCGAGGACACTCCCTAATGAAGTGATCCCCTCCGCATCTATAACACGGTCCTCTCTGCACTGGTGGTCTAATGGGAGGTCTCAATGGTTGTTGTGCTTTGGGCACTGTATACATTAAAGTTGCAGTTTCCGCTCCATAAGTTTGATCAAATCCTTCATATCCATGATAGGCCGCGTCATATGTTGGTTCATATTCCATCATGTTGGCTTCATATGGATAGTATTCTCCGGGTGGAGGTTCATACCCTTGGTTGGTTGATTCTACATTGGTCACTATTGAAGCTGGTATTATGGCTCTTTCCAAGTTTTCTTCCGGTTGAGTATACTTCACAGGTACAACTTGTTGAGGTTGTGACAGTTGGGGTCCTAATACTGGTAGTGGTGGTGGATACGATGCTTGCTCATATTGTCTTGGAGCTCCTACCGGATACAGGTTGTATCTAGGCATCTCCCTACCCAGCTCTCTAGGTGGGTATCCATAAGGTCGGTATTGGGGTGGGTGGACAGGTCGTGATTGTCTATTAAAGGGACAGTTCTCAGTTGTGTGATTGGTATATTTTTGCTCAATGTGGCAGTATGAAGAAGTCCCTGGTTGTTGTTGTCTGTTGTATGGATACGTAGGTTGTGCACCGACTCCTCCTCTGGTACACAAGTGTGTGGGATGTTCTCCTCCACATAAGTTACACCTCCTTAACATAGGCACTCTTTGAGCTGGATGTTGGTAAGCTCTCTGCCCTTGGACTCCTAGTTTCTTTGCTAATAGCTCCGCTAGTTCTTCCACATTACTAGAATTGGACGTAACAGTGCTTCTTGAGTCTTCTGATTTAGTGAGGTCGGTAGTACCTTTAAGGTCCTCAGCAAGGTTATCTTCCAAGTCGATGCACTCTTGAAGACACTCACTCAATGTTTGTAACCTCTTCACATACACTAGGGTTCTTAGGGTCCCGTTAGAGAGTCCATCTAGAAATAATGAAATCATCTTTTGTTGAGTCGGTCTCTCAGCCATTGGGCATCTATCCACATATTGATTGAATCTTCGGGCAGCAGTCTTCACAGTTTCATTAGGGTTTTGTTTAAAGCTATGGATTAAAGATGCAGAATTGTGTTTAATCCCTCTCTTTGTGAATTCTCCGATGAATTCTTGAAAGAATTGCTCCATGTTTCCAAATTGATTGGGATCTAAAGGTTGGAACCAAGTTAGAGCTGTTCCTGTGAGGGTGAGTCCAAAAGACTCATACTGCACAAAGAAGTCCTCTACTTGCTCCGCTCTTAGAACTTGTTTAAATTCGGCAATATGATCATATGGCTCCCCTAATCCATCATAATGGTTTCTCACGCACTTAGCTACTTGGATTGGTCTCAATCTTCTCATTGGTTCAGGCGGTCTGGGCATTACAGGGAAGACTGGGGCAGCTGGTCGTAATGGAGGCATTCCTGGCTGTCCTCCCATAGGTGGTCGTGGTCTGGCCGGTGGGCGGAAATGGTTCCCCATCCCTGTGTGGGTCTGATTGTGTGTGTGCACTCCTGGAGTTGCAAACTGTACATGAGTACGGTTGGGCACACTTCTTTGACTGGTCTGTCCTGATGTGGTATGTTCCGTCTCTTGTTGATTTCCAAAAGGATTTTGCGAGGTAGTTGCCTGCTCTCTCTGAGGAAATACAGGTGCACCCATATATCTCAGCCGAGCCCTGTCTAGGACACCTACAGGCCAATATCTTCTTTGATTCTTATCTAGGTAAGTGAGTCTAGTTTCGTCATCTGGGTCTTTCAACTCATAGAATGTCATGGGGCTCTCTCCTATTCCTTGAACAGGTACGTCAGTTTGAAGCAATAAGTCTGCTCCGTGAATCATGTAGACTTCCAACAGGTAGTCGTCTTGAGGTATCAAGTCTCCTCTCAAGACCCGTGATACTTGTGACCTGCCTCTGGGGGTGGTCACTAACTCTTCAGGGTGTGTTCCTTCAGAGTTATAGGGATCCGTGAACTCTCCTCTTTCATTGATCCTCTCAGGAAATTCGGTTACTATGTAGATGTGACCCATTTTGTCAATGTATGCACCTCTCTCGTATTTGACAGCTGGTCGGGGTATGATGGTGACATTTTGGGCAGTTACCATTCTGGCGACGGATCTGTTTAAGCCATCCAGGTAGATTGGAATCTCCTGGGCATTGGTGGACACATATTGTAAGGAGGTAC
Organism: Ceratopteris richardii; assembly: GCA_020310875.1. Taxonomy (NCBI): domain Eukaryota; kingdom Viridiplantae; phylum Streptophyta; class Polypodiopsida; order Polypodiales; family Pteridaceae; genus Ceratopteris; species Ceratopteris richardii. The sequence continues at coordinate 151,061,636 of CM035428.1, forward strand.
GGTAGTCTCCTTCAACAGTAGTCATGAAGCTTCCTGTTGGTGCAGGTCCTTGCATGTCTTCTGAAGCCATAAGTAACTCCTCCTCCGAGTCACTGGAAGTTTCTAAGTAGACTGAGTGATGACTAGCCTGGGCTGTACTTCCTACTGAGGATATGATGCTCCTTCCACTACCTAGAACTCTTGCTGACCTCAAGTTCATTCACTCTCTGAAGCCTCTCTTTATGCTTCTTAGATTCCCTTTGGACAGCTCTACCACTGATTCAGTTTGTTTGCCAAAAGAAGGGGTTGCTTCTGGGCGATACCACACTCGGCGATACTTCACTGACCGCGATACGATACCAGAGCTCCTAACGATACGATACCAGACACCCAGACGATACGATATCAATCTGGTGTCGCGATACTGTCCTGATGACCAACGATATGATACCAGATATAGTGTCGCGATACTTCCCTGTGGAACACCACGATACGACACCGGCAAAGTAGACGTTACGATACCAGAGCTTCAAGGCGATACGATCCTTGATAGTACACGATACGATACCACCGCAGCAAGTGCTATCGCGATACCAATCTTGGCGATACGATACCACTATGGTGTCGCGATACCAAGATAAGCAACCGACGATACGACACTTGGGAGGGCACGATCGCGATACTGAAGTTGTGTCGCGATACCAAAGTAGTGTCGCGATACCACTGTATCAGGCGATACGATACCACTCGGTAAAGTGAGGTCGCGATACTAGAAACTTAGGCGATACGACACCACAGTGGTGTCGCGATACCCAGTTTTAGTACCGGACGATACGATACCGGAATTCAAGCGCGATCGCGATACCGACTCAGTGTCGTGATACCGGAATGGTGTCGCGATACCAAGGTAGGTATCCAGCGATACGATACTTCTGGCGAGTGTCGCGATACAAGGGAATTTTGGTATCGCGATACCAAAACTCAACCGATCGCGATACTCCAGCCAAAAGCAAGATTTTTTCAAACTTTTTTCACCCCCTTACTCTCCTCACTCTCCTCTTCCTTCCTAAACCTCTGTATCAGACAAAAGGATAACAAAGATATCAGTTTTTCCCCCCCGCGATACTGCGCAGACTTTTAATCACGTTTTTGATCATTTTTAAAGTGTTTTTGTCAGATAAATTGTGAGAATATTTACCTTGGTACTGTCTTGCTTGCAATGTGAGCTCAAAACCTAGCTTTAAAAGCCTGAATGCCACAATACCAAACCCACGATACTGGTCGCTGCTCGCAAACGATACCAGAATACTGTGAAGTGTCAAATGAGCCAAATTTTTTGGTTTTTATAGTTTTTTTGACTGAACTTGAAATTTTGGAATTTTTGGAGATTTTCTGGGAATTTTTGCCTACTCCTACTCCTCTTCTCCTCACTTTTCCTCTCCTTCTAACCTAACCCTAACTCCTCCTTCTCTTCCCTCCTCCTACACTTAAACCTAAAACTTATCACACACACCTCGAAGATGAGAAGTGACAAGTGCTGAAATGGTATACTACTCGTCAAAGGGCAAATTCGCTTCTACAAGTACGATTCGATCACACCTGCTCTATAACTATCACGAAGGCACCTTGGTGGAGTGACTCCCCGGCAACGGCGCCAAAAACGTGTGTACTCAAGCCACAATGACTCAAGGACTTGTACAAATGAGACTATACCTCAATTGCCATACAAGTGCATATAGTGGAGTTCTTTTCACACATTTAAATGTCAATCCTAAGGAGGGACTTACCAAGTGTATGAAGACATGTGCACACGTGATAGAGAATGAAGTGGGTTAACTATCCACACAAGAGAAAAGACTAATTCTACCCACACCTACTGAAATACTGGAAGTGTTGCAGCAAGCCTCTTTTCAGCAGTTTTGGTATTTTGAGGTTTTCCCCCAGCCCAGAACTCCGAATATAGGCAATAGGGTACTCGTTTCGAAGCTCTCGGCGAGACGAATCCAACAGTGGTGGTTTCGCTCAATTCTGACCACTCTGCTTCAAGTTATGGCCGAAACAGTGAATTACGGAAATCACAAACACCCGCGTTTTTGCTTCTCCTAGCTCACGCACGCACTACAGCAGCTCAAATCAAGGGGGAAGAGGTAGACAACAGTCCTACACTTGCAATTCAAGCATCACACACACATACAAGAGCAAAACGAAGATCAAAATCAGCAAGAAAGAGGCAAACTCGAAAATTCAGAAGTGCTCCTTCTTCACAATGACCAGAAGTCCTTTACAATGAGTCACTTTTGACTTATATACTAGTGCCCTAAGTTTGGTCCTTTCATACAAGAGACCGGCACTTTATTCACTAAAAGATTAATTTCCTACTATGGTACATGGGTAAATCACTAATCTTCTGTGGGGATGCACTTAGAGGACTCCTCTAGTGCATTTACAACGGAAAATATATACAAGGGTGGTTATGATACAAAAGTTGTGTGTCCAAATCGGAAAAATTTTGGGGCGGCTCTTTTTTCTCTGCTTTCTGTGCGCTTTAGCTCTGCAACAAAGTGACACTCCCTGTGGAATCTACCATTAACCCAATAACGTTGATGGGAGTGATTTTTAGCATATTATTAGGATTCTTAGGGCAATCTCGTAAGAGATGCTCCTTTCCACACTCTTGGCAATAGCCCTGGATTGTCACTGATTGGGGTTGTGTAGGTGCAGGCATGGGGCAATCACGAATGAAGTGATCTCCCTGACATCTGTAGCATGGTCCTCTAGGAAATGGTGGTCGTACCTGCCTAGGTTGGGGTCTAGGGTTGGGGTTTGTATACATGACATTCGTGTAATCTGACTCCCAACTTAGTTCATTTGGCTTTTCACTATAGTAGGACTCACCGTGTTCAGGAGACTGCATGTAGTAGGCCTGGGGACTATCAACATGTGTAGAATCAAAGCTATGGTCACTGGGATCACTTTCTAAGATCAATGGGGTTACTGGTACTATGGCCCTATTCAGGTTTTCTTCTGCCGCAGTATACTTTACAGGGATTACGTTAGCGGGGTTTGGAGGCTGTTGAGCTAGCACCGGTTGGGGTCTCTGTTGGGCCTGATATTGTGGTTGGTAGGTTTGTTGGGGTCTAGCATATTGTTGTGGTGGATTTTGGTTCTGGTATCTGCCTTGTTGGTAGGGCTGAGGGTAGGTTTGTCTGACCGCTTGCTTGTTGTAAGGACAGTCTTGTGCTGTGTGATTTGTGTATCTTCGTTCTGGGTGCAATATTGGCTATTTGGATTGATCTGGGGTTGAGCCATGATGGGACACACGTTTGCCATATGGTCACCACCACAAGTATAGCACCTTTTCACAGGAGCAAAGCTTGGGATTTGTTTGCTAGTTACACCTAATTTCTGAGCTACTTTCTCTGCAAGTTCCTCGATTGACGTGGATTGCGTGGAAGAGAGGCTAGAGGCACTATCCGAATCTTTGTATATCTTAGCAAGCTCTAACTCCTCCCCTAGGTTATCCTCAATGTCAATGCACATGCGTACACACTCTTCTATAGTCCTAGGGTCCTTCAGATACACATAGGATCTCAATTTCGTACTCAGCAATCCATCAAGGAATAAGGCTACTTGTTTGGCAGGTGTGGGTAGCTCCGAGACAGGGCATCTTTCTAAGTATTGCCTAAATCTTCTTCCTGCAAGTCTTACAGTCTCTTGGGGAGTCTGTTTGAAGCTGTGAATCAATGAGGAGGTATTGTGTCTTATGCCACTCTTAGAGAACTCTACAATGAAAGCCTTTAGGAGTTGGTCTATACACCTGAATTGTCGCTCATCCAATGGCTGAAACCATGTAAGTGCTGTGTTCCTAAGGGTTAGACCGAAGGCATTGTACTGCGTGAATAGATCCTCCACTTGTTCAGCTCTCAAGACTTGCTTGAACTCCGCCACATGATCATAGGGATCTCCTGTGCCATCAAAGTAATTCTTCATGGACTTAACTAGCTAGGTCGGTCTCAAAGTTCTTGTGTGCTCTCTAGGTCTCGGCAGGGGGAATCCATCCACATTTCTTTGGTTCCCCGGAGCTCTATGTCCCTCAGGTTCCCCTCTATTCGTTTCCGTCCTCGTTCTTTCTCTGCCCACTGGGTTGGCAAAGCTTACTTCTGGTCTATCTCTACGTCTGTCTCTTTGCATTCCATGAGCTTGGGATGTTCCAGCTCCGGGGTGACCATAGGATACATTCGATCTTGGTTGGGGGAAAACGAATTCACCCTTCCAGGTGTAAGCATGCCTATCATTTTCTGTCACCACAAAGGTCCTCTCCGAAGCGTGATCTAAGTAGGTCACTCTGCCTAGGCTATCAGGATCCTTAAACTCATAGATCATGATTGTTCCTATATCAGTTGGCCGATCAGATTTATACCTCCAAAAGGCTTCGTCAGTTTCTCGATTGAGGAGCAAATCTATGCTCTTGTTGTCTTGGGGAATCCATTCCGGTGTGATAATCCTAGTGAGAACCGATGTGCCTCGGGGGGTTCTAGGTTCTACACCCATGTTTCCTTGTTCCAAGTCACCTAAGTCTGCTTCTGAGATTACGTTCCCAAATTCATCTGTCCTATCTGGGTGACTGGTAACTACGTATATGGTTCCTTCTTTATCCACATAAGCTTCGTTTTCAAACTTGACGGCTGGGTGCTCTAGTCCTATGGATTGATCAGGATTCTTAATCTGTACCACAGATCTTCCTAGGCCGTCCTCATAGATGCTAGCACCTAATCGGTTGGTCCTAAGGTATTCCAGCTGTGTTTTGTAAGGGCCTTCTACCCTGTACAAGTAAGGCACTCCTGAACTTCCCGTAGGCCTGTCCATGCCTTGAGACATCTCTGACTCACTGGTCTCAGAGTTAGGGTAGTACGAGTGGTGGCTCAACTGCTGGGCCCAAGACCTAGCAGTGTGGTTAACACTAGCCTCTGAAGATCTAAGGCTTTGTCTCTCCCTTACTAGATGTCGTCCTGATCTAAGGTTCATATGCCTGATTTATTTACCCCCTTGGACCCAAGCACACTCTCGTTGCAAGTTAATTTGCACCAATCACTTTGTTCTTTTGAGTTGAATATTATGTTTATGGTCTTGTCTGAAATCGCGTCGTCAGGAGTACTTAAGTGAATTTCCGCACTTGATAAGTGATCGATTCCCGTTTACCTTTTGTCCCTTAGGGTTTTCGCACTTAAGACCTATTTACTTCTTGCACTTGGTTGATTAATACTCTTGGACTTGATTCGTGCCTAACGTTGCCCTAATTAATTACCACACCTAAGTCGTAGTTAGCCTAGGCTAGGAATTGACAAAGGAGGGTTGAGAGATCTTCCAACCTCAATTAGCTGGTTGACCAGACTGCTACACAAGCCCAGGAAGCCTTCTCCCAAGCTTGGTACTCACCCTTGCTAGCTTGCTTTGGATTGCCTTGAGTGCACACAAAGTTCCTGCAAAAGCTCACCAGTTAGTATAGCTCTATTACCACAAGTAATTGGAAGACACACATCAATATTTTCAGTCCCCCTGGAGTAACTCACTGCACCCCCTGAATCTGAGGACCACTTAGTTCCACCTAAAGGTCAACTTAAAAATGCATGTTCTAAAACTCCGCGTATGATTCTCAATGAGCTTTCCAACGAGACCAAAATCTCATCAATCGGAGTTCGTATGGTCAAGTTATGACCATTCAGGCACTAAAGGGTCAAAACAGGCTCTCAGGGTTCAGGAGATCCCTCTCTGGTTTCTAGGCCTTTTGCCCACTTCCAAGGTTCTAAAGTTATACCAAGGTGCCTAAAATTAAGCTCAACTACCCTTCCAATCACTCAAAAAATAACCCTAAATTTTCATGCGTTAAAGGCCGTGTATCACGATAGGTCGGGTCGAGGTGTCGCAATGGGTCGAGGTGTCGCGATAGGTGGGAAGTGTCGCGATAGCTCGTGAGGTGTCGCGATAGGTTGAAGTGTCGCGATAGCTCGTGAGGTGTCGCGATAGGTTGAAGTGTCGCGATAGCTCGTGAGGTGTCGCGATAGGTCGAAGTGTCGCGATAGCTCGTGAGGTGTCGCGATAGGTCGCGAGGTGTCGCGATAGGTCGCGAGGTGTCGCGATAGGTCGCGAGGTGTCGCGATAGGTCGCGATAGGTCGCGAGGTGTCGCGATAGGTCGCGAGGTGTCGCGATAGGTCGTGAGGTGTCGCGATAGGTCGTGAGGTGTCGCGATAGCTCGGGATATGGTGAATTTTTCTGTTCTGCCTAGTGATCCTGGGGGCTCTAGGTTGCGCAGTGTCGTGGTGCACTCAGAATCATGATTGGGTGAAATTTTCGGAGTGTCGCGATAGCTCAAGCTCCACGCCTCGGGGACTGTGCAGACAATTTCTGTACCTGCTGAGCTTGCTGGAGATGATGATGAAGCTGCCACCTGCAAGAAACATGCAAAAAACACACAAAGACAAGCACACACACTCGCTCTCTCTCAAACTCGCACACAAAAAATGAGGGGAATGACAAGGAAGAGGGAATATGTAGTGGAGAAGGAGGTGGAGGTGGAGATGGAGAAGGAGGTGAAGATGGAGATGGAGATGGAGAAAAATCAGAAATTTACCAACTACTTACCATTCCAACGCGTCCTCTCTACGTCTTACCATCACACGCTCTTCCTCAAAGCTCGATCCCCGGCAACGGCGCCAAATTTGGTGTCACTCTAGCACAATGGTGAGTACCAACGTGAGAAGATTCACCTCATAATTGTCAATCCGTGGAGACGTGAGGACTAGTATGAAGACTATGAGCAAGTGAAGGCACAAGTGTGTGAGTGAGAAGCACACAAGCATGCACACACATACACACACACGCGCACACAAGGCAAGAACAAGGAGAGGAACAATGGAGTTCTTTGCATTAGTCAAAATGTCTCTTACATAAGCTCAATTCACAAACAATCTAACCCCCAAAAATGAGCTCTCTAGCTCTTTTTATAGTTTTCTAACTAGCTTTGGTCTTGTCCAGACCTAGTGTCCGGCCTAGTTAAAAATTAGGTTCTAGAGTCTATTTGAGGGCTCAAACAAAGTCTAAAAATTATGAAAATTGGTACGATGGTACTTCTAATACTCCTCAAGCTCGAGGACTCCTCGGCTTGAACAAAATGGAGTTACTAAAAATAGATAATGGTATTTACAATGGTTTTTAGTGATGAAAATCACTATTTTTGTAGGGGATTCTTCTGAAAATTTGACATACACTTCTTGGAGCTCCCTACTTCCCTACTTGCTCCCTTTCCTTGTGTGTCCACCTTTTGATGTGCTTCCATGCTTTGTCCTTGACTTTGAGCTTCAACACTTGCCCACACATAAGGTTATTTCATGAGTTAAAGCCTTTTTTCGTGCACTTATTCATCTTAACAGGCAAAGGAGAAGCTTCTTCAGCATTCACCCATCCATTCCATAATGAGTCCTATGAAAAAAACCAAAGATTAGAACCAAACACTGGATCTAAGGTATAACCCTCTTTAACTTTCATCTAGGCATAGAAATACCTCTAATAATTCCTTGTTCAATTTTATCTTTGACTAACTACCAGATAGCATCACTAGAAATAGCAAACAGAAGAGGAACAAGGGGACAACCCTGTTTGATACATCTATAAAGATTGAAGGGTTCAAAAACAGAACCATTCATAGCCACCCTAGAGTTGGTATTACTCAATGTTGTTGTCTCTAATCTCAAATATGTCTGTAATCTTGATTATGTCTGTAATCTTGATTATGGTCTCGATGTATTCCATGATATAGAGACAAACTCTCTTCATCAAGAGGAATTAATCTGGAAATAATATTTGCATACTCAATATGATTTGGGGCTATTAACCATTTCCAAATTTGATCACAAAGAGTTCCTGACAGATAGTTAAGTATTTCACTGATTGTCATCTTTGGTAACGTTAGACAACATCTTCTAATGTTGTAAAATAACTTGTAAGCAGTAGTATCAATTATCAATGTATTGTCAGGCCCGTACTCCACATTCTTGTATGAGAAATGAGCCAATTTCTTGAAATGGATTGAAAAATTTCAAAAATAGTGATCCCTCCCCCAAATATCCATAAATTTTCTCCTAGACATTGGGAAGATTGTATCAATACAGTTTTCGACCTCGTCTAGATCATAGGCACTCCAAATTCAGACATTGTAATGTTCAAGGCACCATTGAAGAAAAGCATTACTGTCAAGAAAGGTCTACTTACTTCGGATATTCATAAATACTTCAACTTCTAGAATCAGAGCCCTAGGTTGTAAATCCTTGTGAATAGGTTTCAATTCATGTATCTCCTCCTCTATCAAGCCACATTGAATCTTTGGAGGGTCCCTTTCTATCTCAATAAATTCTGGTTCCATTATCACATGATCCAACCTCTTTCATTTTTTTTTACTTGCCTAGTATTTGTTTAGGCTCTTGATTGCCTTTTGGTGTAAACACTAGTACAGGATTAGTTTGAGTTGAAATTGATACTTTCTGCTCAACTACTGTTGCAATAAGATCAGTTTGAGTTGAAATAGGACATGTTTGAGTTGAAATAGGATCAGTTTGAGTTGAAACTGATACTTTATTTAGTTTTTTTTCTTTTTGGGCATCTTTGTGCTCAACTTATGTTGCAGCATGAAATTGACTTGCTAAGGATGTAAGACTGTCTTTTGCGGCAGCTGTGGATGGAACTTTGTTCTTTATCTGACCTATAAGCCAAACATCATTACAACTTACAATCAATGACACGGTTAGTCTATCAAATCTTGTACAGAATAAGATAAATACAATCAATAACATCATTACAAAATAGGCTAAATACAAAATCCTATGAGAGCTAATTGATTTGGACAATGTCACGTGTGGATAATAACCATTACAAAGAGGTGATGTAAGAAGGTGAACAGTAGAACAAAATAGTGAAATTAGTTTCCTCACTTTGAAACTATTTACTACTATCCAAATCATATCATTGTAAAAAGGCATCATGAGAGGACCGATTGTAAAATGCATACAAATGCATTCCTAATGTTTATGATGGCATTAAGACTTCAAATTATTTCCAAATTGGTGCTTAAGTTATGGACAAATGCCATTTCGCCCATATAATACCAAAAGAAGAATTGTTTACATCATTACAATAAATGACACAATTGAGCTATCAAATATGTATAGGATATATAATACGAGGCAGACACAACAAAATATTTTAATAACATCGATACAAAATGGGCTGATCACAAACTATCATGATAGCTAATAGATTTGGATGATGCCACATGTGTGGATAGTAACCATTACAAAGGACAATGATGTAAGAGGGTGAACATAATGGAGAGTGTTAATCTCCAAAAGAACAAGCTATTCTTGAAGTTAGAGCACCTCTATATCAAGAATAACTCAAAACCTTTACCAATTTGGAGGATCAATGCTCAATTACTAAAATCTTGAACAAACTATGAAGAGAGTAATTACTCAAAAAGTCTGCTGCACATAAGTCATTCATTGACTGATCAAATGTGTAAAGTTTTTTATAAAACTTTACACAAGATGTTGTCTATAGATTGTGCACCTTCTCCAAGTTAAATCATCTCAAAAGACTCAGTAGATCTTGAGAAATGATCTAAACAATTCACCTATGTCTAAAATTGTACTTCTTTACAGTCGACTTTGACACCTATAACTTTTAACACATAATTCTCCCAAAATACAGTCCATTTATCCAAATTCTTTTAACCATAGGTAGCTTACCTTCGAACTTAAAGAATGAGTGCTTGGTTGCTCAAAACTTTACACTGTGGAAGGAGAACTGACCAAAATTTTAGCATCAAATTTTGCGCATGCTGCAACTTCACTTCTTCACATTTACACATCTAAATGTTCCTACTCCCAATTCTCTCAGCCTGATCACAATTAGACTCTCAAACTTTAACCATAGACTCATTAACAATGGAATTAGACACCTACAAAAGGATTCTTGAAATGATCAAGGACAGAAGGAGAACACTCAGAAATATCGGCACAATATTTCTTTATTTTTGAGAAGTTTTACATCTCAGTGATGAGAGAGATCTCTTACACTTCTAAAGTGTCTAATGACTCTTACAACTTCTAATTCTTCACTTCACATGATCTCTCATATTTTCCCTGAATTTTTACTTGTATATATAGGCATATATGTACAAGATCATGACCATACAAAAAATATAAATGAGCTAACTCTAAATTAATGTACATATGTATACAAGTCTTCATCTTCTGAACATGTACTTTCTTCATGCTTCATAAATTGATCTTTTCTTCAATCCTTGACTTCAATCCTTCATCAAATCTTCAATTGGTGATTGGCTTGCACGAACAGCTCCCCCTCAATCATCAATTGAGGTTTTCTCTATCTTCTTTATACCTGCCATGTCTTCGAATCTCTGTAGCTTTGGTCCATCCAAGCTTTTGGTTAGCATATCAGCTATCTGATCTTTTATTGAAGTATGTATGACTTCAATTTCCTTATCCATCACCTTCTCTCTTAGAAAGTGATACTGAATCTCAATATGTTTAGTCCTGGCATGAAAAATAGGAATAGTAGCTAAATACAATGAACTCATGTTATCTCCATGAATAGTAGGTGTACTCTGAATGATGTCAAAACTCTTCATAAGAGTCTTTTGTTGGAAGTCAATGTCCTCATTGGTCCAACAAACAGCTTCATAAAAAGCTTTCTCCATATTCTTCTAGGCGGGCGCAACATCCATATAGAAGAGTCTTTCTAGACCATGTACAAGTGACGACGGGCGCTCATGTGGTCTAGCCCATGCGTTCTAAAACGGTCCATCCACCAGGGTTCGAATCCCGTACGCGATAGCAGCGAAGAGTTCTTTTAGAGAATCATTGAACTTTGCTTTTAGGAGATGCACACGCACGGACTACGGAAGAGCTTTCTTTTTCGTAAGCGATCAATCACGATCGTTGTGCTTTCTTTTAGCTTTTCATGAGTACTCAACAACTATATAAACAAGGCCTTGGCTCCTTGTATAATCACTCACTCAAAGATCTAGAGCTTGGAGATCTTCTTGAAGACAGAGTGTTCTCACACTCTTGAAGGAGGTGAAGTTGTGGTGAAGGAGAGGCTACTCTCATTGCAGCAGGAAGTCTTCTACGAGGTGGTTGTAACTATCTTTTGTGAGTTAACCTTGTGGTTGATTTACAATTTTGTTACACTATTTTGTTAGCTTCGTTGCTTCATTCTCTTCACACACACTTAGATTATTTCGACATAATCTAAATTTTGTATCATCATCTTCTTATTCTTCCATTAGTGAGTGCACCACTTTATATGGTTGAGTAGTACTCCCATGTTGTAATTTGGACATCTATTATTTTTAGTGAAGTAAGCATCCAGCTTACGTTCCCTATCCTTGTCTCAAGATCTCTTTCTTTCTCTATCTCACTTATCATCTTGTCAATTAAGTTATGTATGCTCAAGAGGTTTTAGTATTGGAACGATCCTGGGGCCCCAAATTCCAACACTTGGTATCAGAGCTACATAATTGACATACACACTTAAGATAAGATGAGTGAGATTAGAATTGAGATTGAAGACAAGTTGGATGGATCTTCTAATTATCCCATGTGGAGTTTCATGATGATGAACTTGTTAGTGACAAAGGATTTATGGAGTATCGTCAATGGATCCTTAACAAGACCAAGACGAGAAGGCGAAGAAGTGTCTACAGCAGCTTCAACAGGTACTAGAATTGCTATTACAGAACCAACAGAAGAAGAGGTAACCACTTCGACATCCAGAGTCACTGCTAGGTCTTTACCTAGAGTTCCTCCTACTGAAGATCAGGCAAGATGGGATGCTAGAGATGCTTTAGCACTTTCATTCATAGCAATGAGCGTCAAAAAGCATATTCTACCACAGATCAGATCTTGCAGAAGTTCTAGTCAAGCTTGGTTAAAGCTCGAGAATCTTTTTCAGAGCAGAAATCCTGCTAGAAAAGCTCACTTGAGGAGACAACTAGCAAATACAAGGATGAAAGCTGGTGAGTCAATTCAAACCCACATTACGAGAGTCGTTAACTTGAGAGATCAACTTATAAATGTAGGAGTTGAGATATCAGATGAAGAAATGGTAAATACGCTGATTAATTCACTTCCTCTTTCATATCGATCTTTAATAACCACTCTTACCACAAGAGATAGAGAGGTTACATTTGAAGAGTTAGAGTTCTTGTTACTTCAAGATGAAGATCAGTTGAAGGGAATGGAAGAGAATGAAGAAGCACTTTCATCTTCATCAAAGGGTAAGAAGAAGAAGGATAAGAAGAAGGAAAAAAATCCAAGAAGGAAAGTAGGTCCCTCTCACCTTCTACTTCAGATTCTGTATCTACGACATCTAAAGAGAATTCTTCTAAGAAGAAGGTAAAAATATGTTCTTTTTGCAAGAAACGTGGACATATTCAGTCAGAATGTTATAAAAGGATTGCAGCAGAAAAGAAAAAGGCATCAGGTAATGTTGCAGAAGATGATAAAAAAGGGAAATCTCAAGGTGATTCTTATGCCTGTATTACTATTGAGGAAGTAGCTTTTGATCAAGCAGCTTTACAAGTTCTTTCAGCAAGTCCTTGGATATTCGACTCAGGTGCTACAAAGCATATGACAGGTTGTAGAGATGTATTTTCTTCTCTCTCCTATTCTTCAGGTAGAAGAGTTACTATTGCAGATGGCAATGATTTGGATGTTGTGGGAATAGGTACAGTAACCCTAAAGTCAAGAGAAGGTGGTAATTTTCAAATATCAGATGTCCTTTATGTACCTGAAATGAAGATAAATCTGCTATCTATATCTGCATTTTTAAGTGATGGTTTTAAAGTTGTATTTGAGAAAGATCTTTGTAAGATCTTATCACATAAAGAAGACAAGTGTCTTTTACAAGGTAAGCATAAAGGAGGGATCTTTGTTTTGTCAAAAATCAGTCAAGCATATGCAGTCAAATCTTCGTCACCGGTGGAAGATATGAAGCTATGGCATGAAAGATTTGGACATATCAGTTTTGGAGCTCTCAAGAATATCAAAGAGAGAGGTATGGTTGAGAGTTTACCCTCATTCAAGCTATGTGATGATTCAGATATATGTGAAGGTTGTCTTGAAGATAAGATGCATAAACTACCTTTCAAGAAACATGATCATATTACAGCTACCAAGAAATTGCAGATTATTCATTCAGATGTGAATGGACCTATGAGAGCAGACTCTATTCAGGGTTTCAGGTATTTTGTCCTATTTGTGGATGATTTTACAAGATACTCATGGATCTATGGTCTTAAGTCGAAGTCAGAAGTCTTTCCTATGTTCAAGAAGTTTGTAGCTATGGTTGAAAATGAAAGTCAAGAAACTGTCCAGATTCTCAGAAGTGATAGAGGTGGAGAATACTTGTCAAATGAGTTTCAGACATTTCTCGATGAGAAAGGTATTACTCGACATCTTACTATTGCTTATACTCCTCAGCAAAATGGTGTTGCAGAAAGAAAGAATAGAGTGCTTGTTGAAATGATGCGGAGCATGATGGCGTCCAAGAGGCTTTCACCAAAATTCTGGTTTGATGCAGTACATATAGCTAATCACATATTAAACAGGTCATCTACAAAAGCTTTAAAGGTAATCACACCGTATGAAGCTTATTATGGTAGAAAACCTAATGTGAGTTACTTCAGAGTGTTTGGATCACTTTCTTATGTACATGTTGAGAAAAAGGACCGAGGCAAACTAGATGTAAAGGCAAAGAAAGCTATTTTTATTGGATATCCTGTTGAAAGCAAAGGATACAGGTTTTATGTTCCAGAAACAGGTGAAGTTATTCTTTCACGTAATGCTTATATTGCTGAAGATAATGTTTATGATAAAGAAGCAGAAATTCCGGAGTTCATTAGTGAAAATGACTATGGAATTTTTAGAAAGATTCTGGATATACATGTTTCAGCCATATCAGGAGGGAGTTAAACCTCAAATTCCTAGTATTCAAGAAAAATTTGAAGAAAGAGGAATTTCACAACCATCTACAGAGTCAGTTCCACAAGAGACTTTGATTCCAGAAATGGAAGAAGTTAAAGTTCCAGAAAGTCCTAGTACATCGACAGGACAAGTTCCAGAACCTGTGGAAGCTGAAAGTTCAGAAAGAGTTTCACCACTATTCAAGGATACACCTACGTGGTTATATCAGACTTGGAAAGATAGTGGTATAAAGACTTTTTCTGGAAGAACAAGGAGTCAGACTAGACAACAACAACAAGATCATGTAAGAATAAGAAGTCAAACTAGACAGCAAAAAGATCATGTAAGTTTTGCTGAAGACTTTGAGATTCATGATATTTTGGCACTTACAACTGTTGAAGATGAACCTGCGTGTGTTAAAGATGCACTTAAAATTCCTATTTGGAGAAAAGCTATGCAAGAAGAGATTAATTCTATTCATAAGAATCAAACTTGGCAGCTATGTGAGTTACCACAAGGAAAGAAGGCTATAGGTGTAAAATGGATCTTTAAAATCAAAAGGAAAGCAGATGGTACTATTGATAGATACAAGGCCAGGTTGGTTGTCAAAGGATATGCACAACAAAAAGGTATTGATTATGATGAGACATTTGCTCCTACGTCTAGGATGACTATTATTAGGTCAGTACTTGCTCTAGCAGCACATTTTGATTGGCATATATATCAACTTGACATTAAGACTGCTTTTCTAAATGGTGATTTACACGAAGATGTGTATATTCAACAGCCAGAAGGTTTTGAAGAGACAGGTAAAGAACACTTAGTGTGTAAGCTTATAAAAGCTTTGTATGGTTTAAAACAGGCACCTAGAGCATGGTATGAAAAGATACATACATATCTTTTATCCGTTGGTTTCCATAACTCAGATACGGCTCCAACTCTTTATGTCAAAGCTGAAACAGGTATGATGATTATAGCAATCATTTATGTGGATGATATTATAGTCACAGGTCCCAGAGATGAAGATTTGCAGATGTTTAAAGAAGAATTGAAGCAAACATTTGATGTGAATGATTTAGGCATTCTACATTATTATCTTGGGATTCAGTTTCTGTTTCGAGATGAGTGTATCTACATGACATAACAGAAGTACATTGAGAAACTTTTGGAAAGGTTTCAGATGGGTAATTCTAAACCTATGCAAACACCTATGGATTAGAACACGTCTTTACAAATGGTAGCAGATGCAGAGCCATTTGATGCTACTCTATATAGTCAAGCAGTTGGTTGCTTGATTTATCTTTGTAATACACGTCTTGATATACAGTTTGCAGTTTCTCAAGTATCAAGGTTCATGCAGAATCCGACAGTGTTACATTGGAAAGCAGTAAAGCGGATCTTTCGTTATTTGAAGGGAACTTCAAATTAGGCTATGGTATTTTCGATTTCTACACATTTGTTACTAAAAGGATTTTCAGATTCTGATTGGGCAGGTGATAAAGACACAAGAAGAAGTACTAGTGGATTTTTTTTTATCTTGGAGATTGTCTTATCTCATGGTTTTCAAAAAGACAACCCACTATTGCCACTTCATCGTGTGAAGCTGAATATCGTGCAGCAAAGCTACTCTAGAGTCAATATGGTTGCAGAAGATTTTCAGTTATCTTGATGTAAGAGTACATCAACCCATTCAGATATTTTCAGATAGCCAGAGTGCTATAGCTATAGCTAAAAATCCAGTGCATCATGCAAGGACAAAGCATATAGAGGTACACTACCACTATATTCGAGAGCAGATAGCTAAGAAGCACATTGAGCTAGTTTATGTTCCTACTAGTGAGAATGTTGCAGATATTTTTACCAAAGCATTGACTGGAGATAGTCATGAGAAGATTTGTAGGTTACTGAATCTTGTACCAATATGACATTGAAGGAGGGATTGTTGGAAGTCAATGTCCTCATTGGTCCAACAAACAGCTTCATAAAAAGCTTTCTCCATATTCTTCTAGGCGGGCGCAACATCCATATACAAGGGTCTTTCAAGACCATGTACAAGTGACGACGGGCGCTCATGTGGTCTAGCCCATGCGTTCTAAAACGTTCTCCATCCACCAGGGTTCGAATCCCATACGCGACAGCAGCAAAGAGTTCTTTTAGAGAATCATTGAACTTTGCTTTTAGGAGACGCACACGCACGGACTACGGAAGAGCTTTCTTTTTCGTAAGCGATCAATCACGATCGTTGTGCTTTCTTTTAGCTTTTCATGAGTACTCAACAACTATATAAACAAGGCCTTGGCTCCTTGTATAATCACTCACTCAAAGATCTAGAGCTTGGAGATCTTCTTGAAGACAGAGTGTTCTCACACTCTTGAAGGAGGTGAAGTTGTGGTGAAGGAGAGGCTACTCTCATTGCAGCAGGAAGTCTTCTACGAGGTGGTTGTAACTATCTTTTGTGAGTTAACCTTGTGGTTGATTTACAATTTTGTTACACTATTTTGTTAGCTTCGTTGCTTCATTCTCTTCACACACACTTAGATTATTTTGACATAATCTAAATTTTGTATCATCATCTTCTTATTCTTCCATTAGTGAGTGCACCACTTTATATGGTTGAGTAGTACTCCCATGTTGTAATTTGGACATCTATTATTTTTAGTGAAGTAAGCATCCAGCTTACGTTCCCTATCCTTGTCTCAAGATCTCTTTCTTTCTCTATCTCACTTATCATCTTGTCAATTAAGTTGTGTATGCTCAAGAGGTTTTAGTATTGGAACGATCCTGGGGCCCCAAATTCCAACATCTTTAACCATATGACTTCCTTTGCACCTTCAGCCATACCTTTATACTCTGCTTCTGTAGATGATAAAGAAACTGTGTGTTGCTTCTTAGAACACCAAGAGATTAACTTATCTCCCACATAACACAAGTATCCATATGTTGATCTCCTATCATCAGGATTACCTACCAATCTGTATCACTATATATCTTGATGTTTGTATCTTATGTAAAACCATAATACAAACCTTTTTTAAGTGTACCCTTAATGTGCTTTAACACCCTTTGTCCTGCAACCCAATGTTCTTTCCTAGGACAATGCATGAATTGAGACAACACTCCTACTGTGTATGACAAATCAGGCCTAGTTAGAATTGCATAGATTAGACTACCAACCAAGCTTTGATATAACTTCATGTCCTTGAAACCTTTTCCTCCATATCTGCTCAATTTGTGATTCACCTCCATTGGAGTAGGTGCTACCCTGCAATCTTCCATTTCAAGCTTGATCAAAAAATTCTTCAAATACCTTTCTTGAGTTACATACACTCCATGTTGGGTGTATGAAATCTCGATGCCCAAGAAATATGACAAGTCTCCCAAGTCACTAATCTTGAACTCTTTCTCCATTTGCTTCTTTAGCCTTTGTATGCCCTTCTCATTTGTACCTGTAAGAATTATATCATCAACATATATGCACATGTAAATGAACCCCTCATCACTTGCTTTAACAAGCAAGCTACTATCTGCTTTGGATACTTGGAAACCAAGTTCCTTCAAGAACTTCACAAGTCTATAATTCCATGCCCTTGGGGCCTGCTTCAAACCATACAAAGCTATCTTGATCTTACATACGATTTGGATATGTTTCATCTATGAATCCTTGTGGTTGCTCCATGAAAAAATTATCTAAAATATAACCATTTAAAAAAGCATTTTTCACATCTAATTGACATAATCTCCAACCTTTACATGCAGCAATACCTATGAGTGTCCTGATGGTTGTCATCTTTGCCACAGGACTATAGGTCTCATCATAATCTATTCCATATGTATGTCTGAGCAAACCCTTTCACAACAAGTCTAGCTTTATACCTAGACACACTTCCATCTGCATACCTCTTTGTCTTGTAGACCCATTTGCATCCAATGATATTCTTACTATTTGGTTTAGGAACCAAATCCCATGTCTCATTTTCCATTAATGCATCATACTCTTCCTGCATATCTTTCTCCCAATTTTCCTTGCCTTTTGCCTCTTCCTATGTAAAAGGGTCTTCATCTGCTTTCATCATGTAAGCATAGTATTTAGTTGCCAAAAAAGAAGTGTCATAGCTATACCTTGTAGGTTGCCATTTGTGTCTTGATGACCTTCTGAGTTCTCCACTTCTTGAGGTTTCTGGTTCATCACACTCTCAATCAAACCTTGGCACTTCTTCAACTTCAACCTCTACTTCATTGTTCTCTTCTTCATCAAATATTTGAACCTTTGATTTACCTTTCTTCTGATTCACAACTTCTTCATCACCTGCATGAATATTGATTGTACTTGCATACCAAGTACCTTCCTCATCAAATGTAACATCCTTTGATACAAGAAATTGTTTTGTGGATGGATGCCACAACCTAGAACCCATCTACTTGTCATCATATCCAATGAACACATAGTTCTCAGCTTTAGGTTCCAATTTATGCCTCAATCGAGATGACACATATGCATAGGCTAAACATCCAAATAGTTTGCAATGATCTAAGGTAGGTCTCTTACCCCACCATGCCTCATATGGTGTCATACCCTGCAAAGCTTTACATGGTAACCTATTGACCAAATATGTAGCTGTATTTACAGCCTCAGCCCACAAATAATTTGGGTAATTTTTCTCTTTCATCATGGATCTTGCAAACTCAACAAGAGTTCTATTCCTCCTTTCTACTACACCATTTTGTTGAGGAGAGTACCTGTAAGTAACTTCTCTTTTTATACCTGCATTCCATAAGTAATCACTGAACTCATTAGAGAAATACTCTCCCCCTCCATCTGACCTTAGTCTCTTCAACTTTTGACCTGTAATTCTTTCTGCATACACATGATAATATTTGAATGTATTAAATACCTCTTATTTATCTTTGATCACATAGATAGTGATCCACTTGGTAGCATCATCAACATAAACCACATAATATCTTGAACCATTTATACTGAAATCCTTTGAAGGTCCCCACACATCTGTGTGTACCAATTCAAGCTTCTCTGAATACATTGAAACCATGCTTGGAATAAGATTGCTTATGAGCCTTACCTAATTGACATTCCTCACACCTGTACGTCATATGTTGACCTGCAATATTAGGCAATCCAAGCACTCAACCATTGTTAACCATATCTTTAATACCTCTTTCATTGAAATGTGCAATCCTTTTGTGCCAAAGATCTAACTCAGAGATCTTATGTCCTCCATAAGTGAACAAGGCATGACCAACATTACCTTGAATCTTCAATGTGAAAAGTCTTCCTTCTTTCTTCCCAGAAACAATTGTTTATACCCATTGCTAGGGTCTTCCACAAAAACTCCATTAGTGAACCTTACTTCATAACCCTTTCAACAATTTTCCGTACACTTATCAGATTCTTTGGAACTGTAGGAACATACAAAGCCTTACTCAGAAGAGTACTTCCATCTTTGGCCTTCACTGATCCAATTGACTTCACATTATGCTTTGTATTATCACCTATTTGAACTACATGATTAGTTACCTTATTCTCCAAATCAGTCATCAAGGCTATGTTACCACTCAGGTGATTGCTACACCCTGAGTCAATGTAGAAGACTCTTTGGTCTTCACTTTTCCTCTCACAAGTTGCATTCATAATCAAGGTTGAATCTTCCTTTTGATCTGAAGCATAATTGTAGTAGGTATTGTTGTAAGATTGGCTTTGAAATCCTCTACCTACATTTCTTTCAAAGTAACCTCTACTACCTCTACCTCTCAAATTACCTCTTTGATTTCTACCACCTCTTCCTCTTGAATTAAAGTTTTGATTATATCCACCATTGTTTTGATTATTATGCCAACAATCATGAGCTAAGTGATTTGTCTTACCACAAATCGAGCAAGATTTGACTCCATCTTTATTGCTTCTGCCTCTTCCTCTACCTTTGCCACCTCCTCTTCCTCTTAGGAAGTTATCTTGGGTAGTTGTACCTTCATCTTCATTTGCTTGTCGTTTCCCTTTGCTATTCTTCTTCTTATCCTTTGAATACATTTTTTCACTTGCACTTTTATCACCTTCACCTTTGACATCCTGCTCAAAGGTTAGCATGTGTCCTAGCAACTGATTTAAATCAAGAGTAAAATGATCTAGTGACAATTCCGTAGAAAAAATGAATGGCTTCCATTTCTCATCACCTCTCAAACCTGTGAGGATTTGCCTTACCAATTTATCCTCCTCAATATCTTCATTAGTTGCTCCTAGTGCATCTGCAATCTCCTTCATCCTTGTTACATAATCAGAGATGGATTGAGAGGCCTTCTTCTTGAATGTGGTAAACTCTACCCACAAAGATGCTTTCCTTGACTTTGTAGTGTTTTGGAAATGCTCCTCCAAAGCATTCCATATATCACTTGCACTTTCAAGACCTCTAATATGAGGTAGCAAGTAGTCATTGACTCCCATGTAGATAATGCTCCTTGCTTGAGCATCTCTCTTCATTCAAGTCTTCAAATATGATAGTTGGAACACTAGGATCTCTGAATTGTGGCTTTTCTTCTTCAGCTATAATGTAACCTATCAAGTCTTTGCTCATTAGATGACCCTCCATCCTCATTGACCAAGGTGGATAGTTTTCTCTATCCAATTTCTCTATCTGAAGAGAATCTGCCATCCTTTCTTCACATGTGTATTAAATTCTTCAACCTTTATGAGGAATAAGTGTACCTTTACTTCGAATGAAGTTCCTTTTGATCTTGTTGATATCTTCAGACCTCCTTCTCAGGCTCTCACTTCAAACTTTCACCTTTTGAACCTTCAAGTGTTAATTTTTGTATGCCTGCACTAGTCGGGGTCCTCCTTTCTTCAATGTTGATGATTATTGCTCTGATACCACTGATGGAGAGTTCTAATCTCCAAAAGAACAAGCTATTCTTGAAGTTAGAGCACCTCTATATCAAGAATAACTCAAAACCTTTACCAATTTGGAGGATCAATGTTCAATTACTAAAATCTTGAACAAACTATGAAGGGAGTAATTACTCAAAAAGTCTGTTGCACATAAATCATTCATTGACTAATCAAATGTGTAAAGTTTTTTATAAAACTTTGCACAAGATGTTGTCTATAGATTGTGCACCTTCTCCAAGTCAAATCATCTCAAAAGACTCAGTAGATCTTGAGAAATGATCTAAACAATTCACCTATGTCTAAAACTATTTTTCTTTACAGTCGACTTTGACACCTATAACTTTTAACACATAGTTCTCCCAAACTATAGCATGTGTATTCAAATGCTTTTAACCACAGGTAGCTTACCTTCCAACTTAAAGAATGAGTTCTTGGTTGCTCAAAACTTTACACTGTGGAAGGAGAAGTGACCAAAACATTAGCATCGAATTTTGCACCTGCTGCAACTTCACTTCTTCACATTTACATATGTAAATGTTCCTACTCTCAGTTCTCTGAGACTGATCACAATTAGAATCTCAAACTTGAACCATAAACTCATTATCTATGGAATTAGAAACCTACAAAAGGATTCTTTAAATGATCAAGCACAAAAGGAGAACACTCAGAAATATCGGGTGCAATATTTCTTTATTTCTGAGAAGTTTTACATCTGAGTGATGAGAGAGATCTCTTACACTTCTAAAGTGTCTAATGACTTTTACAACTTCTAATTATTCTCTTCACATACAACTTCTCTTCTCTTCACATGTACAAGCTCATGACCATACAAAAAATATAAGTGAGCTAACTCTAAATTAATGTACATATGTATACAAGTCTTCATCTTCTGAACATGTACTTTCTTCATGCTTCATAAATTGATCTTTTCTTCAATCCTTGACTTCAATCCTTCATCAAATCTTCAGTTGGTGATTGACTTGCACCAACAGAACACTAGTACTATTCTTTCAAAAGATCCTCTATATCAGGTTCAGTGCCTCCGTTCCAAGTGTGACCGAGTAGTCTGCTGCCTTCTAATTGGGTGCAAATGGATTGACTTCTTCTGTTGTTTCATAGGTACTTGCAAATTTCTTTTTGCATTTGCCCTAAACTGCACTAGAGTGGCATCCTCTTGTACATGAACACCTACATCCTTTGTTGGGGATCCACACATGTCAGAATCTGAGGCTGGGTTACAATAGTTTTGCTTCGAGGAGGTTTCATTTGTAGCATTCATTTGAAGAACATCTCTATTTGGACTCTGGTTAGGATCAAAAGTTGTATTCTGCAGATAACCTTTGTTTGAACAAACAACGGGATCATTATCGACTACAGATTTGTGACTAGCTAGATGAATATCTGAGTTGCTAATTGGATCAAGAACATTCTCAATCATTCCGTCTAGACCACTATGAAAGTCAATATGTGTGGACTCTGCATCATGCATGTTGTCAATTGGACAAGGATCCACACTAGCATCCATTGCACACGGTGTTTGGAGGAAGGATGGACTATTTTCTTTCTCTTTCGATGATGAAGATTGGGCATAAGTCTTACTTTCAGCAAATGGTGTATGTCCAACATTCTCACTTGTCCCAAGCTCCCTATCGTATCAGCATCACCATTGTTGGTAATTGTTCCTATTGAGGAACGAGCAACTGCTTTGCACAATGAAACTAGCTAGATTAGTGTTCCACTAGAGGGTTGAAGAGTAAGAAAGAGATAGTTGATGGATGACTTATTGCAAACAACTAACGAAAAACTAGATCCTCGGTAATCGCAAATTAGTAACAAGCTAATTAGTAATAGCTAATGTTGCTCTAGCACAATGGTGAGAACCACGTTAAGAAGCTCCACCTCCTTAATGTCAATCTGCGGAAGAGATAGGAGTGATATGAAGATCGTGAATATGAGATGAAGTGAGAGTGATGGTGAGAAGCATAAAGATGCACACACACATACACACACAACGAAGAGACAAGCAAGACACAATGGAAGGTAGGAAATCAATTCTATTACTCAAGAACACTCTTACAAGCTCAAGCTCACTCTAGCTCATACAAGTCTACACTAGCTAACCTCAAAAATGAGCTCTCTAGCTCTTTTTATAGATTCTAGACTAGTTTTGACCGGTTCCACATCTAGTGTCCGGCATAGTTAAAAAATAGGTTATAGATGTTATTTGAAAGGGTAAACGGTGTCTAAAAATAACCAAAATTGGTACACTCATTCTACCTAAGCTCCTCAAGCTCGAGGACTCCTCGGCTTGCAAACACTGGAGCTATAAATTACAAAAAAGGTTTCTCTACGTTACATATGGTACAAAAGTGATGAAAATCACTGTTGGAGGTTTTTGAAAGGTATTTTGAAATATATTTTTTTGAAAAAATGATTTGACTGGCTCCATGCTACTTCATTATGCTTTGTCTTTACATGCTTCCACGTCTTCTATGTCTCTGGCTACTGCCAACACCCCCCTCCCTCTCACTTCTGGCGTCGTCGACAGAACCTTGTTGTGAGGTTTGTCGGATGTAATTCTGTAGGAGGTCCTGAGCGAGGGTGTGCTCTGATATGCGAATTCTGTGGGCTAGATCTGCCTCGAGTTTCTCCCAATCTATTGGTTGCGGTTCATCTGATGGTTGGAGTCTGTAGTGTGTGGAGTATACCATCTGTCACAGGCAAATAATTGAAGCAAATGCGTGGCCTGCTGATGAACACTTCAGAGTGATATTCCCAGAAACCGGTTGTGAACATTTCTTCGAAGGTCTACTTATAGCACGCCGGTAAGTATTTGATTCGATAGTGTCAGACATAACACACCCGGAGCGATGGTGTCCTACTCATGTCGTAAGCTAAATCTAGATTGCCATGCTCGAAACCCAAGGTGTTTACATGTGGTGCCTTGACGCGACGGAAGACTTTGAATACCATCTGCATCATGTCAAATATCTTGACAGTCATGTGCACTGCTACATCATCCATATGTTTTAAGCGGGGGAGCTAGTGGCGAATTGTTGCCATCATGTATCAAACTGTTGGTGGTCCTGTGGGTGGAGTGAAGTACGGGTAGTTCAACCAATCCTGGCATTGCTTGTCGTTCTCTACTTTAATGGCAAATGCCTTCCAGGAGCGGCGACGTGGCATGGGTCCCCAACATGGGTTGTACTTCAAGTGAAGAGGTGCCTTGGCCCAAGTACTCATCATCTTTGGGTATGCTTGTAATAAATCTTTGTGCCAATCTCGTTGATAGATTTCTCCTCGTTGCGCATCTACTGGCAAATCTTCAGGCTCAAACTGGGTGGCGTGAGAGGATTTCATGCCTGGTTCTTTTTTTATGGCCAGCTGATATTCCGCCATTAACATAAAATAAGGCTTGTATTGTAGCTCATGCCCAGATATGTATCTGCGAGGGGCCAAGTGAGCAAAATAAGGAGACTGTAAAATTCTTTCTTCTATCATTGCCATTGTGTGTAACTGCACCTGTACCCGTGCTGAGTGGGTTCTTGCAAGCTCTTCAACCGTCTTCATCCATGCGGGAGTGGGAAGTTCAAAAGTCGTTTGGCCTTTGGCCGTGACTCGTCCGCCTGGGATGGGTTGGGGTTCATATGCTTCTTCAAAAGTTTCCTCCACCAGAATAGTCATTGTTTCTTCCTCTGCTAGTATTTCCGATGGGGAGTCTGGCCTGGGGGGTGCTTCATCTACTGCTATCTATGATTGAAGATTTAATACCTGGGCCCGTAATGCGTTGAGTTCCTCGATGATGTCAGGGGATGGGTCCGTAGGAGCTGGTCGTCCTTGTGGTACAGGTGATCTTAATTGCAATATCTTGTGTTCTTCTTTGAGCTTCTGGAACTCCTCGTTCATGTTGTCATATTTGTCTAGCAATCTGATATGATCATCTAGTAACATTTTCATATATTATGAAGAAACAACTTTGAAATGACTGGGACTCAATGGTTGGTCCGGTTGATCTAAAGCAGCTTCCCAATTCTCTCTGTTCTGTTCCTATAGGCATTGATTTTCTTCTTTAGCTGTTGCCAAGTGGTGTCTTAGCAGTCCCATGTTCCTAGTAAGTGTTGCGTTGCAAATAGTCTGCACCCTTAACAAGTTGTCTATGTCAGTGATGGCCTCTTTGGTTTTTTCTTCACTTTCAAGTTCCAGTTTATGGTATGACTCTCGTAGCTCTTGGTATCTGGTGTTTAATGAGGCATTGTCGATCGACAATGAATTTAGCTGCGACTGTAAATCATTCGTTGTCTGCTTCAGCGTCCGGTAATTATTGCCAAGAGATGCAAATTCATCTCTTACTTGAGTCATGCAGGTGAACATCTGACGAAATACGGTGTCTATAGTGGGTGATAATATTAATGGTGTGCTAAATGAAGATGTTGTGGGTGTGGGTGTTGATGCAGGGGGTAAGGGAAATGGGGAGGAAAATGTGGATGCAGTCGTGATTGTGGAAAACATTGGGGTGCCTAAATATGGTGGTATCATGAAGGAAGTGAGCGGTGGTGCAGTGGGTGGTGAGATATCCATGTCACTGGATGTGGTATCAAGTGCGGTGACCGTGAATAGTGGCGTGACAGTGGGTGTGTGCGTGGGTGTAAATACAAGATTTACAAAAGTGGCAAAATAATTTACAGAGGGGTTCTCTTGGACTACTTGGTGGAAAGAGGAAAGAGGAATTACGGTGGGTCGGGGAGGTGAAACTGGGGAAAAAGTCAATGGAGGTGGAAATTGAAATAGGTGTCTTGGAGGTGTGGGGGAAGGATGGGAAGGAAGGATGGAGAAATGGACTGGAAAGAAAGGTGGATGTCCGAGGAGGTAGGTTGGGTTGTGTAGGTGCGGAAAGGGTTAGAGGAATGGATGCAACAAAGGCTTCTGCTGCCTCGCTATCCAAAGATGTGGATGGTCTGGGAGAAGTAGGGTGTACGGGTGAGACTGGATGGATGGGAGGTGATAGAGGAGCGGTTGGGGTGGTGGGTACTTCGGTCACAGTGGTGGTATGTACAGTAGTAGTATGAGGAGGGGAGTCAATCATGATTGTTTCTGTTGCCAAAGATTCGTCAGGGATGAGACGCGCTTCCCTTGCCTATTTTGAACATTGGCCACCTGTGGGTACATGAATGTATTGACCTGGCTTTGATATAATCGTACTCTTCGGGGGTCCAATTGCGGTAGTGGTTTTCTCTGGAAATATCTTAATGCTTCGTTAGATCCCACTGATTTAACAAGTTCCCTGAAACCTTTGATGTATACTTCATCCAAACCGCCTAAGACAAGTTCTTGTTCTGGCTCTCTTCCTTAGTTAACTTCTTACGCGCCCAACCTTTTTCCATGGTTCGATATAACCTTTTGATTGCCAAGGTGGATGCCACTGCTTCAAAAGTTTCATCTTCGTGCGTGCTGGTGTCACCTTGGGTGTCGGTTTGCTGTCCTTGTTTGTCTGTCTGCACATTTTCTTGGGAGTCATGAGTGCCCTGGCTGGCTTCATCATCGCCCTCGTCATCAACAGTTTCTGTTCTTTCCTCTTCAGAGCTGGATACTACTTGTCCTTGTGGTTGATCCAGTGGGGTGGTAGGGTAGCTTGGTCGTTCATATTCCTGAGAGAAAATCTGGCCTTCAGAAAACTGAAATTCATTTGACAAAGCATCCGGCATTTCAAAATCAAACATTGTATCTACGGGTTATGTTTCCAGGTTAGGTATTGGAAAGGAAAATGCTTCCGCACCAATAGTGGTGGGAACTTCTGCTGCAGTGGTGGTAGGTTCTTGAACTGATTTTGGTTGGGAGGTAATCGCACTAGTAGTGCCTTCTGTAACAATAGGTCGTGATAATCATATGCAAATAGGTTGTACAGTTACAGGGACTTCCATTCCGGAACTTGTAGGCATGGAATGGTTCCTCGCAAGCAGTTTCCTGCTCGTCCCTTGCTGGATTTCTTAGCTTTCTTGACTTTTCCTTTAAATGCCTTCAACTCCTCGCTTGTCATTGCACGCTTGATTGGCAAGTCGTATGCCAAACACATATATACAAATCTCGTAAGAGTGCAGCATCCATGAATCACTTTCTTCCTTTCCCATCTGTGTTGTGCTAAGTATAACTGATCAATCACCCAACTGGCCAGATCAACTGTTTGTGGCCCAATACAAGCTAAATATAAGCCAAATAAAATGTGTTTGTGGGACATGGTGAATCGATCCTGAGCTGGAAATGAAAAATGTTTCATACATATCCTTAAGGGTTTAAAGAGGTCAGGTGTGATCGTTGAAATATCTTCCCACTTGATGACATCTTCACGTTTCATACGCTCTAGAATTAGCCTCTCTCGCTCTGTCGGAGTGTGTGTTCCATGTATCTTAATAGCAGCTCTAATCAAATCTTTTGTCAAATAAAACCTTTTGAATGGGGGTTCATTCACCAAGGATGGCAAAATGAATGTGCCTGGTAGATCCTTGTTCTCAGAAGCTGTTAATGTGGTTACCAAATAGTAGCAAATTTGGTTTAGGCAACAGATCACTAAAGTATTCAGTGAAGCCTGCTCTCACCCAAACATGCTTTAGGTCTTCTGTGTTCTGTAATGCTTCAAACTCCCTTGAGAAAAACTGGTACTTGCCCCACGTACGGGTATCAAAAGTCAAATTGGCCTCAAAAAGGAAATCTACATCCGCCAATGGGTCTGCTAAACCTTGGAACCAATGAGACTTGCGATGAATTCGTTCAGTATATCCCCTAGGATGGCATAGGTCCTGGAAATCCCTGAAATTCTGGTGGTTGAGCCGCAGGATGTGGTTCAGCTAGTAATTCGCCAATATTTGCCATGGGTACACTGGGGCCAGCTTCAGATGGTCCTTCTGCCTGCATGATGAGTGATGCGAGTGCGTAGAAGATCTACTACAAAATATTAACATATTAGTATGGAAATTAATCATGATCCCATTAAAGTGAGACCGCAATCCCTTTCCATAACCGATGTGTAACCCGTGTAGCCGAGTGTTGTGACGTGGTTTATGGAATGATAGTTGCAAAACTAATGTAGGTCTCTAGACACCTACATGCTTTAGATGATGCATACATTTCTTGATGAGATGTTATTGCAAGTGATGTTGGGTTATGGTGTGTGGATTTGTACAAGGTTCAGTTGTGAATGAGTTATTACAAGGATGGTGTTTAGTCAAGGTGGGAGTAATGTTAGATAAGGGGGTCGGAGAAGATGTCTATGTTGGAGCAAGTCTATGACAAGCCTAAGTATTGGCTTGAGTCTCACAAAGTCTTAGAAAAAGCCTTAAAATGAAAAGTTCACTTGTAAACTACCTCTTGTAACTTTTGAAGAGTTTACTTAATGTAAAAGTAAGAGAATCTTAAGTGGTTGAGTCCACATGATCAAGAATGGAAAGAGGAGCCACGAATTCGTGATTTGTGGTAGGTAGAGAATCAAATCAATCATTGATTGATTGGAGAGTGATTGAGGGAAGTTAGCCTCCCAAACTCAACTATAAATAGATGGCAGTTTTAGTCGTGGTTAGAGAGACCTATGTGAAGACCTCCAAGAGCTGAGCTTTATGGCATATCAAGGTGTGATTACAAGGCACACATATGTATCCGTAAGTCATTGTATTGTACAAGAAATATACTTTCATTTTCATGATTATTTGGCTTCATCTTTCCATGTTCTTGTGAAGTGTACTACTCACTGCCATTACTCTCAGTTTTCTCAGTCAGCTTGCAGAGATGTTTTCTCTGAGCTTGGTGCATCATTTTCAGTGATTTAACTTGGTAAAGTTAGCTCTATAAGTCTACTATATGCTCATAAATTTTCATGTCATTTGGATGTTGCAATCTTCAGTTATGTTCATTTGAAGTCAACAGGGTCTGTTCATCTTCACCTCTCTGTCAGGTACCCGACTTTTTCACTCATCTTGTCAGAGCTATTTCTCAGTGGTTACTTATCCAAATTCAGTGATTTAAAGCTTGTTGGATTCAGCTTACTGTCTAGTATAAGCATACAAATTTTCATAATCATTTGATTTCTAGATTTTGAGTTATGGTGATTTTTCTGCTCACTGGTCTATTTCTGTAGCAGCCCGTGAAAATTGGGATGATGTCATCACTTGTTAAAACTCATTCTCAGTGTGTGCTTTGTTATTTTTGATGAGATTACTCTCGAAAGTTAGCTCTTTAAGCTACCTAGACTTCCCCAAGAGGAATTAAGCTAATTGCTGCTGTGCTCAGAGAATTATGTAAAACACTGGACAGGTGTATGAACCAAGAATAGCAAGTTTTCACCTCTGAGCTAACTCCAACTTATCTATTTTGATCTATCTTTTTGAGAGTGATCTTCCAAGGTACATAGGGTGTCTAATACATCCATTGGCAAGCTAAAAGCACCCACCATATACTCCTAGAGTTCATTTGGGTGGTGTAGATCAAGGATTTTGCAACACCTCTTCATCTTCAAGCACATACCGATCCATCTCTTCACAGTGGTATCAGAGCAAGGTTGGACAACATGGCAGATGGATTTCCTTCATCAATTGACAAATTGGACAGAGGTAACTACTCAGCTTGGTCATTAAGGATGGAAGCTTATCTCCAAGGTAGAAGTTTATATGGTTATGTGGTTGGAGATGAAGTTATGCCAAGTTTCAGGAACAAAAGTCAACCAACACAAGAAGAGCAAGAAAGATTGAGCACATGGTGCTCCAAGGATGCACTTGCAAGGTCTTATCTCCTCAACTCTATCTCAGATTTTTTGTTGCCTCACATTAGAAGTTGTAAGACATCTCAGGAAGTGTGGGATGCACTTGAAGCTTTCTTTTCTTCAAGTACCAAAGCTAGGAAGCATCAACTATGGCTGGAGTTCACAACTCTCAAGAAGGCTCCCAAACAAAATGTGACTGATTTTGTCACAAAGCTCAAGGACATAGCGGATCAGTTGGGAAGCATTGGAGAGGTAATAGATGAAGAGCAAATTGTAAGGCAGGTCATCAATGGCTTGAAGGCAAATGATAAGTGGGAAGCATTCACCACAGCTATGGATTTGTACATGGACATGCATGTACCTGATTTCAACACACTCATTGGACAACTACTTACTCAAGAGGCAAAGCTTATCAAAAATGGAGAAAGCTCTAAAGGTAATCAATCTTCAGCTTTATACACGGATAAAAGCAAGTCTAAAGATAACAAAGGTAAGGCAAAGAAAGTGGATGATGAAGCAAGTACATATCAAGCTAACTATGCAGGTAGAGGAAGACATGGCAGAGGTAGAGGAAGAGGAGGTAGACAAGGCAGGGGGAGATCCCAAGAATCCAACTCATGTTCTATTTGTGGATTAACTAATCATACAACTGAAAATTGCTTTAGGAATTCCAGGAATCAAAGAGGCAGAGGATACAATAGAGGAAGTTATGGCTACTCAAGAGGAAGGTTCAACAACTACCATGGCAACTACAACAACTACAATCATTCAAACTATCAAGGAGGCTACAAAGGAAGGAGAGACTACAATAACTACACAGAAGACTCAAACAAAGAGGATTCATTATTGATCATGAACATGGCTATGCCACAAGGTAAATCTGATGAGCATGTTTTCTACATAGATTCAGGTTGTTCAAATCATGTGGCAGGAAATGTGGCACTCCTATCAGATTTAGAAGATCCAAGGAATAAGCATGAGGTACAAACAGGAGATGATACAAAACATCCTGTGGAGAAAATAGGCAATGTCAAAGCACCTGATGGAAACATCAACCTACTCAGTAAGGTACTCTATGTCCCTACCATTACAAAGAATTTGATAAGTGTTGGGCAGATAGTAGAGAAAGGGTTGCAAGTCAGGTTCACAAAAGCAGGAGCATTTGTTGAAGATCCAAGTCAGGGATTCAGAAGAATTGCAAAAGGTGAAAAGACAGGTAGATTGTTCACATTTGAATTACAGGACACTAGAAACATTGCTCTCTTTAATTATGGTAGTCAGACACTCACAGAATTGGAAGTATGGCACAAAAGGTTAGCACATATTGGTGAAAGGTCATTAAAGCAAATCTGCAGGGACCAAAGTGTACTTGGACTTCCTAATTTGTCAAAACAACATATGATTTATAAGTGTAGTGCATGTCAATTTGGAAAGTCTCACAGGTTACCATTCATGAAGAAAGGTTATATGCATGGAGATCTCTTGGAGTTGGTTCATACAGATGTATGGGGACCTAGCAAGGAAGCTTCAATATCTGGATCAAGGTATTATGTTTCCTTTATTGATGATTGCAGTAGATGGACTATCCTATTCTTTATGAAACACAAAGATGAAGTTTTTTCATGTTTCAAAAGATATTTGGCTCTTGTGGAGAATCAAACAGGTAAATCACTAAAAAGGCTAAGGTCAGATGGAGGGGGAGAATACTTCTCCCATGATTTTGATTCTTTTCTTCAAGAAAGAGGAATCAAAAGAGAGGTAACTACAAGGTACACTCCTGAGCAAAATGGAGTGGCAGAAAGGAGGAATAGGACAATTGTTGAAGCTGCAAGGTCTATGTTAAATGAAAAGCATTTACCTAATTACTTATGGGCCGAGGCTGTATCTACAGCCACTTACTTGATTAAGAGGTTGCCTTCAAAATCCCTTGATGGGATGACTCCATATGAGGCTTGGAATGGAAGAAGACCAAGCTTAGATCATTGTAAAATTTTTGGATGTATTGCTTTTGCTCATGTTCCTTCACAGGTTAGAGGCAAGATGGATCCAAAGGCAGAAAGGTGTGTATTTATTGGATATGACAACAATCAAAAGGGCTACAGGTTATACAACCCTACCAACAAAGGATTCTTGGTAAGCAGAGATGTAGTTTTTGATGAGAACAATTCATGGTATGAAGATTCATGCAGGAAGATCAATTTACCATATGATCTTGAAGAAGATTTTCCAAAGCTTGGTAGAGAACAATCAAAGATTGAAGAACAAGACACATCAGAGGATGATGAAGAATCTCACATGGAAAAGATCAAAGCATGGAAGTCTAAAGGTAAAGCAAAATTGCAGGAACTCGGACATGAGGCAGAATCATCACATCATGGCCTAAGAAGATCTATGAGGGAAAAGAAAAAACCAGAAAGGTATGGGTTTGACACCTCATTAGTAACTAAACATTCTATCTACATAGCACAGGACATAAACCAAGAGGAACCATCATCATTTGAAGAGGCCAAAGCAAAAACAGAATGGAAGCATGCAATGAAGGAAGAGATTGAAGCACTTGAGGAATACAACACTTGGGATTTGGTGCCCAAGACTTCATCCATGAAGGTAATAGGCTCAAGATGGGTCTATAAACTCAAGAAGAATTCTGATGGTTCAATTAACAGGTATAAGGCAAGCCTTGTGGCAAAAGGCTTTGCACAAACTCAGGGAATTGATTATGAGGAGACTTTCTCTCCTGTGGCAAAGATGCCTACTATTAGGGTTTTGCTTAGTATTGCCTCTTCCAAGAATTGGAAGATACTTCAACTAGATGTAAAGAATGCATTCTTGAATGGTTGGATAACAGAAGAGGTATATATGGCACAACCACCTGGTTTTGAGAATCAAGTTTATCCTGATTATGTGTGTAAACTTAACAAAGCATTGTATGGTCTCAAGCAAGCTCCAAGAGCTTGGAATTTCAGGCTTGTTTCATTCTTGCAGGACAAAGGCTTTCAACCAAGCAAGGCAGATCCTTCACTCTTTATTAAAAAGAGTAATTCCGAGGTCATCTACCTATGTGTATATGTAGATGATATTATATTGACAGGAAATGATGCAGATGGTATGAAGAAGATCAAAGATCAGATGAGAGAAGAGTTCAAGATAAGTGATTTGGGTTCACTTACCTACTTCCTAGGTTTGGAAGTTGTCTACAAAGATCATGGTTTGTTTCTCACTCAAAGAAAGTACATTAAGGACATGTTGGCAAAATTCAAGATGCAAGATTGTAAGATTGCAGGTACTCCAATGGAGGTCAATCATAAATTGAGCTCACATGAAGGTGAACTCATAGAGGACATCACATCATATCAAAGTCTAGTGGGTAGTCTCAACTATGCCACATTGACAAGAGTAGATATATGTTACAGTGTGAGTGTGCTAAGTCAATTTATGCACACACCAAGGAAACCACATATGGATGCTGCCAAAAGGATTCTCAAGTATCTCAAAGGAACCATAAATGAAGGACTTTATTATCCTTATGTATCTGATTTAGGTTTGAAGCTATTTTCTGATGCAGATTGGGCTGGCTCCAAGGAAGATAGAAGGAGCACTTCAGGTTATCTTACCTTTGCAGGTTCAAAGCTTATTTCATGGTCATCCAAGAAGCAACCCACAGTTGCTCTCTCTTCTACTGAAGCTGAATATAGAGGTCTTGCTATAGCTACACAAGAAGCTATGTGGATGAAGACATTATTCAAAGATCTTGGATTGGAGTTTGGAACTCCAACTATTTTTGGTGACAATATGAGTTCTATTCATTTGGCTGCTAATCCTATTTTTCATGCAAGGACTAAACATATTGAAGTTCATTATCACTATGTACGAGAGAAGGTTCTAAGCAAAGAGATTCAAATATCATATGTGTCCACTCATCAACAATGTGCAGATATTCTAACCAAAGCATTGGATGGTACAAAGCTTTGCAAATTCAAGGCTATGATAGGTTTGCAGGTAATCTTGGAAGATTGAAGACCTCAAGCATACTTGGCTTGAGGGGGAGCTGTTGGAGCAAGTCTATGACAAGCCTAAGTATTGGCTTGAGTCTCACAAAGTCTTAGAAAAAGCCTTAAAATGAAGACTATGTAAAGTTCACTTGTGAACTACTTCTTGTAACTTTTGAAGAGTTTACTTAATGTAAAAGTAAGAGAATCTTAAGTGGTTGAGTCCACATGATCAAGAATGGAAAGAGGAGCCACGAATTCGTGATTTGTGGTAGGTAGAGAATCAAATCAATCATTGATTGATTGGAGAGTGATTGAGGGAAGTTAGCCTCCCAAACTCAACTATAAATAGATGGCAGTTTTAGTCGTGGTTAGAGAGACCTATGTGAAGACCTCCAAGAGCTGAGCTTTATGCCATATCAAGGTGTGATTACAAGGCACACATATGTATCAGTAAGTCATTGTATTGTACAAGAAATATACTTTCATTTTCATGATTATTTGGTTTCATCTTTCCATGTTCTTGTGAAGTGTACTACTCACTGCCATTACTCTCAGTTTTCTCAGTCAGCTTGCAGAGATGTTTTCTCTGAGCTTGGTGCATCATTTTCAGTGATTTAACTTGGTAAAGTTAGCTCTATGAGTCTACTATATGCTCATAAATTTTCATGTCATTTGGATGTTGCAATCTTCAGGTATGTTCATTTGAAGTCAACAGGGTCTGTTCATCTTCACCTCTCTGTCAGGTACCTGCCTTTTTTACTCATCTTGTCAGAGCTATTTCTCAGTGGTTACTTACCCAAATTCAGTGATTTAAAGCTTGTTGGATTCAGCTTACTGTCTAGTATAAGCATACAAATTTTCATAATCATTGGATTTCTACATTTTAAGTTATGGTGATTGTTCTGCTCACTAGTCTATTTCTGTAGCAGCCCGTGAAAATCGGGATGATGTCATCACTTGTTAAAACTCATTCTCAGTGTGTGCTTTGTTATTTTTGATGAGATTACTCTTGAAAGTTAGCTCTTTAAGCTACCTAGACTTCCCCAAGAGGAATTAAGCTAATTGCTGCTGTGCTCAGAGAATTATGTAAAACACTGGACAGGTGTATGAACCAAGAATAGCAAGTTTTCACCTCTGAGCTAACTCCAACTTATCTATTTTGATCTATCTTTTTGAGAGTGATCTTCCAAGGTACATAGGGTGTCTAATACATCCATTGGCAAGCTAAAAGGGCCCACCATATACTCCTGGAGTTCATTTGGCTGGTGTAGATCAAGGATTTTGCAACACCTCTTCATCTTCAAGCACATACCTATCCATCTCTTCACAGTCTGGATACGTTTCGGTATCCACTTCCTAAGACTTTCTGAGCGGGTGGTATGTTTTTGCTGAGGGACAAAAGGTGATATCGGATGTGGTGGTATTGAAGGGTGAAGATATTTCTGAGGGGTATATATTACATGGCTTGAGCGTTGAGCTAGAATACACTGCTCGGGTACCCAAATCTGCATGGATGTGGGTCGATTTGTTAGGTACTTCTTGGCGATCCAAATCTGTCGAATGTTCGTACTCGTGGAAGAAGGTCGAGAAGGCTTTGGATATTGCTTCTATTTCTTCCGTAACTTCTTCCTGTCATTGTCCGCATTGTTGAGATATGTGGGTGGTTTCTGTCCTTTTGGCACCCATATTTGTCTCGTGCCTCTTGCTTTGTGATACTGATACTGCTTTCCTCCTTGTGTCTTCTGATATGGTTGTCGGTCTGGGTTCCTCCATTGTGGATGACTCCTTTGTGGTTGAGGTTGAGAGGTCGGATGGAGACTTTGCTTTGGAAAAGAAGGGAGGTCCAACACTTGTGAACTTGCCCATTAGGAAGTGCTCCGTTTTGTACTATTAATCTAGGCGAGTCCGCAGTAAGTGTGGAAGGATGGGCACCACAGGGTGTTTTGCCCATTTGGCTGTTGATGCACTCCACCTGATCGCTGATTGTCCCCACCTGACCTACAATTGTCCCCATTTGTCCACTAATGGAAGACCAATGGAAAATCTCCTCACGTCCTTTTGTCTGGCGCCTATCCATCGCCAAGCTCTCATGGGTTGACTTTGGAGGGAGCATGCTTAGCCGAGGGATTTGGCCAAATATCTTCCGATCCTCTGTCGCAAGCATTTAATAGGGTCTAGGATTGCATACCTTAGGCGGAGTGTTGTTAGGGAAGTCAAGCGGTATCACTCGCTTCTGATCTAAGGTTCCAATCTGTAGCTTCTATCAGGTTACTTAGGGGTTCTATCAGGTCCTCGTCATGGCACACTAGTAGCTTCGCTGTCATGGTCACTTCGTGTATGAGGATAGGAAGGTCCACCTCACCCATGCAAGGGGGTTTCCATGCCTCCTATCCCTATGAGGTATGCCTCAATTGGCCGCATTTCTATTCCTGAGTCCTTATAGTGGGACCATCTAATTGGGCTAGTCGCAGCACCTGAATCAATTAAAGCCCTGAGCTCTTGGCTAGGGTTGCCGTACTCTAGCTTGACTGTAATGAATGGTCTCCTATCCACTATGCTAGGATGAGTGGTTGGCTTTACTTGACAGATGGCCATGGGGTATCTGGGTGTTGTTTCCAGATGGTTATAATGTTCTCTCCCTAGTCCTTGTCTTCTTAACTTCATGCGCTTAATGCGTTCTATAGCTTCTGCCTGAGCTTCAGCTCGTATTCTATTTTCTTCCTCCTTACGCTTCTTTACCAATGTGAGTCGTCTAAGCATATCCTCAGTAAGAGGTTCCTAGTATAACTTGACTGTCTCCTTCTAAGGTGGCTAATTGTACTGCTCCACTTGTTGAGAGTCTGTTAATGATCATAGGTCCATAACCTCGCTTTTCTAACTTCCGTGCATGTTGTTTAGCGTATATACTAGAACTAAATCTCCTTCTTTTAAGCCTTTATCTTTCACATGTGCATCGAAATAGGCTTTCTGTTTCTTCTATGCTGCATATATTCCTGCTACTGCTTTCAGCCTGGTTTCTCCTAATCATTCTAAGTCCATTATCCTAAATGATAATTCATGGCCAGTCCACTGATGTTCTTGTGCAACCTGAAGGGTCGGTATCAAGAAGTCCAAAGGGAGCACAGCATTCTGACCTAAAACCATCTGAAAGGGAGTTGCATTGAGTACGCTCTTGTAGGCCACACGATATGCCCAAATAGCATGGTGTAATTGTTTGTCCCAATCTGAATGTTTGTTGTTCATGAGTTTTGTCAGTACGTTACAAAGGATCTTGTTAGTGCTTTTAGCCTCACCATTGGCCTGAGGATGATATGGTGCGGATTTCTTGTGAATCACCATAAAATCTTGTAACAAATATTCAATGACTTGGTTTAGAAAGTGAGTTCCTCGATCGCTCACTAACTCTATAGGCAGTCCATATCTTGTAAAGACATTTTCAAATAAGAATTTTGCAGTTGTGTGTGCATCATTTTTTTTTGTGGCCTTGGCCTCTACACATTTGGTAAGATAATCTGTCGCAACAATAATTTATTCAGCATGTGTACCTTTTGCAGGGGGGTTAATGGGCCCTATAAAGTCTATACCCCACTTAGAAAATGCACATCCTCCCATCATGGGTTTCAATGGCATTTCATCTCTGCGAGTAGGAAACTGAGTTCTTTGACACACATCACATCTCTTAACATAGGTATTGCATCCATGTGAAGAGTGGGCCACCATAATCCTGCAAATAGTATGGCTTTGATGATCCTATCAGGGCCAAAATGACCTCCTGGAACACCTTGGTGTGCAGTCTCTAATACGCTCAAATAATCGCTTTCATGAACACATTGTCTTAGGTATCTGTCTCGTCCTCGTTTGTATAGATTGTCGCCAATAAGTGAATAGTCTTGAGCTTCCTGCTCAGGACTTCGTTGTCGTGCTAAGGTCATTCCTTGAGGGAATTTTTTCGTCTTCAAGTATGTCACTAAGGGTTCACTCTATTGTGGTGTGAGAGACACGTGATATAATGTAGCATACTCTACTGGTGGTCTTTCACAACAAGCAGGGCATTCTTTACACAACTTGTAGACATCTGCTTCCATAGAAGGCCAATAGACTCCTAGTCTATGCAGAGTCTGCAATGTACGATATTTCGAATGATGTTGCTTTAATGCACCTACATGTGCTAATTGCAACCAATTTGCATGTTCTGATTCATCTACACAACAAGCAAGAATCTTTTGATTATCTTGTTTATATATACTTCCTGCTATGATTTGGTATCTTTGAGACTTGGTAATCTCTCCTTCTTTGATCCTTATCCTGGGATTCTTGGGTCCATATGTGAGAATAGGGACTATCGGCTTAGCCCATTCTGGTACTATCTCAAGGTTAAACAAATATGCGTCGGGTAACTCATCCACTATTCCTTGGGGAGCTTCTCCTGTGGTTAATCTTGAGAGGTGATCAGCCCTAAGATGCGTCTTTCCTTTCCTGACTACTACTTCGAAATCATACTCCATGAGTAATAGAAACCAACGTATCAATCTTCCTGTGTTGCAAGGCTTATTGACTAAGTACAATAATGCTTGATGATCTGTAAAGAACTTGAACTTATTTTCTAACAAATAATGTCTGAATTTCTTCACTGTGTAGATCATTCCTAATCCTTCTCATTCCGTAGTGGTGTAATATCTTTCTGCTACGTTCAACTGTCTGCTCGTGTAAGTTATGGGGAGATCTATATTACCTTCATTCATGGGTTGTGCTACCACACATCCTATGGCATGGTTGGATGCATCCACATGTACATGGAATGGCTTGCTCCAATCCGGGCTTGTCAATATAGGTGCTAAGCACAAGCATCGTTTAAGTTCATTGAATGAATTCTCATACTCATCTGTCCATTCAAACTTGGTTAAAAGAGAGTACAAAGGCTTGGCTATGATTGCATACATGTGTATGAATCGTCTGTAATAACCGCAATGGCCCACAAATGCCTGTACCTCTTTTACATTATTTGGTGTAGGTAGATCGGCGATTACTTTCACTTTTTCTTCATCTGTAGAGATTCCGTTCTTTGACACAATGCGTCCTAGAATTTTGCCTTGTCTGACCATGAAAACGCATTTTTTTGGGTTCAGACAAACCTGATATTCTTGACATTTGTAAAATACTTGTCTTAACTCTGGGATATGAGTCTGTCTCATATTCGAATGTGCACATATGTCGTCGACATAGACTTCCAAATTCTTGCGTAAGAATTCCTTAAAAACATGGCACATGAGTCGCTCGAAAGTGGCGGGTGCATTTTTCAAGCCAAATGGCATCACAGGAAATGCAAATATGCCCCATTCTGTGGCGAAAGCCGTCTTGTGTTGATCTTCTGGAGCAATGGCTACTTGATTATAGCCTCAGAAACCATCAAGAAAGCCATAAACTTCCTTGCCCGCAACTCTTTCTAATAAATGTTCCGTGGTAGGAAGAGGATAACTGTCTCTAATCGTGGCGGCATTAACTTTTTTAAGGTTAATACACACACACAATTTTCCATTCTTCTTGGGCACAACCACAATGGGGGATACCCATTCGGTATGCTCAATTTTGTAAATGAATCCTGCTTCTATCAAGCGATCTATTTCTTCTTTAATCTTCGCAGCATAGTTATCATTGTACGTGTAGGTTTTGCATCTAGAGTCATAGGGATTCTATGAGAACATATATATGGATCTACTCCTTTCAAGCCTTTATAACTCCAAGCAAAAACATCTCTAAATTCGTGCAATAGGGCAACTAACTCTTCCTCTTCTTCATTCGTCAAATCATGCCCTATGTAGGTACATTTTTCTTCTTCTCCTTTTATGGCTACTATGATTTTTTTGGTTTTCTCTCGGTTATCATAGACTTCTCCAATGTCAGCTTTTCTGTTAGGCATTCGTACCATGATTCGTCTATCTTCTATTTCATACTTCTTGAAGTTCTCCGGAACCTCAAACAAGGATTCTTCTTTTTCTGACATGGTTTCTTTCTTCTTTCTTTTATTACCTTCACTTTTAGCAGTCACTTGTGTGGCTAACCTCACCTCATCCATAATTTCTTCGTGTCTCAGAGGGTGAGTTTCTACTTTGTAGAAATATTCTTCGTCTGATGCAAAGGGTGGGTCCATAATAATTGACTCTAGATCAAAGTCACTTGCATCCTCAAATGCATCAGTGCTCGGTTCACATTCTTCAATAATCGAATCACACATGATTGGCTCTATCGCAAAGACTGAAATGTCATAGCCATCCTCATCATAGTGGGGTGTCCATTGTTCTTCGTTGATGGCTACATCCATGGTTGCTAGGATTTTTGCCCAACCATGGGGTTTGAATTCTTCGTTTGGAAATACTACAGGTGCATAAGCTGGGTCTTGAAGGGTTCATGGATGTTGTTCTACACCTAAGGTCTTGGCTTCTAACCGTTCTTCCTCTTGTTTTGCTACCTTACAAATCCATAGATAAGTATCCTCGTGCAACCATGAGGGGTATGATTCCAATGAGTGTACTAATTCTATTTTTTCTTGTGTCTTATGGACGGTATTTCATTGTATTGGGGGTACATCTCGATGTGAATAGTCTTTAAGATTGACTTTAGTAGTCACTCCTAAATGTTGCAAGTACAAAGAATTAGTTCCCCAATCTTGTACAATTTGCAACTGACGCATGAATGGTCATCCTAATATCAGCTTATAAGCATGATTTTTACTAAAATCACAAATGGTGAAAGTATGTTCAAACTCCACACCACAGGTGGTGAGAGATATGCCTTCTAGTAAGCCTAATGATTTCTCTATGTGTCCGTCAGCCATTTGTAGCTTCATCCTGGTGGGTCTTAATGCTGGCTTACCCCAACGTTTCCATAAAGTGATGGTAGCGATGGCTACTCCGGCTCCTGAATCTAGGATGGCTTTCGTGGTGTAGCCCTGATGGGTTATTGGAAGATAAGTGTTACCTTCCTATTCCATCTATTTTCTACAGGTATCTCTGGTACCTTTTTGTGTGATCCTATCTATGAGGGAGTAGTAGCAAGCTCAGGGAATTGATTTGCCACATGTTTCCACAATTCTAGTTTAACCTTTAATAACTCCTCTAGAGTGAGATGGCATTGTACTTTAGTATTCTTTATCACTCCTGTGTTTCTAGGAATCACTGATTCTTCATTCCTCACTATTATCGTGGGTGCTCTCATGCTCATAGAATTTGCTTCCCAAGCTCCTGCGAACTGAGGTAATTCATGCAAAGAATTGGATTCAAAACCTGTGTGTTCACTTAGTTGCTCTTCCTCTACATCATTGTAAATAGAGGGGATGTCTTGGGGAAATTCCTCCTGCGAGTCGTCTATTTCTTGAATAGGAGGATGGGTTCCTTGCTCTTTTCTCCACTTCTCTTCTTGGATTTCTCTCAAGAATTCATGTGAATACCTATGTATGGAAGACAGGTTGTCTTCACCCTCTGTGTTGGGTACTTGGGATAGGGATGGTGCATTTATTTCGTGTGTCTCTGAAACAATAGGGTTCCTATGCTGATTTTTTTTCTCCCTGCTATCAATCAAGTATTCTAGCCTCTCCATTAATCCTTGAAAGTGTAATTCAGGTTTTGCCATGTTATTCCAATTAAGATATCTAGAGGCTTCAAACATAGATTGTGCTAATTCTACCATTTTCATGCAAAGTTTAGTCCTCTCGATTTCTAAGTCTGCTCGAGGGTAGTTCTTACTCATTTCAGCTACATGGGGTCCTTCTTTAATCTTGCTTGATACGCACGAAACATCATGTCTAGGTTTTTTGGTATGGGTTCTGCTAGAACTGATCCTGATCTCTGAGCTGGGTTCTCCTGATTAAATCCTTGAAAAGTCAATTCTGGGATCTTGGATCTAGATTCTTTTAAACTTCCTTCCAACTCAGTTATCCTTTTACTCCACTTTCTCTTGACTCTTTCCCTAGAATCTTAACAAGATTTCGTCTTTTTACTGCTAGACTCTCCAACTTCACTAGTTCCGGCTATTTTCTCCTGATTAAGTTGTTGATTCTGTAAGAGCACCTGAGCTCTTGCTATAGCTTGGATATGCACGTATGTAGGGTTGGATCCATGTGCATTGTGCACAATACCTATCACATTGATGGGTGTCACATTTGAAGCATTTGCAGGGTTCTTAGGACACTCTTTGATGATATGTTCTTTACCACAATCGGCACAAAAGCCCTGTATGTTATAGTATTGTGATTGTCCTGTGGACAATCCTTTATGAAATGATCTCCTTGGCACCTAAAGCATGGTCCTCTAGGGCCCTGTGGTCTTTGTTGTCTCAATTGGGGCCGTGGATTTGGGTTTGTGTACATCACATTAGCGTAGTCGGGCTCCCAACTAGGTTCCAATGGTGGACTATCATACTGATATGGTTTCACATGTTCTAGTGACTCTGAATAATATGCGGGTGGACTATCTACATGAGTAGAGTCAAAACTGTTTGAGTTTGGGTCACTTTCTATGATCAGGGGTGATGAAGGCACTAGAGCCCTATTGAGGTTCTCTTCTGCAGCAGCATATTTAACTGAGACGACATTAGCTGGTGGGGGTGGCTGCTGAGCTAAGACAGGTTGTGGTCTCTGTTGAAGTTGATAAGGATAGTTCTGAGGAGTCCTATAGTAATGAGGCTGAGCATTGTATTGACCTTGATACCTACCTGGTTGTGCCTATGCTTGCGGGTAGTTCTGTCTTACTGCTTGTTTGTTGTATGGGCAGTCTTGAGCCATGTTATTCGTGTATCCTCTCTCAATTGTACAATATTGGCCACTAGGGTTGGCTTGTGGTTGTGTTGCATTGGGACACACATTTGCCATATGATCACCACCACAGCTATAACAACGCTTGTTTGTTGTTAACCTAGGCATCTATTTACTAGAAACTCCTAGTTTCTGGGCCACTTTTTTTGCTAGGTCTTCGATCGAGCTAGATAGTTTTGAAGATGCTAGAGATGAACAGTTTGAGTCCTAATAGAATTTTGAGAGTTCCAAGTCATCTCCTAAGTTTTCCTCAATGTCTATGCAAATTCTTACACATTTCTCTAGCGTTCTGGGTTCCTTCAAGTATACATAGGAGCGTAGTTTAGAGCTCAAGAGGCCATCTAAAAACAATGACACTTGCTTGGCCTGTGAGGGTAGCTCTTGCATTGTGCATCTCTCCACATACTGTCTAAACCTACGTCCTACGAGTCTAACTGTTTCCTGCGGGGTCTGTTTGAAACTATGAATCAACGAAGACGTGTCATGTCTGATTCCACTTTTAGAGAATTCAATGATGAATGACTCCAAAAACTAATGGATGTCTCTAAATTGCCTTTGTTACAATGGTTGGAACTAAGTTAAAGCCGTGTTCTTTAACGTTAGTCCAAATGCGTTATATTGCGTGAACATGTCTTTGACTTGTTCTGCCCATAGCACTTGCTTAAATTCCGTAACATGATCATAGGGATCTCCTGTCCCATCAAAGTATTTTTTCATGGACTTTACTAACTGAGTGGGTCTTAATATTCTTGCATGTTCACGTGGTCTAGGTAGAGTAAAATCATCTCTACCACCTAGTATTCTAGGTTCTCTTTGTCTATCCACTCTATCCGTGTCTATGGTGGTTCTATCTCTCCCTATGCGATGAGTGAAACTTACTTCCAGTCTTTCTTTGTTTTTCTCTCTTTGAAGGTCATGGGCTGATGATGTTCCTGCCCCTTGTTGGCTCATGTTTATGTTTGCTCAAGATGGAGGGAAGACTAAACCACCTCTCCATGTGTAGGTATTTCTTGCTTGGTCAGGTACCACAAGTACTCTTTCTAAAGTTTCATTCAGGTATACAACCTTTCCAAGTGTATCTGGGTCCTTAAATCCATAGATTGTGATGGTGCCTACCTCACTAAGTTGTTTCGTTCTATACCTCCAAAATGCTTCGTCAGTCTC
Source organism: Ceratopteris richardii (assembly GCA_020310875.1). Lineage (NCBI taxonomy): Eukaryota > Viridiplantae > Streptophyta > Polypodiopsida > Polypodiales > Pteridaceae > Ceratopteris > Ceratopteris richardii. Next base: position 151,105,255 of record CM035428.1, read on the forward strand.
ATTCACAAACAACTCTATGCTTCGGTTATCCTGAGGGATCCACTCTGGGATTAGCACTCTTGTTACTACAAATTTCACTCTAGGTGTTGTAGGTTCTTCTAATGGCTCTTTTCCTTGGGCTTTAGCTTCTGTCTCTAACTGAATTACACCAAACTCATCAGTATTGTTTGGCTAAGTACTTATGATGTACATTGTTCCTTCTTTGTCTATGTATGCATCTCTCTCAAATTTCACCACTGGACGTTTCAGTCCAATGGGTTGATCAAGGTTGTGCATTTGCACCACTTGTCTTTGCAAACCATCCTCATAGATACAAGCACCTAAGCGGTTGGTTCGGAGAAATTCTAATTGAGTTCTATAGGGTCCTTCGGGTCTTTCCAAATATGCTACGTTTGATCCTCCAACAGGTCTTTCCGTGCTAAAAGCCATTTTTGATTCACTCGTATTTGAACTCAACTCGTAAGGGTAGCTATTCAATTGTTGTGCCCACGAACGTGCAGTAGTTCCTACACTTGCTTCTGATGATCTAAGGCTTCGTCGGTCTGACTTACCTATATGCTTGCCGGATCTAAGGTTCATGAATTTTCTTCACGGCACTCTTTGATCATCACTGATCCTTTTTTCCTACTTTCTTGATTCTTTTTAAATTCCTTTAGATTCTTGTGTTGTCTCAATGTATACATCAAGAATCGACTTTCCGTGGTACTTTTGAGTTCTCGTTCCATCAGCATTTAGTTCTTTTCCTTTAGGTTTTCATATCACACACCTTTACTTTAGTCTTGGACTTGAAAATTTAAGTCTCTTGAACTTGATGCATCCTATCGTCGGTAATCTAATCCACAATGCTAACGTTTAGCTTAAGCTAGTAATTGATTGAGGGGGTTGAGTATTCTTCCAACCTCAAGTCAGCTACTTTGAGTGATCCGATGCCCAAAAAGCCGCACTTCCCAAGGCCTGCGTTCATCACTGCCTTGCCTTGATTGCCCTTGATTACCCTTGCTAGACTTGTAAAATCCCACTATTAGACCAATTCTCAAATGGATGATCAAGCACTGTGATATATACACTATTCAGTCCTTTCTCCTTGGCCCAGATTTCAATGCCCCCTGGCTTTCTAGTCCTTAAGATGGTAGTACTCGTAAAGAGCTTTCTAACGAGCTATAAAGCTCAAAAAGCGGAATTTCGATGAAAAAGATATGAGCGTTCATGCCCTCGAGGGTAAAAACTCACAAACAGGTTTTTCTCCAAATATGAGCTAAGGGGTCTCCTACGAGTGCAATCACCCAAAAATTTTCAAAAAATAGCCCCAAATTTGCCCAAAAAATCAAACCCTAAAAATTGTGTTTGGGGTGGACAATCGCGATGGTCTGCAACAATCGTGATGGTTTGGGACTGTCGCGATGGCGCAGATGAACCGTCACGATGGCGTGGTACAATTGCAATGGTCCGAAGGCGTAAACTGTTGCGATGGTCTGAAGTGAACAATCGCGATGGTGTGAATGAACCATCCCGATGGTCTAATCAACGAGCAATCGCGATGGCGTAAGTCAATGGTCAATGCGACAATCGCGATGGCGTGAGTCCGTCGCGATGGTCACGAGGCACGATGGCTTGAGCCAATCACGATGGTTTGAATTTTGAGACGTCGTGATGGTTTGAGGGTATCGTCGCGATGGCATGAATAGTGAACAATCCCGATGGTCTAGCTTGACACATGGCAGCCTCAACATGATGCATAGGGTCGACGGGTCGTTGCGATGGTCAAGGACCGTCGCGATGGTTCAAGTGAACCGTCGCGATGGCGTGAGATCGTCGCGATGGCGTGAGACCGTCGCGATGGCATGAGACCGTCGCAATGGTCCGGCTGAGCCGTCGTGATGGCGTGAACCAATCGCGATGGTGTGACACAATCGCGATGGTGTGAGCCAATTGCGATGGTCCACCAAAATGCAAATTTTTGAAATGCAAGTGTGGATTCCTATATGCGCAAGGATGCTCTACAGTGTGGTGAACTCGCTTACCTCAAATTCCGAACTTGGCAGACCATCGCGATGGTCTGACACAGTCGGCATTTTCTGATAGAAAGGGATTTTCTTACCTTTTTGCAGCTCTCTTGATGCTCTCGAGCACTGTACCTGCAAGAAAACTCAAAAACACAAAAGCACATATAAGCACAAAAGCTCTCTCTCTCTTGCATGCACAAATGAGGGGAAATGAGGAGAATGGGTGGATATGGTGAATTTTCTAATTTTTTTGGAGTGGAAGAAGATGATGCGGTGGTGAAGAAGGAGTGTAGCGGAGATGAAAAACACAAAAAACTAATGAAAAACATCAACAAAAACTGAAATTTTTACCTTCCAATGCCACTTCTTGCTATACTCTTACCATCACACATTCATCTTAGACTCGATCCCCGGCAATGGCGCCAAATTTGGTGTTGCTCTAGAACAATGGTGAGAACCACGTTAAGAAGCTCCACCTCCTTAATGTCAATCCGCGGAAGAGATAGGAGTGATATGAAGATTGTGAATATGAGATGAAGTGAGAGTGATGGTGAGAAGCATAAAGATGCCCACACACATACACACACAACGAAGAGACAAGCAAGACACAATGGAAGGTAGGAAATCAATTCTATTACTCAAGAACACTCTTAGAAGCTCAAGCTCACTCTAGCTCATACAAGTATACACTAGCTAACCTCAAAAATGAGCTCTCTAGCTCTTTTTATAGATTCTAGACTAGTTTTGACCGGTTTCACGTCTAGTGTCCGACATAGTTAAAAACTAGGTTCTAGATGCTATTTGAAAGGGTAAACGGTGTCTAAAAATAACCAAAATTGGTACGCTCATTCTACCTAATCTCCTCAAGCTCGAGGACTCCTCGGCTTGCACAAAATGGAGCTATAAATTAGAAAAAAGGTTTCTCTATGTTACATATGGTACAAAAGTGATGAAAATCACTATTGGAGGTTTTTGAAAAGTATTGTGAAATATATTTGTTTGAAAAAATGATTCGAGTGGCTCCGTGCTACTTCATTATGCTCTATCTTTACATGCTTCTGCGTCTTCTATGCCTCTCGCTACTGCCAACAGCTAACTACTAACAACTATCGAACAATCAGCTACTTAGTAATAGCTAATTAGTAACAAGCTAATTAGTAGCTAATTACGAACAACTAACCAAGAATTAGTTACTTCGTAATAGCTATTTAGTAACAAGCTAATTAGTAATGGCTAATTCATAATAGTGAATTAATAATAGCTAATTAGTAATAGCTAACTAGTAATAGCTAATTAGTAATAGCTAATTCATAATAGCTAATTCGCCATAGCTAATTAGTAATAGCTAATTCATAATAGCTAATCATTAATAGCTAATCATTAATAGCTAATCAGTAATAACTACTTAGTAATAGCTACTTATTAATACCTAGCTCGTGATAGCTAATTCATAATAGCTAATTCATAATAGCTAATCATTAATAGCTAATCATTAATAGCTAATCATTAATAGCTAATCATAATAGCTAATCATTAATAGCTGATCAATAATAGCTAATCAGTAATAGCTAATTAGTAATAGCTACTTATTAATACGTAGCTCGTAATAGCTAATTCATAATAGCTAATTCATAATAGCTAATTTGTAATAGCTAATCAGTAATATCTAATCAGTAATAGCTAATTAGTAATAGCTAATTCATAATATCTAATTCATAATACCTAATTCGTAATAGCTAATTCGTAATAGCTAATCACTAAAAGCTAATGAGTAATAGCTAATCAATAATAGCTAATAAGTAATAGCTAATTAATAATCGTGAATTAGTAACAAGCTAATTAGTAATAGCTTACTACTAACAACTATTGAACAATCAACTACTTAGTAATAGCTAATTAGTAACAAGCTAATTAGTAATAGCTAATTACTAACAACTAACCAAGAACTAGTTACTTCGTAATAGCTACTTAGTAACAAGCTAATTAGTAATGGCTAATTCGTAATGGCGAATTAATAATACCTAATTAGTAATAGCTAATTAGTAATAGCTAGTTAGTAATAGCGAATTAGTAATAGCTAATTTGTAATAGCTAATTTGTAATAACTAATTCGTAATAGCTAATTCATAATAGCTAATCAGTAATAGCTAATCAGTAATAGCTAATCAACAATAGCTAACCAATAATAGCTAATCAGTAATAGCTAATTAATAACAAGCTAATCAATAATAGCTAATCAATAATAGCTAATCAATAATAGCTAATTAGTAATAGCTAATTCATAATACTAATTCGTAATAGCTACTTAGTAATAGCTGATTACTAACAAACTAAATATTAATTTGTAGTAGCTAATTCATAATAGCTAATTAGTAATAGGTGATTTGTAACAAGCTAATTAATAATAACTTACTTATAAGCTAACTAAGAACTAGCTACTTAGTAATAGCTACTTAGTAATAGCTACTTAGTAATAGCTAATTAGTAATAGCTATGACAAATTAGCTACTTAGTTATAGCTATTTAGTAATAGCTACTTAGTAATAGCTACTTAGTAATTGCTACTTAGTAATAGCTAATTATTAATAGCTAATTGGTAACAAACTGATATATTAATAACTATTTCTAACAGCTAACTAACGACCAGCTACTTAGTAATAGCTAATTGGAAAAAATTTAATTATTAATAGCAAACCATAACCATATACTTAGTAATAGCTAATTAGTAACTAGCTTATTAGTAATAGCTAATTATTAACTAGCTTAGTAGTAATAGCTGATTACTAACAACTAACTAAGAACTAGCTACTTTGTAATAGCTAACTGGTAACAAGATAATTAGTAATAGCTAATTACAAACAACTAACCAAGGACTAGCTACTTAGTAATAACTAACTGGTGACAAGCTAAATAGTAATAGCTAATTATTAAGCTAACTAGGAACCAACTACTTAGTGCTAATTGTTAACAAGATAATTAGTAATAACTTAGTAACCTAGTAAAAGCTACCTAGTAACAAGCTAATTAGCAATAGATACTAACAAGTTACCGAGAATCAGCAACTTAGTAACTAGTAATAATATAATTAGTAATAGATACTTAGTAACAAGTAACTAAGAACTAGCTACTTAGTAATAGGTAACAAGTAGCAACCTAATTAGTAATATCTACTTACAAACAACTAAGCAAGAAGCCATAGCCATGGATAAAAAGTAATATTATTAATATTAATCAACACGACAAGCTTACCTTTGTGAAAGTTGAATCCACCATCAAAGAATCCAAAGATTGTTTGTCACACATGTTCTGGTATCTCAGCACTACATTCAGGTCCTAAACAATTGACTGACGAACGACAATGTGCTACAAAACAAATATAGTGATATGCATGGTTGCATGGCATAAGGTGCACTATAAAACTCACCCTCTCCTCAATATTCAAACCACATGCTATGCACATGGATGAAACACTGAGTAAGAGGGCTGATGGTAACTTTGGGGGAGGTAATGGCAATAAAGGTGACAATTCATTTGAATCCATCATGCTTAACATGTTCTTTACAAAGGATAGATGTCAATTTGCACTCTTCAGCCGATTCTCATGCAACTTATATTCAGCCTGTGTATGTAACAATCCAAATGATCAGTATTGAACCTTAGAAAAATGTTCCAACCAATGTCAATAAAGATAAACATTACCTCCAATTTAGGCACCTTGTCATTCTCATCTGGCTCAACCCCTAACAGGTCCAGATTAACAGTATATATCTGAATTTGCATCTCCAACAGAATCCTCATCTCAGGAGACATTCCCACATCACATTTCAATTCATCTATGGATACCTGTAACTTTTTTCTCATCTCAATGACTGTTATCGTCACCTTAGACTCAGCAACCTTTGATAGCTTGTCTTGATCCAAATCAAGCTTGAACCTATCCAACTTATTCTGTTCACTATCAATTAACAATTCTAAAGTACGTGTAACTATAGTACCCTCCACTCGCCTTATGGTAGCAACTCTCGTACCTTGTCGAGCATTTAACTCAACATCTTCTTTCTGTTTTTGCAAGTTCGCATCCAAAGGCTGTAAAAGTGGTGAAGCATCATTGTTCAAACAACTGTAAAACCTTTGCATCTTCGATTGTAATATACGCATCTTCCTGCATCTTTCAATAGAAGCTTCTGCAACTACAGCCCATGCCACTTGGTACATAGCTCGATTTTTTGATGTTTGAGCTGTGGTATAGTTTTCAAATGCAAAGGCTCTGGTGAATTGTAAAGACAATTTGTAGTTTGTTGGTACCTCCTGGTAGACTTTCTGCTATAACACCATCAGTGCATCATAAAACTCTTGCCTGACATATTTAACTTTCATATTCCCCTTGAGTCGAGTTACCTTGAAGACAAACAACCAATCTGCCTCACTAACTGATTTTTCTGAGATAGTACCTAGATCTATACCAGCGATAGACAGGCCGTAAATGGTGTGGAATTCCTCTTTTTTCTGGCAGAATATGCTGTGGTCTAACACTTTCAGATATGCTGGATATATCCACCTGTATCAACAAGGCAAATTTTTTCATAAATGCATGCCCATTACTCTAGTTGTAGCACCAAAGATTAAGCGTAGAGTCCCTATATCTTTGTGGTTCGTGGATGCAGAAAAGAAGGGTCCTACATGGTGTTTGGGACATGGTGTTTGTCCACATGGTTCATACGTGGCACATCCACGTAATTGTAGTTAAGCGTTTGGATCCAAAGGCCTTCTTTTTCCGTGAGAGCTAAGGCCACAAATTCAGCTTCTGCTGATGACAATGCAATTGTTATCTGCTTCTTGGAGAACCAAGTGCTACTTGCCATTTAACTGGCTGTAAAACTAGCCTATTAAATTACATAACATTAGACACACCGACTGATATCAGATTTGGAGCTTACTTGGTCCATTGCTTCCGCTTCAATGATGGACTCTTAACGGACGGCACCTGTCCTCTGTGGAAAATTATGGCTCTTACATTAGAACCATAGAAATTACTCCTAGCCATGCGAGCACCTAAATGTTGCATGCATGGATGCTATACCCCATACCTGCTCATACTCATTCCTAGAGATTGTGTTTCACTTTCGTTGTCTGATGGAACAGCTTCATTGATGGTAGCTTTCTCTCGCGACTCACGAAGTCGTGTGGACCTTCTGTGCTCCACTGGTGCAGACTCCATAGACTCGCCACCTTGTGGAGTATGTGAGGAATAATGACATTTAATATCGATGTTCCAACCATGATACCCAGCGGGCTACCACATGAGTAGTAATCGTACATCTAGCAAATTGAAATTTTATGAATTTATTTTTTTGCTATTTAAAATGCTTTTGAAATAGCTAAAAAGTGACCGCTTAAAAGCGATAAACACTCATAAAATGTGTTCACATTAACATGCTTTTCCCCTTACCTATCTTCCATTGTTTCTTGCTTGTCTCTTCCTTGCGTGTGTGTATGTGTGTGTGCATCTCTATGTTTCTCACCTTCACTCTCACTACATCTCCTGTTCACGATCTTCATATCACTCCTATCTCTTCCGCTGATTGACATTAAGGAGGTGGAGCTTCTTAACATGGTGCTTACCATTGTGCTAGAGCAACACCAAATTTGGTGCCACCAAATTTGGTGTTGCTCTAGCACAATGGTAAGCACCATGTTAAGAAGCTCCACCTCCTTAATGTCAATCCGCGGAAGAGATAGGAGTGATATGAAGGTCGTGAACGCGAGATGTAGAGAGAGTGAAGGTGAGAAGCATAGAGATGCACACACATACACACACACACAAGGAAGAGACAAGCAATACACAATGGAAGATAGGTAAAGTAGACTCTATTGCTCAAGATCTCTATTAGAAGCTCAAAATAGCTCTAAGCTCACACTAACCAACCTCAAAAATGAGCTCTCTAGCTATATTTATAGTTTTTAGACTAGTTTTGACCGGCTTCACATCTAGTGTCCGGCATACTTAAAAAATAGGTTCTAGGTACTATTTGAAGGTCTAAACGAGATCTAAAAATAGCCAAAATTGGTACGCTCGTTCTACCTAAACTCCTCAAGCTGGAGGAATCTTTGGCTTGCAAAAATTGGAGGTATTAATTACAAAAGTGGTTGTCCTATGTTACATATGATACAAGAGTGATGAAAATCACTGTTGAGATTTTTGGAAAAGTATTATAAAACATATTTCTTTGAAAAAATAATTTGCTTGGCTCCCCACTACTTCATTGTAATCCGCCTTCACATACTTTCTCGTTGTCTATGCCTTTAGCTATCGCCAACTCCCCCTTCCCTCTCGAGTCTGTCGTCCTCGACAGAACCTTGTTGCAGGGTCTGTCCGATATAGTTTTGTAGGAGGTCATGAGCGAGGGTGTGCTCCGCGATGCGAATACCTCTTGCAAGATCAGCTTCTAGTTTTTCCCAGTCTATGGGTTCAGGTTCATCTCGTGGCGAAAGTCTGTAGTGTGTGGAGTACGCAAGTTGTTCACAGGCAAATAATTGAAGTGGGTGTGAGGGCGTGCTTATGAAAACCTCGGAATGGTACTCCCAACAGCCGATGGTAAACATCTCTTCAAATGTTGTTTTGTAACATGTCGGTAAATATTTGATTCGGCAGTGCTAAGCATAGTACACCTGGAGCGATGGTGTCGTGCTCATATCATATGCTAAGTCTTGATTACCATGCTCGAATCCCGAGGTTAACATGCGGTGATTTGACGCGGCAGAAGATTTTAAAAACAGTTTGCATCATGTCAAATATTTTGACAGTCATATGCATGGCAACATCATCCATGCGGCGTAAGCGGAGGAGCCAGTGGTGAATCGTGGCCATCATGTATCCGACTGTGGGTGCTCCATGGGGTGGAGTGAAATAGGGGTAATTAAGCTAGTCCTGGCACTGCTTATTATTCTGAACTTTGATTGCAAATACTTTCCAGGAGCGGCGTCTTGGGATCAGTCCCCAACATGGGTTATACTTCAAATGTAGTGGTGCCTTGACCCATGTGCTCATCATTTCTGGGTATGTTTGTAACAACTCTTGGCGCCAATTTGGATGAAAGATTTCACCATTCTCTGCTTTGGGGGGCAAGTCATCAGGCTCGAATTGAGTTGCATGTGATGGTTTCTTGCATGTCTCCTTTTCTATTGCCAATTGATATTCTGCCATTAGCATGAAATACAATTTATATTGAAGCTCGTGGCCAAAGATATACCTTCAAGGGGTCAGGTGAGCAAAGTAAGGTGATTGTAAAATGTGTTCCTCTATCATAACCATGGCATGTAATTGAGCCTCCACCCATGCTGAGTGGGTCTATCCAAGTTCTTCTATTGACTTCATCCATGCGGGTGTAGGGAGTTCAAATGTGTCTTGGCCTTCGATCGTGACACGTCCGTCTGGGATGGGTTGTGGTTCGTAGGCATCTTTATACATCTCTTCTATCGGGATAGACACAATTTCTTCCTCAGTTGGGAGTTTAGGTTGGGAATCAGGCTTGGGGGGCTCGGAGAAAACAGCTATCTGTGCTTGAAGAGTGAGTATCTGAGCACATAAAGTATTGAGTTCTTCTATGATCTCTGGAGGTGTGGCCAGGAGCTGGTGGAGGTTGTTGTGCACGTGTTCGCAATTGTAGCATTTTATGGTCATCCTTGAGTTTTTTATATGCTTCATTCATATTGTCATAATCTTCTAGGAGTCTCGCATGATCTTCTTATAATATCTTCATAGATTTAGAGGGGAGGGCTTTAAAGCGGCTAGGACTTAGAGGTTTGTTCGATTGATCTAGAGCTGCTTCAAGATTTTCTCTGTCCTGTTCCCACAATCTTTGATTCTCTTCCTTGGCCGCTGTGAGGTGGCATCTTAATAGTCTCATGTTTTGAGTGAGTGTCGCATTTTGAACCGTTTGATCCCATAATAGGTTGTCGATATCCATAATGGCTTCCTTCGTCTCCTATTTGCTTTGTAGTTTGGGTGTATGGTAGGCCTCGCGTAGCTCTTGATAGCGCACATTAATTGAGGCGTTATCACTTATAAATCTATAGTTATCTGCTGGAGTGTCTGGTAGCTAGTCCCGAGAGATGCGAATTCATCTCGGACTTGTGTCATGCAAGAAAACAACATTTGACGGAAGGCGGGTGACAATATTAATGGTGAAGTGAGTGAAGATGTTGTGGGTGTGATTGTTTATGCAAGGGGAAGGGGAAAGGAGGGTGCGAAAGTGGATGCAGTGGTGACCATGGAGAAGTGTGACATGCTTAAATGGGGTGGTAAGATGGATGAGGTGAGTGGTGGTATGTTGGGTGATGATATGTCCATGTCACTGGATGTGGTTTCGAGTGCAGTGACTATGAAGAGTGGTGTGAGAGTGGGTGCTTGAGTTGGTGTGAATATAGGATTTACAAAGGTTGAAGAATAAATTACAGATGGGGTTTCTCGGATGGTTTGGTGGAGAGGGGAGGAGAGAGGGAATACAGTGAGGCGGGGAGGTGAAATGGGTGAGAAGGTCATTGGAGGGGAAGATGCGAATATAGGTCTTGAAGGGATGGGGAAACAAGGAAAGGATGGAGTGAGAAATGGATTGGATAGAATGGTGGGATCTAGGGAAGGGAGGATAGGTTGGAGGGTTGCGGGAAGAGTTTGTCGGGTTGAGGCAACTAAGGCTTCTACTATAGCACCATCGAGAAACATGCTTGGAGAGGTAGGGTGTACAGGAGAGACTGGAGGGATGGGAGGTGAAAGAGGAGTAGGTGGAGTGGTGGGTACATCAACGATGGTAGTGCTAGTTACAATAGAAGGATGAGGCGGGGATTCGATCACTATGGTTGTTTCTTCAAGAGGGTCTTCCGAAAGAAGTCATGCTTCCCTGATATGGTGTGACGATTGGGCATCCGTTGGTACACGACTATACTGACCCAGTTTGGATAGCAAACGGATTTGTCGTGGGTCAAACTTTGGTAGTGGTTTCCTCTGCAAATAGTGAAGTGCTTCATTTGTTCCGATTGATTTAACCAATTCTCTGAAGCCTTGAATGTAAGCTTCTTCGAACCCTTCCATAGCGAGTTCCTATTCTAGAATTTCTTGACTTTCTTCTTCTAAGATTTGTCTGCGTGCCCAGACTGCTTGCATGGTGTGGTATAGTTTCTTGATTGCCAAAGTGTAGGTGGCATCTTCAAAGGTGTCTTCTTCATGTGTACTTGTTTCATCTTGAGCTTTTGTTTGTTGTTCTTGTTCCTCATGATGCACATCCCCTTGAGAGTCATGGCTGTCTTGACTGGCTTCATCATCACCATCTTCATTGTCAGTTTCTGTCCTTTCTTCTTCTGAGCTGGAGACTACTTGCTCTTGTGGTTGATCAAGGGGTGTGGTAGGGTGACTGGGACGTTCATACTCCTATGAGAAGAGTTGCCCTTCTAAAAATTGGAATTCACTCGAGAAAGCATCATGCATTTCAAAGTCAAAGGTGGTGTTTGTTGGTTCTACTTCCAAGTTAGGTATAGGGAAAGTGAATGCTTCCGCACCGACGGTGGTGGGAATTTCTTTTGCTGTAGTGGTGGGTTCCTAAATTGTGGTGGCTTGAGAAATCACTGTATTGGTAGTACCTTCTGTGATAACAGGTCATGATAGGCATATACGGATGGGTTGTACAGGTGGAGGGGATTCCATTGGTGACTTTTCTAGGGATTATTGAGGTGACGAGGACTCTCGAACTTGTAAGCATGGGATAGAATCATGCATGCATTTGCTTGCCCATCCCTTGCTAGCTTTCCTGGCCTTTTTGGTTGTTCCCTTGAACTCTTTTAACTCCTCGCTAGTCATTGCGTGTTCTATAGGCAAATCGTATGCCAAACACATGTAAACAATTCGAGTCAGAGTGCAACAACCATGGATGACAGGTTTTCTTTCACATCTGTGCTGAGCTAAATTTGGTAGGCTCAGTAGCTACCTTCTCCACATGTAGAGTCTCGTTTCCTGCAATATTGATTACTACCAATAGCTAGTAGATAACTTCCAACAACATTGTAACTTGCTTCAGAATCGTAACCAATAGTTGTAATAGGATCTAGACCAGCAAGTGTTCACCAACTAGTGTTGGCCGACACCTTGTACTAGGAATCAAATCAAATGCAATATTTCAAAGGTTTTTTAAAGAATCCAAGCGAGAATCAAAAAAGTACCAGAAGTAGGTCACCAACCTATAGGAAGCCAACATCGGCCACCTCTTATGCATCCAAGAGCTTGAAAAGGAAGCTATGGTGCACACCACTGCAATCAATGAGATGCAGTTTCAGCTTCAAGAGCAAGCTAACTATTATGAGCTCCTACAGTAGATGGCCACTATCACCAAACAGACCAATGAGCAATTGTCTACTTAGACGGTGCACTAAGAATAACAACTCATAGTAGCCAACCAATAGGTGACCACTCTCCAACAATCTTTATGTTGATATATTTAGGTAGTGATGTGTGTGAACACACTAGGACCGCCGAAGCACTTTTTTCCCTCTTTAGGAGGTTTTTTTTCCCCAGCTTGTATACACGCCTATTGCCCTAATGGGCTACTTATCTTTGTACATTCTCTAGTAATACATTCAGTATTGTGTGTTTGTGCTCCAAGCTTCTTCTTCTTCCTTAAGCTATTCGCGTGCTTCCGCAGACGTCTATCTCCAACAATTGGTATCAGAGCAGGTCGTCGCTTCATCTAGGGCGCCGTCGACACTCCTCCGTTTGCAGTCTCAGATTCGCATGAAATTTGGTGAGCATACTCAGGGTGTTTCAGAGATCAAAACGGCTTCGCTTTGTCATGCCGAAATTGCAATCTGAGATCGTTTCGACCTCCGAATGCACTATCGCAGTGCTTGTGCAGCCTATTTCATCTTTTTGTGCCAAAGTCAAATACCAGTTTCTGTTCAACCAGTATAAGCGTCTCGAAGTCTGCTACAGGTCTAGCAGAATTAGTCTAGGCAGTTTTGTTCAACTTTTTGAGATACAGTCAATTTTCTGCATCAAGGTATTTTAGTCACCGGCCATGGCTGAAAGCAGTGATGTATTCCGTATGTTGGCTGTTGAGGATAAGTTGGATGGTACCAACTACCCATTATGGGCTTATATGATGCGACATGTATTGGTTCCAAAAGGATTGTGGAACATTGTGCAGGGTGTTGAAAGACGTCCTGTTACACCTCTGACTATAGGTACTGCAAATATAGTGCTGGAGCTGATGAAGATGGTGTCGAAGATGATATTCCGTAGATTCCTATTCGTGTTGTTGTTTCTGTTGCACCTACTGCAGAGCAGATTTGTTGGGATGGCAGAGATGCCCAAGCACATGCATTGATAGCTTTGTCTGTCAAATGTGCCATTATTCCTCACATTCTCTCTTGCAGAACAGCAAGGATGCTTGGGATACACTTACCACATTGTACCAAGCTAGGAATGAGGCTCGTGTTGCTTACCTCCGAAAATAGTTGGAGAGTGAGCACATGAATGAAGGTGATTCTATGGACAGTTTCCTAACAAAGATCAAAGACTTGAAGGAACAATTGATTTCTGCTGATGAGGTTATACCAGATAGCTCACTTGTGCAGACCGTTCTGAATGGTCTTCCTGATTCATATCAGAGTTTTGCTTCTACTCTTCGTTTGATGATGAAAGGCAATCCGAATGCCTTATCATTTGAGGATTTAGTCTATGTTCTGTTGCAGGAAGATCAGTCCAGGCAGAACAGGTCCATTATGCGAGTTGCAGATCAAGCTTTCCTAGCTAGTCAGAAGGGCAAAGGAAAATGGAGCTCTTCAACTAGTAAGAAGAAATCTGTATATTCGAAGAAGGAAGATAAAGATGAGAAGAAATCAGAAAAGCAGAAATTGTTTTGTAAGTACTGTAAAGAAAATGATCATATCATAAAGAACTGTCCAAAATTGGCTGCTAAAGAGGCAAAGAAGAAAGAGGCTGGAATGGTTGTTGTAGAGGCCTCTACACCAAAAACAGAGTCTGCAAATCTTGTGCAGGAAGAAGAATGGGCGTTTACTACTGTCTGCAGTTTTGAACCATCTTCTCATGATCAGTGCATGTCTGTAGTAGACTCAGATGTTTGGTATTTTGACAGTGGGGCAACCAAACATATTACCTCGCAGCGTAGTTTCTTCTCTTCACTCGAGCCTGCCCCTACAGGGAATACTGTTACATGCGCCAACAAATCCTCTTATCCTGTTATGGGAGTTGGTAAGATCATTTTGACTACTGCTGATGGTAGTTCTTTCACTTTGTCAGATGCTTTATTTGTGCCAGGGATCAAGAAGAACCTGTTATCAGTTTCTGCATTAGCCAAGATTGGCTTGGTTGTGAAATTTGTTGATGACAGGTGTACAGTTCATGATCTGTCAAATGGCGATGTGATTATTGCTTCTAGCATTTTATGTCGTGGGCTGTATAAGCTCATAGACTATGAAAGATCTGTAAATGATTTGGCATGTGCAGTAAATGATTCTCAGGCTATGTTAGATGCAAAGCTTTGGCTTGCATGCTTTGGTCATCTGAATTTTGCTAGTTTGCTACACCTACAGAAATCTGAAATGGTGTCCTCTTTGCCCAAACTTGAGGCACTTGGAAAACATGTTCGTGAAGGCTATATTTTGGGCAAAATGCAGCGTTCGTCCTTTCCAAAAGATGGTTCATTCGTGCTACTCAGAAATTGCAGCTTGTACATAGTGATGTCTGTGGTCCTATGGAGACACCTTCTTTTGGAAATTATCTTTACTTCGTGACTTTCATTGATGATTTTTCCAGGCATGCATGGGTATATCCATTGAAGGCAAAGTCCAAAGTGTTCATGTGCTTCAAACAGTTTTTGGTTTTGGCTGAAAATTTGTCAGCATGTAAAATGGGCACCCTCCGTTCTGATCGAGGGGGGAAATATATGTCTTCTAATTTTAATGCATTTCTAGCTAAACGTGGGATAAAACACCAGTGTATAGTGCCGTATACACCTCAACAAAATGGATTTGTTGAATGGAAGAACAGGTTTCTCATGGAGATGGCGAGGTGTATGGTCAAGAGTCAGGCTTTACCTCATAGTTTCTGGCTTGAGGTTGTCATGTGTGCAGCATATGTATTGAAGAGGTGTCCCACTAAAGCGCTGCAGTCTATCACTCCATATGAGGCTTTATCTTCGTGTTTTTGGTTGTTTGGCATATGCATTAGTGCATGAACAACATCCCAAAAAATTGGATGATAAAGCAGTTAAATGTATTTTTGTTGGATACAATTCTAAAAGTAAAGGCTATCGTCTGTATCATCCACAGACTAAACACATTTTGGTTAGCCGTGATGTTGTATTTGTGGAAGATGCTATCCAGCCATTGCTTTCATGTACTAAGGAGACATATGTTAGCTCCAAAGACATGTATGATACTTTGATGCCTCTTTTTACAGGTGGATAGTCTAGTGCTGGTCCTAATGAGGCAACTTCTTAGCCTTTGCAGGTTTCATATGATGATGCAGATCATTCCATTTCTGATGCAGATTTACATGATGCACTTGTTGATGAGAGAGCTGATATTGAGGAGGCAAAAACTATGCCAAAATGGCTGATGCAGACTCTGCGTGATAGAAAATTAGATGCACCTTTGTCATATCGTACAAGTTTAGGCTCTCATAGTGCCTCCTTTGCATCAGATTGCTATGCTATGGCTGTGTCTAGTCTCTGTGATGAGAATGAGCCTGTTTCTCTTGATGAAGCATATAATTCAGAAAATTGGATGGCTGCTATGCAATCTGAATATGATGTTATAATGAAGAATGGTACATGGTCTTTATGTGACTTGCCTCCTGGCAAGAAGGCCATTGGCACTAAGTGGGTATACAAGCTGAAGCGTAAACTTGATGGTACAGTTGACAGGTATAAGGCTAGGCTTGTTGCAAAGGGTTATGCGCAGGAAAGAGGCATTGATTTTGATGATACCTTTGCACCTACATGCCGTATGACTACTGTTCGGAGCATTTGTGCACTTGCAGCCCATCATAGTTGGAATGTACATCAGTTGGACATTAAAACAACATTTCTGAATGGTGACTTGCATGAAGAAGTGTATGTTTTTCAGCCATGTGGCTTTGTGCAGAAAGGGCATGAAAACCAGGTGTGCAGGTTAAAAAAGGCATTATATGGTTTAAAGCAAGCACCACGTGCTTGGTATGAGAAGATACATGCCTATCTGGTTGCACATGGTTTTGAGAACAGTCCAACTGAAAGCACCTTATATGTTAAGCGTGCTAATGATGTGCTTCTGATCATTGTTGTCTATGTTGACGACATGCTGCTCATTGGTCCTACTGAGAAGCATATTGCTGATTTCAAGGCTGATTTGCATGCCTTATTTGAGATGTCTGATTTGGGGCATTTGCATCACTATTTGGGCATTCAGTTTATGCAAGTTGATGGTGGAATGGCTTTGTGTCAAACGAAATATATTGACACATTATTGCAGCGTTTTGGCCTTGAAGACTGTAAGCCTATTGCCACTCCTATGGAGACAGGTTTACGATGGAGTCTTCATGATGCTGGAGATGCATTGTTCTCTATCAGCAGGCTGTTGGATGCTTGATTTACTTATGCATTACTCGGCCATATATTCAGTTTGTTGTCTCACAGATGAGCATGTTTATGCATTGCCCAGGAGTCCAGCATTGGCAGGCAGTTAAGCGCATCTTTTGCTACTTGAGTGGTACTCTGCTACTTGGGTTGTTTTATCCCAAGGGGGGATCACTACCGCTAGATTTGCATGCTTTTTCTAACTCTGATTGTGCTGGTTGCTATGACACTCGTGTGTCCACTAGTGGCTTTTGCTTCATGCTTGGTAGCTCATGTATATCTTGGTTGAGCAAGAAGCAGCCTACTGTGGCCACTTCCAGTTGTGAGGCTGAGTATAGGGTAGCTTTCACAGCTATTGTTGAGTGTGTGTGGCTCAGACACCTTATGGCTGATTTGCGTATTGGTCAGTCTTCTGCCACCACCATCTTCACTGATAGTCAGAGCGCATTGGCAGTTGCGAGGAACCCTGTGTTCCATGCTCGCACTAAGCACATTGAGGTGCATTATCACTATGTCAGGGAGAGGTTCTTTGCTAGGGAGATCAGCTTGGCATATGTGCCCACACAGGAGAACATTGCAGACCTTTTCACGAAGGCTCTACCTAGGGAGAAGTTTGAAGCTTTCCGCAAAGCTTTGGGCTTACTTCCTTTTGTGGAGTGATTTCCACATAGCTTGGCACTTCCTTATACATGAGTGCCAGCTCCTTGTTCACCACATCACTCCCAGGGGGGATTTGTTGATATATTTAGGTAGTGATGTGTGTGAACACACTAGGACCGTCAGAGCACTTTTTTCCCTCTTTAGGAGGTTTTTTTCCCCCGGCTTGTATATACGCCTATTGCCCTAATGGGCTACTTATCTTTGTACATTCTCTAGTAATACATTCAGTATTGTGTGTTTGTGATCCAAGCTTCTTCTTATTCCTTAAGCTATTCGCGTGCTTCCGCAGATGTCTATCTCCAACACTTTAGAGGTTTAGAAGTCACTAAAGGAGCACGCTACACAGATTGTTTGGGTGGAGACCAAGCGTCAAAAACATCTGGTCAAACAGGATTTCTAACTTTAGGAAGAGTTCAACCTACAACATACTAAAGTGTAGAGCCACTCAATTTTGAATCAAGCCTCCACATCTAGTACCCCTGAAGGCTCTCTTACTTTCCTACCAAAGGAAGTGCAAAAGCTCCTAAAAACAATCTCTAAGAAAACTCATAACACTTTTGTCAAAGCACGTGATTCATTTAAGAATGATGTATTTACACCCTTGCAAGATGAGCAAGACGATGTAGAATAAGTCCTTCGCTATTTTTGGATTCAAATCCTCTGGGCGTGCCAATGTTAGCCACCGGACACCTATGTAAAATATCCCGCAATGACTAGCCAAAGAGGCAGAGTCCCTAAATGTAACTCTTCATCTAATATACATTGTTATGTCTTGTGCACAGAGAGCAGAGATGAGGTCATACATAGGCACTCAACATGTTAGGTTGTTTGTGTTCTGTTGCACAGAGATAGTCCGCTTCTTCATATTGTTGTGCATTGTTGTCTGAAGTGTTTTGTTCTATTTGATTAAGTAAGTTTGTTCATTGTTCAGTGAAGTTAACCAGTAGGACAGTTACTTTTCTCAGTGAAGTATAGAAGTTTGTAATTTGTTCAGTGTAATTCAGTAAAGATAGCACAATTGATAACTGATAAGGTACTCATAAGTTTGATATATCGGTCCAGTGAGATAGTTTCGGAAAAACATAGGGATCCAGCATTACTCAATTTTTCTAGCCCAATAACCCCATCAACCTTATCTTGTTCCTTAATTGTACTGGATAGTAGAGGTTAAGAGCTACAAAGTAAATACTTACTCATTGAAGCAAAAAAGGCATGCATCACTAATCGAGAAAAACTAATTGAATTGCAGATCAAAGTCTACATGCAAGAGGCGGATTCGCTAAGAAATTGGAATAAAGATTAAATGAAATCATTACTTTTGAATGAACTAATAGAAAGTCATGCACAAAATGATGAAGAGAATTAATTTCTTGAAGAACCAATTGGAAGACTATGCAACACAATTAGAAGTAGAGAAATTGCACTAAACATACTTGGGGGACAAGTATGTTAGGAACACAACTGAATTTAAAAAGAATTGGGATAATGCAATCAAGAAGTATTCAAAGCATTGTAATCAAAATGCACAATAGATAAAAGAAATTTGTGAAAGAAAAATGAAGGTAGAATCAGAATTGAAAGAAGTAAATATTCAAATCCAAGACAAAGATCAAATCATCACTCAGCTTCAGGAACAAATGGCACAACTACAAAATGAGAAAAGCAATCAAATGAGAAACATGGGGACACCGGTAATGTCCAAACCTAATGTGGTTGATGAGGACACTGATGTATGCCCTCTTTCTCTACCCATTTTTCATTCTCCTATTCAAGATTAATGAGTAGAAGTTCATGATGAAATACTAATGTTGTACACTGTGGAGTTAGATCAGAAAGAGTGGGCACTACTAGTGTCTCGAATCACATAGGAGTTTGAAGAGGCCATTGTGTGAGTAATGAAACAAGCAAAGATCTAAAGTAAAGACAATAATATAATAAAGCCATTCAGAAGGAACAAACCTGCAAGTACATAATGAACATCACATAGCAAGATCCGGACCAAGACCTAAACTTTATGACTACAACATTCGCTTACACACAGGAGCAATTCAATTAGGCCGATCCTATTTGACGTAATTCTTTTTTGGAGAAGAATCCAAATTTGAGAGTACACTTACAAGTTAATCCCTTTTTTTGCCCCATACCTAGACAATGACCATGGCATTTTGGGAAGAGAAACAAAAAGTTAGTATCAATAAATAGTGGCTCAATTTCCCTTTACTTCCAAGCCCACAACATAGCTACCTACCTACATAAGAATATATGATTTGCATCACAAGACATGCTCATGTCCTAGATTTAGCAATCAAGATCACAAATAAGATACTCGACATGATACTAACTATTTTGAAAGTGTTTAAGTGTGATGAGTACACATTTTTTAATTTCATCGATATTAACCAAGGAGTAGCTCCTATCCTTTTCAACTTATCAATAACACCAAGTGGTGCTACCATTATGGCCTACTCCTCAAGACTTATGTTCTTTCCAAGTCCCTACTTACAAACTTTCGAGGAGGCATTCTTCATAGAATTTTTTAAAATGGACTCAAAAATCTTTCTAAAGATGTCAACCAACCTAAATGCAAGATTAGTAACATATGAAATACATTTTTATGTTCATCATAGACAAACACCTCATGATAGAGTTGAATTGGATCAATGATAAATTTCATGAATCATGAAGCAAACTAAGGAACAAGGACTTTATCAGAATTATAAATGTCACATCAAAAGCATGTCGAGGACGATAGAGTTTAGGATGAGGGATATGTGGAGGGTTAATCAAGAAGAAAAAGAAGAAGAATAAGTTCAAACAAAAAGGTAAGCAATCATTAAACAAAAAATAATAATCTTGCCCTCTACCCAAATCCCCATAGGGTCATGAATCAAGCGAAAGGAGGATATAGGGAAGAAAAGACATTGGTCAAATCAATGAAGCAGACCCCACATGATGGAAATCAGGTAGTACAAATGGGGAAATTGAAGCATCAACTAGAATACCAAAAGACAAAAAGAGGGAGTAGTGAGATAACCCCTTTCTCAAACAATTGTGGAAGCCATGTCAGCCATTGGTTGCATGCTAGGCCAACAATGCAGCAAGCCCTAGTGAGTGGAGATCAAGAGTCAGATAGTAGGAAATCTTTGAAGCACCAGTCATAGAGCTTCAATATATTTTAGGGGAAGCTTTCTAAGTATTAGAAAAATGTGATGACGGCATCTCCAACCATTTCTTATGTGTCAAGAAAATCCAAATGAAGCTTATCAAGGGACAAAGAGCCAAAGAGGGGGAAAGTGTTGCTGTGTACCTAAGTCGTGAAGCCTTAGGGACTTGTGTCAATGAGACTATACCTCAATCGCCCCACAAGTGCATATAGTGGTGGATTAATACATGTTCAATTATCAATCCGAGGAACCACAAGAGCCAATTGTATGAAGACATGTGCACACATGATTGTAAGTGAAGTATCTAAGCTACAATGCATGTGAAAAGCTTCATCTACCTCTCCAACTCACTAGTTCCCTGAAAATGCATGCCGCGATACCATTTACAGCAGTAAGCACAAATTCAAACTTTTCTCTCAATTCCAAACTCTGAATATGGTCAACAGTGGGTTCATTTTGAAGCTCTCGATGAGATGCATCTATTGGAGGTCGAATCTGACAGGCACACTTCATGTTATGAGCAAAATAGTGAATGGCAGGAAGCACCAACACTCACTCCACAAATTCTAATGGCTCACACACACACTACAGTAGTTCAAAAGCGAAGGGAAGGGATAGATAAAAGTCCTACACACACATTTCAAGCATTACACACACATAAAAGATCATGTAGAAGGAGGAAATCTGCACGAAAGAAGCAAATTCGAAATTCTCCTCACTTCTTCACAATGGTAAAAACGTTTTTTTACAAGAGTCACAAAGTGACTTATATACATATGCCCTAAAAATGGTCCTTTCACACAAGATACCGGCACTTTATTGACTAGCTCTAATTTCCTACTATTTTACAAGAGTTATGTTACAAGAATTTGGGGATTATGCATCTAGAAGACCCCTCTAGTGCATTTACATGGCTTCGAGGTAAATTCATAGGATTTTGAAGAAGAAAAATTATGCTCATTAATTTGAAAATTTTTGGGGCTCCTCTTTTGTGCCTCGTTTCTCTGCAACACTCTCTCCCTCTTTGTCTCTGTCATCCCTTGGTAGGCTTTGCTTCTTGTCTCTAGTTCTGTGCCTATAGTCGATATGGTTCCTTATTTACTGATAGCCTCTTTATAGTTGACCACTGCCAGCTCCTGTGGAAGTCGTACTGATATAGTTTTACCAGTGGTCAAGGAACTGATCATAACTCGAGACCTGTTGCATTGATTTTGGCCTATTCTTTTCTTTCCACTACACGCACCCAGTGGCTAAGGTGACTTTGATATTGGTCACCTTTCATTATGGTTCAGCCTCCAGATATTGGAAGGACCTTGTTTACTTCTTTGTTTGCATTCCTCCAACCCTGTTGCATTACTGAGGCCTATTTATTTCTTCTCACCACACGCACCCAGCGGCTAAGGTGACTTTGTTGAGATTTTATTTATTATTCGCTGTGCTTGGGTCCTACCTATTTCTTGTTAAATCTTGATGCATGTGAAGTCAGATATGTGCCCCTGTGGGGCTTTAGGCAGAGGGTGGTTCTTTTTATTGAGCAATTTTTCTTTTTAATTTTCTTCTTTGTCATCTTTTGCTTGATTCTCTTGTCTCCCCTTCCACATGTCCCTGCTCCTGAACTTTATCATCCTCGACACGCTTTTCGTGGTGACGTGAGTAAGTTTGTATGACTTTCTGCTATCTGTTTGACATATCTTCAATTGCTTCCATTGTGCAGACTTTACCCCATCATCTGGTGTGTTTCTATGATCTACAAAGAAACTTAGCTCGTAGGCTACCAGCCTAGCATTCAAGTTGGAAGAGATTTTTACAAATATTTTTGAGTCCATCTCAAAAAATCTTGTGAAAAATGCTTCTTCGAACGTTTGCATGTATGGACTCGGTAGAAACATAAGTCGCAAATATTGACATGATCATTAGGCGACTTGGAGTTGTAGATAAATAAAAAATTAGGGCATCTATTCCCTGATTAATACCTATGAAGTTCAAAAAAGTGTATTGTGCATGCTAGAATACCTTTAAGATTGTAAGTAGCATACTCAATATTCTATTGGTCATTTTGATGGCTAAGTCTAGTATTGTCGCATATTTTGATAGCCAAAACTCGATGGTCCACACTATATATTCCTCTATCGGTAAGTAGTTGTGTGGTGGACTAGGTAATAGCAGATAGTTGAGCCATTGCTTATTTAAGCTACCTTGGCGTTGTGCCTCCCAAAATTGCATCGAGGAGCATCTTCTAGGGATTGGGCAAAACGATGGATTAACCTGGAGCGCATATGGTGCTAAATCCCAGTGTACTCTTAAGGTGGGATTCTTCTCCAAAAAATTTTGTCTCCACACAAGATCTGCCTTATCAAATTCTTCTTGTGTATATGTGAATGTCTAAAGGCTGAATTGCAAATCGTGATGAGGTTCTTTATTGGTAATCTTCCTTATATATTGTCGTGTGTCTTCTTTGAGTAATCTGTAAGGTATATTGAATGGCGTCAAAATCTATTCCATGCTTTTGCTTTCAATTTTTGCCTCTTTCATTACCTTTACCACTTGTTCTTCAAATTGTTCCGTAAGTTGGGACACCAGTAGTGCCCTCTCATGTCGGCTTAGTTTTGCAATAGCCCGATCATGTCTTTCAATGATCGACTCTGCTTCCTCCCTTATAGGTGAATGATACATGGGGGGGAGAAAGAGGACGTACCTCAGTCTCGTCAGTAGCCGCTTTGGAGCTTGTAACTACTGGTGTCCCCGTTGTTGCCTGTTGTTCTATTCGAGCTTTTAATTGTGCAATGAGTTCATCTTTTTCTATGATTTCCTTGGCCGCTTGTGTGATTGCCTCTTTATTCTTCAATGGTTCTTCTCCTATGGCAGCATTTGATTAGAATCCTCATTGCATTGTTCAATGAGTTTTTTCTCTACCACCTTCCATTTTTTTCGAAGTTCATAAGTGTCATGCATATATCTCTTCTCCCATTCCTCTCTGAGAGCTTGCTCTTGTTTCAGCTGATCTTCATACTTCGCAATTTGAGCTTCTAATGCTTTGATATCGGTTGTTGTCACTTCTTGTGCTCCTATGGGTTGGTTGCACAAGATGGCATTCATAAGCTCTTCCTCCATATATACCTTGATTTGAGATTCAAGCAGTTTACTTATAGCATTCATTCGTGCTTTCTCACCTTCACCTGCTTCAAACGTGCTTTGGAGTTCTTTAAGTTGATCTTGAGCTTCTGGTTTTCTATTGTTAACATGGTGCACTTTTCCATGGTTTCCTTAGCTTCTACTTCCTTGGCCGAGAGTGCCTGTTGAGCTTGAATTAATTGTGCAGATAGGGTTTCACTTATTACCTGGAAATGCCTTCTCTCTCTCATAGCCTTGTCATAGTCTGCATCGGCTTCGAGCATTTGTTGTTGAGTATCCATGGCCATTTGTATCATTTGCTTTACCACTGGCTTTAGTTGAGCCACATCCACGTTTAGCTATGTTTTCGAGATACTTGGGGCCTCCCCCAATAGCACCTCCTTTCCTTGATCCACATGTATAGTGTCATTATGAGGTTGTCTAATTTGCAGATGTATGTCTCTCTCATTTCCTTGTTCTTCATTAGTGGTGGACCTTGTAGCACTTCCCTGAAATGTAACATCTAGAGGGGAAGGCTCTGCTGCCACTCGGATTGGGGTGAATGGCTCGAGCTCCTCTGCTTCTTCCTGTTCCTTTCCTTCCTTTGGCTTCTTTACTGGGGCTTCTCCATTTAAGCGAGCCTCTATGATTTGAATCTTTGTTGCTTCATTCATTTTGAATACATGTAGTTCTTCTTTAGATGACCCTTGCCTTGTTGTCTCCATGATTGTGTATCAAGAGTTTGATCTACTTTTATACCTTCCACTCCAAAGGAATCCATGAATTGATTCAATTCATCACAATTGCCATCATCTTTTGAATCATTTTTTATATCCACATTCATCATGGATCAATCTTGATCTTCTTGGGTATCAGAAGATGAACTAGAGTTGGTCAATCCCAACTCTCTATATCTATGGACTTTTGTCAACCTCTTTCTTTGCTTAGTTTCTTCATGAGACTGGTGGTAGTGATGCCCTTGAACCGATAGGTTTTTTGACCTTCCATATATTGGTGAGTTGCTTCCATTGCTTCTTTTAGCTCCTCTTCCATAATGGGCATGTTGTCTTCTATCCTTGTCCTTGGAAGTACATGTATCCTTTTTGAAGCAGGAAGTGCTTCTTCTACCTTCATCATTTCTCTTAATCTCTTGGTGTCTCTAGTCCTTGGTTGCAAACTGGTTTTGGCCTCTTCCATCACTTTTATTCCCTTCTTTTTCCTTGGCACAGTGGCTAACTTAGCATACTTAGCCATCTCCAAAGATGAGGGCATCTCCTTAAGATGTTCTCGAATACCTAGTGCATGGTAGATGAGTATGATCAGAGCTACACTCCCGTTCAAGAACTTCTTGTGGTTCCATTGCTTCTTAGCTTCAAAAAGACACTCTTGGATGTATGGCGTCATGTTCACTTGATTACCAATCTGTTTAATAGCATGAGACAAGAGTTGCACAATGATCTTTTGTGGTTTTGTGTAGTGATGCATGTTTGGAGAGCAGAAGTGTTGATGAATCACACAGACTTCTTCTTTTATATCTATACAATTGATATCTGTGAATGTTCGAGTCTTCATTCCTCGGCTTTCATCCTTCAAGTCTGTGTTCTAATACTTCTTCAATATTTTCCTCGAAATCCTCAAAAGACATCTGCACTTGTAATAAAGAGAGAATCAACTTCTAGTTGAGACTAATTCATGTGTTATGTGTGGTTCAGTGGTATGTCGTTTCCTTCATCACTCCATTCCCCCTTGCTTAAGTAAGTAAGGTCTCTTACCACACTTCTTTTGAATTTTATTCCTGAAAAAAAACAAAGATTAGTTTTAGCCGAAGCATTTATTTATTTACAATGTAAGTTCATCCTATGGCAGTAGAAACTAAGACCTATTCCAATGAAGCAAATGTGCACCACTAGTTTTGTTGAAAAGATGATGTGCCGAATGCATGGCCTTGTAATGTGGCCCTGGCATCCATACTCTAGGTGCATTGGACTCTATATGAGTGCAAGTGGAATCTTGCCGAGTAGGTTGTTCTTGTCCTTATTGCCTCTTAGGTATCCATATCCACTTTGTAGTTGTTGATGGTGACATTTAGTTCCATCATGCTTGTCGTTCGTTGGTCCTTGTCTCCTTTTTACTTGAAGTCTGAGTGTTTGATGTGGTGTTCCTTTTGTACATTTGATGGGTCTTTTTGGACTTCCTTGCCTCACTTTGTAGGCATGATAGTTTGTCAAGTCTCTCGAGTTCTTGAGTTGCAATTTTTCTGACCTTCTTTGGGATCCATATACATTGTTGTGTCTCTTGGGTTGCTACTAATGATTTTGGAAGCCATACATGAAGAAGTCTTTGTGGTTTTGATTGTGATGATGAGGTTTGGTTGTTTCTCCTTGTCTCCATGAAGTGGTTGATTTGCTTACGTGTTGGATTCTCTGGTTCCATCATTCGATCCTTCCGTACCGGGTATTACATGGATGTGATGTTTGATTAGTAGATTGCCATGTGGACGTTCTTCTCTTTAGGTAGGTTTGTTTAGAAGCATTGTGCTCACTTTCTCTCTTAGGTTCATCTCTCTTGGGAAAGGAGGGCACATCATCAAGCAACACATCCTTATTTGTAGGCATTTCTAGATTAGGGCATGTGTTGGACGTGCACTCTATTGATTCATTTTTTGACTCCTTTTCTAAGTTTTGTTCCTTGGGTTTGATAATCTCATGAATGTGGGAAGGTCTTTCTTCCAGCAAGCTAAAGATTTCCTTATGTCCTATTTTGGTTGATATGTATCCTTGTGCTAGATGAATGCTCACTTCGTTCTTAATAATCCAGTCTTGCCCTAGGATCATGTTTTTAATTAGGTCTTCATCCTTACATACCAAAACTCTTTGCTCCATAGTGGAATTTCCTAGATGAAGGGATACTTGGTCTTCTCCAGCATTCTATAACCTGGCCTCCAATGCCTATCATGCATGCTTTAGTGGGACTTATGGTTGTTGGAAGATGTGTGATTAAGGTCTTTTGTATACAGCTTAGAGCTGCTCCTGAGTCAATCACTGCATCTATTAGCTGGTACTCTTTGTCTCCAATGCCTAGGTTTAAGTATGGTCGGGAGATATTAAGGCTCTCATTACTGGCCTTATTAACTTGGTAGTTAGCCATAGGTATGGATTCCTCTCCCTGTAGATATCGTTCATCCCTTTGTCGTATCCACTCCTTTTGTCTCTTCATACGCTCTAAGGCTTCTTGGTGTGCTTCTTCTCAAATCTTCTCCTCTTCCTTCCTTCGATTTTGTGCTCCTAGAAGTTGTGCTAACATCTGATCTGTTAATGGTTCCATATATTGTTTTACTCAACATCCACTGATGTTGTTGGGAAGTATATCTCCATCTAATGTGGCTAGATTCATTGCACCACTCATTGAGATTCTATTAATCAGTAATGGTATATATCCGCGTTGTTGTAGTTTTTTGGCATGTTGCATCAATGTATATACAAGGACTAAATCACCTTCCTTTAGGCCTTTGTCTTTGATATGTGCATCATAATATGCCTTCTATCTCCGTTTAGGAGCATAAATTCCCATGATTGTTTGTAGTCTTGTTTCATGTAACTTCTCAATTTGCTCGAGTTCCTTGGATAGCTCATGTCTTGTCCACTCATACTGTTGTGCTACTCGCAAAGTAGGTACCAAAAAGTCAATTGGTAAGATGGCATTTTGTCCATAAACTAGATTTAATGGAATAGTTCCAATGGCTGTCTTGTAAGCCACATGGAAGGCCCAAATTGCATGATGCAATTGTTTGTCCCAATCTGACTTTCCACTGTTGACTATCTTTGTCAACACCGTACATAACACTTTATTGGAACTCTCTGCTTGACCACTGGCTTGAGGGTGATAGGGGGCTGATTTTTTATGAATCACTAGAAATTCATTCATCAAGGACTCTATCACTTCATTAATGAAGTGTGTTCCTCTATCACTTACTATCTCTATAGGAAGTCCAAAGTGAGTAAAGATGTTCTCAAAAAGAAACTTTGTCGTGATTTGAGCATCATTCTTTATTGTTGCTTTTGCTTCTACCCATTTAGTTAGGTAATCTATTGCCACTTTTATGTACTCAGCGTGTGATCCTTTGGCTGGTGGGTTAATAGGTCCTATGAAATCAATACCCCATTTGGAAAAGGCTCTCACACAAACCATGGGTCTGAGAGGCATATCATCTCTCCTAATAGGGTATTTAGTTCGTTGGCATATCTCACAACTCCATACATAGGTGTCTGCATCCATATGTAGAGTTGGCCACATGCACACATAGTCATAGCTGATTGTCCTTACCTCTTTTGAATAGTTGCCTTCCCAGTGTAACGTAGTCCTTGCTCATTTCTTCTAGGGATCGCTTTCTAGCTAGACTTGCTCCTTCCTCATGTTCGCATGTTTTTAAGAACTTCACCGATGTCCTACTCCAGTCTGGTGCCATGGTAGAGAATTGTAATGAGGTATGGTCTTCTAGAGTATTTTCTTGGCATTCTGAGCAATTGCAAATATAGTTATGAACATCCTTAGGCATATTTGGCCTATAAACTTCCAATCATTTTAATTCCCTTAGTGTTCCATGAGTTCGCTTATGCATTCTCCATCTATTTACGTGAGCTTGTTCCATTAAGTTCTTCCGTTCCACTTCTTCTACACACCTTAACAACACACAATTAGGTTCTTTAAAATATACACTTCCTGCTACAATGAGCAAGTTACACAATTGTAGAAATCCTTTCTTATCATCTTTGTTGATTTGATGTTGGGGTCCATGAGTGAGTATTGGAACTAACTTTTCAGCCCACTTAGGACATACTTCCAAGTTGAACAAATAAGTATCCGGTAGGTCATCTGCTACTCCATTGTGTGGTTCTCCATGTGTTAACCTAGACAGATGATCAGTTCTCACGTGGGCATTTCCTTTTTTTACCACTACTTCGAAGTCCAACTCCATCAGTAACGGAAACCAATTTACTATTCTTCTCATGTTACAGGGCGTATTGACAAGGTACAATAAGGCGTAATGGTCTATGAAGAACTTGAACTTGTTGACTAGAAGGTAGTGTCTAAATTTCTTGACTACATACACCATTCCTAAACCTTCTCGTTCCATAGTCATATAGTTTCTTTCCATCTGATTTAGTCATTAAATGCTCTCTCACACTCATCTGTCCATGTAAATTGGGTTAATAATCTGTATAATGGCTTGGCAATTATGGCATTTTTGGTCTTGGAAGCTCTAGAATCACCTTTACATTATCCTCGTCAGTAGAAATTCCATTCTTGGATACGATGTGTCCCAAGATTTTTCCTTATCTCACCATAAAGATGCACTTTTTGGGATTCAGGCACACTCTATACTGTTGACACTTCTAAAAGTTCCTTTATAACTCCGGAATGTGTTCATGTCTCTGACTTGAGTATGTACATAAGTCATCTATGTACACTTCCATAATCTTCCTTAGAAACTCTTTAAAGATGTGACACATCAGCCTTTGGAAAGTAGCAAGGGCATTTGTGAGTCCGAATGGCATCACTCTAAAAGCATAGAATCCCCATTCAATTGTGAATGTTGTCTTATGTTGGTCCTCTGTAGCAATAGCTACTTCGTTGTACCCCGAGAATCCATCTACAAAACTATAGACTTCCTTTCCCGCAACTGTTTCCAAGAGATGATAAGTGATAGGTAATGGGTAGCTATCACAGATGGTGGCTGCATTTACTTTCTTCAGGTTAATGCACACTCTTAATTTCCCATTCTTCTCGGGTACGACCACTAATGGTGACACCCATTCTATGTGCTCTATCTCATAAATGAATTCAGCTGCTAATAGCTGGTCTATCTCCTCCTTACTTTTTGTTGAATAGACATCGTTATAGGTGTAAGGGTGTTGTTTCGATGGTTTTGCATCAAGTGTCATTGGGATTTGTTGAGAACGAATGGATGGATCTACACCTTTGAGGTCCTTGTAGGTCCATGCAAACATGTCTCGATATTCTCGAATTAGGCTTATCAATCCCTCCTCCTCTTCCGATGACACGTCCTTTCCAATGTATGTACATCTCTCTTCTCCATCTTCCATGGTCACTGCCACTTTCTTCGTTTGTTCCTTGTTGTTGTATGCCTCTCTTTTGGGCATTTGAATAGCGATCCTCCTTTCTTCTACTTCATATCTTTTGAAGTGCTCTAGGACTTCAAAAGGGTCTAGGCTTGGTTCAGCCTTATCTAATGTCTCCTCATTGTTCGCTCTTGTCTAGGATGCTTCTATTGCTAATACCTTTGGTGTTCCTTCTGTTTCATTGGTTTGAATTACTTCCAAATATCGTTCCTCCGAATCAATCATGGTTCCATTTCACTGATTTTGTACTCCTCCCTCCATTCCTTTTCTAATACTTCTCGTGCCTCTACTTCTTGAAGGACTACCATGTAAAAACTTATATCATAACCCTCTTCATCCACACATCCATTCATGGTTAATGCCTCCTCATTTACACACACATCTAATGTGGCTAGAATCTCCATCCAACCGTGTGTTTCGAATGCTTCATCCGAAAATACTTAGGCATATACATAGGATCATTTACGGGTCAGTAATTTTGATGTCTGATAGGCCATATTTGAGTTTTTCACTCTTTCCGCTTTGCTTCCTTACACATAGTTGAGCATCTTCGTGCATCCATGATTGTTCACTTGAACCCACACTATGAATTGACAATTCATCCTCTTCCTTGTGTATGGGGTTCCATTGTAGTGGAGGTACGGCCCTATATGAAAATGTATGTAAATTGATCTTGGTAGTAGTCCCTTGATGTTGTAGGTATCATACGTCTCTTCCCTAGTCTTGTACTAACCTGAGTTGTCTCATGAAGGGTCATCCTAATATCATCTCATAATTATTTGCTTTACCAAATTGGCATACCACTAGTGTGTGTTCGAATTCTACTCTGCAGGTAGTCAACTTGATCTTTTCCAATATTCCTAGGGGTCTCTCTACATGGCCATTTGCAAATTGAAGCTTCGTACGTGTTGGTCATAGCTGGCTTTCCTCGTTTCTCCCAAATTAGGCAGCCACTTCAAGGACCCACCCTATACTGCCATATAGAATAGAAATACACTAATCACACTACTGAGAATTGCCCATTCAATAGGCAGTCAAGACCCTTAAATCGACCTCAATATAGGCCTTATGGATACCCTCCTAGAGAGACAGGAAGGGAGATTCCCATATATAACCCCTATCCCAGTCCACAAGGAGCACCTAGACCATATGAACAAGAGCAATATGAACAACCTCAGCGAGTGTTAGGATAGCAACCATCCCTTCCACAGAATGTAGTGCCAGTTAAATATACTCAACCACAAGAAAACATGGAGAGAGCCATAGAACCAGCTACACCATTAGCTAGTATAGAATCAACGAATTAAGGATACGAGCATAGCCAAGGAGAATACTATCCCTATGACACCATTTTGATGGAGTATGACCAAATTTATGACCAACTATACTATGGTTATGAGGGATATGACAACACCTATGGACCGGAGTTTGCAACCCTAATGTACACCACACCCAAGTCACCAACACCCATTAGACCATTTGTGCCAAAGGAACCATGCTATAGATGTGGAGGAGACCACTTCATAAGAGAGTGCACTCGGCCATATAACGCACCACCCCCATGACTTGGAAAGGGTATTGCAATGAATGTGGAAAGGAACATCTATTTAGAGACTGCCCAAAGAGTCCCAATAAGACTCATGACACAACACAAATCAATATGATTGAAGTAATTGAATCGTCAGGCAATGATAAAGAGTACACAGTACCATTGAAAGCTATCACACGAGCACAAACCAAAGGACAAGAGAAAAAAAAAACTCTGAACAAGAAAATAATAAAAACCTAGAACCCAAAATATAGGTAGTGGAAGACTCTGAAGACCCACATGAGAGTACCCAAACAAAGAAGACCCAAAGTTGGAAGGATAGAAGGGAAAAACTTAGAGATAAATGGATGAAAAAACAAAGTAAGGAAGACAAGAAGAACACAAAAGACAATAAGAAACTTAAGAAACCAGAGATACGGGAATAAATCCCAATTATGCATCATACTCCAGAATCAAACAAGCCAGGATCAATCTTAGCAGACCCAAGACCAGACGATTTGGACATGTGGTTGAAAGCTTACCAAGCCAGAGTCACGACTAGACCAAACATTGAGCAGCACGAGAAAATTTACCCACAAGGGGATTTAGAAAAGGAGAGACTGGTGATATGTAGGAAGCTCATAGAGGTAGCACAGGCCACTCTAGAAAAGACTATCCCTCTCCTCCCAGAGACAAGAATATCTGAGAATCAATACAATGAGTGTTTTAAAGAAGATAACCAAAAACCAAAAGAGAAAGGTAATAAGGGAGATTTACCTTGCAATCAGGACAAATCAATTTGTGTAATCCCTGAATTAGAAGATGATTGTCCAAGAGAGATGTGGGCCAAGATTTAGGAAGACCGATGGAAAAGGAATGGAATTTCAAGACCTCCTTTTGAGGAATTAGATGTGGAAGACAATCAGCCAACTCCAAATTTGGAAGAAATATATGAAGAGGTTTCGATGCTAGACCAAAATAAGGAGGAAGCACATAGCATGTCTACCCTACCGAACTACATGGGAGAATATGAGAAAGAATCCATAATCTTCCGTGCTCCCACAGTACGAGGAAAGGAAAATGAGTCTTCAGGCAAGACCTCTCACAATCTAATAGAACTCAAGAAGACCAAGTGTCACTCTAGCAAAATGGCAAGTACCAATGTGAGGAGATCCACCTCATAATTGTCAATCCATGGAGATGTGAGGACTAGTATGAAGACCATGAGCAAGTGATGGCACAAGTGCATGAGGGAGAAGCACACTAGCATGCACACACATACACACACACACGCACACATGGCAAGAACAAAGAGAGGAACAAAGGAGTAACTTCCATTTCAAAAGAGTTCTCGTACAAAGCTCAAATCTACAACAAGCTAACCTCAAAAATGAGCTCTCTAGCTCTTTTTATAGTTTTTGGCTAGCTTTGGTCCTGTCCAGACCTAGTCTCTAGCCTAGTGAAAAATTAGGTTCCTAGGCTATTTTGGAGGCTCAAACGAGCTCTGAAATTATGAAAATTGGTACACAAATACTACTAATGCTCCTCAAGCTCGAGGACTCCTCGGCTTGCACAAAATGGAGTAGAAATATTCAAAAATGGTATTACAAGGGTGTGAAGTAACTAAGACTATTTGGGAAATATTGCTTCGTGAAAAATAGGGCCTATTTTCCGGATCTGCGTTGATTGCTTTCCCTACTTGGTCCTTCTCTTTGCTCTGACTCTTTGCGTTGGCTTCCTTGTCTTGTAAGTCCCTGACTACTACCAACCAACATCCCCCCTCTCTCACGTCTATTGTCCCTGACAGACCCTTGTTGTTGGGAGTGTTGGATGTAATATTCCACAACATGAGTGGCAAGTTGATGTTCCTCCTCTGGCCAAGTCTTTCATCATGCGATCCCAATCAATTGGACCTGGGAGGTCCACATGTGGCAGACGTAACTGATCTGCATGGATGATTGTTCTACTGCAAATAGATGGAGCAAATGTGTTGGTCTGGGAATGAAAATTTCGAAATGATATTCCCAAAACCCGGTAGAGAACTTCTTTGAAGGTCTGCTTGTAGCAAGAAGGTAGATACTTGATGAATGCATGCCATGAAAAAATTATGTTTACGGAGGGGGTCTGGCTCATGTTGTAGACTAAATCCTTATTACCTTGAGAAAATCTGGGGGTAGAGATGTATGGAGCCTGTACCTTTCGAAAGGTTTTGAAGACAATTGTCATGAGCTCAAATATTATCATACACATCTTTGTTGCTATGTCGGGCACATTCTTTAAGCGTGTAGACGAGTGTCGAATGGTGGATATCATGTATGCGACGGTTGGGGGCCCTCGAGGTGGAGCAAAATATGGATACTTGATCCAGGCAGAGCATTCTTTATTGTTGTGTACTTTGATTGCAAAAGCTTGCTATGATCTGTGATAGACCATTGGGCAATAGCATGGGTTATACTTGATATACAGTGGCATGGTGGCCCAGGTGCTCATCATCTCAGGGTAGTTAGTTAGTAGCCATTCACGCCAATTAGGTTGGAAGATCGAGCCAACGCGTGCATCTTCTGGTAAGTCATCTGGCTCAAATTGAGTGGCAAATAGGGGCTCCTTCACTATATGTCTTTTAATTTCTGCATTATAGTCATGGAGCAAGACATAGTAAGGCATGTATTGCAGTTCTAATGTTGTGATCAATTGTTGATGGGATAGGTGTTGAAAGTAAGAAGATCTAAGAACTATTTCTTCCAGATTTGTGAGGGATTGAATTTGCACTACGACGCAATCATCGTGTGTTTGTCCCACTTTCTCAACCCATTTGAGCCAGTCTGGAACTCCAATTTCCAAAGTATCCCATCCTTCCTCGGTAACTCAACCACTGGGTACTAGCATCGACTCGTATGGTTCTTCATAGCTTTCGTCGACAGGAATTTCTACCACTGTATCTGGTTCTAGTCCTTCAATTGGAGAGGTTGGCCTTTCATATGGTAAGAGGCGTGCTTTAGTTCTGCCATCTACTTTCGAAGGGTCTCCAATTCTTCTGTAGATTGTTGCGAGATTACCGGATCCTGTTGAGCTGTGTTGGCACTGGCTAGCTTCTTCTTTAGGTCAGCACATTTGGATTCTAACTTTTCATATGACTCCAAAAAATTTGCATGCTCCTCAAGTAAGATCCAAATGTCTTCTGATGGGACCGCTCTATACTTTGTAGGACTAATGTCTGCTCCCAAGGTTCCTTCCATAGCTGCTTCAAAATTGTCTTGGTTTTGTTGCTGAAGTCACTTGTTCTCTTCTAAGGTTGCTGCCATGTGCTTCCATAGTAGCTCGAGATTGCATCTGAGTGTAGCATTGGATAGCATCTGTGCTTGGAGCACATTTTCCAGATCCTTGATTGCTTTATCATCCACCGTAGATATCTTTGACTCCAATTCGGTGTGAGCCTATTGCAAAGTGGTATGTTCTGCTAGGAGTGTTTGGTAATCAGCTTCTAAGATGTTGACTCTAGCTTGCAGGCACTGAGATTCTACCTGGAAGGCAACAATGCGCTCTTCCAATTGGTGGTATTCTTGTTGTAATTGATGGGCACACTGAAGTAAGATATCAAATGTACTGCTTACATTATGAGATGCAACGGGAGGAGTTTGGAATGCAAGGGGAGTGGGAATGGGAAGGGGGGTAGTGAATGCTATGTCTGCGAAGGAGGTGGTGAATGGTGAGGTGGGGGGTAGGGGAGGGGGTGATGGTGGAATTGTAGGGAGAGGTGTTGTGGGTGGTGAAATGTCCATGGGGTCGGACAGTGTGGTGCATGCAAGGGCTACCATGTAAGTAGGTATGGTAGGTGAAGTGAATGTGGTGTCTGTGTAGATTGATGTTGTTGTGAGCATCTAGGAACCATACATCTCAGACACTGGAGTGTGAATGTATTGTTCCATGAAAGACAGGTATTGGGGTGGGGCAATTGGGGTGAGGGAGGTGTAGGGAACGGATAAGAAGTATGGGTCATGTGATAGGGGTATGTGCAATGGGGGATAAGCTGGGAAACAAAGGATACCCTCAATGGGTCGAGGGTTTCCAACCATACTCGGGATTATGGGGTGGCCAATTATGGGTTCGGAGGACAAAAATGGTGAAGTGTATAGAGGATTGGTGATGGAAGAGCTCATTGTTGGAATCCATGTACTCATGCTTCCATGGTGGTTACTTTAAACAATCTCAATAGAATGGGGGTACATTGGCCTACAAATAGTAAAGATGTGGAGAAATATGTTTCTAATTGTTTTAAATGTCAATCTTTGCAAAAATCAAAAATTACAACTTTGTACTGGTTCTAGAAAAATCCAGATTGGAGTGCAAACATAGTTGAGGAGTTAAGAAGTAACAAACCATTAGAGCCATTAAAAGTTAGTGGAGACTCTAGAAATTTACAGACAATCTCTAAGGAGTATCAATTGATAGGAGACCAATTGTACAAGAAAGGAATGGATGGATATCTAAGAATATGTGTTCCTGAAGAGAAATATATGGAAATGTTAGAGATGGCACATTTTGGAGTAGCAGGAGGTCATTTTTCAAGTGAAAGGACTGCTAAACTCATTTTATATTCTGGTTTTTGGTGGCCAACTCTCCTTCCTGATGCAAGAACATATGTGAAAAAATGTGACATTTGTCAAAGAGTTAAGCAACCAAGTAAAAGAGATGATATGCCATTAGTACCACTTATTTCAGCAAGAGCATTCAGCAAATGGGGGTTGGATTTCATTGGACCTATCCATCCTCTTGCAAAATAGTCTCATGCTGAATATACTTGTAGCCACAGATTACTTGACCAAATGGGCAGAGGCTAAGGCTACAAAAACAAATGATGCTCAAACCACTACATGATTTCTTTATGAAAATCTTATCTTAGATTTGGGTTACCAATTGAATTGGTAAGTGATAGGGGGACTCATTTTTTAAACCAAGTAATTGAAAATATAACTGAGTATTTCATGATTAATCATAGAAAGTCAGCCCCTTATCATCCACAAGCAAATGGATTAGGAGAAAGTACTAATAAAGTGTGACTGATTGGTATTTACAACTTAATCATGTCCTATGGGCTTATAGAATGACATACAAAACTGCTATTGGTACAACACCATTTAATTTGCTATATGGACAAAATGCAGAATTACCTTTAGAATTTCTCATACCAACATTAAAGGTGGGGAATCAATTCAAGTGGACTGGACATGAATTATCTGAAAGAGTGGTGGAATTGGAAAGACTTGGAGCTTCCAGACTTCAAGCAATTATGAGCATATATGCAGATAAAAGGAGACAAAAAGCATATCATGATGTTCATATTAAAGAAAAAGATTTTCAAGTGGGGGATCTAGTTTTGGCATATACCTTGAAAGAACATCAGAAAAATTTTCAGAAGAAGGGACATGGACCTTACATTATTAACCAAATCAGTAACATTGGAGCTGTCCAATTAGCTAATATAGATGGAGAAATTATGCCCAATTTCATAAGTGGGTGTAGAATAAAAAGGTATGATTTTCCATTAAGTACTCTTACCTAGCCAGGGTCATATCTTGAGGGAATGTTTTCGTCCTCAGGAAGGCTATTAACGGTTCACTCCAATCTGGTATTAGAGACACTTGG
Source organism: Ceratopteris richardii (assembly GCA_020310875.1). NCBI lineage: Eukaryota > Viridiplantae > Streptophyta > Polypodiopsida > Polypodiales > Pteridaceae > Ceratopteris > Ceratopteris richardii. Next base: position 151,142,125 of record CM035428.1, read on the forward strand.
TATAGTGTAGCATGCTCCACAGGTGGTCTAATATGGCAGACTGGGCATTCCTTACACAACTTATGGACCTCTACTTCCATAGTCGGCCAGTGCACTCCGAATCTCCTTAGTGTTTGTAGAGTTCTTTGCCTTGAATAATGTTGCTCTAATGCACCCACATGTGCTAATTGCAACCATTTTGTGTACTCCTCGTCTTCCACACAACAAGCTAGTATCTCTTGATCTGTATGCTTGTACATACTCCCTGCCATGATATGGTACTTTTGGGCTTTTACTACCTCCCTCTCTTGAGTGTTCATGAATGGATGTTTAGGCCCATATGTTAATACTGGCACTAATTTCTTGGCCATTGTGGTACAACTTCCAGATTAAACAAGTAAGCATCAGGAAGATCATCTGATACTCCTTGTGGGGCCTCTCTAGATGTGAGCCTCGAGAGATGGTCTGCTCTCAAGTGAGTCTTTCCTTTCCTTACCACTACCTCAAAGTCATATTCCATTAGTAAGAGGAACCATCTTACTAACTGCCTGTATTGCAAGGCTTGTTTACTAAGTACAATAGAGCTTGATGATCAGTAAAAAATTTAAACTTATTTGCAAGCAAATAGTGTCTAAACTTTTTTACTACATACACCATGCCTAGTCCTTCTCATTCGGTGGTAGTATAGTTTTGTTCAGCTACATTCAATTGTCTACTAGCATAGGCAATTAGAAGATCCATGTTACCTTCACCCGTAGGTTGTGCTAGCACACATCCAATAGCATAGTTGGATGCATCCACATGCACATGGAATGGCTTGTTCCAATCTGGTGTAGTCAAGATTGGTGTTGAACATAGTCGTCGTTTAAGCTCATTGAAAGAGTTCTCACATTCTTTTGTCCACTCAAAGTTTGTCAAAAGTCCGTAGAGAGGCTTTGCAACAATGGCATACATGTGTATAAAACATTAGTAATAGCCACAATGCCCCATGAAATCTTGCACTTCCTTGACATTTTTTGGCCTAGGTAGTTCTACAATAGCTCTCACCTTCTCTTCGTCAGTGGATATGCCATTCTTTGAGACTATGTGTCCTAGAATCTTGCCTTGCCTGACCATGAAAATGTACTTTTTTGGGTTCAGGCAGACTTGATATTCTCTATATTTGTCAAAGATTTGCCTGAGTTCAGGTATATGTGTCTGTCTAAGGTTGGAATGAGCATAGAGATCATCAACATAGACTTCCAAATTCTTCCTCAAGAACTCTTTAAGCACATGGCACATCAGTCTCTAGAAGGTTGTGGGCACATTGCTTAGACCAAATAGCATTACCCGAAAAGCAAATATGCCCCACTCTGTGGCAAAAGCCATCTTGTGTTGATCTTCTTGTGCAATGCCTACTTGATTGTAACCAGAGAACCCATCCAAGAAGTTGTACACTTCCTTGCCTGCTACCCTTTTTAATAGATGCTCAGTGATAGGAAGCGGATAACTATCTCTAATAGTGGCTGCATTAACCTTCTTCAAGTTAATGCATACATGTAATTTGCCATTCTTTTTGGGCACCACTACAATGGGGGATACCCATTCAGTGTGCTCAATTTCATAGATGAATCCAGCTTCCACTGGTCTATCTATCTCCTCCTTGAGCTTAGCAGCATAATTATCATTATATGTGTATGGCTTTTGCTTAGAGGGTTTGGCATCCGAGGTCACGGGAATCGTGTGTGAACATATGTCAGGATCTACACCTTTCAAGTCCTTGTATTTGAGGATGCACATGACTCCGATCTAGAGTCAATCATTATGGACCCATCTTTTGCATCAGATGAGGAATATTTCTAGAAGTTCACCCTCAGAGACATGAAGAGCTTACGAATGATGTGAGGTTAACCACACAAGTGGCCACTAAGAGTGAAGGCAAGAAAAGGAAGAAGAAAGAAGCCACATCAGATGAGGAAGAATCCTTGTTTGAGGTCCCAGAAAACTTCAAAAAGTATGAGATAGACGATAGGAGAGTCATGATAACAGTTCCTAAACGTGATGCACAAGCATGAGAGGCCTATGATAATAAAGAAACCACCAAGAAAATTGTGATAGCCATGGAAGAAGGAGAAGAAAAGTGCACCTACATTGGACATGACCTGATGGAAGAAGAAGAGCAAGCATTGATAGCTTTGCTAAGAGAATACAGAGATGTATTCGCTTGGAGCATGATCGGTGCTAGGTTCACATTCTTTAATAACCGGATCACCCATGATTGGCTCCATTGTGAAGACTGAAATGTCATAGCCATCCTTGTCACAGTGGGGTGTCCATTGTTCTTCATTGATGGCTACATCCATTTTTGCTAAAATTTCCACCCAACCATGAGGTTCAAATTCTTCATCAGGAAATACTATAGGTGCATAGGCTGGGTCTTAAATTGATCTATGAGTTTCCTTCGCACCTACCTCTCTTGCTTTTTCTCTCTTCTCTTCTTCTACTGCTACTTTGCACATCCATAAGTGGGTGTCTTCATGCATCCATGAGGATCATGATCCTATGGAATGCACTGACTCCGTATCATCTTTAGCTCTATGGATGGGATTCCATTGAATTCGTGGTACATCTCTATGAGAGTAATACTTGAGATTGACTTTGGTTGTAACACCTAAGTGTTGCAAATACAAAGAATTGGTTCCCCAATCTTGTACCACTTGCAATTGTTGCATGAATGGTCTTCCCGAAATCATCTCATAGGCCTGGTTCTTGATAAAGTCACATATAGCAAAAGTATGCTCAAACTCTACACCACAAGTAGTGAGAGTTATTCCTTCTAGCAGTCCTAAGGCTCTCTCAATGTGACCATCGGTCATTTGTAATTTCATTCTCGTGGGCCTGAGTGTTGGCTTGCCCCATCGCTTCCATAAGGAAGTGGTAGCAATTGCAACTCTTGCTCCTGAATCTAGAATTGCCTTGGTGGTGTAACCTTGGTGGGTAATTGGAAGATAGGTGTTTCCTTCTTCTCCTTCGCTCATGTCTCCTATCTTATCCAAGGGTATTTTTGGCACTGTTCTATGAGATGCTACCTGGGAACGAGGTTTTGCCACTTCTGGGACTTAAGGCTACATGTTTTCACAGTTTTGGCCTAACCTTGAGTAGCTCCTCTAAAGTGAGGTTGCATTGCACTTTAATGTTCTTTACTGCCTTTGTGTTCCTAGGTATGATTGATTCTTCATTTCTTATCATGACCGTGGGTGCTCTCATACAAGTAGACTTAGCTTCCCATGGGCGTGGGAAATGGGGTAGTTCCTGTAAGGAATTAGACTCGAAGTCTAATCTCTCATGAGATTGGGCACTCTCCTGCTCTCCATAAATGGAAGGAATGTCTTGTGGGAATTGATCATGCATGTCATCCACAAGTTCAATGGGAGGAGGAACTTCACTCTCCTTAGCCCATTTCTTTTCTTGAATCTCTCGCAGAAATTCTGGTGAATACCAATTCATAGAAGAAGATGTGTCTGGTTCTGTGGAGTTAGGCACATAAGCTTCCTGGGCAGGAAGGCTTATCCTTTCACTTGCCTTGTCCTTACTTTGAGAGGTGGGGTCCTTTTCAGATTTTGCAATTAACCTCTCCAACCTTTCTAGCATTTCATCAAAGTGCAACTGTGTCTTAGCTGAACTAGGGAAGTTAAAGAGGCGGCTAGCTTCAAACATGGTTTGAGCCAATTCCACCATCTTCCCACAAATTTTAGTTTGCTCGAGCTCTAGTTCCGCTCTAGGGTAACACTTTTCATGATCCATTACATTTGGCCCTTCTTGGATTCTAGCCTGATATGCCTTAAGCATCAAGTCTAGGTCCTCGGGAGTGGGATCTGCTAAGACTGATCCTACTCTAGGGGGTGGTGGGATTGTGTGAGGTGGGTTGGAGGGTGGTGGATTGGAGGGACTCTAGTGACCACTTGCATTGGGGCAGTGGAGGCTACGCTTCCTGTAGATTCTACTACTAACGCAATAACATTGATAGGAGTGATTTTTGGCATATTGTTGGGGTTCTTAGGACAATCTCCCAATAGGTGCTCCTTCCCACAATCTGGACAAAAACCTTGAATTGTCATAGATTGGGGTTGTGTAGGTGCAAGCATAGGGCAATCACGAATGAGGTGATCTCCCTGACATCAATAGCACAGTCTCTAGGAAATGCGGTCTTACCTGCCTAGGTTGAAGTCTATAGAGTTGGGGTTTGTGTACATAACATTTGCATACTCTGGCTCCCAACTAGGTTCACTCAGGTCTTCATAGTAATATGACTCATTATGCTCAGGTGACTGTATGTAGTAAGCCTGTGGGCTATCAATATGAGTGGAGTCAAAACTATGATCACTTGGATCACTTTCTGAAAGCAATGGTGTTACTGGCATTATGGCTCTATTCAGATTCTCTTATGCAGCTGCGTACTTCACTAGAATCACATTGGCTGGGGTTGGAGGTTGCTGAGCTAACACAGGCTGAGGCCTTTGCTCGGCCTGATATTGTGGTTGGTAGGGTTGTTGAGGCCTAGCATACTGCTATGATGGGTACTGGTTCTGCTATCTTCCTTGTTGAGGGTATCGTTGTGGATAAGTTTGCCTAAATGCTTGCTTATTTTATGGGCAATCTTACGCGGTGTGATTAGTGTATCTCCATTCTATGTTGCAGTATTGACTACTAGCATTCACTTGGGGTTGAGCCATAATGGGACATACATTAGCCATATATATGGTCAGCTCCACAAGTATAGCATCTTTTCACTAGGGCAAACCTTGGAATTTGTTTACTTGAGACTCGTAACTTCTGAGCTACTTTCTCCGCAAGTTCCTCAATAGATGTGGATGGATTTGAATTAACTCTAGCAGAGCTATCTGAATCTCTGTAGATTTTTGAAAGCTCTAGCTCCTCCCCTAGGTTATCCTTGATGTCGATGCACATGCGTACACACTCTTCTATGGTTCTAGGGTCCTTCAAGTACACATATGATCTCAATTTGGTACTCAACAATCCATCTAAGAATAAAGCCACTTGTTTGGCTGGAATGGGTAACTCTGGAACCAGACATCTCTCTAGGTATTGCCTAAACCTTCTCCCTGCAAGTCTAACAGTCTCTTGAGGTGTCTGCTTGAAGCTATGAATCAATGAGGAGGTGTTGTGTCTGATGCCACTCTTAGAAAACTCTATGATGAAAGCCTCTAGAAGTTGGTCTATGTTCCTGAACTGACCTTGGTCAAGTGTTTGAAACCATGTAAGGGTGGTGTTCTTGTGAGTTAGGCCGAAGGCATTATATTGAGTGAACAAGTCTTCAACTTGTTCAGCTCTCAAAACTTGCTTGAATTCTGCCACATGATCGTATGGGTCTCCTGTGCCATCAAAGCAGTTCTTCATGGACTTGACTAGCTATGTAGGCCTCAAGGTCCTCGTGTGTTCTCTAGGCCTTGGTAGAGGCTTATGGCCCAGTCCTCTATATTTCTTTGATTCCTTGGGTCTCTAAGTCTCTCCATTTCCATTCTATCCGTCTCTGTTCTCGTTCTTTCTCTTCCCAATGGGTTAGCAAAGCTCACTTCTGGCCTATCTCTACTCATGTCCCCGTGAGTTCCATGAGCTTGGGATGTTCCTATGTAGCTCAAGCGTAAGCACCACCTCCTTTACTTGTCAATCCGCGGAGACGTGAGGACCGGTATGAAGACCCCGAGCAAGTGAAGGCACAAGTGCGTGAGTGAAAGCACACAAACATGCACACACATACACACACACACGCACAAAGTAAGATCAAAGAGAGGAACAACGGAAAGCTTAGATTGCAAAAGAGTTCTCTTACAAAAGTTCTATTCTCTAACAAGCTAACCCCAAAAATGAGCTCTCTAGCTCTTTTTATAGTTTTTTGACTAGTTTTGGCCCTGTCCAGACCTAGTGTCCGGCCTAGTTAAAAATTAGGTTCCAGGGCTTATTTGAGGGCTCAAACGAAGTCTAAAAATTATGAAAATTGGTACGATGGTACTTCTAATACTCCTCAAGCTCGAGGACTCCTCGGCTTGAACAAAATGGAGTTACTAAAAATAGATAATGGTATTTACAATGGTTTCTAGTGATGAAAATCACTATTTTTGTAGGGGATTCTTCTGAAAATTTGACATACACTTCTTGGAGCTCCCTACTTGCTCCCTTTCCTCGTGTGTCCACCTTTTGATGTGCTTCCATGCTTTGTCCTTGAGCTTCAACACTCCCCCCCCTCTCGAGTCTGTCGTCCCTGACAGACCCTTGTTGGAAGGGCTGTTCTGTGTAGTGCTTTGAGAGGTGGTGTCCATCCGTTGTATGAGCTGGTTCCTTGGATTCCAGCAAGGATGTGTCGTTGTGAGCTTTCAAAACTGCAAGTTGCTCAGAAGAGGTTGTCAAGAGTGATTTGGAGCAACTACTGGCTTCAATTTGCTTCCGAGATATGGATGTTGTTCCCATGATGTCTGCTAGCTCTTTTAAAGATGATGTTGAGAGCATTCATGCCAACTACTCATAACCCATAATGAATGATGGGTAAGTGTGTTCGTGCCTGGGTTGAAAAAAATATGTGCCTTGTGCACGGCCTTGTAATGTAGCCCTACGCATGCTTACTTGGAAAATGCATTGGAAGAAGTATGGTGCAAAAATTGCGGGTCTTGAGCTAAGTGCTCAAGGGTATGCTGACGAAGAGGTTTCCTAAACTATCATGGTTATGGTGTTTCCAGAGTAAAGATACTTACCATGGCGAAGGTTGATGGATGTTTGCCTCTTTGTGTTGTACACTCGGCCCTTGGGATGGAACCTTGTTGATGAATGTCCATGTTGATTGTCCACTGATGAGATCTTTTGAGTGGTGGATCCCCTCTCCTCTTTTCAAAGCAACATTTGCCACTAACAATGTGCATTTCTGAGCTTGGGCTCATGCACGTTCACTTCCCTATATTGACACTCAGAGGAATATTGGACACGTGCCGGTTTCTAAGAGATTACCATGCTGATTGACATAGACCATTCACCAGTGCTACTGTTCCATACTAGTTCAGGAAATACTGAGAATTGAATTGCTTTATATTCCTTGGCAAGCAACATCGGGTAACTACACCAAGCTGAGTTTCACATATGCTCGTTTAGCTCACCATATGCAGGAGTCTTCTCCTCCAGAACTACCTTTTGCAAATATCTCCTTGGATGCTTTGGTACATGAAGTAGTTAAGCATCCCTCAAGTTGCGGACCTTCAAGCTCTTCATTCCAGATAAGGCAGCAATAATCTCACTGCTGGCCGAGAGACACTTCTATCCAAATTGATAAATGCCTAGTAATCGACAGTTCCACCTTCAACTAAGCATGCCTCATTCATGTTTCATAAGCCAAACTTGGGAACAAGCTCTCGCCCACTTTTCTTTCCCCCCTTTTTTTTTTTGTTTTTTTTTTTTTTCAGAGGAACAGGATATCACAAAACAAGAACACAAAAGTTAGTATCAATAGAAATGTTTGACATATGTCACTGTGCTGTTGTGCATGGGATTCTCAAGTGTGTCTATGCACGGCCGTGTAATGTGGCCCTATATCAATGCATACTTTGGAAATGCATGACCTGAATGGTGCAAAAGACAGGGTTGTGCAAGGAGCACATGGTTGTTGCTCGTTCGAGGCTTTCGATGTTATTCGTGGAGGTTGATGCCGACCTTGGTGGAGGTATCCATTGAGTCTCGAACTGATGTAATCCTCCTTATTGGAGTCCATTGTAGAACAGTATTTGGCACTGTAGAAATCACTTTAGGCGCCTTCCTCTTCGGATGCGTTCTGAACTGTGGTATCCAGTGTGGTTGGCACTTTGGTTCGATGGAGGCTGCTTGTACTTTTGGCTTCCAAACCCATATCCTTTTTGCACGTCTTCCTACTTTTCTTGAAGAGCTGATTTGATCTTCTTTCGGTCTCTGTACGTGGTTCTTACCCTCTTCTCTTTTTGGCTTCTTGGGTGAGACCTTTTGCATGTGGCAGAACATAGGTTGTTGTGGATGTAAGAGCTTCTTAGGTACCCACATCTGTAATTGCCCTTGTTGAGCTGCAGCTAACTTCTTAGGCACCCAAACTTGTTGGATACCTTGTGATTGAGCTTGTCTGAGCTGCTTCCTTCGTCTTCTGGCTTTGTTGGTGTGCATGGATGGGATTTGTGGGGGCAAGGCTGGTGGTTGCTCTCCTTTGCGTACCCATATCTGCTTCATGCTCGGAACTGCTTTTTTATTGAATGGTGTCTTTCTATTTGATGTAGCAGTTGTCGTGAACGGTTGTGTTTGCTTGTGTGGTGGACTCACTACTGTGGCTACTTGATTCTTTGGAGAAGAAGAAAGATCCACCCGCCTTCGAACCTGGTCTTCCACGATTGACTCCTTCTGCATCATAGAGCTTTTGACACATACAACATCTTCTTTCATATGATTAGTCTTGGAAGAACTAAGAGAGTGTGTGGTGCCATGATCTAGGAGCATGCAGTTCTCTAATTCTAATGTAATGCATTGTTCATGTACCCAAACTTGAAGAATTTGACTTCTTAGGTTTAAGTTAACTGCATGGTCATAGATCCAATCTTGACCCAAGACAAGTGGTTCTGTAAGGTTCTCATCTTGACATACTAGCGCTTTGACTTTCATTGGAACATCTTGAAGGTAGATGGGAAGTTCCACCTCGCCCAAACAAGGGGTTTCCACACCTCCCAATCCTATGAGATAAGCTTCTATGGGATTGATGTTCAACCCCAAGTCTTGGCAGTAGGAAAGTCTAACTGCACTACTTGCTGCACCTGAGTCAATCAATGCTTTCACCGTCCTTGCACCCTTCCCTTGTCCTATCTCTATGGTCACAAAGGGTCTTCGGTCAATGACCTGAGAAGTCGCTATGTCTGACTTTTGACACATATCCATGTGATATTTTGGGGCTTTTGAGTTGACTTCTAGGCCTAATCGCCTTAACTTATTTCGCCTAATACGCTCTCTGGCCTCTACCTGTGCTTCTTCTCTCACTCTTAACTCTTCTTCTTTTCGCTTCTTCGCAGTGTTGAGTCTCATTAGCATATCCTCAGTAAGAGGTTCTTGATATAGCTTGACTCTACAGCCACTAATATAGTTTGGCAAGATATCTCCTTCTAGAGTGGCCAACTGAACTGCACCACTAGTGGAAATTCTATTAATGATCATGGGTCCATATCCTCTTTTTTCCAACTTACGGGCATGTTGTTTTAGTGTGTATACCAACACTAGATCTCCCTCTTTCAATCCCTTATCCTTGATGTGTGCATCAAAGTATGCCTTTTGCCTCTTCTTTGCAGCGTAGATGCCTGCTGCCGCTCGTAGCCTCGTTTCACCCAAGCGTTCGAGATCAAAGATCCTAGAGGACAATTCATGCCCATTCCACTCATACTCTTGTGCTACTTTTAAGGCAGGGATTAAGAAATCTAATGGTAGCACAGCGTTCTGTCCGAAGACCATCTGAAATGGGGTGGCGTTGAGTACCGTTTTGTAGGCAACTCGATAAGCCCAAACAGCATGATGAAGTTGTTTGTCCCAATCAGAGCGTTTATTATTTACCAATTTTGTCAATACGTTACAGAGGATCTTATTGGTACTCTCGGCTTGTCCGTTGGCTTGTGGATGATAGGGGGCGGATTTCTTATGTATCACCAAGAATTCTTGGAGAAGATTTTCAATGACTTCATTCAAGAAGTGTGTGCCTCTATCGCTCACCAACTCTATTGGTAGTCCATATCTCGTGAACACATTCTCGAATAAGAACTTAGCCGTAGTCTGAGCATCATTCTTTGTTGTGGCTTTGACTTCTACCCACTTGGTAAGGTAATCTGTGGCTACAATAATATACTCTGCATGGGAGTTTCTAGCAGGGGGATTAATAGGACCTATGAAGTCTATGCCCCACTTGGAAAATGCACGCCCTCCCATCATTGGCCTCAAAGGCATCTCATCTTTTCTAACTGGATATTGTGCACGTTGGCATGTGTCACATTTCTTCACATAGGTATGTGCATCCATATGAAGAGTGGGCCACCAAAGTCCTGAGAATAGAATGGTCTTAATCACTCGGTCAGGACCAAAATGTCCACCTGCAACACCACTGTGTGCAGTCTCTAAGACCCTTAAATAGTCTGATTCATGAACGCACAATCTTAAGTAACCATCTTTACCTCTCCGGTATAGGTTCTCTCCTACTAAGGCATAGCCTTGAGCCTCTTGCTCCATATTTCGTCTTCTTGCTAGACTCGCCTCTTTGGGTAATCTTCCCGATCTCATAAACTCTACCAATGGAGCACTCCAATCTGGAATTAATGATACTTGATAAAGGGTCGCATGCTCCACTGGTGGTCTCTCTCTGCACATTGGACAATTCTTGATCCACTCATTGATTTATTTGTCCATGCTAGGCCAATACACTCCTAAACGTTTCAAATTCTGCAATGTTCGTTGTTTAGAATAGTGATTTCCTAGCAATCCCTCATGAGCTTGCTGCAACCAACTACTATGTTCATCATCCTCGACACAACAAGCTAATACACCCTCAGTATCTTGTTTGTACATGCTTCCTGCCAATATGTGATATTTTTGTGATTTTACAATTTCTTCTTGTGATGTTTTCACATTCTTATTTGCAGGGCCGAAGGTTAGGACTGGTACCAACTTATTTGCCCATTTAGGAACAACTTCCAAATTGAACAGATAAGCATCAGGTAGTTCATCAGACACTCCTTGTGGTGACTCTCCTGAAGTAATGCGAGAAAGGTGATCTGCCCGAAGGTGGGTTCTACCTTTCCTGACAACAACTTCAAAGTCATACTCCATTAGTAAGAGGAACCATCTTACTAAGCGTCCAGTATTGCAAGGTTTATTGACCAAATATAACAAAGCTTGATGATCAGTGAAAAACTTGAACTTGTTGGCCAATAAATAGTGTCTAAACTTCTTTACAGCATATACCATGCCTAACCCTTCTCGCTCGGTTGTGGTATAATTTCTTTCGGCTGGGTTTAGTTGTCTACTAGCATATGCTATGGGCAAATCTAAATTCCCTTCACCTGTGGGTTGTGCTAGCACACATCCTATGGCATGATTGGATGCATCCACATGGACATGGAATGGCTTATTCCAATCAGGAGTGGTCAATATTGGTGCTGTGCACAGACGTTTCTTCAGTTCATTGAAAGAATTCTCGCATTCGTCGTTCCACTCAAAATTAGACAACAAGGCATAAAGGGGTCTAGCTATGATCGCGTACATGTGGATAAACCTACGGTAATATCCACAATGGCCCATAAAGGCTTGTACCTCTTTAACATTCCTTGGCCTTGGCAGCTCCGCTATGGCTCGTACCTTATCTTCATCCGTTGAGATTCCATTCTTAGAAACAATATGACCGAGGATTTTACCTTGACGCACCATGAACACACACTTTTCTGGGTTCAGACACACTCGATATTCTCTACACTTGTTGAAGATTTGTCTGAGCTCAGGGATGTGAACCCTTCTTTCTTGGGAATGAGCACATAAATCATCCACATACACTTCTAAGCTCTTTCGCAAGAACTCTTTGAATACATGACACATGAGCCTTTGGAATGTTGCAGGTGCATTGGTGAGCCCAAATGGCATCACACGAAATGCAAAGATTCCCCACTCTGTAGCAAAAGCTGTTTTGTGTTGATCTTCTGGGGCAATGGCTACTTGATTGTAACCTGAAAATCCATCAAGGAAGCTATAAACTTCCTTGCCTGCAACACGCTCCAAAAGGTGTTCTGTGATTGGAAGTGGATAACTATCTCTAATCGTAGCGGCATTAACTTTTTTAAGGTTAATACACACTCGCAACTTCCCGTTCTTCTTGGGTACCACAACAATGGGGGACACCCATTCGGTATGCTCAATCTCATAGATGAATCCGGCTTCAATCAACCTATCAATTTCTTCTTTTATTTTTGTTGCATAGGTATCATTATATGTGTAGGGCTTCTGTTTGGTGGGCTTAGCATCAGCAGTCATGGGGATAGTATGAGAGCAAATTCTTGGATCTACCCCTTTTAAGTCTCTATAGTGCCATGCAAACACATCCCTATATTCCCTTAATAGAGCTATGAGCTCCATTTCTTCTCTTGCACTTAGGTCATCTCCTATATATGTGCATCTCTCTTCGTTCTCTTCAATGGTCACTACAATCTTCTTGGTCTTTTCTTTATTATCATATGATTCTCCTATGATGGCCTCTCTCTTAGGCATTCGTACCAAAATTTTGCGGTCGTCAACTTCATATTTCTTGAAATTATCTGGTACTTCAAACAATGATTCTTCCTCTTCTTGTTTCACTGCTTTTCTTTTCTTTTTCTTTTGACCTCCTTCACTTCCTTCCTTTGAATTTACCGTTTTGATACTCATGAGGGGTTCTTCTTCTTTTTGGGTTAACACTCCTGTGTCCTCTAAATAGTGTTCCTCTAAGTCAAAGTAAGTGTCCATCACAATGGATTCTAGATCATCGTCATTCTCTTCTTCTTCTATGAACTCACTAGGATCACACTCTTCCAACAGGGGCTGACACATGAACACTGAAATATCATAACCCTCCTCATCACAATGAGGTGTCCATTGTTCTTCATTGACTGCTATGTCCATGGTAGCTAAGATTTCTGCCCAACCATGAGGCTCAAATTCCTCATCTGGAAATATCATCGGTGGATAGGCTGGGTCTTCTATTGGTCTATCTCCTGGGGGAGTTCCTTCTTCTCTCGGCTTTAGGCGCTTTTCCTCTTCCTCTGCGACCTTGCACATCCACAAGTGAGTATCTTCATGCAGCCACGATGGATCAGGTGAACTTCCCGAATGCACAGAGATAGAATCTTCTTTCGCTTTGTGGATAGGATTCCACTGTAGGGGGGGTACATCTCTGAAGGTGTAATCCTTCAGATTGACCTTGGTTGTGACCCCTAAGTGCTGTAAGTACAAGGAGTTAGTTCCCCAATCCTGTACTATTTGCAATTGTCGTAGGAAGGGTCTTCCTAGGATCATCTCAAAGACATTATTTTTCTCAAAGTCACATATAGCAAATGTGTGCTCAAACTCTACACCACAAGTGGTTAGAGTGATCCCTTCTAGCAATCCTAGAGGTCTTTCAAAATGACCATCAGCCATTTGAAGCTTCATTCTAGTTGGTCTTAATGTGGGCTTGCCCCATTTCTTCCACAAGGAGGTGGTCGCAATAGCAACACCAGCACCTGAATCTATGATTGCTTTGGTTGTGTAACCTTGGTAGGTGATGGGAAGATAAGTATTACCTTCTTCACCCTCACACATGTCCCCTATTTTGTCTAGAGGTATCTCTGGTACCCTTTGCTTGGAGCCTGCTTTTGGCATGTTGGAATCAAGTTCTGGAACCTGATCCTTCACATGATTCCAGAGCTCAGGTTTTGCTTTGAGCAGCTCTCCTACAGTGAGATGACACTGAACCTTAGTGTTCTTCACGACATCCGTGTTCCTTGGAACCACTGAGTCTTCATTTCTTACTAGTATTGTGGGAGCTCTAATCTGGAGAGATTCAGATTCCCATGGGCCTGGGAATTGGGGCAGTTCTTCTAAGGTATTAGATTCAAACTCTAACCTTTCGTCTTCTTGTTGTTCTGCTTCATTTTCGTAAATAGATGGGATGTCTTGGGGAAATTGATCATGAAGGTCATCAATCTCAGGAATAGGAGGGGAATTACCCTTCTCCTTGGCCCATTTCTCTTCTTGTATTTCCCGCAAGAATTCTTGAGAGTACTGTTGAATTGAAGGAGGTATTCCTGGATCCGTGGAATTAGGAACATAAGCTCCCATTGGTGGTGAGCTTCCTCTTTCAATAACTGGTTGAGCCTGTGGAGGTAAAGAAACTTGTGGTTTGTTTACCAATTGCTCTAATCTTTCTAGTAAGCCCTGGAAATGCAAATCTGCTTTGATAGAGTTTGTCTGATTGAACTTTTGACTAGTCTCAAGTATGGCTTGAGCTTGTTCTACCATTTTCATGCACATTTTCATCCGTTCAATCTCTAAATCTGCTCTGGGGTAACTCTTGTCTAGGTTTGCCGCTGTAGGCCCTTCTTGAAGTCGAGCCTGGTAGGCCTTGAACATCATGTCCAAGCCTTCTAGGGTTGGATCTGCCAGAACAGACCCTGGTTGCGGTCTATTTACAATGGGTGGTGGGGTGGGATGAGGTGGAGTGGATGGAGTTTCGGCATGCGAGGGGCTTTGAGATGCAATGTCTTCTATTTTTGTTTTCGCTTCTTTTAAGCTTTCTTCTAGTTCCGATAACTTTTTATTCCACTTGCGATTGGCCTTCTCTCTGGTATCCTTCCATGTTCTTGTTTTCCTCTTACTAGGCTCTCCTGATTCACTCGACTCTGATTGTTCTACTGGTTTATCCTGTTTTAAGGCTTGTGCTCTAGTGACAACTTGTATAGGAGCCACATTGCTACTACTTGAACTTGAATCTGCCACTAAGCCTACCACATAAATGGGTGTAATCTTGGGTGCACTGGAGGGGTTTCTTGGACAATCTCTGGGGAGATGGTCTTTGCCACAATCAGGACAAAAAGCCTGTATTGTGATAGCCTGTCCTTGACTCGGAGATGGTGGGTGGGGACAGTCACGAATGAAATGATCACCTTGACATCTGAAACAAGATCCTCTAGGGGCTTGTGGTCTCATTTGTCTCAACTGGGGCCTAGGGTTAGGATGTGTGTACATGACATTGGAGTATTCTGGCTCCTAATTTTGCTCCATAGGTGGCGCCTCATATTGATACGAGTAAATCTCACTATGTTCAGGTGACCCTGTGTAATACGCATGTGGACTACCTTCATGGGAGTAGTCTGAACTATGAGCATGAGAATCATTATCTGGTATCCATGGGGTTAGGGGCACCAATGCTCTATTTGGATTTTCCTCTCCCACAGCATATTTGACTGGAATCACGTTGGCTGGAGCTGGTGGTTGGTTTCCCAAGACAGGTTGTGGCCTATATGGTACCTGATATTGCTGTTGTGGTCTATAATATGGCTGTTGGTATTGATTCTGATACCTACCTTGTGGGTAAGGTTGCTGATAATTTTGTCTAACAGCCTGCCTATTGTAGGGACAATCTTGAGCCGTGTGGTTTGTGTATTTTCTCTCAATAGTGCAATATGGAGCATTCCTGTCTCTAATGTTTTGGTTTTGCATTGGGCATACATTAGCCATGTGGTCGCCCCCACAAGTATAACACCGATTCACTGGAGTGACTCTCTGTGTTTGTTTATTTTGGACTCCCAGCTTCTTGGCAACTTGCTCAGCTATCTCTTCTATTTCTGTGGGGATCTTTGAAGTATGACTAGTAGAACTGTCCGAATCTTTGTAGAGTTTGGACAATCCCAACTCCTCACCCAAGTTATCTTCTATGTCGATGCAAGTCCGCACGCACTCTTCTATGGATCTAGGCTCTTTCAAGTACACATATGATCTTAATTTTGTGCTCAGTAAGCCATCTAAGAACAAAGCCACTTGTTTAGCTGGTGTGGGTAACTCTGGAGTAGGGCATCTTTCTAGGTACTGTCTGAACCTTCTACCTGCTAGTCGCACTGTTTCTTGGGGTGTCTGCTTGAAACTATGGATCAGGGACGAAGTGTTATGCCTGATACCACTCTTGGAAAATTCTACAATGAATTCGTCTAGCAGTTGACCTATATCGCGATAGCTGCTTCTACTCAATGGTTGAAACCAAGCTAAGGCAGTGCCTTTAAGGGTCAAACCAAATGCCTCGTACTGGGTGAACCAGTCCTCAATTTGTTCGGCTCTCAGCACTTGTTTGTACTCGGCCACATGATCATAAGGATCCCCTGTCCCATCGAAATAGTTCTTCATTGCCTTGATCACATGAATGGGTCTAAGGGTTCTTGGGTACTCCCGGGGTCTAGGCAATGGAAAATCCTGTTCATCTCTTTGTTGCCTATGTGCTTGATGTCTCTCTCTTTCAGGTCTTTCATTTTCACATCCTGATCTATTCCTGCCCACGGTGTGTGCAAAGCTTACCTCAGGTCTCTCTCTAGTTCTTTCTCTCTGGGCTTCATGAGCGTGGGAAGACCCTATTCTTTGGAGGCCATGGGAAACATTGGATCTTGGTGGGGGGAAAATCAATTCATTCTTCCAAGTATATGCATGTCTATCATGTTCTGTTACCAAGAAAATTTTCTCTGACGTGTTATCTAGGTAGACAACTTTGCCTGGTATCTCTGGATCCTTGAACTCATAGATGATGACTATGCCCAATTGGCTAGGTTGTTCTGGCTTGAATCTCCAAAAGGCTTCCTCTGTTTCTCTATTCAAAAATAGTTCTATGCTTTTGTTGTCTTGAGGGATCCAGTCTGGAGTGATCACTCGGGTCAAAACTGACTTGCCTCTAGGAGTCTGGGGTCCTTGTCCTATATTTCCTTGTTCTAGGTCTCCTATCTCATTCTCATGAATGATATTTCCAACCTCATCGGTCCTATCTGGTTGGTTGGTAACCACATACATGGTTCCTTCCTTATCAATGTATGAACCCTCTTCGAACTTGACCACCCGGTGTTCAAGTCCAAAGGATTGATCTGGATTTTTGAGTTGGACCACTGATCGCCTCAGACCATCCTCATAGATGCGAGCACCTAATTGGTTGGTCCGAATATATTCCAACTGTGTCTTATAGGGACCTTCCGGTGTTTGTAGATGGGCAGTCCCTGAGCCACCTGCAGGTTTTCCCATACTAAAAGACATTTCTGAATCACTTGTGTCTGATCTGAGTAAAAGATGACCACTTAGTTGTTGTGCCCAAGACTTGGATGTATGGTTGACACTAGCCTTAGAAGATCTAATGCTTTGTTTATCCTTGCCTAAGTGTCTACCAGATCTCAGGTTCATAAGCTTTAGTCACGAGTCCAAATTTTCCCTTTGGTATGGTTCAAAATTCTTTAGAGCCCCCTTGGTTCCCTAGTCCCACCTGAGGGTCAACTTCAAATTATCCTAGCTCAAAATCAACGCATTATTCTTGAAAAAAACAGTTGAAATCGTGTAGGATTTGAAACGAGCTTTCCAACAAGCTATAGAGCTCAAAAAATGGACTTTGGATGAGAAAGTTATGTCAAATCAGGCTCCTGGGGATCAAAACAGGCAAACAGAACCTTAGGAGAAAATCGCGATTTTGTGCTTTCTGAAAATCGCGATGCTGTGAAGTCAAAAAATCGCGATGTTGAGCACAAAATCGTGTTTTTGAAAATCTCGATTTTGATCACAAAATCGTGTTTCTGAAAATCGCGATGTTGATCACAAAATCGTGTTTCTGAAAATCGCGATGTTGATCACAAAATCGTGTTTCTGAAAATCGCGATTTTGATCACAAAATCGTGTTTCTGAAAATCGCGATTTTGATCACAAAATCGTGTTTTTGACTGAAAATCGTGTTTTCTCAGAATCGTGTTTTTTACATGAAAATCGCGATTTTGAGCAGAAAATCATGAATTGAAAATCGCGATTTTGAGCAAAAATTCGTGTTTTCACAGAATCACCTTTTTCACAAAATCGTGTTGTTGGCATGAAAATCGCGATTTTGTCATAGAGAATCGTGTTTTTTCTCAAAATCGTATTTTTCGCTGAAAATCGTGATTTGTGAGAATCGCGATTTTGAGCAGAAAGTCGTGTTTTTCTCAAAATCGTGTTTTTGCTGAAAATCGTGATTGGTGAGAATCACGATTTTGAGCAGAGAATCGTGTTTTTTGAAAATCGCGATTTTGAGCAGAGAATCGTGTTTTTCACAAAATCGTGTTTTTCACAAAATCGTGTTTTTGCTGAAAATCGTGATTGGTGAGAATCGCGATTTTGAGCAGAGAATTGTGTTTTTTGAAAATCGCGATTTTGAGCAGAGAATCGTGTTTTTTGAAAATCGCGATTTTGAGCACAGAATCGTGTTTTAGAGAATCGTGTTTTTTGATATGAAAATCGCGATGTTGAGCACAAAATCGTATTTTTGAAAATCGCGATTTTGACTCAGAGAATCGTGATTTACAAAATCGTGTTTTTTCACAAAATCGTGTTTTTTTCAGAATCGTGTTTTTGATATGAAAATCGCGATGTTGAGCACAAAATCGTGTTTTTAGAAAATCGCGATTTTGAGCAAAAAATTCGTGTTTTCACAGAATCGCCTTTTTCACAAAATCGTGTTTTTGGCATGAAAATCGCGATTTTGTCATAGAGAATCGTGTTTTTCTCAAAATCGTATTTTTGCTGAAAATCGTGATTTATGAGAATCGCGATTTTGAGCAGAAAGTCGCCTTTTTCACAAAATCGTGTTTTTTGCTGAAAATCGTGATTGGTGAGAATCGCGATTTTGAGCAGAGAATCGTGTTTTTTTGAAAATCGCGATTTTGAGCAGAGAATCGTGTTTTTCACAAAATCGTGTTTTTGCTGAAAATCGTGATTGGTGAGAATCGCGATTTTGAGCAGAGAATCGTGTTTTTTGAAAATCGCGATTTTGAGCAGAGAATCGTGTTTTTTGAGAAAAACACAGAATCGCGATTCTTTTCAACCAACTTTTAGGCGGGAAACTGAAAATCGTGATTTTTCAAAAAAATTTGAATTTTCACAGAATCGCGATTTTCATCACAGAATCGCGTTTTTTGGCGGGAAATTCAAATTTCTGAGCGCCGGCTATGGCGAGCTCCGTATGAGCAGAAAATCATGAAAAAAATACAGCGCTTGCTCTCCCTTGCACCTCCTAACTCCTTCACACACAATAATGCATGAAAAATGGAATGAAAATGGTGAAAATGCACTAAAAAACAAGAAATTTCTATGAAGAAGAAGATGGAAGAAGGTGGAGATGATGATGATGATGAAGATGAAGAGGAAAAAACAGAAAATGAACTGAAATGATAGTTTTTTTACATTCCAACGTCGCAAATCTACGATCTTACCATCACAACGCTCGTCCTCGAAGCTCTCTCCCCGGCAACGGCGCCAAAATTTGGTGTAGCTCAAGCGTAAGCACCACTTCCTTTACTTGTCAATCCGCGGAGACGTGAGGACCGGTATGAAGACCCCGAGCAAGTGAAGGCACAAGTGCGTGAGTGAAAGCACACAAACATGCACACACATACACACACACGCGCACAAAGTAAAATCAAAGAGAGGAACAACGGAAAGCTTAGATTGCAAAAGAGTTCTCTTACAAAAGTTCTATTCTATAACAAGCTAACCCCAAAAATGAGCTCTCTAGCTCTTTTTATAGTTTTTTGACTAGTTTTGGCACTGTCCAGACCTAGTGTCCGGCCTAGTTAAAAATTACGTTCCAGGGCTTATTTGAGGGCTCAAACGAAGTCTAAAAATTATGAAAATTGGTACGATGGTACTTCTAATACTCCTCAAGCTCGAGGACTCCTCGGCTTGAACAAAATGGAGTTACTAAAAATAGATAATGGTATTTACAATGGTTTCTAGTGATGAAAATCACTATTTTTGTAGGGGATTCTTCTGAAAATTTGACATACACTTCTTGGAGCTCCCTACTTGCTCCCTTTCCTCGTGTGTCCACCTTTTGATGTGCTTCCATGCTTTGTCCTTGAGCTTCAACATCCTACTTCTTGGTGACCATATGAGACATTAGATCTTGGTTGGGGAAAAAAAATTTCACCCTTCCAAGTGTAGGCATGCCTATCATCTCTGAGACCACAAAGATCCTCTCTGAAGTATTGTCTAAATAGGTCACTTTGCTTGGGCTATCAGGATTGTAGCTCAAGCGTAAGCACCACCTCCTTTACTTGTCAATCCGCGGAGACGTGAGGACCGGTATGAAGACCACGAGCAAGTGAAGGCGCAAGTGAGTGAGTGAAAGCACACAAACATGCACACACATACACACACACACGCACAAAGTAAGATCAAAGAGAGGAACAATGGAAAGCTTCGATTGCAAAAGGGTTCTCTTACAAAAGCTCTATTCTCTAACAAGCTAACCTCAAAAATGAGCTCTCTAGCTCTTTTTATAGTTTTTTGACTAGTTTTGGCCCTGCCTAGACCTAGTGTCCGGCCTAGTTAAAAATTAGGTTCCAGGGCTTATTTGAGGGCTCAAACGAAGTCTAAAAATTATGAAAATTGGTACGATGGTACTTCTAATACTCCTCAAGCTCGAGGACTCCTCGGCTTGAACAAAATGGAGTTATAAAAATAGATAATGGTATTTACAATGGTTTTTAGTGATGAAAATCACTATTTTTGTAGGGGATTCTTCTGAAAATTTGACATGATCTTCTTGGAGCTCCCTACTTGCTCCCTTTCCTTGTGTGTCCACCTTTTGATGTGCTTCCATGCTTTGTCCTTGACTTTGAGCTTCAACACTCCCCCCCCTCTCGAGTCTGTCGTCCCTGACAGACCCTTGTTGTAAGGGCTGTTCCATGTAGTGCTTTGAGAGGTGGTGTCCATCCTTTGTATGAGCTTGTTCCTTGGATTCTAGCAAGAATGTGTCGTTGTGAGCTTTCAAAACTGCAAGTTGCTCAAAAGAGGTTGTCAAGATTGATTTGGAGCAACTACTGGCTTCAATTTTCTTCCGAGATATGGATGTTGTTCCCATGACGTCTGCTAGCTCTCCCAAAGATGATGTTGAGAGCAGTCATGCCAACTACTCATAACCCATAATGAATGATGGGTAAGTGTGTTCGTGCCTGGGTTGAAAAGATATGTGCCTTGTCCACGGCCTTGTAATGTAGCCCTATGCATGCTTACTTGGAAAATGCATTGGAAGAAGTATGGTGCAAAAATTGCGGGTCTTGAGCTAAGTGCTCAAGGGTACGCTGACGAAGAGGTTTCCTAATCTATCATGGTTATGGTGTTGCCAGAGTAAAGATACTTACCGTGGTGAAGGGTTGATTGATGTCTATCTCTTCATGTTGTATACCCGGCATTTGTGATGGAACATTGGCGATGAATGTCCATGTTACTGGTCCACCGAAAAGTGTTTTGAGTGCCTGGTTCGATCTTCTCGTTTCAACGCAATGTTTGCCAAATACTGAGAATTGAATTTCTTTATATTATTTGACAAACAACATTGGGTAACTACACCAAGCTTAGTTTCACATATTCTCTTTAGTTCACCATAAGCAGGAGTCTGCTCTTCTAGTATACAAACAAGGATTTGCGGGGTACCAAACAAACTCTTGCAAATATCTCCTTGGAGGCTCTCATACGTACAGTAGTTAAGCATCACTCAACTTGTGGACCTTCAAGATCTTCACTCCCACCATGGTAAGGGGAAACCATAGGTGTGGATGCCATGTTCATGCTAAGTTCTTGACATCTACTAGATAAGACAGCAATAATATCATCTGCTAGCCAAGACACACTTCTATCCAAATTGATAAATGCCCAGTAAACCACAGCTCCACCTTTAACCAAGCATGACTCATTCACGTTTCATGAGCCAAACTTGGGAACAAGTGCTTCCTCTTTTTTTTTTTCAACTTTAATAGGAACAATATCACAAAACAAGAAGAAAGAATTTAGTATCAATCAATAAAAATCTGACATGTGTCAATGTGCTCTTGTGCCTGGGATTCTCAAGTGTGTCTATGCACGGCCGTGTAATGTGGCCCTATATTAATGCATACTTTGGAAATGCATGACCTGAATGGTGCAAAAGATAGGGTTGTGCAAGGAGCACATGGTTGTCGCTCGTCGAGGCCTGATGTCACCTGCAGATGTTGATGTCATCTTTGTTGGAGGTATCCATTGGATCTTGAGATGACCACTGATCCTTCCTCTTGATAGGGACCCATTTTAGAACAGCATTTGGCACTGTAGAGATTACTTCAGGCGTCTTCCTCGTTGGATGCTTTCTGAACTGTGGTATCCAGTGTGGTTGGCGCTTTGGTTCGACGGAGGCTACTTGTACTTTTGGCTTCCAAACCCATATCCTTTTTGCACGTCTTCCTACTATTGTTGAAGAGCTGATTTGATCTCCTTTCGGTCTCTGTACGTGGTTCTTACCCTCTTCTCCTTTTGGCTTCTTTGTTGAGACCTTTCGCATGTGGGAGAACATAGGTTGTTGTAGATGTAAGAGCTTCTTAGGTGCCCACATCTGTAATTGCCCTTGTTGAGTTGTAGCTAACTTCTTAGGCACCCAAACTTGTTGGATACCTTGTGATTGAGCTTGTCCGAGCTGCTTCCTTCATCTTCTGGCCTGGTTGGCTTGCCTAGATGGGATTTGTGGGGGCAAGGCTGGTGGTTGCTCTCCTTTGCGTACCCAGATCTGCTTCATGTTCGGAACTGCTTTCTTATCGAATGGTGTCTTTCTATTTGATGTAGCAGTTGTCGTGATTGGTTGTGTTTGCTTGTGTGGTGGACTCACTTCTATGGCTACTTGATTCTTTGGAGAAGAAGAAAGATCCACCCACCTTCGAACCTGTTCTTCCACGATTGACTCCTTCTGCATCATAGAGTTTTTGATACATACAACATCTTCTTCCATATGATTAGTCTTAGAAGAACTACAAGATGTGACATCTGGATTTGTGAGCATGCCATTTTCTAGTTCTAATGTAAAGCATTGTCCCTAGACCCAAACTTGAAGAAGTTCACTTCTTAGGTTTAAGTTGACTGCATTGTCATAAATCCAATCTTGTCCTAAGACAAGTGGTTCTGTAAGGTTCTCATCTTGACACACTAGCACTTTGACTTTCATTGGAACATCTTGCAGGTAGATGGGAAGTTCCACCTCGCCCAAACAAGGGGTTTCCACACCTCCCAATCCTATGAGATAAGCTTCTATGGGATTGATGTTCAACTGCAAGTCTTGGCAGTAGGAAAGTCTAACTGCACTACTTGCTGCACCTGAGTCAATCAATGCCTTTACCGTCCTTGTACCCTTCCCTTGTCCTATATCTATGGTCACAAAGGGTCTTCGGTCAATGACTTGAGAAGTCGCTATGCCTGACTTTTGGCACATATCCATGTGATATTTTGGGGCTTTTGAGTTGACATCTAGGCCTAATCGCCTTAACTTATTTCCCCTAATACGCTCTCTGGCCTCTGCCTGTGCTTCTTCTCTCACTGTTAACTCTTCTTCTTTTCGTTTCTTAGCAGTGTTGAGTCTCATTAGCATGTCCTCTGTAAGAGGTTCTTGATATAACTTGACTCTACAACCACTAATAAAGTTTGGCAAGATATCACCTTCTAAAGTAGCCAACTGAACCGCGCCGCTAGTGGAAATTATGTTAATGATCATGGGTCCATATCCTCGTTTTTCCAACTTACGGGCATGTTGTTTCAGTGTGTAAACCAACACTAGATCTCCCTCTTTCAGTCCCTTATCCTTAATGTGTGCATCGTAGTATGCCTTTTGCCTTTTCTTTGCAGCGTAGATGCCTGCAGCCGCTCGTAGCCTTGTCTCACCTAAGCGTTCTAGATCAAAGATCCTAGATGACAATTCATGTCCATTCCACTCATACTCTTGTGCTACTTTTAAGGCAGGGATTAAGAAATCTAATGGTAGCACATCGTTATGTCCAAAGACCATCTGAAATGGGGTGGCGTTGAGTATCATTTTGTAGGCAACTCGATAAGCCCAAACAGCATGATGAAGTTGTTTGTCCCAATCAGAGCGTTTATTATTTACCAGTTTTGTCAAGACATTACATAGGATCTTATTTGTGCTCTCGGCCTGTCCGTTAGCTTGGGGATGATAGGGGGCAGACTTCTTATGTACCACCAAGAATTCTTGGAGAAGATTTTCAATGACTTCATTTAAGAAGTGGGTGCCTCTATCGCTGACTAACTCTATTGGTAATCCATATCTCGTGAACACATTCTCGAATAAGAACTTAGCTATAGTCTGAGCATCATTCTTTGTTGTGGCTTTCACTTCTACCCACTTGGTAAGGTAATCTGTGGCTACAATAATATACTCTGCATGGGAGTTTCTAGCTGGGGGATTAATAGGACCTACAAAGTCTATACCCCATTTCGAGAATGCACGTCCTCCCATCATTGGCCTCAAAGGCATCTCGTCTTTTCTGATAGGATATTGTGCACGTTGGCATGTGTCACATTTCTTCACATAGGTATGTGCATCCATATGAAGAGTGGGCCACCAAAGTCCTGAGAATAGAATGGTCTTGATCACTCGGTCAGGACCAAAATGTCCACCTGCAACACCACTGTGTGCAGTCTTTAAGACCTTTAAATAGTCTGATTCATGAACGCATAGTCTTAAGTAACCATCTTTGCCTCTTCGGTATAGGTTGTCCCCTACTAAGGCATAGCCTTGAGCCTCTTGCTCCATGCTTCGTCTTCTTGCTAGACTAGCCTCTTTGGGTAATCTTCCCGATCTCATAAACTCTACCAATGGAGCACTCCAATCTGGAATTAATGACACTTGATAAAGGGTCGCATGCTCCACTGGGGGTCTCTCTCTGCACCTTGGACAATTCTTAATCCACTCATGTATTTCTTTGTCCATGCTAGGCCAATACACTCCTAAACGCTTCAGATTCTGCAATGTTCATTGTTTAGAATAGTGATTTCCTAGCATTCCTTCATGGGCTTGTTGCAACCAACTACTATGTTCATCATCCTCCACACAACAAGCTAATACACCCTCAGTATCTTGTTTGTACATGCTTCCTGCTAATATGTGATATTTTTGTGATTTTACAATTTCTCCTTGTGATGTTTTCACATTCTTATTTGCAGGGCCAAAGGTTAGGACTGGTACCAACTTATTTGCCCATTTAGGAACAACTTCTAAATTGAACAGATAAGCATCGGGTAATTCGTCAGACACTCCTTGCGGTGACTCTCCTGAAGTGATGCGAGAAAGGTGATCTGCCCGAAGGTGGGTTCTACCTTTCTTGACAACAACTTCAAAGTCATATTCCATTAGTAAGAGGAACCATCTTACTAAGCGTCCAGTATTGCAAGGTTTATTGACCAAATATAACAAAGCTTGATGATCAGTGAAAAACTTGAACTTGTTGGCCAATAAATAGTGTCTAAACTTCTTCACAGCATATACCATGCCTAAGCCCTCTCGCTCAGTTGTGGTATAGTTCCGTTCAGCTGCAGTGAGCTGTCTACTAGCATATGCTATGGGCAAATCTAAGTTTCCTTCACTTGTGGGTTGTGCAAGCACACATCCTATGGCATGATTGGATGCATCCACATGGACATGGAATGGTTTATTCCAATCAGGAGTGGTGAGTATTGGTGCCGTGCACAAACGTTTCGTCAGTTGGTTGAAAGAATTCTCGCATTCGTCGTTCCACTCAAAATTAGACAACAAGGCATAAAGGGGTCTAGCTATGATCGCGTACATGTGGATAAACCTACAGTAGTATCCACAATGGCCCATAAAGGCTTGTACCTCTTTAACATTCCTTGGCCTTGGTAGCTCCGCTATGGCTCGTACCTTATCTTCATCTGTTGAGATTCCATTCTTAGAAACAATATGACCTAAGATTTTACCTTGACGCACCATGAACACACACTTTTCTGGGTTCAGACACACTCGATATTCTCTACACTTGTTGAAGATTTGTCTGAGCTCAAGGATGTGAAACCTTCTTTCTTGGGAATGAGCACATAAATCATCCACATACACTTCTAAGCTCTTTCGCAAGAACTCTTTGAACACATGACACATGAGCCTTTGGAATGTTGCAGGTGCATTGGTGAGCCCAAATGGCATCACACGAAATGCAAAGATTCCCCACTCTGTAGCAAAAGCTGTTTTGTGTTGATCTTCTGGGGCAATGGCTACTTGATTGTAACCTGAAAACCCATCAAGGAAGCTATAAACTTCCTTGCCTGCAACACGCTCCAAAAGGTGTTCCGTGATTGGAAGTGGATAGCTATCTCTGATCGTAGCGGCATTAACTTTTTTAAGGTTAATACACACTTGCAACTTCCCGTTCTTCTTGGGTACCACAACAATGGGGGACACCCATTCGGTATGCTCAATCTCATAGATGAATCCAGACTCAATCAGCCTATCAATTTCTTCTTTTATTTTGGCTGCATAGGTATCATTATATGTGTAGGGCTTCTGTTTGGTGGGCTTGGCATCAGCAGTCATGGGGATAGTATGAGAGCAAATTCTTGGATCTACCCCTTTCAAGTCTCTATAGTGCCACGCAAACACATCCCTATATTCCCTTAATAGAGCTACAAGCTCCATTTCTTCTCTTGCACTTAGGTCATCTCCTATATATGTGCATCTCTCTTCGTTCTCTTCGATGGTCACTACAATCTTCTTGGTCTTTTCTTTATTATCATATGATTCTCCTATGATGGCCTCTCTCTTAGGCATTCGTACCAAAATTTTGCGGTCGTCAACTTCATATTTCTTGAAGTTTCTTGGTACTTCAAATAATGATTCCTCCTCTTCTTGTTTCACTGCTTTTCTTTTCTTTTTCTTTTGACTGTTCTCACTTCCATCCTTTGAATTTACCGTTTTAATACTTGTGATAGGTTCTTCTTCTTTCTGGGTGAACACTCCTAAATCTTCTAGATAGTGTTGCTCTGAGTTAAAGCAACTATCCATCACAATGGACTCTATATCATCATCATTCTCTTCTTCTTCTATGACATCACTAGGGTCACATTCTTCTAGCAAGGGCTGACACATGAACACTGAGATATCATAACCCTCCTCATCACAATGAGGTGTCCATTGTTCTTCATTGAGAGCAATGTCCATGGTGGCTAAGATTTCTGGCCAGCCATGAGGCTCAAATTCCTCATCTGGAATGATCATCGGTGTATAGGCTAGGTCTTTAATTGGTCTATCTCCTGGCGAAGTTCCTTCTTCTCTTGCCTTTAAACGTTTTTCCTCTTCCTTTGCGACCTTGCACATCCACAAATGAGTATCTTCATGCAGCCATGATGGATCAGGTGAACTTTCAGAATGCATAGAGATGCAATCTTCTTTCGCTTTGTGGATAGGATTCCACTGTAGGGGTGGTACATCTCTGAAGGAGTAATCCTTCAAATTGACCTTGGTGGTGACCCCTAAGTGCTGCAAGTACAAGGAGTTGGTTCCCCAATCCTGTACTATTTGCAATTGTCGTAGGAAGGGTCTTCCTAGGATCATCTCATAGACATTATTTTTCTCAAAGTCACATATAGCAAATGTGTGCTCAAAATCTACACCACAAGTGGTTAGAGTGATCCCTTCTAGCAATCCTAGAGGTCTTTCAAAATGACCATTAGCCATTTGAAGCTTCATTCTAGTTGGGCTTAATGTGGGCTTGCCCCATTGCTTCCACAAGGAGGTGGTTGCAATAGCAACACCAGCACCTGAATCTATGATTGCTTTGGTTGTGTAACCTTGGTAAGTGATTGGAAGATAAGTATTACCTTCCTCACCCTCACACATGTCCCCTATTTTGTCTAGAGGTATCTCTGGTACCCTTTGCTTAGAGCCTGCTTTTGGCATATTGGACTCAAGTTCTGGGACCTGATCCTTCACATGATTCCATAGCTCAGGTTTTGCTTTGAGCAGCTCTTCTACAGTGTGACATTGAACCTTAGTGTTCTTCATGACATCAGTGTTCCTTGGAACCACTGAGTCTTCATTTCTTACCAGTATTGTGGGAGCTCTAATCTGGAGAGATTCAGATTCCCATGGGCCTGGAAATTAAGGCAGTTCCTCTAAGGTATTAGATTCAAAATTTAACCTTTCATCTTCTTGTTGTTCTGCTTCATCTCCGTAAATAGATGGAATGTCTTGGGGAAATTGATCATGAAGATCATCAATCTCAGGAATAGGAGGGGAATTACCCTTCTCCTTGGCCCATTTCTCTTCTTGTATTTCCCACAAGAACTCTTGAGAGTACTGTTGAATTGAAGGAGGTATTCCTGGATTCGTGGAATTAGGAACATAAGCTCCCATTGGTGGTGAGCTTCCTCTTTCAATAACTGGTTGAGCCTGTGGAGGTAAAGAAACTTGTGGTTTGTTTACCAAGTGCTCTAATCGTTCTAGTAAGCCCTGGAAATGCAAATCCGTTTTGACAGAGTTTGTCTGATTGAACTTTTGACTAGTCTCAAGTATAGCTTGAGCTTGTTCTACCATTTTCATGCACATTTTCATCCGTTCAATCTCTAAATCTGCTCTAGGGTAACTCTTGTCTAGGTTTGCAGCTGTAGGCCCTTCTTGAAGTCGAGCCTGGTAGGCCTTGAACATCATGTCCAAGCCTTCTGGGGTTGGATCTGCAAGAACAGACCCTGGTTGCGGTCTATTTACAATGGGTGGTGGGGTGGGATGAGGTGGAGTGGATGGAGTTTCGGCATGCGAGGGGCTTTGAGATGCAATGTCTTCTATTTTTGTTTTCGCTTCTTTTAAGCTTTCTTCTAGTTCCGATAACTTTTTATTCCACTTGCGATTGGCCTTCTCTCTGGTATCCTTCCATGTTCTTGTTTTCCTCTTACTAGGCTCTCCTGATTCACTCGACTCTGATTGTTCTGCTGGTTTATCCTGTTTTAAGGCTTGTGCTCTAGTGACAGCTTGTATAGGAGCCACATTGCTACTACTTGAACTTGAATCTGCCACTAAGCCTACCACATTAATGGGTGTAATCTTGGGTGCACTGGAGGGGTTTCTCGGACAATCTCTAGGGAGATGGTCTTTGCCACAATCAGGACAAAAAGCCTGTATTGTGATAGCCTGTCCTTGACTCGGAGATGGTGGGTGGGGACAGTCACGAATGAAATGGTCACCTTGACATCTGAAACAAGATCCTCTAGGGGTTTGTGGTCTCATTTGTCTCAACTGGGGCCTAGGGTTAGCAATTGTGTACATGACATTTGAGTATTCTGGCTCCCAATTTTGCTCCATAGGTGGTGCCTCATATTGATACGAGTAAATCTCACTATGTTCAGGTGACTCTGTGTAATAAGCATGTGGACCACCTTCATGGGAGTAGTCTGAACTATGAGCATGAGAGTCATTATCTGGTATCAATGGGGTTAGTGGCACCAATGCTCGATTTGGATTTTCCTCTTCCACAGCATTTTTGACTGGAATCACGTTGGCAGGAGCTGGTGGTTGGTTTCCCAAGACTGGTTGTGGCCTATATGGTGCCTGATATTGTTGTTGTGGTCTATAATATGGCTGTTGGTATTGGTTCTGATACCTACCTTGTTGGTAAGGTTGCTGATAAGTTTGTCTAACAGCCTGCCTATTGTAGGGACAATCTTGAGCCGTGTGGTTCGTGTATTTTCTCTCAATAGTGCAATATGGAGCATTCCTTTCTCTAATGTTTTGGTTTTGCATTGGGCATACATTAGCCATGTGGTCGCCTCCGCAAGTATAACACCGATTCACTGGAGTGACTCTCTGTGTTTGTTTATTTTGGACTCCCAGCTTCTTGGCAACTTGCTCAGCTATCTGCTCTATTTCCGTGGAGATTTTTGAAGCATGACTAGTAGAACTATCTGAATCCTTATAGAGTTTGAATAATCCTAACTCCTCACCCAAGTTATCTTCTATGTCAATGCATGTCCGCACGCACTCTTCTATGGATCTAGGCTCTTTCAAGTATACATATGATCTTAACTTTGTGCTCAGTAAGCCATCTAAGAACAAAGCCACTTGTTTGGCTGGTGTGGGTAGCTCTGGAGCAGGGCATCTTTCTAGGTACTGTCTAAACCTTCTACCTGCTAGTCGCACTGTTTCTTGGGGTCTCTGCTTGAAGCTGTGAATCAAAGATGAAGTGTTATGCTTGATACCACTCTTGGAAAATTCTACAAAGAATTCGTCTAGCAGTTGACCTATATCGCGATAGTTGCGACTACTCAGTGGTTGAAACCAAGCTAAGGCAGTGCCCTTAAGAGTCAGAACAAATGCCTCATACTAGGTGAACAAATCCTCAACCTGTTCAGCTCTTAACACTTGTTTGAACTCGGCCACATGATCATAAGGATCTCCTGACCCGTCAAAATAATTCTTCATTGCCTTGATCACTTGAGTGGGTCTAAGGGTTCTTGGGTGCTCTCGGGTTCTAGGCAATGGAAAATCATGTTCATTTCTTTGTTGCCTATGTGCTTGATATCTCTCTCTTTCAGGTCTTTCATTTTCAAATCCTAACCTATTCCTGCCCACTGTGTGCAAAACTTACCTCCGGTCTCTCTCTAGTTCTTTCTCTCTGGGCTTCATGAGCTTAGGATGATCCTACTCCTTGGAGGCCATGGAAAACATTGGATCTTGGTGGAGGGAAAATCAATTCATTCTTCCAAGTATATGCATGTCTATCATGTTCTGTTACCAAGAAAATTTTCTCTGATGTGTTATCTAGGTAGACAACTTTGCCTGGTATCTCTGGATCCTTGAACTCGTAAATGATGACTATGCCCAATTGGCTAGGTTGTTCTGGCTTGAATCTCCAAAAGGCTTCCTCTGTTTCTCTATTCAAAAATAGTTCTATGCTTTTGTTGTCTTGAGGGATCCAGTCTGGAGTGATCACTCTGGTCAAAACTGACTTGCCTCTAGGAGTCTGGGGTCCTTGTCCTACATTTCCTTGTTCTAGGTCTCCTATCTCATTCTCATGAATGATATTTCCAAATTCATCGGTCCTATCTGGTTGGTTGGTAACCACATACATGGTTCCTTCCTTATCAATGTATGAACCCTCTTCGAACTTGACCATTGGGTGTTCAAGTCCAAAGGATTGATATATTCCAACTGTGTCTTATAGGGACCTTCTGAAGTTTGTAGATGGGCAGTCCCTGAGCCACCTGCAGGTTTCCCCATGCTAAAAGACATTTCTGAGTCACTTGTGTTTGAACTTAGTCCGTAAGGATGACCACTTAGTTGTTGTGCCCAAGACTTAGCTGTATGGTTGACACTAGCCTCAGAAGATCTAATGCTTTGTTTATCCTTGCCTAAGTGTCTACCAGATCTCAGGTTCATAAGCTTTAGTCAAGAGTCCAAATTTTCCCTTTGGTATGGTTCAAAATTCTTTGGAGCCCCCTTGGTTCCCTAGTCCCACTTGAGGGTCAACTTCAAATTATCCTATCTCAAAATCAATCCGTTATTCTTGAAACGAGCTTTCCAATGAGCTATAGAGCTCAAAAAATGGTCTTTGGATGAAAAAGTTATGTCAAATCAGGCTCCTGGGGGTCAAAACAGGCAAACAGGACCTTTGGAGAAAATCGCGATTTTGTGAACTTTCAGAGAATCGCGATGCTGTGAAGTCAAAAAATCGCGATGTTGAGCACAAAATTGTGTTTTTGAAAATCGCGATTTTGAGCAAAAAATCGTGATTTGAAAATCGCGATGTTGAGCACAAAATCGTGTTTTTGAAAATCGCGATTTTGAGCAGAAAATCGTGATTTGAAAATCGCGATGTTGAGCACAAAATCGTGTTTTTGAAAATCGCGATTTTGACTCAGAGAATCGTGAGTCACAAAATCGTGTTTTTGGCTGAAAATCGTGATTTGTGAGAATCGCGATTTTGAGCCCGCTGAAAATCGTATTTTCTCAGAATCGTGTTTTTGACATGAAAATCGCGATGTTGAGCACAAAATCGTGTTTTAGAAAATCGCGATGTTGAGCACAAAATCGTGTTTTTTTTTTTAAATCGCGATGTTGAGCACAAAATTGTGTTTTTTTTTTAAATCGCGATGTTGAGCACAAAATCGTGTTTTTTTGAAAATCGCGATGTTGAGCACAAAATCGTGTTTTTGAAAATCGCGATTTTGTCTCAGAGAATCGTGATTCACAAAATCGTGTTTTTCGCAAAATCGTGGTTTTCAGAATCGTGTTTTTGACATGAAAATCGCGATTTTGTCTCACAGAATCGTGTTTTCACAAAATCGTGTTTTTGGCTGAAAATCATGATTTTTTGAAGATTGTGTTTTTGTTGAAAATCGTGATTTGTGAGAATCGCAATTTTGAGCAGAGAATCGTGTTTTTGGCTGAAAATCGTGATTTTTTTAAAATCGTGTTTTTGGCTGAAAATCGTGATTTTTTGAAAATCGTGTTTTTGCTGAAAATCGTGATTTGTGAGAATCGCGATTTTGAGCAGAGAATCGTGTTTTTTGAAAATCGCGATTTTGAGCAAAAAATCGTGTTTACACAGAATTGCCTTTTTTCACAAAATCGTGTTTTTACTGAAAATCGTGATTTTTTGAGAATCGCGATTTTGAGTAGGGAATCGTGTTTTTTTTTCAAAATCGTGTTTTTTTTTTTTGCTGAAAATCGTGATTTGTGAGAATCGCAATTTTGAGCACAATCACAGAATCGCGATTCTGAGAATGACCACAGAATCGTGATTCTTTCAGCCAACTTTTAGGCGGGAAAACAAAAAATCATGATTTTTCAAAAAAATTTGAATTTTCATAGAATCGCGATTTTCATCACAGAATCGCGTTTTTTGGCGGGAAATTCAAATTTCTAAGCGCCGGCAATGGCGAGCTCCATATGAGCAGAAAATCATGAAAAAAACACAACGCTTGCTCTCCCTTGCACCTCCTAACTCCTTCCCACACAATGATGCATGAAAAATGGTATGAAAATGGTGAAAATGAACTAAAAAACAAGAAATTTCTATGAAGAAGAAGGTGGAAGAAGGTGGAGATGATGATGATGATGAAGATGAAGAGGAAAAAAACAGAAAATGAACTGAAATGACAGTTTTTTTTACCTTCCAACGTCGCAAATCTACGATCTTACCATCACAACGCTCGTCCTCGAAGCTCTCTCCCCGGCAACGGCGCCAAAATTTGGTGTAGCTCAAGCGTAAGCACCAGCTCCTTTACTTGTCAATTCGCGGAGACGTGAGGACCAGTATGAAGACCACGAGCAAGTGAAGGCGCAAGTGAGTGAGTGAAAGCACACAAACATGCACACACATACACACACACACGCACAAAGTAAGATCAAAGAGAGGAACAATGGAAAGCTTCGATTGCAAAAGGGTTCTCTTACAAAATCTCTATTCTCTAACAAGCTAACCTCAAAAATGAGCTCTCTAGCTCTTTTTATAGTTTTTTGAGCACTGCCCAGACCTAGTGTCCGGCCTAGTTAAAAATTAGGTTCCAGGGCTTATTTGAGGGCTCAAACGAAGTCTAAAAATTATGAAAATTGGTACGATGGTACTTCTAATACTCCTCAAGCTCGAGGACTCCTTGGCTTGAACAAAATGGAGTTATAAAAATAGATAATGGTATTTACAATGGTTTTTAGTGATGAAAATCACTATTTTTGTAGGGGATTCTTCTGAAAATTTGACATGCACTTCTTGGAGCTCCCTACTTGCTCCCTTTCCTTGTGTTTCCACCTTTTGATGTGCTTCCATGCTTTGTCCTTGACTTTGAGCTTCAACAAGGATCTTTAAACTCATAGACTGTGAGCATTCCTGCTTCCTTAGACTAGTTAGTCTTATACCTCCAAAAGGCCTTGTCAGTCTCTCGATTGAAGAGTAAATCTATGCTCTTGTTGTCTTGGGGCACCCACTCTAGAGTGATGATTCTAGTTAAGATTGATTTGCCTCGGGGAGTCCTAGGCTCTCTTCCTAAGTTCCCTTGCTGTTCATCTATGTCTATCTCTGGAATCACATTATCAAATTTGTCTGTTCTATCTGGTTGGTTGGTGACTACGTACATTGTTCCTTCCCTATCTAGGTATGCACCATTTTCAAACTTGACTACTGGGTCTTCTAATCCAAGGGGTTCATCAGAGTTTTTAATCTGCACAACAGATCTTCTTAGGCCGTCCTCATAGATGCGAGCACCTAATCAGATGGTCCTAATGTATTCAAGTTGAGTTTTGTACAGGCCTTCAGGCTTCTCTAAGTAAGCCACACCTGAACTTCCTGTAGGTCTCTCCATACCATAAGACATCTCTGATTCAGTAGTTTCAGAGCTAGTGTAGTGGGGATAATTTCTCAACTGTTGGGCCCAAGACCTAGCAGTGTGATTGACACTAGCCTCTGAAGACCTAAGGCTTTGTCTATCTCTCCCTAGATGTCTTCCTGATCTAAGGTTCATATGCCTAATTGAGCAACCCCAATTTTACCCCAAGTACAACCTTGTTGCAACTCACTTTGTATCAGTCACTTGGTTCTTTGTTAGTTGGTTATCGTGTTTATGCTCTTGCCTGATATCACATCGTCAGGAATATTTGAGTAAATTGCCGCACTTTAGTTGCTCGCACCATGTTAAATTCTTTCCTTTAAGGTTATCGATTACAGAGAGATTAGATTCCTGCTTGAACTTGCGTATTTAAGAGTCTTCAACTTGACAGATGCCTATCATCACCCTAACTTACTTCTAGCACAACTCACACTTAGCCTAAGCTAGGATATGACAAAGGGAGTTGAGAATGATCCAGCCTCAAGTTGCTTATCCCTTGCCCTTATAAGCCCACAAAGTGTGTTCCCAAGCATGCACTCATTCTTGCCTTGAATGCCCTTCAACGCTCTCAGTGGACCTGTAAAAGTCCCAAAGTTAGCTTAAGATTTAAATTCAATTGACACAACAAGCCATTTTCATTCAGGTAATTCAACTCAGTGGATTTCTTATGAGGAAGTTATGATTGTTTAGGGTTCAGGGGTTAAAACAGGGTTAAAACAAGCTAACAGGTAAACAGGGTTTTCTCTAATTATTTGCTTACGACCTTCCTATGTGTCCTATAACACAACATTCATGCCCAAAATTAGCCAAAACTTTCAATTTAAAAAACCCTAAAAAATTGGCCAAAAGGGCTGTCAATCACGATGCACAGAGCTGTCCGTCGTGGCTTGTCAATCGCGATGGACAGAGGGTGTCCATCGTGATTGATGGGTCAATTGCGATTGACGGAGTCAATCACGATGGACTGAGTCTTTCAGGTTTTTGTGTGATTTTGTGTCAGTTGTGGTCTATGAGTCGTGATGGATAAGTTTCTCGATGAAATGAGGTGTCAATCGTGATTTTTCTGTCCATCGCGATGAACATGTGTCAATCGCGATGGACAGCTAGCAATCGCGATGGACAGGCAGTCTGTCGTGGGGTGTTAATCACGATGGACTGAATTTCCCATATTTTTTACGTGCCTATATGTCAATCGGGGCTTATTTGTTGTGGTGGATAGGATTTTTATCGTTTTTTGGTGTCAATGGTGGATTTTGTGTTGATCACAATGGATACCGTCTATCGCAATTGACAAAGGTGTCTGTCGGGGTCTATCGATCGCGATGGACAGGCTGCCCATCGCGATGGACACTATCAATGGCGATTGATGCTGTCAATCATGATGGACAGCAAAAATGCAAATTTTTTTAGAAATTCTTGTGGATTTGTGATGTGCAAGGTCTCTAGTATACTGTGGTGCACTTAGTTTTACCCAAGGAACAAAATTTCTGTCAATCGCAATTGATAGCGATCAATGCCCCGAAGACTGTGCAGAGCCTTTTCGTACCTACGCGACTTGCTAGAGATAATGATATAGCCAAAACGTGCAAGAACATTCAAGAAACATGCAAAAACAACAAGAACACAATCGCTCTCTCACTCTCTCTCACAAGTGAAATGAGGGAAATGGAATGGGGAAGGTGATATAACCAAAAAAACTGAAAATTTTGCAAAGGTGGGGATGGAGGTGGGAGATGGTGAGGATGATGATGGTGATAATGATAGTGAAGAAAACAAAAGAAAATAGAGAAAAGTGAAGAAAATACCTATGACTCCAACATCACAACTCTACATCTTACCATCACACGCTCCTCCTCGAAGCTCTCTGTGAAGTAATTCGATGGTGATGCACACAATGCACTCTCCCTCTTGCACGTTCCATAATGATATCCTTGGAGTAGAAAACCAAGCTCTTGAGGCCGCACACGGTACTCCGCGCAGATACTACAAAACACACAGAAAATGCAGTACACAGGGAGCACGAAGACAGACTTCTTAGGTCTTACAAATGCGATCGAATTTACAATCTGTGACTGACCAGGCCACTATATGTTTTATTAAAGAACATATACAAAGAAGTTTCTGGTGTCCATTTGGCCTTTCACATGGACACTAACGATAACAATCTCCCACTAAAGGCCAATATGGCCATAGTAACTATGGGAGAAAAATAAAGAATAATAAAGAATACCTGAGTGCAAGTATACAAACTATACCTCCCACCTGATGGGCATGTTACACAGTATACAAGTGATTGTGTAAGATCAAGAATCAAGTAACCCCCATCAAGTGACAACAGTGTCAAAAGCTATCCTGTGGTAGAGCTTTAGTCAAAGCATCTGCAGCATTATCTCGGGTGTGAACCTTCTCAAGAATAATGTGTTCAGTGGCTAAGCAATCTCTAATGAAGTGATACCTCACCTCAATGTGCTTGGTCTTTGCATGATAGACCGGATTCTTAGCCAAATCAATGGCACTCTGACTATCAATGAGCAAGCGAGGAACATGCTGACGTAAACCCATATCACAAGCAAGACAAGAAAGCCAGAATGCTTCCTTACATGCCCCACTTGTTGCAACGTACTCTGCTTCTGTGGTGGAAACAACTGTACATTCTTGAAGATGAGATCTCCAAGAGATAGCACCTCCAGCAAAATGAAAAATGTACCCTGATGTAGACTTACGATTGTCTACACAACCAGCATAGTCAGAATTTGTGTAACCAATAATGGATGCTTTCCCTCTACCCAAGCATAGACACTTGTCCTTAATGCCACTCAGATATCGCAAAATCATCTTGACCGCTTCCCAATGTTTCTTGCCAAGATTAGACAAATATCTACTTACAAATCCCACTGCAAATGCAATGTCTGGTCTTGTAGCTACCATAGCGTACATGAAACTACCAACAGTAGACTGATAGGGAATTTTGTTCATGAATTCCTTTTCCTCATCTGATTTAGGGCACTCATTCTTGCTCAATTTCACATATGTGGGTAAAGGTGTACTCAATGCCTTTCCACCTTGCATATTGAATTGGTGAAGTACTTTGGATATGTACTCACTTTGAGACAAGTATATGCATCTTTTACTCCTATCTCGAGTAATGCACATGCCAAGCATATGTTTGGCATCCCCCAAATCCTTCATATCAAATGTCTGACTCAACTTCTTTTTGAGAATTGACAAATCATAAGAGGACTTCCCAGCAATCAACATATCATCGACGTAAAGTATCAAGCATATCAAGCTGCCATCAAAGCATCTCTTTGTGTAGAGACAATGATCCTCATTGCTCCGAGAATAGCCTTGGGACTTCATAAAAGCTAACTGGAGGACTAATATCCTCAAACACCACTCTTCTCACTTCAACCTCCTTAATGGGTTGTTTATGCATCTTAGACTCATTAAAAATGACATCACTACTTCTGATCACTGACCATGTTTCAGGATCCCATAAGTGATATCCAAATTGTCCTTCTCGACCATATCCAAGAAAAACGCATTTCTTTGAGTTATGGTCCAACTTTTGTCTAAGGTTCTTGGGTATATGAACATATGCTTCACACCCAAAAACTCCAGATGATCATAATATGGTGGCTTCCCTGTCCATAACTCTTGTGCCACTTTCAGACCTTTAGCAGTACTAGGTGAAAGGTTAATCACATGAACTGCAGTCAATACTGCTTCTGCCCAAAAACCTTGTGAGAGGTTTGCATGATGCAACATAGAGACTGCTCTATCTTGAATAGTTTTATTCATCCTCTCAGCTACACCATTCTGTACTGGGGTATAAGGAGCTGTAAAATCTCTACGAATCCCTCTAGACTAACAGAAAAGGCTGAATTCATGTGAGGTATACTCACCCCCATTGTCTGAACGTAAAGCCTTAAGCGTAATTCCTTTTTCAGTCTCAACTAAAGCAAGCCATTTTCTGAAAGTAGGGAATACATCATCCTTCGATTTGATAGGATATACCCAGAATTTTCTAGTAGCATCATCTATGAAAGTGACAAAGTAAAGAGAACCACCTAAGGACCTAGTGGGCATAGGACCACACATATCTATATGAACAAGATCTAAAGGCTGAAGTGAAGAGTCAATGTGCATTCTATGCACATTTCTAGTTTTCTTTCCATATTGACAATGCTCACAAAATGAAAAATCAGAGAAAGATAACACAGGTAAGTAGCCAGAACGAGAAAGATTTTCCATTCACTACGAGATATATGGCCTAAACGACCATGCCAAATACAAGCCATAGGCTGTTCAGTAACACCTAATAAGTGTTCTTTCTATGATACAAATAAAGGATAAAGTGAGCCAACTTTGCTTCCTTTTGCAATAACCATATTGCCCTTTGATATACGAAAGGATTGAGCATAAAAGACCACCTTGTAACCAAGGTCATCAAGTTGACCAACTAACACCAAACTGCATGATAACTGAGGTACATGGCATACATTATGCATAGTAAATTTTGAACCATCAATGAAATGCACAACCACATCTCCAATCCCCACAACATCACACTGGTAAGAGTCACCAAGTCTCACGGTACCAAGAGACTTTGTTGCATAATTACAGAACCATTCTCTATGTGGTGTCACATGGAAAGAAGCACCAGAATCTAGCAGCCAGGTGTGGGAAAGAGAATCAGCCATAAGTGCCTCAGATGGCATAGTACTATCAAGTGTCAACACACCAGCATCATCAGAAATAGCATTAATTTCTTCAATCTTCACAGTCAAAGTAGATGGTGCAGGTAACTGTTTAACATGCCCATCAACATTTTGTCCTTTACCTTTATCATTCTTTAATGCATAACAGTCTTTCTTCACATGTCCTTTCTTATGACAATAATGGCATTCGATATCCCTTTTCCTTGATTTACTTCTACTCTTATTCTGTTGACCATTCTTTTCCTTGTTCTTGCTCTTGCCACGTTGCTGATTCTTTCTTGGGTAAGAATCATGAACATTATATGCATCTCCACTCTGAGTGCCAGCCATAGATTTTCTACAAATCTCCTCACTCAAGAGTGCTCCACATATGTCATCATAGAGGAGTCTACCACCAGGTGCACTATTGCTAATAGCTGTGCAAAATGTATCCCATGATGATGGCAGGATGCATAACAGCAATACTGCTTTCATTTCATTATCCATATACATTTTTTGAGCCTGTAACTGGGAGAATATAGCATCACAATCATCTGATTCTTCCATAGAGCAAATTTTGTGCCATCAAATTTTCGGATCTCAAAATGGTCTTTTCTCTACAAGTTATAGCTCCTCCTCGGAACACTAGCACTAGAACCTGATCCACCGGATGTGCCTGAGACCTCTGATGCCATGATGGTAGAGAAGTGAATAGAATGATAATGGAGCTAGAAGAGTCCAAACACCAACAAATAAGTGTATCAAGGAGTAAATCGACCACTGTATAATTGACTAAACCAGAAATCTAGAAAAACCAAAGTATCCTCTACACAATGAGTCTATGACTAGTGTCAAAGTATCATAAAATTGCAAGTACTGACATGTCTACCTACATAATGAATCACTGACTCCATTGCATATAATGAGTTACCCAATAGAAGCCAACTAGGCTTATCGAGCACCTATGAAAAACTATCATACATCTCCTATGGCAAGGCTGGGTAAGTCTTCCACCTGCATCACGAAAGAGACCCCAACATCTGGGGGTCTTCCAGTTAAGAAAACCTCACCACGACCCTCTTTTTCAAACGTAAAAGGCTTTATGCAAAGAACGTAACCGCTATATCAATGACCACATGGACGTACATAAGCGGTATCCACAGAAGCGTACATGGTGTGTATGTGCTCAATATATGCAATAAAATGATACTAAAAGCTGAATACACAGTCCAAAAACTAGCCAATAACTCCTGCAAGTGTTTGTCAACTCTAATGTTTTAGGCTCAAAAAACTTGCATAAATTTCCAGCGGCTTCTCCCACCATAACTGAAAAACCTCTCTAGAAACTTGTAGTTTTACGAGTGTGGCTGAAAACACAGCCCCAAAGGTTGATATTTATTTTCTAAGAAGTAGAAAGAACACTCTTCTTGATGTTCTTGGACCTGTGTGAAGAGAACTATGTGCGAAAGTACTCCAAAATGGCTCCAAAAGACACCCCAAAAATGCTTCAAAAATAGGCTTTGAAAGCAAAGAATGAAGCTTTGAGGGACCAAAACTTGTTCAAGGTAATGTCAACCTTAGTCTTTCCCCTTCTTCAGACACCACAAGAGTGTAGCTCAGTGGCAAGAGATTGCCACGGTTAAGCGAGCTCAGGGGGGAACAGTACAGGGATGGCTGATCTCCCGGGAAGTACCGGGAACCTCTATATTCCTTGATCATTGAGGTCCTCCCTCTCGCGCAACCAACGGCACCAATGGTGACTTCGGTGACTCGGATGACAAGGTATGCCAAGGTCTATGCCAAGGTTGCCTCCTTAGTCGTAAGCCTTCGAGAAATCTGAGAGAAATCCGCGGGGGGTGCTCGCTTTGCTCGCAAAAAAGGAACAAAGCTTTTGTCTCCAAACGCTCTGATACCAGTGAAGTAATTCGATGGCGATGCACCAGAGTGCACTCTCCCTCTCACGCGCTCCACGATGATATCCTCGGAGTATAAAACTGAGCTCTTGAGGCTGCACATGGTACTCCACGCAGATACTACAAAACACACAGAAAACGCAGTACATAGGGAGCACGAAGACAAACTTCTTAGGTCTTACAAATGCGAACGAGCTTACAGTTTGTGACTGACCAGGCCACTATATGTTTTATTAAAGAACATACACAAAGAAGTGTCTGATGGCCATTTGGCCTTTCACATGGACACTATCGGTAACACTCTCCCTAGCAACGGTGCCAAATTTGGTGTCACTCTAGCACAATGGCAAGTACCAACATGAGGAGATCCACCTCATAATTGTCAATCCGTGGATACATGGGACTAGTATGAAGACTATGAGCAAGTGATAGCACAAGTGCGTGAGTGAGAAGCACACTAGCATGCACACACATACACACACACACGCACACATGGCAAGAACAAAGAGAGGAACAAA
Organism: Ceratopteris richardii; assembly: GCA_020310875.1. Classification (NCBI taxonomy): domain Eukaryota; kingdom Viridiplantae; phylum Streptophyta; class Polypodiopsida; order Polypodiales; family Pteridaceae; genus Ceratopteris; species Ceratopteris richardii. Next base: position 151,183,168 of record CM035428.1, read on the forward strand.
GGAGTAACTTCCATTTCAAAAGAGTTCTCATACGAATCTCAAATCTACAACAAGCTAACCTCAAAAATGAGCTCTCTAGCTCTTTTTATAGTTTTTGATTAGCTTTGGTCCTATCGAGACCTAGTGTCCAGCCTAGTTAAAATTAGGTTCTTAGGCTATTTTGGAGGCTCAAACAAGCTCTGAAAGTTATGAAAATTGGTACATAAATACTACTAATGCTCCTCAAGCTCGAGGACTCCTTGGCTTCCAAAAAATGGAGTAGGAATAATCAAAAATGATATTTACAATGGTGTGAAGTGAATAAGATCACTATTTGGGAAATATTGCTTCGTGAAAAATTATAGGGCCTATTTTCCGGATCTGCGTTAACTGCTTTGCCTACTTGGTCCTCCTCTTTGCTCTGACTCTTTGCGTTGGCTTCCTTGTCTTGTAAGTCCCTGACTACTACCAATACTTAGTCCTTCTCTTTGTTTCGACTCTTTGTGTTGACTTCCTTGTCTTGTAAGTCCCTGACTGCTACCAACACCAAGGTACAATGTCGGTTGACTATGGAAGAATTACTATGTGTCAAGCCTCACATTTGGAAACAATAAGCGGGACAGTTGAAGTTAGAGCATGAGGAGAATAAGAAGGAAAGTAAGGAAATGGAAGTTCCTTCTACTATACAAATTCCTGTGGATAAAATTGGAGAACTTAGTGAAGGAGATGAGGGCAACACATGTTTATATAATGGATACATGACCAAAGCCATTCTAGACAAAGGGATAGGTGTAGGCATAGCCACCAAAGAGATTTGGGAGAAATGGGGGAAGCCAGCCTTGCGACCAACACGTATGAAGCTTCAATTAGCATATGGTCATGTAGAGAGACCCCTTGGAATACTAGAGAAAATCAAGTTAGCCACTTGTGGAGTTGAGTTTGAGCACATATTAGCTATATGTCAACTTGGAAAAGCGACTAACTATGAAATGGTATTAGAACGACCCTTCAGGAGACAACTTAGGGTAGTACAAGACTGGGGAAGAGATGCTTTATACCTACAACATCAAGGAACTACTACCAAGATAAATTTTCATACATTTGCATATAGGGATGTACCCCCACTACAGTGGAATTCCATACACAAGGAAGAGGATGATTTGTCAATTCATAGTGCTGGTTCAAGTGACCAATATAGGATGCACGAAGATGCTCAATTATGGATGTGTAAGGAAGCAAAGAGAGAAGAGAAAAAAAATTCAAACATGGCCTATAGGACGTCAAAATTACCGACCCATAGAGGACCCAATGTATATGCCCTAAGTTTTTTCTGATGAAGCATTCGAACCACACGGTTGGATGGAGATTCTAGCCACCCTAGATCTATGCATAAATGAAGACGTATTAACCATGAATGGATGTGTGGATGAGGATGGTTATGATGTAAGCTTTTACATGGTAGTCCTTCAAGAGGTAGATGCAGGAGAAGCGTTAGAAAAGGAATGGAAGGAAGAGTATGAAAGCATAGAGATGGAGCTGGAGTTTGATTCAAAGGAACGATATTTAGAAGCAATCCAGGCTGATGCCAAAGAAGAAACACCCAAGGTGTTAGCAATAGAAGCAGCTCAATTGAGACCAAACCATGAGGAAACCATAGATAAGACCGAATCAACCCCAAATCTGTTTGAAGTTCCAAAACACTTCAAAAGATACGAAGTAGAGGAGAGGAAGATAGCCATTTAGAAGCCTAAGAGAGAGGCAAGAGAAGGAGAAGCATATGACAACAAGGAACAAACGAAGAAAATAATAGTGACCATGGAAGATGAAGAAAGATGCATGTACATAGGAAAGGATGTGTCACATGAGGAGGGAGAAGAATTGATAAGACTGATTCGGGAATATCGGGATGTGTTTGCATGGAGCTACAAGGACCTCAAAGGTGTAGAACCATCCATTTGTTCTCATCGAATACCAATGATAGCTGATGCAAAACTATCAAAGCAACACCCTTACACTTATAATGATGTTTATTCAGCAATAATTAAGGAGGAGATAGACCAGTTATAGCTGCTGGATTCATTTATGAGATAGAACACACTGAATGGGTGTCACCATTAGTGGTTGTACCCAAGAAGAATGGGAAACTAAGAGTGTGTATTAATCTGAAGAAAGTAAATGTAGCTACGATCCGTGATAGCTACCCATTACCTATTACTGACAGGTAAGTAAGTCTATAGCTTCCTGGATGGATTCTCAAGATACAACCAAGTAGCTATTGCTACTGAAGACCAACATAAGACCGCATTTGCGATTGAATGGGGAATCTATGCTTTCAGGGTGATGCCTTTTGGACTCACAAATGCCCCTACTACTTTCCAAAGGCTGATGTGTCACATCTTCAAGGAATTCCTAAGAAAGATTATGGAAGTATACGTAGACGACCTATGCACGTACTTAGGTCAGAGACAGGAACATATTCCTTAGTTGGGAAGGATATTTGAAAAGTGTCGACAATATAGAGTATGCCTGAATCCTAAGAAGTGCGTCTTTATGGTCAGACAAGGAAAAATCCTAGGACACATTGTATCTAGGAATGGAATCTCTACTGATGAAGATAAAATCAAAGTAATACTAGAGCTTCCAAGACCAAAAAATGCGAAGGAAGTGCAAGCATTTATGGGTCATTGTGGATACTATCGTAGATTTATTCACATGTACCCCATAATTTCCAAGCCATTATATGGATTGTTGATCCAATTCACATGGATGGATGAATGCGAGAAAACGTGTAATGAACTAAAAAAATGACTCAACACCACACCTATTTTGAAAACACCCAACTCGAACAAGCCTTTTCATATTCATGTAAATGCCCCCAACTATGTAATAGGATGCATTCTAGCTCAACCTACAGATGAAGGAAAATTGGACCACCCTATTGCCTATGCAAGCAGACAATTGAATCAAGCGGAAAGAAACTATACAACTATGGAATGAGAAGGTTTAGGGATGGTGTATGCAGTGAAGAAATTAAGAAACTACCTTCTAGCCAACAAGTTCAAGTTCTTCATAGTTCGATTTCAACGTGATTGTAAAAAAAGGAAATACCCATGTGAGCGCTGATCATCTATCTAGGTTAACACATGAAGAACCACTTAATGGAGTATCAGATGATTTACCAGACACATACCTTTTCAATTTGGAAGTGTGTCCTAAGCGGGCAGAGAGGTTAATTTCAATACTCACCCATGGACCACAACACCCAATTAACAAGGCGAATAGGAAGGAAAACAAATGGAGAATGCACAAGGGAACCCATGGAACTCTAAGGGAATTGAAACGATTAGGAGTTTATTGGCTTGATATGTCGAAGGATGTTCATGAGTATGTTGTTGCACGGAATGTCAAGAAACTACTCCAGATGACCATACATCATTACCCTTCTCTACAATAGCACTAGGATAGAGTAAAACCTTGGTGAGATTATTAAAGACACGAGAGCATGAGGAAGGAACAAGTTGTCACTCTAGCACAATGGTGAGTACCAACATGAGAAGATTCACCTCATAATTGTCAATCAGTGGAGACGTGAGGATTAGTATGAAGACTATGAGCAAGTGAAGGCACGTGTGTGAGTGAGAAGCACACAAGCATGCACACACATACACACACACGTGCACACAAGGCAAGAACAAGGAGAGGAACAATGGAGTTCTTTGCATTAGTCAAAAAGTCTCTTACACAAGCTCAATTCACAAACAATCTAACCTCAAAAATGAGCTCTCTAGCTCTTTTTATAGTTTTCTAACTAGCTTTGGTCTTGTCCAGACCTAGTGTCCGGCCTAGTTAAAAATTAGGTTCTAGAACCTATTTGAGGGCTCAAACAGAGTCTAAAAATTATGAAAATTGATATGTAGCTAGTTCTAATACTCCTCAAGCTCGAGGACTCCTCGGCTTGCACAAAATGGAGTCTATTCTACCAAAAACGGAATTTACAATGTTTGTGTAGTGATTAAAATCACTTGAGTTGTAAATGGTCCATGGAAAAAATGATTGGGCCTTGTTGCCGTATTGTGCATGACTCCTCTGTTGCACTAGTATGCTCTTCATCTGACTTGTATGCCACGCTAGTATGCTCTTCATCTGACTTGTATGCCAACACGCCCCCCTTCCTAGCGTCTGTCGCCCCTAATAGACCTCTGTTCTATCGGGTGGTCGATATAGTATTGGATGACATTGGTGGCAAGTTCGTGTTCTCCGATCCTTAAGCCTCTCGCTAGATCAGCTTCCAATGCATCCCAATTTATTGCGCCAGGGACCTCTGGTTGGGGTGTGGTGTAGTACTCAGAGTACATTGCTTGTTCACAAGCAAAGAGATGGAGCAGGTGTGTTGGCTTCGGTGCGAAAATCTCCGAGTGATACTCCCAGAAACCTGATCTGAACATTTCTTTGAAGGTCTGTTTGTAACATGCAGGGAGGTATTTGATGCGTGCATGCCAGGCGTAAGCCACACGAATACTGCGGGTGGTGCTCATGTCATACACCAAATCATAATTTCCATTGGTAAACCCCGGGAGACGTACCTGTGGTGCGGCTGCATTTCTAAAAGTTTTCAGGACTACCTGCATCATATCTAAAATTTTAAGCATCATCTGAGCTGCTACATCTGGCATGGGCTTCAATCGCGGCATCCAATGGCAAATTGTTCCCATCATGTATGCTACCGACGGTGGTCCCTGTGGTGGTGCAATGTACGGGTAGTTTAGCCATTCCTTGCATTGCGCGTTGTTCTGCACTTTGATATTGAATGCCTTCCAAGACCAGCGGCGTGGAACTGGACCGTAGCATGTGATTGTATAGGAGATGTAAAGGCGCGTTGTTCCATGTGCGTAGCATTTCTGGATATGTCTCTAGAAGTTTCTGCCGCCAGGTGGGTTGACGAATTTTGCCTTTTTGCGCCTCTGGAGGAAGGTCTTCGGGTTGAAATTGGGTAGCAAAGGTAGGAATCTGACCCGTGACTCTCTGTATTTCTGCATTATAATCAGCCAGGATAATATAATAAGGCCTGTATTGGAGTTCAGATGAGAGGATAAGGTGTCTCGATGACAGGTTCTTGAAGTAAGCAGATTGTAGCACAGTTTCCTCTATGACCCTCATGGCCTGATTTTGCACTACTGTGCGCTCTTCGTGAGAACTCCCGATTTCCTCCACTTGATGTAGCCATGGAGGCTGTGGTGCCTCGAATGTGTCCTGAGCTTCTTCCGTTTGTTGGCCTCCTGGGAAGGGTTGTGGGTCGTATTCTTCTTCAAATGTCTGTTCCACAGGAATTTGTACTACTTCTTCGTCGGTGGGAGCCTCTGGAGGGGAAGGTGGTCTCTCATATTGTAGTAGACGTGCTTGCAATTCGGTGACCTGTGTCTGGAGATCTTTTAAGGCCTCTGAGTCTGTGAGAAGTGAAGCCGTGGAGGAGGTGGTTTGAGAGGCTGCTGTTGTTTCTTTTTGGTGTTTCTGCTTCAGTTGACCCAGTTCCTCTGATAGCAGGTCATGTGCTTCAAGCAGCATGGCATAGTCTTCCAATATGATCTTGATATTGTCGGGGGTCACTGCTTGAAACTTTGATGGGCTGATGGGTGCCCCAGGTGTGCTTTCGATAGCTGCTTCTAGGTTCTCTTGATTTTGTAATTGCAGGCGTCGATTCTCTTCCTGAGCGGCAGCAAGATGTTGCTTGAGTAGGGCCATATTTCGCTAAAGCTTTGAATTGCGTTCCAGCTGTGTCCGTAGGTGACCTTCTACCACTTGTATTGCTTCCTTATCTGTGTTCTGTAATTGTACCTCCAATATGCTATGAGCCTCTTGGAGAGTTTGGAATTGTGTGTGGAGGCGAGCATTTTCCTCCTCTAGTGCAGCAAGGCGGTGTTGTAGTGTCTCCGAGTGCTCTTGCAGGCGTTCATTCTGTTGCTGGAGCTGATTGTAATCTGTCCTTAAGTTTGATATACAAGCTAGCATGGTGTCCAATGCATTTCCTATAGATGAGGGGGTGGTGTTTACAATGGAAGATGCATGGGAAGGGAATTGGGGAAGGGGAAGAGTGAATGATGTGTCTATTGAAGATGTGTGTGTGGGTGAAATTGGTGGAGGGGGAATGGGAGGAGGTGGAAGCGTGGGGGGAGGTGCCGTGGGTGGTGAAATGTCCATACTTTCAGGAGTGGGTGCGAGTGTGGGGTCTACCATATACATTGGAATGGTAGGTGGTGTGTGTGTGAAAGTGGTGAATAGATGAGAAGTGGGGTGGGGGGCTGAAAATAAAGGGAATGGTTGAGACCTGGGTTGAAAAGTTCTAGCAAGGAAGTTATGGAGGGATTGGAGAAGTGGAGAGATGGAGGTCGGGGGTTGAGGTTGTAGAGTTGAGGAGGGCATGAAGGGTTGCGTGGTAGCAGGGAAACCCATGAATATGGATCTAGGGTCAGGATGACCTATGGCTGAGGGCATGGGGGATGGTTGTCCTAGGGCAGGCTCTATGAGCGATTCGGTGGATTGTGTAGTGATGGGGGTTGTTTCATAGATTGGGTTATTAGAGGTGGAGAATAGGGTTGAACTAGAGATGGGAGTACGGAAGATGAAGGTTGGTTCGGTGGGTTGAGTGGTCGAGGTGATTTCCACGGTTTCTGCTCTAGGAGGCGATGGTGGGGGTGTGGGTGGTAGTGGCTCAGTGGATTCCTCATGGTTGACTGGGTGCTCTTGGCTAGCAGTTTCTGTTGCTTGGGAGGTGGTCCTGATGGGTTCGGATGTAATAATTGGCCCTTCTGCCGTTGTAATGGGGATCTGGATATTCTTACCTGAGTGTGGTCGTGTCTGGAATCTTCGTGGATCATATTGAACTGGAGACCTCCTAATGGCGGTCCGCACTGCTTCTACTACCCCATATGTTTCTGCCATCAATAAGAGACCTTCACTATATTCTGAGTCAACTCCTGCTTCTTCCAACAGCTGATTCATGAGTACTCTACTGCTCTCTTCGGTCAGCAGTTGTTGCGATCGCACTTGTTCCATAATTTGATACAGCCTTCGGAGTTCTGCTGTATAGGCTGGGGCTTCAGTGGTCTCCTCTTCATATGCACCTTCTTCTTCTAGGTGTCCTTGTTGTTGACCTTGCTGGGCGTCACTCCAATGTACATGGCGGTCGTCTGTAGATTTTCTTCTTCTTTGTGAAGATGTGCCTTGTTCTTCTGCATCTGAATAATACTCTACATCAGAGAGTTGTGTACTTTGTAAGAATGCTTCGAAGTCCTGAGGATCCATTCCTTCAGCATCTCCAGTTGTAGCAAATTCAAATTCAGATGGAGCAGGAGGAGCTGAAGGGGTAGCTTGTGTCGTAGTTTCAGATCCAGACCTGGGTATCCTAATGGTAAAGGGAGGTACAGTGGTCTCCCTTCGTGGCGATACTTCAGGAGTAGTCAGAACTTCCCTTGTCTAGACACAAGGGATTGCACCCCTCATGTGCTTGGATTGATGTGTGGACGTCTTGAGCTTCTTAAACATTTGTAATTGTGCCCAAGTTAAGGCACGTTCAATGGGAACATAGTATGCTAGGCACCGGTAAATAATGCGTGTGATTGCACAGCAACCGTTCACCACTAATTTCCTAGAAGACCTTTTATTTGCTTCATACAATTGATCTATAATCCATACCGGCAGCTTAATTGGTAACGCACCTACCTCCGCTAAGTAGAGAGCGAACCAGATTCTTTTGTGTGGTTGTGTGAAGCGGTCTTGGCCGGGGAAAGCAAAATGTTGCATGCACATACGGAGAGGGATGGACACGTTTGGTGTGAGTGCTGCCATGTCTTTAAGCTTCAATAGTTTCCTATCCTTCATGTTAGTAGGAACAAGAGCATCCTTCTCAGAAGGTACATGTGTGCCGTGCATATTCAAAGCAGCGCTCACCAACTCCACAGTAAGTTCAAACCTCTTTAACTCGTTGTTGCCCAGCAAGGAAGGAAGAACAAATGATCCTGGTTTGTCCTTTTCTTCATTAGCTTGTAATGTGGAGACCAAATAATAGCATCGGAGGAGATCCGGTTTAGGTAGTGGTGCTTCAAAGTACTCTGCTAGCCTTGCACGTTGCCATATGGTCTGGAGATCCTCGGTGTTCTGTAGAGTCTCAAACTCCTTGGAGAAAAATTGGAATCGAACCCATGATCTGTCATACTCGCACTTAGACTCCCATATATACTTGGCCTCTCCTAAAACTAAGTGGAATGATGTAGTGTGAGAGTGACGTAGTTAGTAGGTGGGCATGGATTTACAACTGGGGTCCGGGGGTTTATTACAAGTTTTAGGTTGCCAAATGCAGTGGATGGGCTTTGATCTTGATTTTGTGGGGACTCTGAAGAGTTTGATAGGGGTATCTGCTTGAAGATGAGGCTTTTTAGGGACCCATTTACAAGTGATTCTACTAGTGCTCATGGAAGAATATGTGTTAGTGTGTGATGTGTAAGACTGGGCCTCAGATGTTCGAGTGAGTGAAACATGTTGTACCGGTTGCGGCCTTGGTGTAGCTATTTGAGCCCGCAAGCAAGCCTTAGGCACCCAAATTTGTCGTGATTGTGGCTGGCCTTCATTGACTTCTTGGGTACCCAAATAGACTTCACCTTCGCAGAAGAATTAATGAAGGACTTCTCATTAGTGTCATGTTGTTGACTACTAATAAGAGGTTTTGGCCGTGGGGTCGGCCTGGTCTGAACAGGGTATTCGCCTTTTCGCCTCCATACTTGCTTCCATGGCTGAAACAATCTGCTCTGCTCCTTTTTTTGGCATTTAGTATCGGTAGTGTTCTGCTTCTTCTGTATTTGATCTGTCGTGGGTTGTTGCAACCTTCTGGTCTTTGGAAAAGAAGGGAGTTCCGTCCGCTCCCTGGCTCCGTTGTTGAGATTAGCCTCTTTCTGCATCATACAGTTTTGGATAAAAATAGCATTGTCAACTTCATGTGCGCCCCTGGAAGGACCAGGAGTTTGTGCCTTGCCTAGTTCCTTGAGTGCCTCATTTTCCAATTCAACTGTAATTCGGCTATGATCTACCCATACCTGAAGAAGTCCACTTCTTAGGTTGAGGTTGACTGCATGATCATAGATCTAGTCCTGACCCAAGACAAGAGGCTCAGTGAGGTCCTCATCTTGACACACTAGTACTTTGACTGTCATCACTTCGTCTTGAATGGAGATGGGAAGATCCACCTCTCCCATGCAAGGAGTTTCCACACCTCCCAATCCTATGAGAAATGCTTCTATAGGATCGACAGTTAATTTCAATTCTTGACAGTAAGACAACTTGACAGCACTAGTGGATACACCTGAGTCAATCAAAGCTCTTACAATCTTTGCACCCTTTCCTTGTCCTACTCCTAGGGTTACAAAAGGCCGTCGATCGATTATTCTATGGGAATTCCCACCTGAAGTCTCGCACATGGCCATAGGATAGCCTACAGATTCTTGAGTGTCAAGCATAGGTGGGTCTCTACCTTGTCTCCTCAATTTCATTCGTCGGATGCGTTCTAAAGCTTCTGCCTGTGCTTCTTCTCTAATTCGTTTCTCTTCTTCTTTACGTTTCTTGGCAGTGTTGAGTCGATTTAGCATCTCTTCAGTAAGGGGTTCCTGATATAACTTGACTCTGCATCCACTTATGTAACTTGGTAGAATATCGCCCTCTAAAGTGGCAAGTTGAACTGCGCCACTTGTGGAGATTCTATTGATAATCATTGGCCCGTAACCTCTTTTCTCTAATTTCCGTCCATGCTGCTTCAATGTGTAGACTAGGACTAGGTCGCCTGCTTTCAAGCCCTTATCCCTCACATGTGTATCAAAATATGGCTTTTGCCTCTTCTTCGCTGCATAGATTCTTGCTGCAGCTCTCAATCGTGTTTCGCCTAGACGTTCAAGATCAAAGATTTGAGAGGAGAGTTCATGGCCTGTCCAGTCATGCTCTTGTGCTACCTTCAATGTAGGTATCAAAAAGTCCAGGGGTAGCACAGCATTTTGGCCAAATACCATCTGAAAGGGGGTGGCTTGGAGTACCATTTTATAGGCAACCCGGTATGCCCAAACAGCATGGTGTAGCTGTTTGTCCCAATCAGAGCGTTTATTGTTCACTAGTTTAGTCAGTACATTGCATAAGATCTTATTAGTGCTCTCAGCCTGGCCATTAGCTTGTGGATGATAGGGGGCCGATTTCTTATGTATCACCAAGAATTCTTGGAGAAGGTTTTCTATGACTTCATTCAAGAAGTGTGTGCCTCTATCACTCACCAACTCTATTGGCAATCCGTACCTCGTGAATACATTTTCAAATAAGAACTTTGCTGTTGTTTGAGCATCACTTTTTGTAGTAGCTTTCGCTTCTACCCACTTGGTTAGATAGTCTGTGGCCACGATGATATATTCAGCATGTGAACCCTTAGTTGGGGGATTCATAGGACCAACAAAGTCTATTCCCCATTTAGAGAACGCACGTCCGCCCATCATAGGCTTCAGTGGCATCTCATCCTTGCGTATAGGGTACTGAGTTCTCTGACAAACATCACACCGTTTCACATAGGTATGTGCATCCATGTGAAGGGTTGGCCACCAAAAGCCTGCAAATAGTATTGCCTTGATTACCCGATCTGGTCCAAAGTGTCCCCCTGCTACACCTTGGTGAGCAGTATCCAAGATTTTGAGATATTCACTCTCATGGACACATAGTCTCAGGTAACCATCTTTACCACACTTGTATAGATTGTCACCAATGAGTGAATAATCCTGGGCTTCTTGCTCTAAACTCCTTTGCCTAGCCAGAGTCATGTCTGGAGGGAATGTTCTCGTCCTTAAGAAGGATACTAGAGGTTCACTCCAATCTGGCACTATGGACACTTGATAAAGAGTGGCATGTTCCACAGGTGGTTTAGTGCAGCAGATTGGGCATTCCTTGCACAACTTTTGGACATCAGCCTCCATAGTTGGCCAATGCACTCCGAGTCTCCTTAGTGTCTGTAAGGTTCGTTGCTTTGAGTAGTGTTGCTCTAACGCACCTACATGTGCTAATTGCAACCATTTAGCGTACTCATCCTCTTCCACACAACAAGCCAATATCCCTTGATCTGTGTGCTTGTACATACTTCCTGCCATGATGTGATACTTTTGGGCTTTTACTACCTCTCTATCCTGTGTGTTTATTACTGGGTGGTTAGGTCTGTATGTCAACACTGGTACCAATGGCTTAGCCCACTGCGGCACCACTTCCAAATTAAACAAGTAAGCATCAGGAAGGTCATCTGACACTCCTCGTGGGGCTTCTCCCGATGTGAGCCTAGAAAGGTGATCTGCTCTCAAATGAGTCTTCCCTTTCCTTACCACAACCTCAAAATCATATTCCATTAGCAAGAGAAACCATCTTACTAATCTTCCTGTATTGCATGGCTTGTTTACGAGGTATAGCAATGCCTGATGATCAGTAAAAAATTTAAACTTATTTGCAAGCAAATAGTGTCTAAATTTCTTAACTGCATATACCATGCCTAAGCCTTCTCTCTCAGTAGTGGTATAATTTCGTTCAGCTGCATTCAATTGTCTACTAGCATAGGCAATTGGAAGATCCATATTACCTTCACCAGTAGGTTGTGCAAGCACACATCCAATGGCATAATTGGATGCATCCACATGAACATGGAAAGGCTTATTCCAATTCGGTGTGGTTAAGATTGGTGCTGAACATAATCGTCGTTTAAGATCATTGAAGGAATTCTCACATTCCTCAGTCCACTCAAAGTTTGTCAGAAGTCCGTACAGAGGCTTTGCAATGATGGCATACATGTGTATAAATCGTCGATAATAACCACAATGCCCCATGAAAGCTTATACTTCCTTGACATTCTTTGGCCTAGGTAATTCGTCTATAGCTCTTACTTTCTCTTCATCCGTAGATATGCCATTCTTTGACACTATGTGTCCTAGAATTTTGCCTTGCCTGACCATAAAAACACATTTTTCTAGGTTTAGGCAAACCTGATATTCTCTACATTTGTCAAAGATTTGTCTGAGTTCAGGAATATGGGTTTGTCTAATGTTAGAATGAGCACAAAGATCATCAACATAGACTTCTAAGTTCTTCCTCAGGAACTCCTTAAATACATGGCACATCAGCCTTTGGAAGGTTGCGGGAGCATTGGTCAGCCCGAATGGCATTACCCTAAAAGCAAATATACCCCACTCTGTGGCAAAAGCCGTTTTATGCTGATCTTCTGGTGCAATGGCCACTTGATTGTAGCCAGAGAACCCATCTAGGAAGCTGTACACTTCCTTGCCTGCCACCCTTTCTAATAGATGCTCAGTGATAGGAAGCGGGTAATTATCCCTGATCGTGGATGCATTAACCTTCTTCAAGTTAATGCATACTCGTAATTTTCCGTTCTTCTTGGGCACCACCACAATGGGGGATACCCATTCAGTGTGCTCAATTTCATAGATAAATCCAGCTTCAATCAAGCGGTCTATCTCTTCTTTGATCTTCGCAGCATAGTTGTCATTATATGTGTATGGCTTTTGTTTTGAGGGCCTCGCCTCTGTAGTCATGGGAATCGTATGTGAGCATATGTCCGGGTCCACTCCTTTCAAATCCTTGTAACTCCAAGCAAATACATCTCTGTATTCTCTTAGCAAGGCTATCAGCTCATGCTCTTCTTCCTCAGTGATGTCATGTCCTATGTAAGTGCACCTCTCTTCTCCTTCTTCTATGGCTACCACTATTTTCTTGGTGGTTTCTTTGTTATCATAGGCCTCTCCCGATTGCGCCTCTCGTTTAGGCATTCTAATCATGACTCTCCTGTCATCTGTCTCATACTTCTTAAAATTTTCCGGGACCTCAAACAAAGATTCTTCCTCTTCTGGTGTGACTTCTCTCTTCTTTCTTTTCTTTCCTTCGTCCTTATGGGTTACATGTGTGGCTAGCCTTACATCCTTTGTAAGCTCTCCGTGCTTCTGGGGTTGAAATTCTACTTCATAGAAGTATTCCTCATCTGATGCAAAAGGTGGGTCCATAATGATTGACTCTAGATCGGAGTCATTCGCATCCTCAAATGCATCAGGGCTAGGTTCACACTCTTCTAAAACTACCTCTCCCATGATCGGCTCTATGGAGAAGACTGAAATGTCATAGCCATCCTCATCATAGTGAGGTGTCCATTGTTCTTAATTGATGGCTACATCCATGGTTGCTAGAATTTCTGCCCAGCCGTGAGGTTCGAATTCTTCGTGTGGAAAAACTACAGGTGCATAGGCTGGGTCTTGGATTGATCTATGGGTTTCTTTTGCACCTATCTCCCTGGCTTTTTCTCTCTTCTCTTCTTCTACTGCTACCTTACACATCCATAAGTGAGTGTCTTCATGCATCCATGAGGATCCTGATCCTAGGGAATGCGCCGATTCCATATCATCTTTGGCTCTATGGATGGGGTTCCATTGGATAGGAGGGACATCTCTATGAGAGTAATCCTTGAGATTGACTTTGGTTGTAACACCTAAGTGCTGCAAATACAAGGAATTGGTTCCCCAATCCTGTACCACTTGCAACTGCCGCATAAATGGTCTTCCCAAAATCATCTCATAGGCTTGATTTTTGCTAAAGTCACAGATAGCAAATGTGTGCTCAAACTCTACACCACAAGTAGTGAGAGTTATCCCCTCGAGTCGTCCTAAGGGTCTTTCTATGTGCCCGTCAGCCATCTGCAATTTCATTCTCGTTGGCCTGAGAGCTAGCTTGCCCCATCGTTTCCATAAGGAAGTGGTAACAATTGCAACTCCTGCACCTGAGTCCAAGATGGCCTTGGTTGTGTATCCCTGATGAGTGATGGGGAGATATGTGTTTCCCTCTTCGCCCTCACTCATGTCTCCTATCTTGTCTAGGGATATTTCTGGCACTGTTCTCTGGGATCCTATGTGGGAACGAGGTTTTGCTATCTCGGGCACTTGATTGGCTACATGTTTCCACACTTCTGGTCTAACCTTAAGCAGCTCTTCCAAAGTGAGATTGCACTGCACTTTGGTGTTCTTCACTACCTCTGTGTTCCTAGGTATGACTGAATCTTCGTTTCTTACCATGACTGTAGGTGCTCTCATACAGGTGGACTTTGCTTCCCATGGGCCTGTGAAATGGGGTAGTTCTTGTAAAGAATTAGACTCGAAGTCTAATCTTTCTTGAGATTGGGCACTCTCCTGGTCTCCATAAATGGAAGGAAGGTCTTGTGGGAATTGATCGTGTGTGTCATCCACAAGTTCAATGGGAGGAGGAACTTCACTCTCTTTAGCCTATTTCTCTTCTTGAATCTCTCGCAAGAATTCTGGTGTGTATTGATTCATAGAAGAAGAGGTGTCTGGTTCAGTGGAGTTAGGCACATAAACTTCAGGCACATAGGCTTTCTGGGTAGGAAGACCTGCTCTTTCACTAGCCTTGTCATGGTGTTGAGGGGCGGGTTCCTTTTGTGATTGTGCAATTAGATTCTCTATTCTTTCTAGGGAGGGGGGGTTGTCTGGTTCCGTGGAATTGGGCATATAAGCTTTCGGTGGGGGATGGGTCATGTTTTTGCTTGCTTTATCTCTTTCTTGATTTTTTTCTTCCTTGGTAGATCTTGCAATTATGCCCTCTAACTTCTCTAGAAGTCCATCCAAGTGTAATTGCGTCTTGGCTGAGCCCGAGTAATTGAAAAGGCGACTAGCTTCAAACATAGTCTGAGCCAATGCGACCATTTTCGCGCAAAGCTTGGTTCTTTCTATCTCTAGGTCAGCTCTAGGGTAGCACTTGTCATGATCCGTTACATTTGGCCCTTCTTGGATTCTGGCCTGATATGCTTTAAGCATCATGTCTATATCTTCAGGAGTGGGATCAGCTAATACTGATCCTGCTCGGGGTGGTGGGTGGGTTACGTGGGGTGTATTAGAGGGTGGAGGGATGGAGGGTGATGGGGATGGTAGCGGTGGGAATGTGTGAGAGTGCGGTTGAGATGTGATCTCTATGATTTTGGCCTTGGTTTCTCGTAGACTTTCCTCAAGTTCACTCATCTTCTTTGCCCATTGCCTTTTCATACGTTCACGGCTATCTCTCCAAGCTCTTGTTCTCTTCTTATTTTGGCTCTCAGTATCGCTAGCGTCTGGGCTCTTTTCCTGGATTACCCCTTGGTTTTGCTGCAATGCTTGAGCTCTAGTGATTACCTACACTGGTGCAGTGGAAGCGACACTTCCTGTGGAATTGACCACTAACCCAATAACATTAATCGGAGTGATTTTTGGCATATTGTTGGCATTCTTGAGACAATCTCGTAAGAGATGTTCCTTTCCGCACTCCTGGCAAAAGCCTTGGATCGTCACTGATTGGGGTTGTGTAGGTGCAGGCATGGGGCAATCCCGTATGAGGTGATCACCCTGGCATCTGAAGCAAGGTCCTCTAGGAAAAGGGGGTCGTATCTGCCTAGGTTGAGGTCTAGAGTTGGGGTTTGTGTACATGACATTAGCATATTCAAGCTCCCAAATAGGTTCACTCGGTTCCTCACTGTAGTAAGACTCACCATGTTCAGGAGACTGCATGTAGTAAGCCTGGGGACTATCAACATGTGTAGAATCAAAGCTATGGTCACTGGGATCACTTTCTGAGATTAATGGTGTTACTGGGACTATCGCTCTATTTAGGTTTTCTTCTGCAGCAGCATACTTGACCGGAATCACATTAGTAGGAGCAGGTGGTTGCTGTGCTAGCACTAGCTGGGGTCTCAGTTGGGCCTGATATTGCGGTTGGTAATTTTGCTGAGGCCTAATATACTGTTGTGGTGAATATTGACTCTGTTATCTGCCTTGTTGAGGGTATGGCTGAGGGTAGGTTTGCCTAACCGCTTGCTTATTGTATGGGCAGTCCTGTGCTGAGTGATTTGTGTACCTTCGCTCTATGGTGCAATATTGGCGATATTGGCTACCAGGATTTACCTGGGGTTGAGTCATAATGGGACATACATTCGCCATGTGGTCGCCACCACAAGTATAGCATCTTTTCACAGGGGCATACCTTGGGATCTGTTTGCTAGTGACACCTAATTTCTGTGCCACTTTCTAAGCGAGTTCCTCAATTGATGTGGATTGCGTGGAAGAGAGGCTAGAGGCACTATCAGAATCTTTGTATATTTTGGAAAGCTCTAACTCCTCCCCTAGGTTATCCTCAATATCGATGCACATGCGTACACATTCTTCTATAGTCCGGGGGTCCTTCAAGTACACATATGATCTCAATTTGGTACTTAGCAATCCATCCAAGAATAAAGCCACTTGCTTAGCGGCCGTGGGTAACTCAGGACCAGGACATCGCTCAAAATATTGCCTAAATCTTCTTCCTGCAAGTCTCACAGTCTCTTGCGGGGTCTGCTTGAAGCTGTATATCAATGAGGAAGTATTATGCCTTATGCCACTTTTAGAGAATTCGATAATGAATGCCTCTAAAAGTTGATCTATGCTTCTAAACTGCCTCTCGTTTAGTGGCTGAAACCATGTCAGGGCGGTGTTCCTAAGGGTTAAACCAAAGGCATTGTACTGCGTGAACAGGTCTTCAACTTGTTCAGCTCTCAAGACTTGCTTAAACTCGGCTACATGATCGTAGGGGTCTCCAGTGCCATCGAAGTAGTTTTTCATGGACTTAACTAGCTGGGTCGGTCTCAAGGTCCTCGTGTGCTCTCTTGGTCTTGGCAAAGGGAAATCATCGGCATTTCTTCGGTTCCCTGGGGCTCTATGTCCCTCAGGTTCCCCTCTATTCGTGTCCATTCTCGTTCTTTCTCTTCCCCAAGAGTTGGCAAAGCTTACCTCAGGTCTCTCTCGACTCCTTTCTCTTTGAGTCCCCTGAGCTTGAGATGTTCCAGCTCCTTGGCGACCAAAGGACACATTCGATCTTGGTTGGGGGAAAATAAATTCTCCCTTCCAAGTGTAAGCATGCCTATCATTTTCTGTAACCCCAAAGATCCTCTCTGAAGAGTGATCTAAGTAGGTCACTCTTCCTAGAATATCAGGATCTTTGAACTCATATATCATGATTGTTCCTACCTCACTCGGCTGACTAGGTCTATATCTCCAAAAGGCTTCATCTGTCTCTCGGTTCAAGAGGAGATCTATGCTTTTATTATCTTGGGGAATCCATTCTGGTGTGATAATCCTCGTGAGAACAGATTTGCCTCGGGGGGTTCTAGGATCTTCGCCCATGTTTCCTTGCTCTAGGTCACCTAAGTCCATTTCCGGGACCACATTCCCAAATTCATCAGTCCTATCGGGATGACTGGTGACTACATATATTGTCCCTTCCTTGTCCAAGTATGCTCCATTTTCAAACTTGACAGCTGGGCGCTCTAGTCTAATGGATTGGTCAGGGTTTTTAATCTGGACCACCGCTCTTCCTAGGCCGTCCTCATAGATGCTAGCACCTAATCGGTTGGTCCTAAGGTACTCGAGTTGCATCTTGTAAGGGCCTTCCACCCTATGTAAATATGGCACCCCAGAACTTCCTGTAGGTCTCTCCATACCATGGGACATCTCAGACTCGCTAGTCTCAGAACTAGGGTAATACGAATGATGGCTCAACTGCTGGGCCCAAGACCTCGCAATATGATTGACACTAGCCTCTGAAGATCTAAGACTTTGTCTGTCTCTCCCTAGGTGTCTACCTGACCTAAGGTTCATATGCCCTTTGTACGTTGCTGATTCTTTGGTACCAGTCACTTATTCCTTTTAAGTTCCTTTGGATGTGTTTTCTTGTTTTTAGTTAAGCGTCATCAGGAGCACTTTCGTGGGTCGTACTTGATGTTCTGCGTCCGATTAGTTTAAGTTCTTTTCCCTTAAGTTATCCCTTGACTACAATTTTGCCTACCCTTGCACTTGAGAAATTAAGGGCTCTTCACACTTGAGTGTTCCTATCGTACCCCTAGTCAATCAGAACAACTACTCGCACTTAGCCTATGCTAAGAATAGACTGAGGGGGTTAAGTGATGTTCCAACCTCAAGTCGCTTCTCCTGGCGATGCTGGTCTACCCAGGAAGCACGTTCCCGAGCTTGTTCTCCTTGGCACTTACTTTGCTTTCTCCAAGAGCTCTCGATGATCCTGTAAGAATCCCAAGTTTAGCTTCAAGTTGATCCTTCAATTGACAGACAATTTATTTTAGACACTTTTTTAATGACCCTTGTTCCCCCTTTTGTATTGCTAAAAATTTCCTCTAGAGCTCCCTTGGTGTTCCTACCCCTCAGTGTGTCAACTTCCAAATATCCTATCTGAAAATCAACGCATTATTCTTATAAAAAACAGTTGAGGGCGTGTAGGATATGCCACGAGCTTTCTGACAAGCCCTAGAGCTCAAAAAATGGATTTTGTATGAAAAAGTTATAACCATTCAGGGTTTAGGGGGTTAAACAGACAAACAGAACCTTTCAGGAGTTTTAATGCATTTTTCTAAGGCCTTTGCAAGTGTGTGAGTATCTGAGAGTGCAAATATGCCCAAAATTTAGCCTAAATTTCCAAAAAATTTACCCCTTAATTTTTGCCAAAAATGCCTGTCTATCGCGATAGACGGTGTCTGTCGCGATAGACACAAACTATCGTGGGGGGCTGTCTGTCGCGATAGACGGTGTCTGTCGCGATAGAGTGGTCTGTCGCGATAGACTGTGTCTGTCGCGATAGACGGTGTCTGTCGCGATAGAGTGGTCTGTCGCGATAGACGGTGTCTGTCGCGATAGACGGTGTCTGTCGCGATAGACGCTGTCTGTCGTCTGTCGTGATTTGGTCTGTCGCGATAGACGGTGTCTGTCGTCTGTCGTGATTTGGTCTGTCGCGATAGACGGTGTCTGTCGCGATAGACGGTGTCTGTCGCGATAGACGCTGTCTGTCGTCTGTCGTGATTTGGTCTGTCGCGATAGACGGTGTCTGTCGCGATAGACTAGATCTGTCGTGGAATTTTGGTCTGTCGCGATAGACAGGTGTCTGTCGCGATAGACGGGGTCTATCGTGGGTCTCTGTCTGTCGCCATAGACGGTGTTTGTCGTCTGTCATGATTTGGTCTGTCGCGATAGATGGTGTCTGTCGCGATAGAATGAAAAAACGCAAATTTTTGAGAAACTTCTAGTGATTTGGAGTGCTCTAATGGTGTAGGTTACCGTGCCAAACACGCATTCACAAAATATTAAGTTTTTCGGTCTGTCGCGACAGACAGAGGTCGTCGTCTCGGGACCTGTGCAGAGTCTGTCGTACCTGCGCACACTGTTGGAGAAGGTGGTACAGCTAGTTCCTGCAACAAAAGCTTAAAAACACACCAAAAACAGATAGCATGCAAGCTCTCTCTCACTCTCTCTCACAATGAAATGAGGGAAATGAGGTGGGGAGTGTAATATGACCAAAAAACTGAAATTTTTTGTGGAGATGGAGATGGAGGTGGGAGATGGTGGGGATGATGATGGTGATGATGGTGATGCGAAAGTAAGGAAAAAATGAAGAAAAATAAAGAGAAGGAAGGATATTACCTATAACTCCTATGTCTCAACTCGACGTCTTACCATCACACGCTCGTCCTCGAAGCTCTCTCCCCGGCAACGGCGCCAAATTTGGTGTCACTCTAGCACAATGGTGAGTACCAACGTGAGAAGATTCACCTCATAATTGTCAATCCGTGGAGACGTGAGGACTAGTATGAAGACTATGAGCAAGTGAAGGCACAAGTGTGTGAGTGAGAAGCACACAAGCATGCACACACATACACACACACGCGCACACAAGGCAAGAACAAGGAGAGGAACAATGGAGTTCTTTGCATTAGTCAAAAAGTCTCTTACATAAGCTCAATTCACAAACAATCTAACCTCAAAAATGAGCTCTCTAGCTCTTTTTATAGTTTTCTAACTAGCTTTGGTCTTGTCCAGACCTAGTGTCCGGCCTAGTTAAAAATTAGGTTCTAGAACCTATTTGAGGGCTCAAACAGAGTCTAAAAATTATGAAAATTGATATGTAGCTAGTTCTAATACTCCTCAAGCTCGAGGACTCCTCGGCTTGCACAAAATGGAGTCTATTCTACCAAAAACGGAATTTACAATGTTTGTGTAGTGATTAAAATCACTTGAGTTGTAAATGGTCCATGGAAAAAATGATTGGGCCTTGTTGCCGTATTGTGCATGACTCCTCCGTTGCGCTAGTATGCTCTTCATCTGACTTCTATGCCACGCTAGTATGCTCTTCATCTGACTTGTATGCCAACACAAGTTTAGCTAGAAAGCGATCCCTAGAAGAAATGAGTAAAGGCTATGTTATCTTGGGGAGACAATTATTCAAAAGAGGAAAAGACAATCAGCTACGACTATGTGTACATGAAGGAGATTACTTACCCATATTAGAAATGGCACATGCAGGTGCCTCAAGAGGATATTTCTCAACCTAAAGAATTGTAAAAATGATTCTCTTTGAAGGCTTATGGTGGCCAACTCTACATATGGATGCAAACACCTACGTACAAAGTTGTGAAGTATGCCAAAGAGCTAAGTACCCTAGTAGACGAGATGACATGCCTTTGAGACATATGGCTTGCAGCAGAGCCTTTTCCAAAATGGGTATTGATTTCATAGGACCCATTAATACACCAGCCAAAGGATCACACCTTGAGTACATAATAGTGGCAACAGACTATCTGACTAAATGGGTAGAAGCAAAAGCAACTAGAAAAAACGATGCTCAAACCACAGCCAAGTTTCTCTTTGAGCACATCTTTACTCGCTTTGGACTACCTATAGAGATAGTAAGTGATCAAGGAACGCACTTCATTAACAAAGTAATAGAGTCCTTGATGAATGAATTCCTAGTGATTCATAAAAAGTAGCCCCTTATCACCCTCAAGCCAATGGTCAAGCAAAAAGTTCGAATAAAGTGTTGTGTACAGTATTCACAAAGATAGCCAATAGTGGAAGGTCAGATTGGGACAAACAATTGCATCATGCAATTTGGGCATTCCATGTGGCTTACAAAACAACCATTGGAACTACTCCTTTTAACCTACTATATGGACAAAATGCAATTTTGCCAATTGACTTCCTAGTGCCTACTTTAAGATTAGCACAACAGTATGAGTGGACAGGACATGATCTATCCAAGCAACTTGAGCAGATTGAGAAGTTACACGAAACAAGACTACAAGAGGTTGCGGGAATTTATGCCGCTAAAAGGAGATAGAAAGCATAAACTTCAGAAATGTGGATATGGACCCTTATTGATTAATAGAATCTCAACTAGCGGGGCAGTGAATCTCGCCACATTAGATGCAGATATACTTCCTAACTACATAAGTGGTTGTCGAGTAAAACAATATATGGAGCTATTGACAGATCAGATGTTAGCACGACTCGTAGGAGTGCAAATCGGAAAAAGGAAGAAGAGAGAATTAGAGAAGAATCACGCCAAAAAGCCATAGAGCGTATCAAAAAACAAAAAGAGTGGATAATGCAAAGGGATGAACCATATCTACAAGGAGAAGAACCCATTCCCATAGCCAATTACCAAGTCCAGCAAGCCAACAAAAAGAACCTCAGCATATCTCAACCATATTTAAACCTAGGGATTGGAACCACAGAGTACCGATTGATAGATGCCTTGATCGACTTAAGAGCAGCCCTAAGCTACATACGAATGATGGTTATTATGCATCTGCAAACAACCATAAACCCAACTAAAGCACACATGATTGGCATTGGAGGCCAAGTCATAGAATGTGTTGGAGAAGCCCTAATGTCCCTTCCACTATGGAGCAACAAGTTTTGGTATGTAAGGATGAGAATTTAATGGAAAACCTAATCCTAGGGCAAGATTGGATTATTGAGAATGAAGTGAGCATTCATCTAGCACAAGGATACATCTCAGCCAAAATAGGGCATAAGGAAATCTTTAGCCTGTTAGAAGAAAGATCTCCTCGCGTGCATGAAGTTATCAAGCTTGAGAAAGAAACCCTAGAAGAGGATTTTGAAAATGAATCAATCGAGAGCATACCCAAAGGATACCCTAAGGTAGAATTGCCAACAAATATGAGTGTGTCACTTGATGATGTGCGTTCATTCCCCATGAAAGATGAATCCAAGAGATAATGTGAGGACAATGCTCCTAAAATTACCTCCACCAAGGGAAGAACATCCACATGGAAGTCTACTACTCGATTACCATAGTCACGAAATGCTCATCTACAATGGGTTCACAAGGATCGAATGAGGGAACCAGAGAAGCCAGCACCGAAGTAGGTCAGTCACCCCATGAAGGCAAGGAGGAACAACAATTCCTCTTCATTACAATCAGAACCAAAAAGGATCCTAAACGTATGGCTTCCAAAATCACTAGTAGCAGCTCAAAAGACACACCGATGTATGTGGATTCCAAAATAGGTCAGAGAGACTGCTACCCAAGAGCTAGACAAGCTCAATGAGATATTATGCCGACAAGGTGAAACAAAGGGGTCTACAAGGAGCCACCAAAAGTACAAGAGGAATAGGACATCAACCAATCAAACTTCAAGAAAGAAAGAGAAAAGGTCTAGAGCACGACAAAACCGAGAGAAGCAAAGGCCTCAAACACCAACTACAAAATGGATATGGAGACCCAAGAGGTAGCAAGGACAAGAACAACCGACTCAACAGGATTCCACTTGCACTCATGAAGAGTCCATTGCACCTAGAGTATGCATGCTAGGGCCACATTACAAGGCCATGCATTCGGCACATAATCTTTTCAACAAAACTAGTGGTGCACATTTCCAACTTGGGAATAGATCTTAGATTCTACTTCCATAGGAATGAACCTACAATGTAAATAAATAAATGCTTCGGCTAGAACTAACTTTTGTTTTCTTTCAGGAATATAAATCAAAAGAAGTGTGGTAAAAGACTTTACTTACTTAAGCAAGGGGAAACGGAGTGACACAATAAGCAACATGTCACTAAACCACACATAACACATGACTTCATTTCTACTAGAAGCTGATGATCTCTCTATTACAAATGTAGATGGCTTCTAAGGATTCTAAAGCAACTATTCAAGAAGAGGTGCTAGAGTTCCCATTACAGAGTGTGACAAAAGCAAAAGGTCATTGGTTCTGAGAGGATCAACCCACTGGGGATTATCTGTTCTTAGTAACAATCAACATTATGGACACTGACTATCAGTTCCCAATGATGTCTCAAGACTTCAAAGTCGTACATGAACTTTTGTCAACAATAGACATAATGAAGAAGGCAAGTATTCAGAAGTATTTTGAACTGCCCATCTACAAACCAGACTTCCAAATATGTACTCAAGTAATGAATATCCTACAGCTAGCTTTGCATGACCCGTTAGTCCCTGAAGCAAGAGTTCTAGATGCGGCAGGAGAGTGGGTAATCATACAATTCACCCATGACTTAATCAAAGAAGCTTTCGGTTGGGAAAATGATGGAAACATAGTTCTGAAAGATGAACGCCAATGGACTAAAACCCAAACATTCACGGACATCAATTGCATCGACATAGAAGAAGAAGTCCATCTGATCCATCAACACTTTTGCTTTCCAAATATACATTGATACACCGCACCACAAAAAATCATAGTACAGATGCTATCGCATGCTATCAAACAGATTGGTAAACAAGTGAACATGATGCCGTACATCCTAGAACCTCTTTTCAAAGTGAAAAGTAGTGGAACCATAAAAAGTTCTTGAACGGAAGTGTTGCATTAACAATACTTATTTATCATGCATTGGCTATACGGG
This sequence comes from Ceratopteris richardii, assembly GCA_020310875.1. Lineage (NCBI taxonomy): Eukaryota > Viridiplantae > Streptophyta > Polypodiopsida > Polypodiales > Pteridaceae > Ceratopteris > Ceratopteris richardii. The sequence continues at coordinate 151,206,954 of CM035428.1, forward strand.
AACATTTGAAAGAAATGCCCTCATCTTCGGAAATGGCTAAATATGCGAAGTTAGCCACAGTTCCCAGGAGGAAGAAGGGAGTAAAAGTAGTGGAAGAAGCTGAAACTAGCTCACAACCGAGAATGAGAGGCACAAAAAGACTACGAGAAATGATGAAGGTAGAAGAAACCCTTCCCGCATCGAAAAGGATACATGTACTTCCAAGGACAAGGCAAGAAGACAATATGCCCATCACGGAAGAGGAACTAACCGAAGCCATGGAAGCAACTCATCAGTACATGGAAGGTCAGGTAAACCTGTCGGTACAAGGACATCATTACCAATAGTCTCATGAAGACACTGAACAAAGAAAGAGGCTGACTAAAGTACATCGATATAGAGAGTTGGGATTGGCCAATCTAGTTCATTGTCCGATACGCAAGAAGAGCAAGAACCATCTATGCTGAATGTGGATATTAAAAGTGACCCAAAAGATGATGGTCATTGGGAGGAATTGAATCAAGTCTTGGATGACTTTGGAGTGGAAGATACAAAGGTAGCTCAAACTACTAATGAAACTATCAAAGGCACAAAAAGGGAGGAATCACCTAAAGAGGAAATTCATATATTCAAAATGAATGAAGAGATGAACATTCAGATCACAGAGACTTATTTAGATGGAGCAGCTCTAGTAAAGAGACCAAAGGAAGAGAAAGAATAGATAGAAGTGGAGGAAACCGAACCATTCACACCAATCAAAGTGATCGCAGAACCTTCTAATTTTGATGTTACCTTTCAAGGAAGCGCTACAAAGTCAACCACAAACAAAGATGAGGAAAAGGAGAGAGAAGTGCTCCTTCAAATAAGACAACTACACAATGATACTGTACATGTGGAACAAGGCAAGGATGTACGAACGGGGTACGAACCTAGCATCCCCAAAACATGGCTAAATGTGGATGTGGCTCAATTAAAGCATGTCATGAAGCAAATGATACAAACTGCTATGGACACTCAACACTTAATGCTTGAAGCAGATGCAGACTACGACAAGGCTATGCAAGAGAGAAGCCAATATATTGGAATTTGGGGCCCCAGGATCGTTCCAAACAAAAACCTTTTAAGCATACACAACTTTATCGACAAGATGAGAAGTGAGAGATAGAAAGAAAAGAGATCTTGAGACAAGATTAGGGAACGTAAGCTGGATGCTTACTCACTAAAAAATAGATGTCCAAATTACAACATGGGAGTACTACTCAACCATATAAAGTTGTGCACTCACTAATGGAAGAATATCCAAGAAGATGATGATAGAAAATTTAGATTATGTTGAAATACTCTAAGTGTGTGTGAAGTGAATGAGCAACGAAGCTAAGTAAAATAGTGTAACAAAATTGTAAATCAACCACAAGGTTAACTCACAAAAGATAGTTACCACCACCTTGTAGAAGACTTCTTGCTCCAAGAGAGTAGCCTCTCCTTCACCAAAACTACACCTCCTCAAGAGTATGTGAACACTCTCTCTTCAAGAAGACCTTCAAACTCTAGCTTGAAATCTTTGAGTGAGTGAGTGAAAAATGAGCCAAGGACCTCTTTATATATGATGTGAACTCCAATTGAAAAGCACATCTAAAAGCAATAAAACTAAAGCAATCATTTTCAAAGACGATCGTGCAAAAACAACATTGCTAAATTCTTGTATCGAAAAAATCTACTTTCGCCGATGCTGCCCATGGGAATCGAACCTGCATGGATAGTTTCAGAGTGCTTTCTTCTAACCACAGTGCCCACTGTGGCTTCTTGAAGGAGTTTTAATAAAAAATAAACATATGCTGTTTTGCGGCAGATCTAGGACTTGAAGATTCAACTTCTAAGAAAGCTATTGGACCATATGATATTGACTCCAACAAATTCCAGGTAATAAGTGAAAACTTATCTGCACAATTAATTCAATCTCAACAGGCATTCTCAGCCAAGGAATCAGAAGCCAAAGAAGCCCAGGATAGAGGCACCATGCTAGCAATGGAGAACCAGCAGCTTCGAGATCAACTTAAAGCTGCAAAGAAAATATGAAGTTGGTGAAGCGGAGAAAGCAAGAATGAATACCAAAAATAAGTTGCTTGAAATTCAAATCAAAGTATAAATGGAGGAAGCAAACACTTTAGGGAATAGAAATAAAGAGCTTATGACTGCCATACTATGTAACCAACCCATCGAAGCACCTGAAATAACCACAAGCAGCACAAAAGCATTGGAGGATCAAATCGCAAAGTATGAAGATGAGATGAAAAAAGAGCAAGCCATCATAGAGGAATGGGAGAAGAGATATATGGATGACACTAATGAACTTAGGAAAAAATGGAAGATGGCAGAGAATAAATTCCTTGAACAATGCAATGAAGACGCTAATCAACTGGCTGCCATAGGAGAAGAACTCCTGAAGAACAAGGATTCAAGCACGTGAGCAACCAAAGAAATCAAGGAAAAGGATGAACATTGCAAAATTAAAAGCTCAAATAGCACAACAGATAATAACATGGACACCAGTAGTTCCAAGCTCCACAATAGCTACTAAGGAGATGGAGGTACGTCCTCTTTCTCCCCCCATGCATCATTCACCGATAAGGGAGGAAGCAGAGCCCAACATTGAACGACATAATCGGGCTATTGTAGAATTAAGCCAAAATGAGCGGGCACTATTGGTGACGGAGCAATTTGAAGAATAGATGGTCAAAGTAATGAAAGAGGAAAAGATTGAGAGCAAGAGCCTAGAACAGATTTTGAAGCCTTTTAATTTACCTTACGAATTGCTCAAATAAGAGACACGCTAGTATATAAAGATGACCACCAATAAAGAACCAGATAACGATCTGCAATTCAACATGTAGACATTCACCTATACACAAGAGGAATTTGATAAGGCAGATCCTATTTGGAGACGAAAGTTTTGGGAAAAGAATCCTACGTTATGGGTACATTGAGAATCGGCACCGTACATGCTTCAAATCAATCCATCTTTTTGCCTAGTACCTAGAAGACGATCCTGGATGCAATTTTGGGAAGCACAGCATGAGGGGAGCATAAATAATCAATGGCTAAATTGTCCACTATTACCGAGTCTACCACGCAACTACTTACCGACAGAAGAATACATGCTGAAAACCATCGAGTTTTGGATCTCCAGATATGCCATAGTACCAAATTTAGCAATTAAGATGAAAAACAAAATTTTGAGTATGCTACTTACAGTATTAAAAGTATTCAAACACGTGCAGTACACATTTTTTAATTTCATCAAAATTAACCAGGGATCAGATGCACTAGTTTTTTATTTATCTACTATCCCTATTCGCTTAATGCTCATGGCAATATACTCAAGACTTATGTTCTTGCTGAGTCCATGTTGGAGTTAGACGTCTACGGAAGCACGCGAACAGCACAAGGAAGAAGAAGAAGCTTGGAGCTCAAACACACAATACTGAATGTATTACTAGAGAATGTACAAAGATAAGTAGCCCATTAGGGCAATAGGCGTATATACAAGCCCGGGGAAAAAAACCTCCTAAAGAGGGAAAAAAGTGCCCCGGCGGTCCTAGTGTGTTCACACACATCACTACCTAAATATATCAACAAATCCCCCTTGGGAGTGATGCGGTGAACAAGGAGCTGGCACTCATGTATAAGGAAGTGCCAAGCTATGTGGAAATCACTCCACAAAAGGAAGTAAGCCTAAAGCTTTGCGGAAAGCTTCAAACTTCTCCCTAGGCAGAGCCTTCGTGAAAAGGTCTGCAATGTTCTCCTGCATGGGCACATATGCCAAGCTGATCTCCCCAGCAGAGAACCTCTCCCTGACATAGTGATAATGCACCTCAATGTGCTTTAGTGCGAGCATGGAACATAGGGTTCCTCGCAACTACCAATGCGCTCTAACTGTCAGTGAAGATGGTGGTGGCAGAAGATTGGCCAACACCCAAATCAGCCATAAGGCGTCTGAGCCACACACACTCAACAATCGCTGTGAAAGCTGCCCTATACTCAGCCTCACAACTAGAAGTCGCCACAGTAGGCTGCTTCTTACTCAACCAAGATATACATGAGCTACCAAGCATGATGCAAAAACCACTTGTGGACACACGAGTGTCATAACAACCAGCCCAATCTGAGTAAGAAAAAGCATGCAACTTTGGCGGTAGTGATCCCCCCTTGGGATAAAACAACCCAAGTAGCCGAGTACCACTCAAGTAGCAAAAGATGCACTTAACCGCCTTCCAATGTGTGACTCCTGGGCAATGCATAAACTTGCTCATCTGTGAGACAGAAAACTGAATATCTGGCCAAGTAATGCATAAGTAAATCAAGCATCCAATAGCCTGCTGATAGAGAACAGCATCAAATGCATCTCCAACATCATGAAGACTCAATCGTAAACCTGTCTCCATAGGAGTGGCAATAGGCTTACAGTCTTCAAGGCCAAAACGCTGCAATAATGTGTCAATATATTTCGTTTGACACAAAGCCATTCCACCATCAACTTGCATAAACTGAATGCCCAAATAGTGATGCAAATGCCCCAAATCAGACATCTCAAATGAGGCATTCAAATCAGCCTTGAAATCAGCAATATGCTTCTTAGTAGGACCAGTGAGCACCATGTCATCAACATAGACAACAATGATCAGAAGCACATCATTAGCATGCTTAACATATAAGGTGCTTTCAGTTGGACTGTTCTCAAAACCATGTGCAACCAGATAGGCATGTATCTTCTCATACCAAGCACGTGGTGCTTGCTTTAAACCATATAATGCCTTCTTTAACCTGCACACCAGGTTTTCATGCCCTTTCTGCACAAAGCCACGGGGCTGAAAAACATACACTTCTTCATGCAAGTCACCATTCAGAAATGTTGTTTTAATGTCCAACTGATGTACATTCCAACCATGATGGGCTGCAAGTGCACAAATGCTCCGAACAGTAGTCATACAGCATGTAGGTGCAAAAGTCTCATCAAAATCAATGCCTCTCATCAACAAGTGCATCATGTAAATCTGCATCAGAAACGGAATGATCTGCATCATCATATGAAACCTGCAAAGGCTGAGAAGTTGCCTCATTAGGACCATCACTAGACTGTCCACTTGTAAAAAGAGGCATCAAAGTATCATACATATCTTTAGAGCTAACAGATGTCTCCTTAGTACATGAAAGCAGTGGCTGAATAGCATCTTCCACAAACACATTCATTTCTTCCCCGATAAGCTTCTTCCTTCATTGACAAGAGGCAGGATCCATTTGGAGCCTTGAGAAAATTGCTTCAAGAGTGAAGAGTTGTAACTCATTAAGCATATCTAAAGAAGAGGAAGATTAAAAAGGTTGAAAGAAACTCTTAAATGTGCTCTATGAGTAAGAATCAATTTATCAAGATGGTTAAAAAGTTAACCATTTAGCAAAGCTTATGATTGACTATATCCTTTGATACAAATGCCTACTTATGTCAATAGATGATACCTAGTATGAGAATACTAGCTCTATTATCAAACGACATAAACAAAGGTAACTTTGATTGCATCTAATCAAGGAAATAGTTCGATGAAAGCTCAATTTTTAAAGTCTTTTCAAAGGATAAATCAAGACTCTGTAAGAATGTAACTTACAAAGATTTTGATTATATTCGATAAGACTAAAATATGGAGTTTAGTCCTTGAGTAAGACCTAAAGTTGTCTACACTAAGGTGAGATTGTAACTCGGATGGTATGAGACATCTAGATTTACAATGTCACTTAAAGTGGGTTCAGTGGTATGGGACACTCAACTTAAGGATAATGGAAGCTTAAGCTCAAGGATATTGAGAGCTTTTCCAATCAAGGATTTAGCATAAATGAACTGCCCATTTGGATAGGAAACTGAATCAACATCAATTTCCTGTAGTTTTTGAGGATGAAAACTCCTTAAAGGGGGGAAGAAAGGTATCATCAATATGATACTTCTAAGCAAAAGATATTCCTTAACTAAGGAGTACATTGGATGTCCAAGTATCTAAGTGTGTTTGAGTTAAATCTCAAACACACTTAGATACTTGGATTGTAAGAAGGAAATTCATTAAAGAATTCCATTTTGGCAAGTAAACTAAGCTAAGCTAGCCAAAGACTTGAAGCATATTTAGAGCAGGGTATTTGAGAATGGATAAAGATGGATCCAAAAGTTTGGATCACTAAGCATAACAAACTTGCTTAAGTCAAAAGGGTGACATATAATTGTTGATCCCTAAAAGGTGAATAGTTAATGGTTTGAAGAACATCAACATGATGTTGAAGACTTAAGCTAGGATATCAACTCATGAAGGTATGAGTTGAAGATCCCAAGAAAATCCCATGGGTAAATATCATTGAAAAAGGGATCTAAAGGAGAAAAGACCCGATCTTGTCTCCTATTAAATTGCTAGAAGAATTTTGAGAAAGCCAAGTGACCTAACTTGGTCAAATATATCAAACCTTTTATGGTTGAATAATCCAAGAGGGCTCCATTGGTCAAAAAGATCAAACCCTTTTATAGTTTGATACCAACTAAAGTTCAAAGGTCAAACCTAAAGAGACCTTAGTCTTTGCTCTCATGAAAATGATGCCAAGGAGTTCCAAGATGGAATTCATGATCATATGATCAGAGAGCATTGAAAGATAAGGGCAAAGAATGTGGAAACACTGAGGATGTGGTTCTAAAGATTGGAGAAAGAACTCACTGGTATGGGACAGTGAGAACTAACTCCCATTGAGATTTTTCTCTGATGGACAGAGAGAAAATAGGCTCAAGATCTGATAGGAAACATCACGATAAGCCTTAAAGATAAGACCATTTAGATTAAGTTCTTAGGTTCATTATGAGGTGTAGAAATGTACCTCCTTGAACCAATTTAATACACCTAGTTGTATGAATAAAAGGGTAAATAGAAGAAACATGAAATTTACCCTAGAAAATGCTATCCTTTATCCTCTTAAGCAGTTGCATTTTTCTTAATAAAATGCATAACCAAAATTATATGGAACAATAAAGTAAGAGGGTAAAGAATTTTGGGAGTTTACTAAGTTAAACTCCAAAAGTAAAGTCAAGCCTATTCAAGTATAATAACCTTGAATGAAAGAATGATCTATAAAAGATCTTCTTTTGAATCTTTGGTGAGAACAAGTGATTCAAGAATGTTCCTAGCAAGATCTGAGATATGATGCCTAGAAATAGGTATCTTTCTTGCAAGACCTTGGAACTAAAGCTGCAAAACTTGAATCATCTCAACTCCATCCAATAGAAAAATCTATAAGGTATCTTGATGAAGCATTATTCCTCAATTATTTTGAGGATTTGAAGGAATTGGTTTAGTAACCTCTTTGCAAAGCTTTGGTGATCTTCGAGGTTAGTATACATAACTATCTCAAGTATGAACTAGAGTCAGTTCAAGATAGTTAGTACTGATTCTCATTGGAAAGAACTGGCTAAAAAAGAACAAGGTAGGCACCAAAGGGAATGGTCTATCTGATAATTCCAATTCCTAAATTCATCTTTGGATCTAAGTCTTGAATGTCAAATCTTCCAAAAGGATTAAACTCTATTCTTAGAAATAATCTAGGGAAAATCAAAGATGACCAGGATAGGGATCCACTTGTAGACATGAACTTTTCAAAATTGGGTATATTTTCATTCAGAATACTTGAACTTTATGTTTCAAGAAGACCTGGATGATTGAAATAAGTCCACCTAGGTTGCCAAGTAATGAGAAGATAGTATTTCTCATCATTTTAGCGAGCATGTTTTGGCAGGGACTCACTAGACCCACTTTGCTAAGTTCATATATTTAGCTAAGTCCTGGCAAATACAAATAAAGTATATTTGTATTTGAAAAGGACTATAAAAGAATAAAGTTAAGTTCAGAACATCTAAAGATTCCTCTTCTTTTTGTTGAAAGTGAAAGATGAATCTAGTTTCTAGCCCTTTCAAGGTAGAAATAAGATCTCTATCATAGACTCCTAAAAAGATAAATTTCTAGGGAAGTACAAAGTGTACTGAAATGTATTATTTTATGGAGGTCAAGGTTTGTGAAAGTGCCAAAAGAAAAAGACCACCAAAGAACTCCACCCATCTCACTAGTCCATAGGTACAGGACATGTATGTACATTCGGGTGGACTAAGAGAAAGTGATTTGGGCAGGGATTTTGATTCCTTTCCTTTCAGGTTACAATAGGGATTAGCCTTTATCTGATTACTGGAAATGAATCTAAAGAGAGAGATGACCATGCTCAGAGTATAGATCATGGTACACGGGGGAATACTTCACATATTATACCTACACACATTTTCGAGGACGAAAATGTTAAAGGGGGGAAGAATGTTGTATAATTCATGGGTTCAGAAGGTTAAACATATGGATTCTAAAGGCTAGAATATGATGTATGTTTGCTTTGGTCTAGCCCTTGAATTACCCTTGGAACATGCCTTGAACCTTTGGGTGAAACCCTTGGTTTTAACCCTTGAGGTATTTATTCATATGAGCTCCCAATTGAATGGTTAGAACCTTAGGCTTGAATTATCCTAAGGTGTGGGAACCTTAGTCTTGGGAGATGCTTCTCTAGGAGCCACCTTATGTGTACGTGAGAGAAGAATCCTCATTTGATTTAGAAGGCATGTGATAGACCTTGGGAAATTAGAAGGCATGTGATCACCCTTGGGAAAGTGTTCACATGAGGGACACTTGGCTGGACACTTGGCCAATCTCAAGGACATGCACCCCCTTGGGCTAGAGATATATATGGGTGGAGTTGGATGGGTGGAGACAGGCTCTCTCTAAGGAGTGTGGTCTTGCTAGTTGATTCATTTGTTTGTGGAAGGTAGTACCACAACACCTAGCCACATGCATGACACTCATTATCATTGTTATGAGGCCTTACCTAGTAACATTTTTTGTAGACTTTATGGCTGATGTTTATATCAAGGAATGTTTGGAACACTTACAGATAGTCATCCAAGTGTTAAGATAAAATTCACTCTTACACTTGAGGTTAGATATCTTGGACATACCATCTCCAAACAGGAAACTCACATGGATCCTGAGAGGATGCCAGCTATTATGGAATGGCTACATCCTAGAAACCTGGAAGAATTGCTGATCTTCCTAGGTTTTTCCAAATTCTATTAAAGATTAATCAAGAATTATGCCCAAATTGTTGTTTTGATGACAAAACAATTTAAAGGGAAAAGAAAAGCCTTTCATTGGGGAGATGAACAAAAGCAAAGTATGGATAAGTTAAAAGTAGCAATAGTTACAACTCCACTATTACAGATCATAGATCGCAATCGCCCATTTATGGTTGAGACCTGTGTTGCATTTATTCGATCAAATAATAAAAAAATACCAAATATGTTCGTTTTATTCGTGGTTATCCGAATAAAAACCAAAAGAAAAAAGGAGACGGATACTTTTTTGATCGAAATGCTTTTGGACGAAAAGCCTTTTGATCAAAAGCTTTTCGATCAAAAAGCATTTCGATCAAAAAGCGATTTCTAGCAAATAGATATTTATTTTTACATTCGATCAAAAATCTCATTCTGCATGTGCTTCATTGGTATTCTAGAGAGCTTTAATCCTACAATTTCTATTATAGAGAGCTTCCTTCACTGTATCATTGAGGTATTGATTTATTTATTTATTATTGTTTATTTTAATGTTTTGTTCATTGTATCATGCATATTGTATGATTCTCATATGCGTCTCTTACATCTGCCTGATTTTTATTTATATAATTTGTTTTGTGTCTTTTAATCATCAATTCTATACATGTTCGACTCACGAAAGCATTTCTTACTTGTATACATTGATGAAAAACATCTAAAAATAAACCACTACTATGATTGTCTGACTTGCTACATCGATTCTTACTCTCACAGTAGTATAGGACATAGTAATAGATCTATTGAGATTGTTTGAATCACCACCTCGATTCCTACTCTCTCAATAGCATAGGGAGTGTGTAGGGACTATTGTGATTGTCTGATTCTTTGACTCTTACTCTCACAATAGTCACTTAGATGTCGATGAGAATACTTTGTGTAGATCACAAGGTGTATAGAAACTATTGTGATTGTTTGATTCTTTGACTCTTACTATCACAATAGTCACTTAGATTCCGATGAGAATACTTAGTATAGATCCCAAGGTGTATAGAAACTATTGTGATTGTCTCATTCTTTGACTCTTACTATCACAATAGTTATATACAGTTATGTGACAAAACTCATACATAGTATAGTGAATGTATATGAACTATTATAAATGTCTGATTCTTTGACTCTTACATTCTTAATAGTTACATAGATTCACTTCTAGATTATAATTACACTTTCTATTTAATTATAAATCTACTTATTTAACTATGCATATGTTTATCATTTGTGTACACATACTATTGATTTATTTATCCATACACTTATTGATAGTCTATTTTTTATTTTTGCACAGATGGCAGGTAAAATAAAAAAGCAAGAGCAAACATTTTTAGAAGAATTTGTGTGCTCCTACATGTATCGAATGAGGGAAGATGAAATCACTGTAGGCATGGACACATCTAGTTACAAAGATTTCATTGTGCAATTATCTAGAACAAAATTTATTAATATTGAAGATAAATTTGGCAGTGTGTCCGTTGGAGCATAGGTATTAGATGAGAAAATGTCAAAAGAGCTTACACATATCTTAGGACAAATCATCAAAGTAGCAGATTCATTGGCGGTGGATATCACCACTATGCTCGGATTCATCGATAAAATTGAATTTACCGATTTACACTATCAGACAATGAAGAGAGGAAAAGGATTAAAACTAGACATGACTGAACACCTTGTGAGAGCACAGATAGATCCAAATACAAGAGATGCATATGTGAATATGGGAGATCAAACATCAAACAATCTTTGTTTGCTCCCATATTCCTCTATTCTTTTTGAAGATGCAGCTCTCGTGGGGGAAGGACAATATGTAATGATCCATAAAGTCAAAATATCCCACCTGAGATTCAACAATGAAGTATTTGTTTCCAAGTTATTCAAATTACATGGTGCTGTCATACAAACACGAGAGAATGAAGCAATGAATGAAGCCACAGTGTTATCTATTATGCACAGTGGAATTATTATTCTACTTGGTTTAGCTAGACACCATAGCAAATGCACGTGCCTTATTTTCAAATTTTGGAATGGTGGTACATTGGACATGTGGCTAGAAAGAATGAACGAGTACCTAAACGTACCACAAAGTAGAGGTGTGAAGGACACAGAAGGAGACATAACAATCGTAAAAACAAACATTTGGAAGCTGATCAGCGACGTATTACAAATAGTATCATTTTTACACACTTGTAATATATCCCATAACGATCTCCATCTAGGCAACATCTTGTTGCATTTTGAAGATAAACATGCTTATATCGGATTATGTGATTTTGGTAGAGCAACATATTTACCAACAAAAAAACGTTTTTGAAGCTAGCTAATTTAAAAATATCAACTAGAAATGAGTGGATTCGAAAGTACTAGTGGATTGCACCTAAATGCATATCCACTAGTCCTCCACCTTTTAATAAGAGTCAGGAGATATTTATGGTTTCGATACTCTTGTTACAACTCTTGAAATATTTAGATTTCAATAGTTATCCCATTGATAAGAATGGGATTTACAAGTTCAAATATTTTTTAGAATTAGCTTCTGACAAAGATGTATCAAAAAGAGTAGAAGCACATGAATTGCTTATAGTATTCTCACATCTAACTCGATATGATTTTATCCATGACGGATGGATTAAGACCATATTGAAAAGAATATGTATTCATTTGAATTATCTAGATTAAATGATCTAGATTCATTTGCATTAAGTGGAGTGAATGTTATGGATTCATTTGCATTAAGTGGAGTAAACATTGAGGTATCATTTGAGTTAAGTGGATGAAATGAAGTGTAATCATTTGTAATATGTGAATTAAATGATGTGGATTTATTTGAATTATGTGGAGCAAATGAAGTGGTATCATTTGCATTATGTGGATTAGATGTTGTTGATTCATTTAACATATATGAATTAAATATTGTGGATTCATTTGAATTATGTGGAGTAAATGAAGTGGTATCATTTGAGTTAAATGGATGAAATGAAGTGTAATCATTTGTATTAACTAGAGTAAATGTTGTGGTATCATTTGAGTTAAGTGGATGAAATGAAGTGTAATAATTTGTAATATGTGGATTAAATGATGTGGATTTATTTGAATTATGTAGAGTAAATGAAGTGGTATCATTTGATTTATGTGGATTAAATGTTGTGGATTCATTTAACAATATGAATTAAATATTTTAGATTCATTTGAATTATGTGGAGTAAATGAAGTGGTATCATTTGAGTTAAATGGATGAAATGAAGTGTAATCATGTGTATCAAGTGGAGTAAGTATTGTGGCATCATTTGAGTTAAGTGGATGAAATGAAGTGTAATCATTTGTAATATGTGGATTAAATGATATGGATTTATTTGAATTATGTGGAGTAAATGAAGTGGTATCATTTGAGTTATGGATTCATTTAACATATGTGAATTAAATATTATGGATTCATTTGAATTATGTGGAGTAAATGAAGTGGTATCATTTGAGTTAAGTGGATGAAATGAAGTGTAATCATTTGTGTTATGTGGATTAAATGAAGTGGTATCATTTGAATTATGTGGATTAAATGAAGTGGATTCATTTAAGTTATATGGATTAAATGAAGTGGATTCATTTGAGTTATATGGATTAAAGTTATGAATTCTTTTGAGATAAAATTAGTGTTTTTGTTTTGTAGATTTGAAAGTAAAACATTGCAAGAATGCCAGATGTGAATGATGATCTTGATCATACTGAATCTCAAAGGATTTTATCTGAGCAGAATGCTCAATTTGCACAATCAGGATTAGCATTTTTATTCCATCAAGATTTAGATCTAGAGGGATTAGAAGGAGAATCATTTTCAATGAAAGAAGTAAAAAAGCTATGTCCAAATCATTTTGTTCGTGATGTTCTCTTTCGGGTTACAGGAAGGGCAAAAGAAACATCACCCTGAAAGCTTTCAGACTTACAACATAAAGGATTAGCATAAACTCTACTTTGACACTTTGTGCAAGTTGAGAGATCATTACCAAATAATAATCAAATAGCAGTATATTTCATTAAAAAGGTTTTTGTACAAGCTATTCTTCATCGACGTGTAGATTGGGATGATCATACGAAGAATGCAAATATCGGTTTGGGTCATCCTCAAAATCGAGCAGAACTTCATAATCAAGGAAACGAAGGCCCTCTTCCTCGAAAGTGGCCCTACATTTTGCTACCTGAAGAACATAATCTTATACATGATTTGTTGTCACAAGGAGCAGAATTATACAATGAAGGATTAACAATTTTTGCATTACAAAGAACAATAGATGATCAACAAAAGAGGATTGATGATCTAGAAAATCAAGTGAAAACTTACAATTTTTTGTGGATGCATATGAGAGCAAATATGGAAGACTCTCAGAGGCATCATCATCTTTTGATGGGTTTACTGCCGATGAGTTATTGAATCAAGAAAACACTGAATAAGCAAGCTTTTTTTTTAATCAAAGACATGACTATTATAATACCATCGATTTTGCAATTCAATATAATCATAGTATTCATAGTACATCATTTTATTCATTTTGAATATCATCATCTATGACAGGTACCATGTCATCTATTTCTTCCATGTATGAACCATCATTGTGATCTACATCTTAATCATGATCACTCCATGAATCATTTGTTAAACTTTCATGAGTTTGAAATTCTCCAAAAGTTTGTTGTGCTGTTGTAGAAGCTATCTTGGTTGGAGCATGTAACAAATACATATTACAAAACACATATACCAAATCATTAGCACGTGATACACTTAAGCAATTTCTTCATTTTGAATGAAGAAAATCATAGGCACTCCAATTACGTTCACAACTACCACTTGAAGTTGCTACTGAAAGCACTCTCATAACTATATGTTGCAACTCCATTGCTTCACCTCCATACTCTTTCCACCAAATAGGAGGTGGATGCTTTTGAATCACTTCAATGTGCCATAGATCTCCAAAAGATCCTTCTCAAATTACATATGCTACTCTTTGTTGGAATGCATCTCGACCATCTATACTTGGAAGTAATAACTGACATGCGGTTTTGAAGTTTTCCATGACTTCTTTGTTTGACGCTTGACCATTGAGTTGAAATGTTGGATCCAAAAGGAATGTTATTCCATGCAAATGAGTATGCATTTGCATCCATCTCTTCTCTGCTAACGATACAATCTGTGTTTTCTCTCGTAATGAAAATTGATTAAAGTCTTTTACTTTTTGAATAGCTTTTGACATAATCCAATAAACTTTTCCAATCTCAAATTTATCAGTATCAACCATTCGTAAAAGTTTCACAAAAGGTTTAGTGATACCAACAATTTTTTCAAGATTACACCAAAAATTTTGTGATTGTATTAGAGACATACACTCCGATGTTGCAGCTCGATAAGAAGGGTACTTCTCTAGCCATGCCTCCCATCTTCGATCAGCAATCATTTCTACAAGAGCTGGCTTAACTTCCAATAATCCACTGAGCACAATGTAGGCAGTTGCAAATCATGTGGCAGAAAAAATTTGAAGTGCTCTATTGGGAGATTTTGATCGAAAGAGCGAATATGAAAATTGATGCTCTCTAATAAATTTGACCACATGATTTGCATCTAGTAAGCTTTGTTTAATGAAAGATAAGTTACCTATATCTTTCAATAATAAATTGAATGTATGAGCTACACATGGAACCTAAGTAATGCCTTCATACTTGTTTTGAATTGTAATTCTAGCACTTCAAAAATTAGAGGCATTATCCGTCACTACCTCATTCACATTCTTCGGATCACCCACGCACAATATAGCATGTTCATATACCTTTACGAGAAAAGCTGAACTTTTCTCTTTAAGAGAAGTATCAACAGCTTCTAAAAACATGTTTCCTTTTGGACATATAACCATGACATTAATCAATGGTTTCTTTTGACAACTTGTCCATCCATCCAATGCTATTGTACATTCATACATGGGTACATAATCAAGTACTGTTTGCGTTAAAATAGCTTCAATACTTTTTTTCACTTATCTACATACTTTGTTTGCATTTTATTATAATCTGGCATGGTGAATCCTTTTCATGAAGTTGACATCAAAGTATCTTTGAAAATAGGATTACGAATAACATTGAAAGGAATCCCACATGCTAAGAATGCTTGAGCCCATTTAAGATGAAGCTCGAGATAATCTTTCTTTTCAAAAGCTACATGTATAGTATTTTGTGATTTATCACGGACAAAGCATGGTGACAGAGTATTAGATCCACCATTTTTACTACATTCACCAACTCCACTCTTTTTTGATGCAGTTGGAGAAAATGTACATGTATCTTGGTTATTCTCAAAAATAGTTTGAGAGACTTGAGTAGAAATATCCTAATGATCCTCTACTGTCATCGATGCATCTACTCGTTCTTTCTCTACACTTGGGCTACTTTGAAAGTGTTGTGAACTACTCATGCTTTTGAATCTTTTTGATGTGATACCTTGAGATTTACATTTATTTGCATAAATTGCAAAATGTACCCATATATCACTATCTAGATTAGAGCATCCTGCCACATTATTACCTGTACTAAAAAGATTCTCTTTTATTCGAGTTGCATTTCCTAAATAACGATGCCCACAACATTTGCATTGTATTGTGGATATTGTTTTACCCTCTTGATGAACAATCACATATGACCATTCTTTTCTCTTTCCCATAGTGCTTGCAAATTGCTTTATGAAGAGTATACCTACAAAAAAAACAATATAAATCATTATCAAATAAGATATTTTGATCAATGTTGAGTCAAACAATTACAATAGACTTTAATTCTCAATCATACACCCATATACAATTACACATACTATTGTGAAGTAAAAATCATTGTTGAGTTAAACAATCACAATAGATTTTAATTCTGATCAATCATACACACATATACGTTTACACATACATATACTTGTACATACTATTGTTTGAAATAGGAATCAATATTGAGTCAAACAATGACAATATATTTTTAAATTCCTGATCATTTGCATGTACACTTACACATACTATTGTGAAGAAAGAATCAATATTGAGTCAGAAAATCACAATAGATTTTTCATTCACAATACTCATATGCATACACATACTCATACACACACATACATATACTATTATGAAGTAAGAATCAATGTTGAGTCAAACATAATCTACCTATATCTTTCAATAATAAATTTAATGTAATAGATTTTAAATTCCTAATCATATGCACATACACTTACACATACTATTGTGAAGTAAGAATCACTGTTGTATCAGACAATCACAATAGATTCTAAATTCCGAATCATATGCACATACATTTACATAGACTATTGTGAAGTAAGAATCAATATTGAGTCAGATAATCACAATAAATTTTTCATTCACAATTATACACTCATATGCATACACATACTCATACACACACATACATATACTATCATGAAGTAAGAATCAATGTTGAGTCAAACATAACTACCTATATCTTTCAATAATAAATTTAATGTATCACAATAGATTTTAAATTCCTAATCATATGCACATACACTTACACATACTATTGTGAAGTAAGAATCACTATCGTATCAAACAATCACAATAGATTCTAAATTGCTAATCATATGCACATACATTTACAATACACACACATGCATATACTATTATGAAGTAAGAATCAATGTTGAGTCAAACATAATGTACTTACATCTTTCAATAATAAATGTAATGTATCACAATAGATTTTAAATTCCTAATCATATGCACATACACTTACACATACTATTGTGAAGTAAGAATCAATGTTGTATCAGACAATCACAATAGATTCTAAATTCCTAATCATATGCACATACATTTACACATACTATTGTGAAGTAAGAATCAATATTGAGTCAAACAATCACAATAGTTTAAATTATTTAATATTTATAGCAAAAAATTATACCATGGCAATCTGTATAAAGATCTCTTTCTTTCACATATCAAGCTTCCTTTTACTTAATAAAGGTTTTAGATGCACCAAATTTTGTGCACTAGCATGTTGATACATAAAAGGGAAGCAAAATTAGTATGTGTTATGCATAAAAGTAAGTGCATGAATGTCACTATGCTTAGATCAAATGAATCCTTGAATCATTTATGGCATGTAAGAACATCCATTTGCATGCAAAGACATGTGTTTGATGCATGCAACATGGATTCACCTGAATGAAAGTCACTTTTGTTTGTTGAGAATACGAAAATAAAAAAGTGAATGTGCCTTTCTAGTACCTAGCTTACTTTTAACTTAAAGCTTGACATTAGAGAAGAAGTGAAACTAGATATTTGCGAAGTCATGCTAGCTAAAACTTTTCAAAACAAGTATCTAGAAGCTCCTCCCCAAGGTGAAACTTAGGTACAAATACTTAGTGTAAGGTTTACATTAAGTATGAAATTTGCCCTACTTAGTAAAAAAAAATAAGCAAAGGTAATGCAAACAAGTTAGGAAGCTACATTCAAAGAGGTAACTTTTCTTGCCATATAAGTCATCAAGAAGGTATGTGTACATTATTATAAAAATATAAATAATTTGAAAAAGGTTCTCAAGTAGATTTTATAGAGAAGTCACTTGATTTGGATAACTCACTTGATTTCATCCAAAAGAATGATGGAAATCAAATTCAAGTATTTGAACTTAAACACAAATTGAGTTTGAAATTCAATAAGTGTGTATTAAGTTTATTTATGCACCTATGGTAATGGTGCAATTTCTAGGAATCATGAGAAATACCTTCTTTTTAGAGATAATTATTTTGTGGCTTCATTCAAGAGATTGGCATCTCAAGATGAAATTGAGACAAATTACCTTTAGGAGATGCAATAGATCCTTAAAAAAAGAACTTAAAGTTTTCTTATTTCATGGGTTAAAGTAGTTCTCCTACCATATCCAAGAATGAACTTATCTTTCGAGAATATAGAAGCTACAAGTAATGGAACATAGTTAATCCATAAGCTTTCTCAAACACAAATAGAAGTTCATGAATATGGACAAGTGAGTAAAGATTTCCTTACCAAAATATTTCTAGTTAAAGACATAACTTATCGTATGATGATACCTTAGAACTCTTTTCCAGTACATCTTATTGAAAAGGGAACACCCATTAAAGAGAAAAAAATGGTGTAATTGATGGGTTAAAGTGTGTAGAACAAACATCTTCCAGGTTATAGATGTTTGGTAAATTAATAACTTGCTTATAAAGAAACTTGATGTCATGCTATGGTTAATGAAAAATGAAATATTTGTTAACTTTGAGAATGTGTTTTTAACAAAAAAGTCAGATAAATCATGCCAAAATTTATATTTCTCTAAATGGAAGTGAGAAACACGTAAAATTTTGAGTTCCAAGTATGTAGTCTACAACCATGGTTTTATGATAATTGAGTACATGGAAGATGAAAGTTAAGTTTCACTATCCTCAAAGGAATTTCTTAAAAGTGACATTCAAGAGCATTAATACATGTTTGGACTTAATCACCAGAGAGATTCTTGTGAAGTTGTAGGGTAGCTACTTGGATCTTTTATCAGAAAGGAATCTAAAGACAAGAATAATGTTTTATCACTACATGTTGGTTAAGTACAAAACAATGACGATCTTCAATATAACAAATTCAAGTTACTTGGATTTGTATTGGTTTTCTTTCAAAGATCCTCAAAAAGAAGGATTGATGTTTATTCCATCTAAAGATTTCAAGCTTCGAAGACAAAGCATAGGTCAAGCATAAGATCATGGAATGATCTTGTGATGGAAGCATTTGATACCTAGAAAATATAAAAGATAGAGATAATTCCTTGACTTCAGATTGTTTAACGATTTGAGTAAAAGGTATTCTATAATGATGCATCTAGACTTTAAGATATATATCATCCACATGTCATTGTTGAACATAAAGAATGTTGGTATGCAATGTTGAATTGTATATTCATATTAATGTAGGAAAGATGGTATGGGACATCATATCTTGAGATGGTAGGTATATTTTAGTCTTCAAATGGACTTGTAAGTGAGATTGAATCCCTAAAATGACTCAAACTTCAAAGAGGAAGTTCAAGTATACAATCTTCATGGTTACGACCTTTAAGAAACACTTCACATACCAAACAATAAGTAAGTACGAGGATGATGAATAAAGAAACTTTGAGGATCTTCATTTACAATTCAAGTATGCACAAACACGATGTTACTTGAACTATGAGCTTTCAAAGTAAAGTATTTGTATTAGAATTTTTGTAAGGATTTTTCAAAGAGTGAGTACTTAGAAAGATCCCTTCAACCAATGTTGCTTACACTAACTTAGTCCATGACAAAAAATCCCAGTTGACAATACAACTTGGTGGAATCAATCTCTTGCCTAAAAGCTATGTATCAAAACTGTATCTCAATGAGAAGTTTCAAGAGATTGTGTAATGGTAAGATTAACTTAGTAATAGTTGAAGTATTAATATTATTGAATTAAGGTGAAATATCATCAATAAAGCTCAATGGCTCAAGACATCGATGTTTGATAAATCACTAGTGTTATTGCTTTGATGATTTCTTAGTTTCACCCCAAACTCTTTATGAGAAACCAAATTACTTCTCTTAAAGATAGTTAAAATGCTCTAAAACCTTGAATTGAATAGATCTAGCAAAAGATCAATTTATGAATCTCATAGAGTTTGATTGAAATCGTTTTAAGTGTCCCAAAAGTTTGAATAGGTTATAGAGGGTTTTGGTTCTTCCTTCCCCCTTCTCAAACCTTTGGATTTGGCTTCGAGATTATCTGGCTCATTTTTACAATGGTCTAGTTTAGTCGATTGCAATAGGTAATTGAAATAAACATCATAGATAGATGTTCTATATAATATATTCAATTTTAGATGATGTTTTTTGAAATGTTGAGGTCAAATTGAATCATTCATCTGAGTTTTCTTTAAGCAAGTGCTTATATTGAAGCTACAATGGATAAAAATAGATTCTATTGTTCTCTAAAAAAGACTTGAAAGAGTTAGGAATTATTCATAGTTTTTATAATTCCAAACAAGTTAAGCCTTTGAGATAATTTCCTTGAGTCTGACAAATCTACTTAGGGTTCGTTTTGGTCTACTTGAAGCAAAAGTTGGCCAAAAGTATATGGATCACTTTCTCCTACATTCTACATATAACTTTAATGCTTAGTTGGATACAAGAGTTTTCCACTCAAGCAAAAAGTCAATAAATGTTGGTAACAAGTGGACATTGGTAAAGACATCTAAGTTAGATGTTTTGGCCAAACCCAATTACATATTCTCATTTTGCAAACGAAATTTAAAGAGAATTTTAAAGAAGTTTCTCAACATCTTAAAAATAGTAAGAAAACCTGCTCATTTTGCTAGCTCCATGCACTAGTAGTGCCCATATATGGATCAATTTGCTAGCTCCTAGACTCCATGCACCACTAGTGCCCATAACAATTTGGTTGTGAATGTCTTAAATCCACCCACTTGGTTAACACAATGAATTGAGAATGAATCATTTGGATAGGGATTAGCTAGCCTTTGGGAAATGAGTAAGTTTCAGATAAAGTAGATTCCCCTCTGCTCATTTTGAATAAGAGGCGAATCCCACCAAAGAGATGAAAACATGCTCCATATCGTTTGGACCATGGGCTTAAGGCCATGCCTATAGTTCTTTATAGCTCTATTTTTAGGCAAAAAATGTTTTATAAGGAGGGAAGAATGTTACAAAGTAAATATGAGTCACGTTGGTTTAGATGGATCTAAAATTGGAGATCCTTTGGTGAGTCTTGTGTAGGTCCAACATCTTGAAGTTGAAAAGTATAAGTTCTTCTTCTCTTAAAACCAAGTCATGTGGTGTGGCCTCGTGGTTAAGTTGTTTGAGCCTCTAGTGGAGGTCTTGGGTTCAAGTCCTACAAGCATCAGGGAAATTAGAGTTATATCTTACTCAATACTAAGCCCAAACTTCTAGGAGGTTCTAAATCCAATTAATTAAGATAATTGGAGCATAAGTATTACATGGGTGGCACTGAGTAGATACTATCTACTTGCCACAATAAGCAAACCTTTGGAGAGAGAAATATATAGAGTCATAAGGTTGGGAGGAGAGGCAT
Source organism: Ceratopteris richardii (assembly GCA_020310875.1). Classification (NCBI taxonomy): domain Eukaryota; kingdom Viridiplantae; phylum Streptophyta; class Polypodiopsida; order Polypodiales; family Pteridaceae; genus Ceratopteris; species Ceratopteris richardii. Next base: position 151,228,272 of record CM035428.1, read on the forward strand.
CTCTCATGAGTATGGTGGTCGTAGTCCTCCTCTTCTTCACAAGAGGCCTATAATGTGCATGGTTATGGTCATGACAAGAACCAAAAACATTGTAGAAGCAAGTTAAGAAGTAAAGATGGCAAATACAACCAAAGTGGCCAAGGAGGAGGAATCAAAAACATTTTCAATAAACACGGTTTAACATATGCATGGAGGCTTTGTATTTTAGAAAATCGGAGAACGAGTCCAAATCTAAAGTTTATTGATGATTAATAGTCAAGTCATATCTGCAATTCTATGCCCATTCACTTGTACACTTTTAAAGTTAAAGCTCGGGGGAGTAGGTTTCGGTTGAACTTCCTTTTTGTAAAAACAAAAACAACACTAACTTAAAAAAGTGAGTCTTCATTCTTTTGAGGGGGGCATGGGTTCAAAACCTCTTGGTTGCAATGAGGTCATTCTTCATCATGATATGATGAGATGTTAATCGAGCTCTCTTGGAGGGGAATCATTGGCAGCAATGGCAAGGGCCGGGCTCATTGCGAAAAGATCCAATTCAATTCAAACCAATTTTCTTGTTTGGCTTCAAGATTATTCCTTCCCAATTCCTACCCTCACTGGGCCTTTGGGCTCTGTAATTCCTAGTGGATGTGAGGCATTCAATCCCTACTTGTGTGGAGTTTGGGGGATCTCATGGATGCTATTCCCCTCACTGTTGTAGTTTCCATTAATTCAAGATATCACAAAGAGTAGTTCCTAAAATTGAACTTTCTTTAAAATAATAATAATAATAATAATAAATATCCCTTTGATAAATTGACATCTTTCTTTTTTTTTCAGAGTACAATGAATTGAAAATACACGTTCACACATTCAACCTCATAAGGTAGATGCACCCATCATGAGAGACTCATGGATATGTCCAACCAAGACTTGAACTAAGAACTTTCTCCCACAGCTTCAAGGCGTCAGCCACTAGACTATGCGAACTTGGATAACATCTTTCTTTTTGAGAATAAAGTCGTTCATAAAAGCTTATATCAAGCCCAACAAATCGAACCCTTTTGTTTGTGCTATTGTTAATCAATGATTGAGAGAATGAATGAACTCATTATAACAACAGAAATGGTCAATGATCCCAACTTATAGCATGAAGTGCAATGGAGTTAGACACGTAAGGGTCGGTTCAGACAAGGCGGCACATCAATGCTGAATCACCATGTGTGCCGATGTATTGAGTTCACATAGTGCGGCGACAGCTTGTCGAAATCAAAAGTTTTATATAATATTATTGGTTGAAGATGTTGAACAACCAATCAAACTTTCTTGTCAGAGAGACACACATTGTTCCGAGGGGGGAAGGCCGACTCAAAAAATGGTGGCCCCAGAACTCTTCCACTTTTTTAAAGCGAATTAAATTTTGCCATGTGGAAGGCTTTTTTAAAGCGAATTAAATTTTGCCATGTGGAAGGCATCAATGTGCTGAAAGTTGCAACTCACACTCTAAGTGGCAATGGATAGAAAGGCTGGCCGCTGCACACTTCTCTTCCAAGTCCTCGGCTCGGCCTCCTTATGCTTCTCCTTGTTTACTTAAAAATTGACTACCGACTCCTCAAAGACGGTCGTTCGCCTGCAGACATTTTCCCATGCTCAACTGCTCTCTCTCTCTCTCTCTCTCCTACCTGAGCGGACCGGGCCGCCGGCGACCATCGTGCAGACAACTCAGGGCCATGCGCACGCATTCGCGGTGCCTTTTCTATGCATTACCATCGCACTCCCGAGTCTCCGGTGCTCTCTTCTCGTCTCTCTGTTTGGCCGTGGTGCCACATTGACACCTGCGCGATGGAGTGCCAATGAGCCAAACCAACTCTGCCTCAATGCACGCTTTACCTTCCTACTTTTGCTCGCCCCCATAGATTTCCTCAAATTTCACTTGCTTCTGCTTCTTTTTCAATATCTACTTCTTCTCTGCTCCTCGGATACGATAAAATATTGTTTTTTAATTGATTCCCTTCATTCCATGAGAGACATCAGAAAAGGCGCTCCGTATACGGTATTGATTTTTCTGCTGCTCTGTCAGGTTGTTTTGTTAAACCTTTAGGATTCCAAGTTCCACTCATTTCAGTGGGGCTTTGAGCGCTCCGATTGATCAGAACGCAGCTGTCGATTTAGTGGGCACTGGGCAAGTTCCATCTTCCCAAGGCTTGTCTCATCTCTGTGTGTTAGAGAGAGAGAGAGGCTTCGACGGCGCAGGAGACAATTCCTGGCAGACATACCATCTGCATAGGAAGAGCATCTATACTTGTATGTGCTGTATACTACGAGCCCGGTCATGAATATTCTGCCGCAAGGGTAGAGCTCGGTCATAGCGATGAGAAAGCTTTTGATATGGATGGTGGTGACAATTGGTGTCCTTATTGCCGCCGTCGTCTCGTCTTCCATCAGGTTGAGCGTCTTCTGCGTCAGTAGCACTTTGGATCACTCATCTGAGGAGCTTCTGTCTGATACGTCTCGAGTGCTTCTCCTACCCGCCACTGGTAAACATGCATGCATCTCATACACACATACTGCTTTACACAATATTTTTTTTTTATATGTTTTCCATGTGCCTTCTCTGCTTAATCCTCTTGTATAGCTGAACTCGTAACGGATGACGGATTAACTTCTGCATAATTGTGAACGCCTGTGGTTGCTTATGTCTCATAGATGACCATCGAAGTCCAGATAACCTAGATCACGTATTTTTCCTGCTGTTTAAGCCAAAAGCCCATTTAGCACCCACCTAGGTATGATTAAAGGTCTAATACATTTCTGATGTAAAGAAATGGATGATGTTCTATTTTCTATAGCCATTGCAGTGGAGTCGCAATAGTTTGAGCTACCAAAAAGTTTAACACGACCGTGATCCAATGTTTAAGCGGCACCGAAAGCACATGGCTCTACAATTTTTGGAGACGATGCTGATTTCCTGTAGTATCAGTTTACGATCCACAAACAACCGCAGAAAGAAAAGAGGTTCTGGTAATGGGAGTGTCTGTATAATCTCTCTGAACGTTTACCGTGTGATACAAGAGAAGGGGATAAACACCAGAAGGCTATCAAGCACTTTGATGACCTTTTCCATACCTAGGATGAGGGATTTGAATCATCTTTTGCCTGTTCTTTAACGATATACAATCTTGGAGATGCCCAAAATGTGGTCCCTTTTACAATCTCTGATCCTTCTTCTAAGGATGCCGAGGTGAATTCTGGGAGTGCCATTTCAATTTCCGACGGTGTCAAATACCCTTGAAGTCTGATTCTCGACAGTGTGTCTCCTCTTATTGCGTTCCACAGTTTCTCTGAACATCTCTCTGCTTCTGCATGTGATGTTTCTCCTCAGTTGGAAGAAAATTAATACTCGAGCAATCCTTAGAAGATATGGATATGTGACAGCTTTAGCCATCGTCAGTTAAATGTATTCAGATCCTACAAGTTGAAGTGTATGATATGCTTGAGTGGGTTGCACAAAATATCTAGGAAAGGATTACTAGATCAAGCAGATGTGTAGAATTGCTGTGTGTGTGTGTGTGTGGTAGAGTGTGTGTGTGTGTGTGTGTGTGTGAGAGAGAGAGAGAGAGAGAGAGAGAGAGAGAGAGAGAGAGAGAGAGAGAGAGAGAGAGAGAGAGAGAGAGAGAGAGAGAGAGAGAGAGAGAGAGAGAGAGAGAGAGAGAGAGAGAGTATCTGTGTTTTGATGCGAATGATGACTAAATCAAACTTAAGTCACTAGCTTCGTCTTATGTTGCTTTGGAGCATATACAGTTGTTCAAAACATTTCGATTTGTTTAATGCGTGGTGATATTTTTGTCATTTCCATCCTGATCATCTCAGATTTTTGAAAACGTCTAAGTCTGTGTTTTCTTCACCCCCTTTCTCTGGCTGATGATAGATGGGTTGGACGCGAATGGGAGCACCATTCCAGAAAGCATTTCAGAGAAAGTCGGGACAGGTGAGATTTTTGAAAGACATCTTCTCTTGTTAAATCTCAGATTTTGATTTGGTTCTTCTAGCTTTTACTCCTGGATGAAGCCTGTCTTATGCCTTCTCTTTTTTGTCACACATTGATCAACGATAGGTTGTGATTACACTCAGGGAAAATGGGTAAAAAGTGATAGAAGGCCTCTGTATTCTGGTACTGAGTGTAAGCAATGGCTAGCACCTATGTGGGCATGCAGATTGATGCCCGGTCGACCTAGCTTTGAGTACGAGAACTATAGGTGGCAGCCTGGGGCATGTGACCTGCCAACATTCAAAGCTGAAGTATTTCTCTCAAGGTGAACTTGTTTAAAAGGTTATTCTGAGTTAATCCAAACTGCACAGGTTTATATGTTCACGTCCATGCAGAATACCGGATATCAGAAATAGAATTGAATGGGAAAGATCTGCAAACCCCATTCAAGTTTGTTATAAAGACACTAGAGATAGTACACACACTCTCTCTCTCTCTCTCACACACACACACAAACACACCAATTCTACACCTCTGAAAGTGATATGAAGTAACTGAATATCATCCAATACTTGCAGATCGTCGGATGTTCGAGATAAAATCTGAATAGGAGGATTAAAAACTGCATTTAAGTGTTTGTGTGCATTAGCTCATGGGCATATATATTCAGACGCTCTGTTAACCGTTGATGATCATAGGTGGGATGGGCGAGCTCTAGGATCGTTGCTGCCTAACAACTCTCAGGCTTACACCTTCTGTCATTTTACAGGATGAAGAACAAGGTTATTGCTTTTGTGGGTGATTCGATCGGAAGGCAGCAGTATCAATCTCTAATGTGCATGTTAACGGGAGGTAAAGATGACATTGATGTACAGGATGTGGGTGAAGCATACGGTCTTGTAAAACAGCTGGGATCTGTTAGGCCTGAGGGAGTTGCGCATAGGTTTGTGGAGGCGAATACCACCATTATATACTACTGGTCTGCAAGCCTATGTGACATCCAACCACTCAACGAGACAGACCCTAACACCGAATATGCCATGCACATTGATCGGCCTGTCATGTTTGTGCAGGAGTTCCTGAGAGTTATGGATGTTCTCGTATTGAACACAGGTCACCATTGGAACCGGGGCAAGATCAATGCTAACAAGTGGGTGATGCATGTGAACGGCCAAAGAGCTGGTTCTGAATTTCGGACCCTTGCGGTTGCACGCAACTACTCGATGACGAAGATAGTGTCGTGGTTGGATAATGAGATTATGCAGAACAAAACAGAAGCCCGGATTTATGTGAGATCTCTATCTCCCCGGCATTTCTTTGAAGGGGAATGGGATTCGGGTGGCCGCTGCGACAACAACATGGTCCCTGTTGAAGAGAAGAATGTCGCCGGCCAGATAGGGACAGATGCGGTGGCTGAGGATGCCTTGAAGGGTACAAACCTGCATCTGCTGAACATCACCTACATATCTCTGTTTAGAGATGAGGCTCACATCTCAAGATATCGAGCGAACCAGAAGGGACAAGACTGCCTGCATTGGTGTCTACCCGGTGTACCAGATGTTTGGAATGAAGTTCTCTATGCAAAGCTTCTCTTTGATGGCGAAACAGGATGAGATCTATCTATTTATCCATCTATCTATCCATCCATCCATCCATCCATCCATCTATCTATCTATCTATCTATCTATCTATTTGTCTACCTATATCTATCTATCTATCTATCTATTTTTGCTCTAGCACAATGATAAGCACCACGTTAAGAAGCTCCATCTCTTTAATGTCAATCCACGGAAGAGATAGGAGTGATATGAAGATCATGAATGGAAGATGTAGTGAAAGTGAAGGTGAGAAGCAGGGAGATGCACACACACGTGCATACACATGTAAGAGACAAGCAAGATACAATGGAAGATAAGAAATAGACTCTATTGCTCAATATTACTCTTCGAAGCTCAATCTCATACTAACTCATACAATCTAACACTAGTTAACACTATTTGAGCCCAAAATGAGCTCTCTAGCTCTATTTATAGTTTTTAGGCTACTTTTGACCGGTTTCACATCTAACGTGTAGCATAGTTAAAAAATAGGTTCTAGGAACTATTTGGAGGTCTAAATGGGATCTAAAAATAGCCAAAATCGGTATGCTTGTTCTACTTAAGCTCCTCAAGCTTGAGGACTCCTCGGCTTGCACAAAATGGAGCTATTAGTTACAAAAGTGGGCGTTTCCATGATACATATGATACAAAAGTGATGAAAATCACTGTTTGGTGTTTTGAAGTAGTATCAATTATATTTCTTCGAGGAAAAGTGATTGCATGGCTCCTCACAACTCTTGGTGGTCCGCCTTCACATGCTTCCTCTATGTCTGTGCCTTTGGCTACTGCCAACACCCCCCTCCCTCTCGTGTTTGTCGTCCCCAATAGATCCTTGTTGCAAGGTCTGCTGGATATAGTTTTGCAAGAGGTCATGTGTGAGGGCGTGCTCCGCGATGCGAATTCCTTATGCGAGATCAATTTCGAGTTTTTCCTAATCTATGGCATGAGGTTCATCGGGAGGTGGAAGTCGATAGTGCATGGAATACACCAGTTATTCGCAAGAAAATAATTGAAGATGTGTGGGTCAGATGATAAAAATTTTGGAGTGGTACTCCCAGAAGCCTATTGTGAACATCTCTTCAAAGGTCATCTTATAACAAGGAGGTAAGTACTTTATGCGATAGTGTCAAGCATGACACACTCGGAGCGATGGCGTAGTGCTCATATCGCATGCCAAGTCTTGGTTGGCATGCCCGAAGCCTGGGGTGTTGACATGTGGTGCTTTGACACGACGAAATAGCTTAAAAAATGTCTGCATCATATTAAATATCTTGATAGTCATGTCATGTGTGCTACAATGTCATCCATGCGGTGTAATCGGGGGAGCCAATGGCATATTGTGGCCATCATATATCCAGCTGTAGGGGGCTTGGGGGGGTGGAGTGAAATAACGATAATTAAGCCAGTCCTCACACTGCTTATTATTTTGAACCTTGATGGTGAATGCCTTCTAGGAACATCTTGGCATAGGTCCCCAACATGTGTTGTACTTCAGATGTAATGATGCCTTGAGCCATGTGTGCATCATCCCCGGATATTCCTGTAGCAGCACCTTTCACCAATTCGGTTGAAAAATTTTACCTTTCTGCGCTTTCGGTGGTAGGTCGTCAAGCTCGAACTGAGTTGGATGAGTGGGTTTCTTTCTCGTCTCTTTTTCAATTGCCAATTGATATTTTGCCATCAACATGAAGTATGGTTTATATTGAAGCCCGTCTTCAGAGATGTACCTTCAAGGACCCAGGTGAGCAAAATAAGGTGATTGTAATATGCGCTCGATCATTGCCATGGCATCTAGTTGTGCTTCAACACGTGTAGAGTGTGTTGTACCCAGTTCTTCCCTTGACTTAAGCCATGTATGTGTAGGAAGTTCAAAAGTGTCTTGGCCTTCTGTCATGACACGGTTGTGGTTCATAGGCCTCTTCATATGTTTCCTCCACCGGTATAGAAACAATTTCTTCTTCAGTCGAAATTTTTGGTGGGGAATCTGGCCTGGGAGGCTCGAAATGAGCTGCAATTTGTGCTTGAGGAGTGCTTATAGAGTATTGAGTTCCTCTAGAATCTCTGGTGGGTGACCTCAAGGACTAGTTGTGGTGGTTGAGCAAGTGTTCGTAACAGTAGATGTTTATGATCGTTCTGAAGCTTTTGATATTCCTCATTGATCTTATTGTAGTCCTCTAATAGTCGTGCATGATCTTCTAAGAGTATTTGCATGGATTCGGAGGGTACTGCTTTAAATCGGCTAGGATTGAGGGGCTCATCTGGTCTATCCAAAGCTGCTTCGAGATTCTCTCGATTTTGTTCCTGTAGTCGCTGATTCTCTTCCTTAGCGACTGCGAGGTGGTGTTTTAAGAGTCCCATATTGTGTGTGAGCATGGCATTTCTTATTGTTTGCGCCTGTAACAGATTTTCTGTATCCTTGAGTATTTCTTGTTGTCTACACCTGTAACAGATTCTTGGCATTCTGTCGTGACACGTTCGTCTGGTATTGGTTGTGGTTCATAGGCCTCTTCATATGTTTCCTCCACCGGTATACAAATAGTTTCTTCTTCAGTCGGAATTTTTGGTGGAGAATCTAGGCTGGGAGGCTGGGAATGAGCTGCAATCTGTCTTTTAAGATCAAGTACCTGCTCTCGTAGAGTATTGAGTTCCTCTAGAATCTCCAGCGGGTGACCTCAAGGACTGGTTATGGCTGTTGAGCAGGTGTTCATAACAGTAGAAGTTTATGATGATCGTTCTGAAGCTTTTGATATTCCTCATTGATCTTATCGTAGTCCTCTAACAGTCATGCATGATCTTCTAAGAGTATTTGCATGGATTTGGAGGGTACTGCTTTAAATCGGCTGGGACTGAGGGGTTCATCCAGTCTATCCAAAGTTGCTTCGAGATTCTCTCAATTCTATTCCTGTAGTCTCTGATTCTCTTCCGTAGTGGCTACGAGGTGGCATTTTAAGAGTCCCATATTGTGTGAGCATGGCATTTCTTATTGTTTGCACCTGTAACAGATTCTTTGTATCCTTGAGTGCTTCCTTAGTCTTTTGTTCGCTCTCTAGCTCTAAGGTATGATAGGCTTCACGTAACTCTTGATGTCGCGCATTGAGGGAAGCGTTCTCGATGGTTCAGGAATTCAACTACACCTGTAACTATGTAGTGGTGTGTTGTAGTGTTTGGTAGTTGTTTCCAAGAGATGCAAATTCATCTCTAACTTGTGTCATACAAGAAAACATTTGCTGGAATGAAGTGTCAATAGTCAGTGACAATATCAATGGTGCGGTGAGTGAAGATGATGTGACTGCGGGTGTTGATGCAGTGGGAAGGGAAAAGAGGGATGGGAAAGTGGATGCAGTGGTGACCGTGGAGAAGTGCAATCTACCTAAGTGTGGTGGTGAAATAGATGAGGTGAGTGGTGGTGGGATGGGTGGTGAAATGTCCATGTCATTGGATGTGGTCTCGAGTGCAGTGATGATGAAGAGTGGAGTGATGGTGGGTGCGTGAGTGGGTCTGAACACAAGATTTACAAAAGTGGACGAATAGTTTATAGATTGAGTCACTTGGATTGCTTGGTGGAGAGGGGAGGATAAAGGGGATATAGTTGGGCGGGGAGGTGACACTAGTGAGAAGGTCATTGGGGGTGGGAATGGGAATATAGGCTCACCTGAGCTGGAGTGTTGGCATACAAGTCAGATGAAGAGCATACTAGCGCAACGGAGGAGTCATGCACAATACGGCAACAAGGCCCAATCATTTTTTCCATGGACCATTTACAACTCAAGTGATTTTAATCACTACACAAACATTGTAAATTCCGTTTTTGGTAGAATAGACTCCGTTTTGTGCAAGCTGAAGAGTCCTCGAGCTTGAGGAGTATTAGGACTAGCTACATATCAATTTTCATAATTTTTAGACTCTGTTTGAGCCCTCAAATAGGCTCTAGAACCTAATTTTAAACTAGGCCGAACACTAGGTCTGGACAAGACCAAAGCTAGTTAGAAAACTATAAAAAGAGCTAGAGAGCTCATTTTTTAGGGTAGATTGTTTGTGAATTGAGCTTATGTAAGAGACTTTTTGACTAATGCAAAGAACTCCATTATTCCTCTCCTTGTTCTTGCCTTGTGTGCGCGTGTGTGTGTATGTGTGTGCATGCTTGTGTGCTTCTCACTCACACACTTGTGCCTTCACTTGCTCATAGTCTTCATACTAGTCCTCACGTCTCCACGGATTGACAATTATGAGGTGAATCTTCTCACATTGGTACTCACCATTGTGCTAGACTGACACCAAATTTGGCGCCGTTGCCGGGGAGAGAGCTTCGAGGACGAGCGTGTGAATGGTAAGACGTCGAGTTGAGACATTGGAGTTATAGGTAATATCCTTCCTTCTCTTTATTTTTCTTCATTTTTTCCTTACTTTCGCATCACCATCATCACCATCATCATCCCCACCATCTCCCACCTCCATCTCCATCTCCACAAACAAATTCAGTTTTTTGGTCATATTACACTCCCCACCTCATTTCCCTCATTTCATTGTGAGAGAGAGCGAGAGAGAGCTTGCATGCTATCTGTTTTTGGTGTGTTTTTGAGCTTTTGTTGCAGGAACTAGCTGTACCACCTTCTACAGTAGTGTGCGCAGGTACGACAGATTCTTCACAGGTCCCGGGACGACGACCTCTGTGTGTCGCGACAGACAGAAAAACTTAATATTTTGTGAATGTGTGTTTGGCACGGTAACCTACACCATTAGAGCACTCCAAATCACTAGAAGTTTCTCAAAAATTTGCGTTTTTTCAGTCTATCGCGACAGACACCGTCTATCGCGACAGACAGAGACCCAGGATAGACCTCGTCTATCGCGACAGACCAAAATTCCACGACAGACCCAGTCTATCGCGACAGACACCGTCTATCGCGACAGACCAAATCACGACAGACGGCAGACAGCGTCTATCGCGACAGACACCTCTCTATCGCGACAGACCAAAATTCCACGACAGACCGAGTCTATCGCGACAGACACCGTCTATCGCGACAGACCAAATCACGACAGACGACAGACACCGTCTATCGCGACAGACCAAATCACGACAGACGACAGACAACGTCTATCGCGACAGACACCTGTCTATCGCGACAGACCAAAATTCCACGACAGACCCAGTCTATCGCGACAGACACCGTCTATCGCGACAGACCAAATCACGACAGACGACAGACAGCATCTATCGCGACAAACACCATCTATCGCGACAGACCACTCTATCGCGACAGACACCGTCTATCGCGACAGACCAGTCTATCGCGACAGACACCGTCTATCGCGACAGACCACTCTATCGCGACAGACCACTCTATCGCGACAGACATCGTCTATCGCGACAGACCACTCTATCGCGACAGACCACTCTATCGCGATAGACACCGTCTATCGCGACAGACAGCCCCCCACAATAGTTTGTGTCTATCGCGACAGACACGGTCTATCGTGACAGACAGCCCCCCACGATAGTTTGTGTCTATCACGACAAACACCGTCTATCGCGACAGACAGCCCCCCACGATAGTTTGTGTCTATCGCGACAGACATCGTCTATCGCGATAGACAGACATTTTCGGCAAAAATTAAGGGGTAAATTTTTTGGAAATTTAAGCTAAATTTTGGGCATATTTGCATTCTCAAATACTCACACACTTGCAAAGGCCTTAGAAAAATGCATTAAAACTCTTGAAAGGTTCTGTTTGTCTGGTTAACCCCCTAAACCCTGAACGGTCATAACTTTTTCATACGAAATCCATTTTTTGAGCTCTAGGGCTTGTCGGAAAGCTCGTGGCATATACTGAGGGGTAGGAACACCAAGGGAGCTCTAGAGGAAATTTTTAGCAATACAAAAGACCTTAGGTCAGGTAGACACGTAGGGAGAGACAGACAACGTCTTAGATCTTCAGAGGCTAGTGTCAATCATAATGCGAGGTCTTGGGCCCAGTAGTTGAGCCATCATTCATATTACCCTAGTTCTGAGACTAGCGAGTCTGAGATGTCCCACGGTATGGAGAGACCTATAGGAAGTTTTGGGGTGCCATATTTACATAGGATGGAAGGCCCTTACAAGATGCAACTCGAGTACCTTAGGACCAACCGATTAGGTGCTAGCATCTATGAGGACAACCTAGGAAGAGCGGTGGTCCAGATTAAAAACCCTGACCAATCCATTGGACTAGAACGCCTAGCTGTCAAGTTTGAAAATGGAGCATACTTGGACAAGGAAGGGAAAATATATGTAGTCACCAGTCATCCCGATAGGACAGATGAATTTGGGAATGTGGTCCCGGAAACGGACTTAGGTGACCTAGAGCAAGGAAACATGGGCGAAGAACCTAGAACCCCCCGAGGCAAATCTGTTCTCACGAGGATTATCACACCAGAGTGGATTCCCCAAGATAATAAGAGCATAGATCTCCTCTTGAACCGAGAGACGGATGAAGCCTTTTGGAGATATAGACCTAGTCAACCGAGTGAGGTAGGAACAATCATGATATATGAGTTCAAAGATCCTGATATTCCAGGAAGAGTGACCTACTTAGATCACTCTTTAGAGAGGATCTTTGGGGTTACAAAAAATGATAGGCATGCTTACACTTGGAAAGGAGAATTTATCTTCCCCCAACCAAGATCGAATGTGTCCTTTGGTCGCCAAGGAGCTGGAACATCTCAAGCTCAGGGGACTCAAAGAGAAAGGAGTCGAGAGAGACCTGAGGTAAGCTTTGCCAACTCTTGGGGAAGAGAAAGAACGAGAATGCACACGAATAGAGGGGAACTTGAGGGACATAGAGCCCCAGGGAACCGAAGAAATGCCGATGATTTCCCTTTGCCAAGACCAAGAGAGCACACGAGGACCTTGAGACCAACTCAACTGGTGAAGTCCATGAAGAATTACTTCGATGGCACGGGTGACCCTTATGACCATGTGGCAGAGTTTAGGCAAGTCTTGAAAGCTGAACAGGTAGAGGACCTATTCACACAATATATTGCTTTTGGTCTAACCCTTAGGAACACTGCCCTTACGTGGTTTCAACCATTGAACGAGAGGCATTTCAGAAACATAGACCAGCTCTTAGAGGCATTTATCATTGAGTTTTCTAAGAGTGGAATCAGGCACAACACTTCCTCACTAATTCATAGCTTCAAACAAACACCTCAAGAGACGGTCAGACTAGCTGGAAGAAGATTTGGGCAGTACTTGGAGAGATGCCCGATGCCGGAGTTACCCACACCATCCAAACAAGTGGCCTTGTTCTTAGATGGATTGTTGAGCACCAAGCTCAGGTCATATGTGTATCTGAAGGACCCCAGAACGATAGAAGAGTGCGTGTGCATGTGCATAGACATTGAGGACAATCTAGGTGAGGAATTAGAACTATCAAAAATCTATAAGGATTCTGATAGCTCTAGTAGCCTCACATCGGGTCAATCCACATCCATTGAGGAACTTGCAGAGAAGGTAGCTCAAAAACTAGGTGTCTCTAGCAAACAAATTCCGAGATTTTCCCTAGTTAAGCGGTGTTACACTTGTGGCGGCGACCATATGGCAAATGCATGTCCCATTATGGCCCAACCCCAGGCGAATCCTAGTAGCCAGTACTGCACCATAGAGCGCAGGTACACCAACCACACTGCACAAGACTGCCCATATAACAAACAAACTGTTAGGCAAAATTACCCTCAGCCATATCCACAACAGGGTAGATACCAGAATCAGTACCCACCACAACAATACAACAGACCACAACAAACTTATCAGCCACCTTATCAAGGGCAACTGAGACCCCAGCCAGTGCTAGCACAACAACCACCTGCTCTTACTAATGTGATTCCGGTCAAGTATGCTGCTGCAGAAGAAAACCTGAATAGAGCGATAGTCCTAGTAACACCATTAATCTCAGAAAGTGATCCCAGTGACCATAGCTTTGATTCCACACATGTTGATAGTCCCCAGGCTTACTACATGCAGTCTCCTGAACATGGTGAGTCTTACTACAGTGAGGAACCGAGTGAACCTATTTGGGAGCCTGAATATGCTAATGTCATGTACACAAACCCCAACTCTAGACCTCAACCTAGGCAGATACGACCCCCTTTTCCTAGAGGACCTTGCTTCAGATGCCAGGGTGATCACCTCATACGTGATTGCCCCATGCCTGCACCTACACAACCCCAATCAGTGAAGATCCAAGGCTTTTGCCAGGAGTGCGGAAAGGAACATCTCTTACGAGATTGTCCCAAGAATCCCAGCAATATGCCAAAAATCACTCCGATTAATGTTATTGGGTTAGTGGTCAATTCCACAGGAAGTGTCACTTCCACTGCACCAGTGCAGGTAATCACTAGAGCTCAAGGGGTAATCACTAAAACCAAGGGGTAAGCCAAGAAAAGAGCCCAGACGCTAGCGATACTGAGAGCCAAAATAAAAAGAGAACAAGAGCTTGGAGAGATAGCCGTGAACGTATGAAAAGGCAATGGGCAAAGAAGATGAGTGAACTTGAGGAAAGTCTACGAGAAACCAAGGCCAAAATCATAGAGATCACATCTCAACCGCACTCTCACACATTCCCACCGCTACCATCCCCATCACCCTCCATCTCTCCACCCTCTAATACACCCCACGTAACCCACCCACCACCCCGAGTAGGATCAGTATTAGCTGATCCCACTCCTGAAGACATAGACATGATGCTTAAAGCATACCAGGCCAGAATCCAAGAAGGGCCAAATGTAACGGATCATGACAAGTGCTACCCCAGAGCTGACCTAGAGATAGAAAGAACCAAGCTTTGCACGAAAATGGTCGCATTGGCTCAGACTATGTTTGAAGCCAGTCGCCTTTTCAATTACTCGGCCTCAGCCAAGACGCAATTACACTTGGATGGACTTCTAGAGAAGTTAGAGGGCATAATTGCAAGATCTGCCGAGGAAGAAAAAAATCAAGAAAGAGATAAAGCAAGCAAAAACATGACCCATCCCCCACCGAAAGCTTATGTGCCCAATTCCACTGAACCAGACAACCCCCCCTCCCTAGAAAGAATAGAGAATCTAACTGCACAATCACAAAAGGAGCCCGCCCCTCAACACCATGACAAGGCTAGTGAAAGAGCAGGTCTTCCTACCCAGAAAGCCTATGTGCCTGAGGCCTACGTGCCTAACTCTACGGAGCCAAACACCTCTTCTTCTATGAATCAATACACACCAGAATTCTTGCGAGAGATTCAAGAAGAGAAATGGGCTAAAGAGAGTGAAGTTCCTCCTCCCATTGAACTTGTGGATGACACACACGATCAATTCCCACAAGACCTTCCTTCCCTTTATGGAGAGCAGGAGAGTGCCCAATCTCAAGAAAGATTAGACTTCGAGTCTAATTCTTTACAAGAACTACCCCATTTCACAGGCCCATGGGAAGCAAAGTCCACCTGTATGAGAGCACCTACAGTCATGGTAAGAAACGAAGATTTAGTCATACCTAGGAACACAGAGGTAGTGAAGAACACCAAAGTGCAGTGCAATCTCACTTTGGAAGAGTTGCTTAAGGTTAGACCAAAAGTGTGGAAACATGTAGCCAATCAAGTGCCCGAGATAGCAAAACCTCGTTCCCAGGTAGGATCCCAGAGAACAGTGCCAGAAATACCCTTAGACAAGATAGGAGACATGAGTGAGGGTGAAGAGGGAAACACATATCTCCCCATCACTCATCAGGGATACACAACCAAGGCCATCTTGGACTCAGGTGCATGAGTTGCAATTGTTACCACTTCCTTATGGAAACGATGGGGCAAGCCAGCTCTCAGGCCAACGAGAATGAAATTGCAGATGGCTGACGGGCACATAGAAAGACCCTTAGGACTACTCAAGGGGATAACTCTCACTACTTGTGGTGTAGAGTTTGAGCACACATTTGCTATCTGTGACTTTAGCAAAAATCAAGCCTATGAGATGATTTTGGGAAGACCATTTATGCGGCAGTTGCAAGTGGTACAGGACTGGGGAACCAATTCCTTGTATTTGCAGCACTTAGTTGTTACAACCAAAGTCAATCTCAAGGATTACTCTCATAGAGATGTCCCTCCTATCCAATGGAACCCCATCCATAGAGCCAAAGATGATACGGAATCAGTGCATTCCCTAGGATCAGGATTCTCATGGATGCATGAAGACACTCACTTATGGATGTGTAAGGTAGCAGTAGAAGAAGAGAAGAGAGAAAAAGCCAGGGAGATAGGTGCAAAAGGAACCCATAGATCAATGCAAGACTCGGCCTATGCACCTGTAGTTTTTCCAGACGAAGAATTCGAACCTCACGGCTAGGCAGAAATTCTAGCAACCATGGATGTAGCCATCAATGAAGAACAATGGACACCTCACTGTGATGAGGATGGCTATGACATTTCAGTCTTCTCCATAGAGCCGATCATGGGAGAGGCAGTTTTAGAAGAGTGTGAACCTAGCCCTGATGCAATTGAGGATGCGAGTGACTCCGATCTAGAGTCAATCATTATGGACCCACCTTTTGCATCAGATGAAGAATACTTCTATGAAGTAGAATTTCAACCCCAGAAGCACGGAGAGCTTACAAAGGATGTAAGGCTAGCCACACATGTAAACCATAAGGAAGAAGGAAAGAAAAGAAAGAAGAGAGAAGTCACACCAGAAGAGGAAGAATCTTTGTTTGAGGTTCCGAAAAATTTTAAGAAGTATGAGATAGATGACAGGAGAGTCATGATTAGAATGCCTAAACGAGAGGCGCAATCGGGAGAGGTCTATGATAACAAAGAAACTACCAAGAAAATAGTGGTAGCCATAGAAGAAGGAGAAGAGAGGTGCACTTACATAGGACATGACCTCACTGAGGAAGAAGAGCATGAGATGATAGCCTTGCTAAGAGAATACAGAGATGTATTTGCTTGGAGTTACAAGGATTTGAAAGGTGTGGACCCGGACATATGCTCACATACGATTCCCATGACTACAGAGGCCAGACCCTCAAAACAAAAGCCATACACATATAATGACAACTATGCTGCCAAGATCAAAGAAGAGATAGACCGCTTGGTTGAAGCTGGATTTATCTATGAAATTGAGCACACTGAATGGGTATCCCCCATTGTGGTGGTGCCCAAGAAGAACGGCAAATTACGAGTATGCATTAACTTGAAGAAGGTTAACGCAGCCACGATCAGGGATAATTACCCGCTTCCTATCACTGAGCATCTTTTAGAAAGGGTGGCAGGCAAGGAAGTGTACAGCTTCCTAGATGGGTTCTCTGGCTACAATCAAGTGGCCATTGCACCACAAGATCAGCATAAAACGGCTTTTGCCACAGAGTGGGGTATATTCGCTTTTAGCGTAATGCCATTCGGGCTGACCAATGCTCCCGCAACCTTCCAAAGGCTGATGTGCCATGTATTTAAGGAGTTCCTGAGGAAAAACTTAGAAGTCTATGTTGATGATCTTTGTGCTCATTCCAACATTAGACAAACCCATATTCCTGAACTCAGACAAATCTTTGACAAATGTAGAGAATATCAAGTCTGCCTAAACCCAGAAAAATGTGTTTTTATGGTCAGGCAAGGCAAAATTCTAGGACACATAGTGTCAAAGAATGGCATATCTACGGATGAAGAGAAAGTAAGAGCTATAGCCGAATTACCTAGGCCAAAGAATGTCAAGGAAGTACAAGCTTTCATGGGGCATTGTGGTTATTACCGACGATTTATACACATGTATGCCATCATTGCAAAGCCTCTGTACGGAGTTCTGACAAACTTTGAGTGGACTGAGGAATGTGAGAATTCCTTCAATGAGCTTAAACGGCGATTATGTTCAGCACCAATCTTAACCACACCGGATTGGAATAAGCCTTTCCACGTTCATGTGGATGCATCCAATTATGCCATTGGATGTGTGCTTGCTCAACCTACTGGTGAAGGTAATATGGATCTTCCTATTGCCTATGCTAGTAGACAATTGAATGCAGCTGAACGAAATTATACCACTACTGAGAGAGAAGGCTTAGGCATGGTATATGCAGTTAAGAAATTTAGACACTATTTGCTTGCAAATAAGTTTAAATTTTTTACTGATCATCAGGCATTGCTATACCTCGTAAACAAGCCATGCAATACAGGAAGATTAGTAAGATGGTTTCTCTTGCTAATGGAATATGATTTTGAGGTTGTGGTAAGGAAAGGGAAGACTCATTTGAGAGCAGATCACCTTTCTAGGCTCACATCGGGAGAAGCCCCACAAGGAGTGTCAGATGACCTTCCTGATGCTTACTTGTTTAATTTGGAGGTGGTGCCGCAGTGGGTAAGCCATTGGTACCAGTGTTGACATACGGACCTAACCACCCAGTAATAAACACACAGGATAGAGAGGTAGTAAAAGCCCAAAAGTATCACATCATGGCAGGAAGTATGTACAAGCACACAGATCAAGGGATCTTGGCTTGTTGTGTGGAAGAGGATGAGTATGCTACATGGTTGCAATTAGCACATGTAGGTGCGTTAGAGCAACACTACTCAAAGCAACGAACCTTACAGACACTGAGGAGACTCGGAGTGCATTGGCCGACTATGGAAGCTGATGTCCAAAAGTTGTGCAAGGATTGCCCAATCTGCTGCACTAAACCACCTGTGGAACATGCCACTCTTTATCAAGTGTCCGTAGTGCCAGATTGGAGTGAACCACTAGTATCCTTTTTGAGGACGAAAACATTCCCTCCAGACATGACTTTGGCTAGGAAAAGGAGTTTAGAACAAGAAGCCCAGGATTACTCACTCATTGGTGATAATCTATACAAGCGTGGTAAAGATGGTTACCTGAGACTATGTGTCCATGAGAGTGAATATCTCAAAATCTTGGATAATGCTCACCAAGGTGTAGCAGGGGGACACTTTGGACCAGATCGGGTAATCAAGGCAATACTATTTGCAGGCTTTTGGTGGCCAACCCTTCACATGGATGCACATACCTATGTGAAACGGTGTGATGTTTGTCAGAGAACTCAGTACCCTATACGCAAGGATGAGATGCCATTGAAGCCTATGATGGGCGGACGTGCGTTCTCCAAATGGGGAATAGACTTTGTTGGTCCTATTAATCCCCCAGCTAAGGGTTCACATGCTAAATATATCATCGTGGCCACAGACTATCTAACCAAGTGGGTAGAAGCGAAAGCTACTACAAAAAATGATGCTCAAACAACAGCAAAGTTCTTATTTGAAAATGTATTCACGAGGTACGGATTGCCAATAGAGTTGGTGAGTGATAGAGGCACACACTTCTTGAATGAAGTCATAGAAAACCTTCTCCAAGAATTCTTGGTGATACATAAGAAATCGCCCCCCTATCACCCACAAGCTAATGGCCAGGCTGAGAGCACTAATAAGATCTTATGCAAAGACTCGAAGGGCTTTTCTTGGTCAAATCTCCAAGCAGGCGAGGACCTGAGGAAAGCTAGACTTGATAGATGCTACATCTCCCAGAGTTTTACTCATCAGTGGGGCCACCCTTCCCTCTCGCAACGCACCGACCTCACCATCTCTGATCACTACCCGATCGTCATCACTTTTCAACCCCCCACCAAGATTCGTAAGGCTCTGTGGTTCCATGCCAGTGTGCCCTCCTTCTCTCTCCCCTCTGTCCATCAAGAAATTTCTGATGTGTGGAAGGAGGCATTTGTCTCTGGCTTGTCCCCAGCCAAGTGTTGGAGAAGTGCGGTCGATAAGTCACGACAGATCATGATTAGATCCAGGAAGATGCTAGAGACTGTGCGGCGGGCTCGTAGAGAAGCTCTATATCATAGACTCTGGCGGCTCGAGGAGGAAGTGAACAAAGGAAAATCTCAAGCCCAGAAAGGACTTCAAAAAATCAGAGCGCTGCTGAGATATGAGGAAGAGATACAAAGGAAAAATTTGCAAATTTTCTTCAAGGAGTGGTGGGCTGGCAAAGCCGACAAACCCACCAAAGAGATGTGCCGTATCCTCAAAAGGAAACACAACAGAGAATCGATCCCCTTATTACTAGACGCAAATGGCAATGTATGCAATACGGAAGAAGAAGATAATTTTGGGATCATTGAAGGGCACTTCACGAGACTCCTGGGGACCTCAAACCCCCTCTCCCACCAAAGAAGGGACTGTATGGCAGCCATATCTAGGGTTTCCCCCCACAGGATACCACCCAACCTTCACTCTCTGCTTCATGCCTCTATCTCTGAAGCCGAAATCATTGAGGTCATCGATGCCCTCCCCTCAGGTAAAAGTCCGGGCCCCGACGGGCTCACTAATGAGTTCTTTAAATCCTTCAAGTTGATGGTTGCCACCCCTCTCCGTTTGGTTTGGCAAGAGGCACTCAAGTTTGGCGCGCTTCCTTCTTGCCTCAACAATGGCATTATCAAGCTAGTACACAAAAAAGGGGAAAAGAACAGAATAGAGAATTGGCGTCCCATTACAATGCTCCAAACAGGATACAAGATCATCGCCAAAGTCATTGCCAATAGAATCTCTTGCCACTTGAGAGCGTGGTTAAGCGAGGACCAAAAAGGTTTCATCAAAGGTAGGTCAATTTTGGAAACCATAATTGATATCTGGGAAGGTCTCGAATTTGCAAATGCGTCTAAACAAGAAGTGGTTTTCCTCAAGATTGACTTTGACAAAGCCTACGACAGGCTAGAATGGGACTATATTCTTCAGTCGCTACAGGATCTTGGATGTAGTCAGAAGTTCACCAAGATGATCGCGACCCTTCTCGGAAACGCATCGACCCAAATTAACATTAATGGAAATCTTTCAAAGGTGATCAAACTTAGAAGATCTATCAGACAAGGGTGCCCATTGGCTCCCCTTCTCTTTGCCATTGCCACGGAAGGTCTTAGCAGGCTGGTGGAGCATCAGGTGGAAGCTGGTAACATTAAAGGCCTTCGTTTGCCGCATGACCACAGTCAGATCACCATGTGTTGACAGTATACGGGAAGAAGCAAGTACGGACACACATGCAGATTAGCACTAAGGCAACCCTTCATTTTTTTTCAAAACCCTTACATCATTTTTAAGTGAGTCTCATCACAAAAAACCCTTGTAAATATCATTTCACCTTTTTGTAGCTCCATTTTGTACAAGCCGAGGAGTCCTCGAGCTTGGGGAGCCTTAGAAGTAGTTGCCTGCCAATTTTCATAATTTTTAGATCTCGTTTGAGCCCTCAAATAAGCCCTGGAACCTAATTTTTAACTAGGCCGGACACTAGGTCTGGATAGGGCCAAAAGCTAGTCAAAAACTATAAATAGAGCTAGAAAGCTCATTTTTAGGGGAGCTTCTTGTAGTTTGAGCTTGTATGAGAACTTTGTTGCAATAGAAGTGATTCCATTGTCTTACTCTCTTTGTTCTTGCCGTGTGTGCGCGTGTGCGTGTATGTGTGTGCATGCTTGTGTGCTTCTCACTCACGCACTTGTGCTTCCACTTGCTCGTGGTCTTCATACCATCCTCACGTCTCCCCGGATTGACATTAAAGGAGGTGCTACTCATCGCTGAGCTACACCAAATTTTGGCACCGTTGCCGGGGATCGAGCTTTGAGGACGAGCGTGTGATGGTAAGACGTAGAGAGGACGCGTTGGAATGGTAAGTAGTAGGTAAATTTCTGATTTTTTTTCCATCTCCATCTTCATCTTCACCTCATTCTCCATTTCCACCTCCATCTCCTTCTCCACTACATATTCCCTCTTCCCTATCATTCCCTCATTTGTTGTGTGCGAGTTTGAGAGAGAGCGATTGTGCGTGCTTGTCTTTGTGTGTTTTTTGCATGTTTCTTGCAGGTGGCAGCTCCATCATAATCTCCAGCAAGCTCAGCAGGTACAGAAATTGTCTGCACAGTCCCCGAGGCGTTGAGCCCGAGCTATCGCGACACTCCGAAAATTTCACCCAATCACGATTCTGAGTGCACCACGACACTGCGCAGGCCTAGAGCTCCCAGGAACACTAGATAGAACAGAAAAATTCACCATATCCCGAGCTATCGCGACACCTCGAGGTATCGCGACACCTCACGAGCTATCGCGACACCTCACGAGCTATCGCGACACTTCACGAGCTATCGAGACACCCCGACCTGTCGCGACACTTCACGAGCTATCGCGACACCTCACGAGCTATCGTGACACTTCACGAGCTATCGCGACACCTCGACCTGTCGTGACACTTCACGAGCTATCGCGACACCCCGACCTATCGCGACACTTCACGAGCTATCGCGACACCCCGACCTATCGTGACACTTCACGAGCTATCGCGACACCCCGACCTATCGCGACACTTCACGAGCTATCGCGACACCCCGACCTATCGCGACACCTCACGAGCTATCGCGACACCTCCCACCTATCGCGACACTTCGACCTATCGCGACACCTCCCACCTATCGCGACACTTCGACCCGACCTATCGCGACACTTCGACCTATCGCGACACCTCACGAGCTATCGCGACACTTCGACCTATCGCGACACTTCGACCCGACCTATCGCGATACACGGCCTTTAACGCATGAAAATTTAGGGTTAATTTTTTTGAGTGATTGGAAGGGTAGTTGAGCTTAATTTTAGGCACCTTGGTATAACTTTAGAACCTTGGAAGTGGGCAAAAGGCCTAGAAACCAGAGAGGGATCTCCTGAACGTTGAGTGCCTGTTTTGACCCTTTAGTGCCTGAATGGTCATAACTTGACCATACGAACTACGATTGATGAGATTTTGGTCTCGTTGGAAAGCTCGTTGAGAATCCCACGTGGACCTTGACTGGTTTTTGTAAGAATCATACGCGGAGTTTTAGAACATGCATTTTTAAGTTGACCTTTAGGTGGAACTAAGTGGTTCTCAGATTCAGGGGGTACAGTGAACTACTCCAAGGGGGCTGAAATTATTGAAGTGTGTCTTTCAATTACTTGTGGCAATAGAGCTATACTAACAGGTGTGCTTTTGCAGGAACTTTGTGCGCGCTCAAGGCAATCCAAAGCAAGCTAGCAAGGGTGAGTACCAAGCTTGGGAGAAGGCTTCCTGGGCTTGTGTAGCAGTCTGGTCAACCAGCTAATTGAGGTTGGAAGATCTCTCAACCCTCCTTTGTCAATTCCTAGCCTAGGCTAAGTACGACTTAGGTGTGGTAATTAATTAGGGCAACGTTAGGCACGAATCAAGTCCAAGAATATTAATCAACAAAGTGCAAGAAGTAAATAGGTCTTAAGTGCGAAAACCCTAAAGGACAAAAGGTAAACTGGAGTCGATCACTTATCAAGTGCGGAAATTCACTTAAGTACTCCTGACGACGCGATTTCAGACAAGACCATAAACATAATATTCAACTAAAAAGAACAAAGTGATTGGTGCAAAATCAACCTGCAACGAGAGTGTGCTTGGGTTCCAGGGGATAAATAAATCAGGCTTATGAACCTTAGATCAGGCAGACACTTAGGCCGAGACAGACAGAGCCTCAGATCTTCTGAAGCTAGTGTCAATCACACTACCAGGTCTTGGGCCCAGCAGTTGAGTGATTATCCATACATTCCCAGATCAGAAACAAGTGATTTTGAGATGTCCTATCACATGGAGAGACCAGTAGGTAGTTCAGGGTTGGCTTATCTAGAAAAGCCAGAGGGACCTTACAAGACTCAGCTGGAATACATCAGGACGAATCGTCTAGGTGCTCGCATCTACGAAGACGGACTGAGAAGATCGGTGAACCAGATTAAGAACCCCGATCAACCCCATGGATTAGCCCACCCGGTAGTCAAGTTTGAGAATGGAGCATACCTAGATAAAGAGGGGACTATATATGTAGTCACCACTCTCCCTGATAGAACTGATGAGTTTGGAAATGTGATTGTGGAGACCGACATGGGTGATATAGAGCAAGGGAACTTAGAGAGAGAGCCAAGAACTCCCCGTGGTAAATCTGTCTTGACCAGAATCATGACTCCAGAGTGGATTCCACAGGATAATAAAAGCATAGATCTGCTTTTAAACCGAGAAACCGATGAGGTTTTTTGGAGATATAAATCTCCTCAATCTCAGGAAGTGAGTGCCCTCACAATCTATGAGTTTAAAG
The DNA here is from genome assembly GCA_020310875.1 of Ceratopteris richardii. Classification (NCBI taxonomy): domain Eukaryota; kingdom Viridiplantae; phylum Streptophyta; class Polypodiopsida; order Polypodiales; family Pteridaceae; genus Ceratopteris; species Ceratopteris richardii. The sequence continues at coordinate 151,251,967 of CM035428.1, forward strand.
ACCCTGATAGCCCAGGTCAAGTAACCTACCTAGACAATGCATCAGAGAGAATCTTCGTGGTCACTGAGCTTGGCAGACATGCCTACACATGGAAGGGAGAATTTGTTTTTCCCCAACCAAGGTCTACTGTGTCCTTTGGTGACCAAGGAGCTGGGACCTCCCAAGCTCATGGGGCTCAGAGAGATAGAAGTAGAGACAAACCTGAGGTAAGTTTCGCCAACTCCCCGGGAAGAGAAAGAACGGGAACAGAAAGGAATAGAGTGGAACCTGAGAGACATAGAACCCCATGGAATCACAGGGACATTGATGATTTTCCTTTGCCAAGGCCGAGAGAACACACTAGGACCCTGCGACCAACTCAACTGGTGAAGTCCATGAAGAATTATTTTGATGGCACGGGAGACCCTTATGACCATGTGGCAGAATTTCGACAAGTGTTGAAAGCTGAACAGGTGGAGGACCTATTCACACAATATAATGCTTTCGGTCTAACCCTTAGGAACACTGCCCTTACGTGGTTCCAACCACTGAATGAGAGGCATTTCAGAAACATAGACCAACTCTTAGAGGCATTTATTGTTGAGTTTTCTAAGAGTGGAATCAGGCATAACACCTCCTCACTAATTCATAGCTTCAAACAAACACCTCAAGAGACGGTCAGACTAGCTCGAAGAAGATTTAGACAGTACCTGGAGAGATGCCCTATGCCGGAGTTACCCACACCAGCCAAACAAGTGGCCTTGTTCCTAGACGGATTGTTGAGCACTAAGCTCAGGTCATATGTGTACCTGAAGGACCCTAGAACAATAGAGGAGTGCGTGCGCATGTGCATAGACATTGAGGACAATCTAGGTGAGGAATTAGAACTATCAAAAATCTATAAGGATTCTGATAGCTCTAGTAACATGACATCTGGTCAATCCACATCCATCGAGGAACTTGCAGAGAAGGTAGCCCAAAAACTAGGTGTCTCTAGCAAGAAAATTCCAAGATTTGCCCCAGTTAAGCGGTGTTACAATTGTGGCGGTGAACATATGGCAAGTGTATGCCCCATTATGGCCCAACCTCAGGTGAATCCTAGTAGCCAGTACTGCACCATAGAGCGCAGGTACACCAATCACACGGCACAAGACTGCCCATATAACAAACAAACTGTTAGGCAAAATTATCCTCAGCCATATTCACAACATGGTAGGTACCAGAATCAGTACCCATCACCACAATACAACAGACCACAACAAACTTATCAGCCACCTTATCAAGGGCAGCAGAGACCTCAACCAGTCCTAGTGCAGCAACCCCCTGCTCCAACCAATGTGATCCCAGTGAAATATGCATCTACTGAAGAAAATCCGAATAGAGCCATAGTTCCAGTCACCCCATTGCTATCAGACAGTGATCCAAGTGACCATAGTTTTGACTGCACACATATTGATAGCCCACATGCTTACTACATGTAGTCACCCGCGCATAACGAGTCATACTATTATGAGGACCCAAGTGAAAATAGTGGGGAACCTGAGTATTCTAATGTTATGTACACAAACCCCAACCCTAGACCTCAACCTAGACAGGTACGACCTCCATTTCCTAGAGGACCATGCTTCAGATGTCAGGGAGATCACCTTATACGTGATTGTCCACTGCCTACCCCTACACAGCCTCAACCAGTAACCATTCAGGGCTTCTTTCAAGATTGCGGGAAAGAGCATCTCCTACGAGATTGCCCGAAGAACCCTAATAACATGCCTAAAATCACTCCTATCAATGTTGTTGGGTTAGTTGTAGACTCCACAGGGAGTGTGACTTCCACTGCACCTGTGCAGGTGATCACAAGAGCCCAGGCACTTCAACAACACCAAGGTGTTGGTCCCGAAAAGAGCCCCGAGGTGAGTGAAACAAAGAGCATACCCAAAAAGAGAACTAGCGCCTGGAAGGATAGTCGTGAAAGAATGAAGAGGCAATGGGCAAAAAAGATAAACGAACTTGAAGAAAGCGTGAGAGAAACCAAGGCAAAAATCACAGAGATCACATCTCAACCGCACTCCCACACACTTCCACCACTACCATCCCCATCACCCTCCATTTCTCCACCCTCTAATACACCCCTCGTAACCCACCCACCACCCCGAGTAGGATCAGTATTAGCTGACCCCACTCCTGAAGGCTTGGACATGATGTTCAAGGCCTACCAGGCTCGACTTCAAGAAGGGCCAACAGCTGCAAACCTAGACAAGAGTTACCCTAGAGCAGATTTAGAGATTGAACGGATGAAAATGTGCATGAAAATGGTAGAACAAGCTCAAGCTATACTTGAGACTAGTCAAAAGTTCAATCAGACAAACTCTGTCAAGCCAGATTTGCATTTCCAAGGCTTACTAGAAAGATTAGAGCAGTTGGTAAACAAATCACAAGTTTCTTTACCTCCACAGGCTCAACCAGTTGTTGAAAGAGGAAGCTCACCACCAAAGGGAGCTTATGTTCCTAATTCCACGGATGCTGGAATACCTCCTTCAATTCAACAGTACTCTCAAGAGTTCTTGCGGGAAATACAAGAAGAGAAATGGGCCAAGGAGAAGGGTAATTCCCCTCCTATTCCTGAGATTGATGATCTTCATGATCAATTTCCCCAAGACATTCCGTCTATCTATGGAGATCAAACAGAGCAACAAGAGGATGAGAGATTAGATTTTGAATCTAATTCTTTACAGGAGTTGCCTCATTTCGCAGGCCCATGGGAATCTGAATCTCTCCAGATCAGAGCCCCCACAATATTGGTAAGAAATGAAGACTCAGTGATTCCAAGAAACACTGATGTTGTGAAGAACACTAAGGTTCAATGTCATCTCACTGTAGAGGAGCTGCTCAAGGCAAAACCGGAGCTCTGGAATCATGTGAAGGATCAGGTTCCAGAACTTGAATCCAATACACCAAAAGTAGGCTCTAAGAAAAAAGTACCAGAGATACCTCTCGACAAGATAGGAGACATGAGCGAAGGTGAAGAAGGTAACACTTATCTTCCGATCACCTATCAAGGTTACACAACCAAAGCAATTGTGGATTCGGGTGCTGGTGTTGCTATTGCGACCACTTCCTTGTGGAAGCGATGGGGCAAACCCACCTTAAGACCAACGAGGATGAAACTTCAAATGGCAGATGGTCATGTTGAAAGGCCTCTCGGATTGCTTGAAGGGATAACTCTAACCACTTGTGGTGTAGAGTTTGAACATACATTTGCTATATGTGACTTTGAGAAGAATAATGTTTACGAGATGATCCTAGGAAGACCTTTCCTACGACAATTGCAAATAGTACAGGATTGGGGAACCAACTCCTTGTACTTACAGCACTTAGGGGTCACCACCAAGGTCAATCTGAAGGATTACACCTTCAGAGATGTACCACCCCTACAGTGGAATCCTATCCACAAAGCGAAAGAAGATTCTATCTCCGTGCATTCAGGAAGTTCACTTGAACCATCCTGGCTGCACGAAGATACTCACTTGTGGATGTGCAAGGTCGCTGAGGAAGAGGAAAAGCGCCTAAAAGCGAGAGTAGAAGGAACTCCCCCAGGAGATAGACCAATAAAAGACCCAGCCTATACACCGATGATATTTCCAGATGAGGAATTTGAGCCTCATGGTTGGGCAGAAATCCTAGCTACCATGGACATTGCAGTTAATGAGGAACAATGGACACCCCATTGTGATGAGGAGGGTTATGACATTTCAGTGTTCATGTGTCAGCCCTTGTTGGAAGAGTGTGATCCTAGTGAGTTCATAGAAGAAGAAGAGGATAACGATGATCTAGAATCCATTGTGATGGATACATACTTTGACTCAGAGGAACACTACTTAGAAGACGTAGGAGTGTTAACCCAAAAGGAAGAAGAACCCCTTGCGAGTATTAAAACGATAAGTTCAAAGAAAGGAAGTGAAGGAGGTCAAAAGAAAAAGAAAAGAAAAGCAGCGAGACAAGAAGAGGAAGAATCATTGTTTGAAGTACTAGAAAATTTCAAGAAATATGAAGTGGAAGACCGGAAAATTTTGGTACGAATGCCTAAGAGAGAGGCCATTATAGGAGAAGCATATGATAATAAAGAAAAGACCAAAAAAATTGTAGTGACCATTGAAGGGAACGAAGAGCGATGTACGTACATAGGAGACGACCTAAGTGCAGAGGAAGAAGCAGAGCTTGTAGCTCTATTAAGGGAATATAGGGATGTGTTCGCATGGCACTATAGAGACTTGAAAGGAGTAGATCCAGAGATTTGCTCTCATACGATTCCGATGACCGCTGATGCCAAGCCCACCAAACAAAAACCCTACACATATAATGACAATTATGCAGCCAAAATAAAAGAGGAAATTGAGAGGCTGATTGAAGCCGGATTCATCTATGAGATTGAGCACACTGAATGGGTGTCCCCCATTGTAGTGGTGCCCAAGAAGAATGGGAAATTGCGAGTGTGCATTAACCTTAAAAAAGTCAATGCCGCTACGATCCGAGATAGTTATCCTCTTCCAATCACCGAACATCTATTGGAGCGTGTTGCAGGCAAGGAAGTTTACAGCTTCCTTGATGGATTTTCAGGTTACAACCAAGTAGCCATTGCCCCCGAAGACCAGCACAAAACGGCCTTTGCCACAGAATGGGGAATCTTTGCATTTCGTGTGATGCCATTTGGGCTCACCAATGCACCTGCAACATTCCAAAGACTCATGTGTCATGTCTTCAAAGAGTTCTTGCGAAAGAGCTTAGAAGTATATGTGGATGATCTGTGCGCTCATTCCCAAGAGAGAAGTTACCACATCCCTGAGCTTAGGCAAATCTTCAACAAGTGTAGAGATTATCGAGTGTGTCTGAATCCAGAGAAGTGTGTGTTTATGGTACGACAAGGTAAGATCTTAGGTCACATTGTTTCTAAGAATGGAATTTCAACAGATGAAGACAAAGTAAGAGCAATAGCAGAGTTGCCCAGACCAAGGAATGTTAAAGAGGTACAAGCCTTTATGGGCCATTGTGGATATTATCGTAGGTTTATCCACATGTATGCCATCATAGCTAAACCTCTTTATGGGTTGTTAACAAATTTTGAATGGAGTGAGGAATGCGAGACTTCCTTCAACGAGCTGAAGAGACGTTTGTGCACAGCACCAATATTGACTACTCCGGATTGGAGCAAACCCTTTCATGTCCATGTAGATGCCTCCAATCATGCAATAGGATGTGTGCTAGCACAACCCACAGGTGAAGGAAACCTAGATTTGCCGATAGCATATGCTAGTAGGCAACTAAATGCAGCTGAACGAAATTATACCACAACGGAAAGAGAAGGCCTAGGTATGGTATATGCTGTGAAGAAGTTTAGACACTATCTATTGGCCAATAAGTTCAAGTTTTTCACTGATCATCAAGCTTTACTATATTTGGTCAATAAACCTTGCAATACAGGCCGCTTAGTAAGATGGTTCCTCTTACTAATGGAATACGACTTTGAAGTTGTTGTCAGGAAAGGTAGAACCCATCTTAGGGCAGACCATCTTTCTCGCATCACTTCAGGAGAGCCACCGCAAGGAGTGTCTGATGAATTGCCCGATGCTTATCTGTTCAATTTAGAAGTTGTTCCTAAATGGGCAAATAAGTTGGTACCAGTCCTAACCTTCGGGCCTGCAAATAAAAATGTTAAAACAAGCAAAGAGGAAATTGTAAAATCGCTAAAGTATCAAATATTAGCCGGAAGTATGTACAAGCAAGATACCGAGGGCGTATTAGCTTGTTGTGTCGAGGATGATGAACATGCTAGTTGGTTGCAACAAGCCCATGAGGGACTGCTAGGAAATCACTACCCTAAACAACGAACATTGCAGAATCTAAAACGTTTAGGGGTGTATTGGCCTAGCATGGACAAAGAAATACAAGAGTGGATCCACAATTGTCCAGTGTGCCAGAAGAGACCCCCAGTGGAGCATGCCACTCTTTATCACGTGTCATTAATCCCAGATTGGAGTGCTCCATTGGTTGAGTTCATGAGATCGGGAACATTGCCCAATCAGGCTAGTCTTGCAAGAAAACGGAGCATGGAGCAAGAGGCTCAAGACTATGCCTTAGTAGGAGACAACCTATATCGAAGAGGCAAGGATGGTTACCTAAGACTGTGCATTCATGAATCAGACTATTTGAAAGTCTTAGAAACGGCACATAGCAGTGCTGCAGGTGGACACTTTGGGCCGGACAGAGTAATTAAGACCATTCTATTCTCGGGACTTTGGTGGCCCACTCTTCATATGGATGCACACTCTTATGTGAAGAGTTGCGACACATGCCAACGTGCCCAATATCCGATAAGAAAAGATGAAATGCCCTTAAGGCCAATGATGGGAGGACGTGCATTTTCAAAGTGGGGTATAGACTTTGTAGGTCCCATCAACCCCCCAGCTAGAAACTCCCATGCAGAATACATTATTGTAGCCACAGATTACCTTACAAAGTGGGTGGAAGTAAAGGCCACGACAAAGAATGATGCTCAAACGACGGATAAGTTCTTATTCGAAAATGTGTTCACTAGATATGGGTTACCAATAGAGTTTGTTAGTGATAGAGGTACGCACTTCTTGAATGAGGTCATTGAAAATCTCCTTCAAGAATTCATGGTGACACATAAAAAGTCTGCACCCTATCACCCACAAGCTAACGGACAAGCCGAGAGCACGAATAAGATCCTATGTAACGTATTGACGAAACTTGTAAACAATAAACGCTCTGACTGGGACAAACAACTTCATCATGCTGTTTGGGCATACCGAGTTGCTTACAAAACGGTACTCAATGCCACCCCCTTTCAGATGGTCTTCGGACAAAATGCGGTGCTACCATTAGACTTCCTAATCCCAGCTTTAAGAGTAGCACAAGAGCATGAGTGGAATGGACATGAGTTGTCCTCTAGGATCTTTGATCTAGAGCGTTTAGGTGAGACGAGGCTACGAGCAGCAGCAGGCATCTATGCTGCAAAAAAACGGCAAAAGGCATACTTTGATGCCCATGTGAAGGATAAGGGCTTGAAAGCAGGAGATCTAGTTTTAGTCTACACATTGAAACAACACGCAAGAAAGCTAGAAAAGAGGGGCTACGGACCTATGATCATTAATAGGATCTCCACGAGTGGAGCAGTACAACTAGCCACTTTAGAGGGGGATGTCCTCCCAAACTATATTAGCGGATGCAGAGTCAAGCTGTATCAGGAACCCCTCACGGAGGAAATGCTAAGCCGACTCAATACTGCTAAGCAACGTAAAGAGGAGGAAAAACGAATTCGCGAAGAAGCGCAGGCAGAGGCCTTAGAGCGTATCAGACGAATGAAGCTGAGGAGACAAGGGAGGGACCAGCCTGTGACTGACACTCAAATGTCTCCAGGCTATCACATGGCCATGTGTGAGGCTTCAGGTGAACGTACCCATAAGATAGTGGACCGACGACCTTTTGTGACCCTAGAAATAGGACAAAGAGATAGTACAACAAGCGTGAGGGCTTTAATTGATTCAGGAGCAGCCACAAGTGCAGTTCGGCTTTCTTATTGCCAGCAGCTGCAATTGGAGGTAAAACCCATAGAAGCATATCTGATAGGATTAGGAGGTGTTGAAACCCCTTGCATGGGAGAGGTGGATCTTCCCCTCTACATACAAGAGGTCCTCATGCCAGTAAAAGTGCTAGTGTGTGAAGACGAGGATCTGACCGAACCTCTTATCTTAGGCCAAGACTGGATCTATGATCACGCAGTCAACCTGAACCTAAGAAGTGGACTTCTTCAGGCTTGGGTAGGCCAAAGCCGTCTCACGATTGAATTAGAAAATCAAGCACTCAAACCAATAGAACAGGCACCAACTCCTGGTCCCTCCAGGAATCCACATGAAGATAACAATGATGTGCTTGTCCAAACTTCTATGGTGCAGAGGAAGGTCAATCTTACTGAAGGTCCAGGAGCCAAGATGGAGTTCCTAACTGATCCAAAGAAGATTCTAAACGAGCAGACCGAACATCACTCTACACGGAAGAGGCCGCTGATCAAGAGGCAGGAGCGCCAACCCGTGCAACATAGAGCACCTCGGGGCGCGAAGCAAATCTGGATACGCAAGGATGGGAAACCCACCACTCTAATAGCAGACGCTCAAGGAGACAAGAAACGAGCCTCACCGTCAAGGAACGAAGTTAAGAAGCCCCCTAGGATAACCCCTAGGCATACCATTTCTATTTGGGTTCCTAAGCGGTCAATGAAGGCCACCCCTAATGCTAGACAGATATGGGTGCCCAAGGCTTGCTTACAAGCCCAAAGTACTTCACCTTCAGGCACTAGGATGAAGCAGCTTTCACAAGCACTCTTGGCCAACAACTCAGAAAGTGACAAGATACCTACACCTCTCACTGTCCCCACTCCCATCAACCCCAGGAATGTCTGGAAATGGGTACCCAAAAGGTCCCAAATACATCACACTCTCATACCGAAATCTTCACCTGTCCTTAGCTCTAAGAGCTACGGCTCCTCTATCAAAGTGTGGAGAATTAAACTGTGTAAACCCCCTGACCCTATTCTGTAAATCCGTCCACACTAACACAGGAGCATTCCGAACCCATTGCATAACCAAAGTATGCATCTAGGATGACACTGACCTTTAATCACCACTCACACCTATCATAAACACTTCACCACTAACCACTGACCTCCGGGATTGTCATGTTAGTATTGCGAAGGGAACACCATTACATCTTGTTTCCTATGCAACACTAATGTGCCTTTCGTCTTCCAGCAGATAAGCAACCTACTCTCATGGCTACTGTGGCAGGCACAAGCTCTCAGGCAGGATCTGGTGCTCCTATCAATTGGGATGCCATGCCAGTAGAAGCTCCACCAACAGCTCGGCCTGAAGAATTCTTGAATGTGCGAAGGATTCCTATTCCAGATCCACCCAGTGGACTAACCGAAAGAGTAAAGGGGCACTCCCATTGGTTCAATGAAATGCCAGGGGATTTAGGGGACGCAGATCACATCTGGGAGTCCAAGATGGAGTGTGGAGGGGTTTGGTGGACCTTCCAGTTCTTTTCAAGAGAATTTGAGACCTTACAGAATGCAGCTCCACTTCAAGATATCTGGCAAAAGGCAGGACTACAAGCTTACTTCAGTGCAGCTCTACCTAAACCCGACTTCCTCAGGTGCTACTACTTGATTGCTATGATGAAACCTACCGGGGATAAAGATCACTCAGGCACATTCTGGGTGCCCTCCTTATCCAATCTGGAGGAGATGAGGAAGTTTGAATTAAATGTAACGTTAATCAGGGAAGCCCTTCAGATGTATGGCACGCATGTACCTTCTGACCGCGACCCTTTGATACCAGAGTCTATGAAAAGCAATAGAATCAAGAAACTAAAAGAAATGTGCGCCCTCACCCCCAACATCGCCATACCTCTGCGGATGTGCCTCCAGCACTTCGCATTTCCCGCTCAGGACCGTTTCACTCAGCCTCACAAGAAGATATGGTACGGGTTGTATTTAGCAGAGACCGGAAGCTTGCCCATTAAGATGCCGGTATGGATCTTAGATCAGGTATATGAGGCTGGCAAGCGGGGGGCGAGGAAGCCCACTTTACATGGTTGTTGTGCGCTGACAAGAATCATCTACAGATTTCTGTCATATGATGTGCCAGTTGCTCGAGCCCTAAAGTATGCACACTTGGAGCTGTTCAAAGGGCGAAAGTCAGGGAATCAACCGGCAAAAAGAATGCGTGGATCCCTTTCACAGGTCCTGATCCCTCCAGAAGCCACCGCCAAAGTCTCCACTAGAGAAGAAACCCAAGTGGCATCTTTCATGATCCATCTCCAAGAGTCTCAACCAAGAGAGGTGGTACAACCCGTTCCATCCGCCCCTCCACTACCTACCGATGCAGAGTTTGCATCTATGGCCACCTTCACAGAAGATCCAAATTTCGATTTTGAAAGATTTCTGCAGACGGTCCCCCTATCCGACAGTGAAGATTCCCTTGACAATGTGGGTCCGGGTGCATCTGCCCAAAGAGAACAGCCACGGGGCGAGACGAGCAGAGTACATGGGGAAGGAGTGGCACAACATCCTCATGACCAAAACACACAAGTGCAGGAAGGCGCACACAGTAATGACCCGGAAGACAGTGAAGAGGAGGCCCTGCCTACACAGCACAACTCAGACGGCTGTACAAGACAATCAAGCAGGTACAGAGAAGACATAAGATGACAGAAGCGGCGAATAGAGCTCTAGTGAACCAGATGCTTCAAGCCGAGAATGTTGACTCCAACTTTGTGGAATCATTGAATTTATTGGCAGAGACATGTGGGATCAGGGAGGCATTGAGGACAATGGTATATCAAGAAAACCCTGTCTACGATCAACGAAGGATTGATACACGACCACGACGCGGGAAAATGATTCAAATGGAAACCTCTACCGCCTTGCCTACTATAATTTCAGAAGATGTTCACATGACGAGCCCGAGTCCCACCGACGAACATGAGGTAATTACACACGTACCATCTCCACAGCCACCTTCCCTCCACCTTTCAGAACCCCTCTCCACTATTCCTCCTGAACAACCGACATCCACCCATCACGAAACCATTGTACACACCTCCGTTTTTGTTGGTGCAAGACAATCAACAATTGAAGGTCTTTAAGTCCGTAGAGACGTCATCAAAAATTTCCTAAAAAAGGTCACCGGAAGGTCACCAGAATAGTACCGGAATGTCACCATAAAGTCACCGGAATGTTACCGGAATTGATCAATTTTATAGTTTTCAGTTTATGAAGAGTTGGAAGATAAAAGGAGGAAGAAAAGAACAAATTTTGGAGCATGGAAGAAAACCGGAAAAGGATGTATACATATGTACAGTAGTATAGTCAAAGTTGTAAGCTTGTACAAATTTATCTATAAATACCTTAGAAAGTGTCGGGGCAGATATGAGAGGCATAGATGATAGAATGAGATACAATGAGAGAGAATGAGAAGTTAGATGTCATGAGACATATGAAAAGTTAGTTGAGTTTTCCTCTCATCACTCAACTGTAACTTTCTGAGTAATCGAAGAAATATTGCGCCGAAATTTCTGTGTGTTCATCTGTGATAGATGATTTGTGAAATCCAAGAAACCAATCTATAGCTTAAGTTTCAGAGTTTAATTGTAAACAGAAACCAAGAATTGTCAGTAGGAACATTCATATGTGTTGAGTGTTCAAAGTTTACTGAAACAGGCGCATTTCCAGTGATCAATGTTTTGATCATTTCTCAGTGCATACTTTAAAGTTTTGCATGAGTGAGGGCTTAATTTTTAAGTTAGAAGATAAGCTACTCGTAACCAGAAGCATTTGCTTAAACGGGTTCTATTCAAGGAGAACTAAGTCTTAGAAGTTGCAGGTGTAAAAAAGACTGTTCAGAATGACAGTTTCAGACATAGGTAACTTGTGAAGTTGATTTCTCAAGTTATACTAAAGCTTTTAGAGTAATTTCACTTGAAGGAGGTGCGCAATCTCTAGGCGACATTCTATACAAAGTTTCATAAAAAAACTTTACGTGTTTGATAGATTAATTTGAAGAAATTGTGCAGCAGAATTTTTGTGTTGTGAAGTTTGTGACTTACTCTTGGTATAGAGGTGCTCTAATCACAAGAGTAGGTTATTCTTTTGGAGATTAACACTCTCCATCAGTGGTATCAGAGCAGGAGACATCAAATCAAGGAAAGGAGGATCCCGATTGCTGCGGTTACAAAGAATTCAACAACTGAAGAACTAAAAGGTGAAAGTTTGAAAGCAAAGCCTGAGGAAGAGATCATACGACATCAAGAAAGACAAACGGAGTCTAATTTGAAGCAAAGGTACATATATTATTCATAAAGGTTGAAGATTTCAAATACACAGGTAGACACAAGATGGGAGATTCACTACAGATAGAGAAACTGGATAGGGAAAACTATCCTGCGTGGTCAATGAGGATGGAAGCTCATCTTATGAGCAAAGATTTAATTGCTTACATCACAGGAGAAGAAGAAAAGCCACAGTTCAGAGATCCTAGTGGTCCGACTAGGGAAGAGTTAGCAGATTTGAAAAACTGGATGAAGAAAGATGCTCAAGCTAGGAGCATTATCTATATGGCAGTCAATGATTACTTGTTACCTCATATTCGAGGTCTTGAAAGTGCAACTGACATTTGGAATGCTTTGGAGGAGCATTTCCAGAATACTACTAAGTCAAGGAAGGCATCCTTATGGGCAGAGTTTACAACCTTCAAGAAGAAGGCTTCTCAGTCCATTTCAGACTATGTGACAAGGATGAAAGACATTGCAGATGCATTAGGAGCTGTTGATGAAGACATTGAGGAGGATAAATTGGTAAGGCAAATCCTTACAGGTTTGAGAGGTGATGACAAATGGAAGCCATTCATTTTGTCTACAGAGTTATCACTTGACCATTTCACTCCTGATTTAAATCAGTTGCTAGGTCATATGCTAACATTTGAGCAGGATGTTAAAGGAGATGGTGACAAGAGTGCAGGTCATGCAATGTACTCAAAAGACAAGAAGAAGAATAGCAAAGGAAAGCAACAAGCAGGTGAAGATGAAGGAACAACTAGCCAAGCCAACTTCCTAAGAGGAAGAGGAGGTGGCAAAGGTAGAGGAAGAGGCAGAAACAACAAAGATGGAGGCAAAGCTTGCTGGATTTGTGGTAAGACAAATCATTTAGCTAATGATTGTTGGCACAATACTCAAAGTAATAATGGATATAGTCAAAGTTACAATGCAAGAGGAAGAGGTGGCAGAAATCAAAGAGGTAATTTCAGAGGCAGAGGTGGTAGGAGTTACTTTGGAAGAAATGCAGGTAGAGGATTCCAAAGTCAACAATATAACAATACCTACTACAATTACGCTTCAGAACAGAAGGAGGATTCAACATTGATATTGAATGCTACTTGTGAAAGGCAGAGTGAAGATCAAAGAGTCTTCTACATTGACTCAGGATGTAGCAATCACCTGAGTGGAAACATATCATTGATGACTGATTTGGAGAATAAAGTTTCTAATCATGTTGTTCAAACAGGTGACAACACAAAGCATAAAGTGAAGTCGATTGGATCAGTGAAAGCTAAAGATGGTAGTACCTTATTGGGTAAGGTTCTGTATGTTCCTACAATCCCTAAGAATTTGATAAGTGTAGGACAAATTGTTGAAAAGGGATATGAAGTAAGGTTCACTAATGAAGGAGTATACGTGGAAGATCCCAGTCAAGGGTATAAACAGATTGTTTCAGGAAAGAAAGAAGGAAGACTGTTTACACTGAAGATTCAAGGAAACATTGGTCACACCATGTTTACATATGAAGGACATAAAATTTCTGAGTTAGATCTTTGGCACAAGAGGCTTGGACATTTCAATGAAAGAGGTATTAAAGATATGGTTAACAATGGTTCAGTGCTTGGATTGCCTAATGTTGCAGGTCAACGTATGACATACAAATGTGAGGCATGTCAATTAGGTAAGGCTCATAAGAATTCTTACTCCAAGCATGGTTTTATGTACTCAGAGAAGCTTGAGTTGGTACACACAGATGTGTGGGGACCCTCAAAAGATTTCAGCATAAATGGGTCAAGATATTATGTGATTTATGTTGATGATGCTACTAGATGGATCACTATCTATGTGATCAAAGATAAGTCAGAAGTGTTTAATACATTTAAACACTATCATGCACATGCAGAAAGAACTACAGGTCATAAGTTGAAGAGACTAAGATCAGATGGAGGGGGAGAGTATTTCTCCAACGAATTCAGTGACTACTTATGGAATGCAGGTATAAAAAGGGAAGTTACTTGCAGATACTCTCCTCAACAAAATGGTGTAGCAGAAAGGAGGAATAGGACTCTTGTTGAGTTTGCAAGATCCATGATGAATGAGAAAAATTGCCCTAATTATTTGTGGGCTGAAGCTGTAAATACAGCTACTTATTTGGTTAATAGGTTACCATGTAAAGCCTTGCAGGGTATGACACCATATGAGGCTTGGTGGGGTAAGAGACCTACCTTGGATCATTGCAGAGTATTTGGATGTGTGGCATATGCATATGTACCATCACAATTAAGACACAAATTGGAACCTAAAGCTGAAAAATATGTTTTCATTGGTTATGATGACAGACAGATGGGATACAGGTTGTGGAATCCATCCACAAAACATTTTCTGGTGTCGAAAGATGTTACGTTTGATGAGCAAAGTTCTTGGTATGCAGGATCAGTTAATAACAATACAGGTGATGAAGAAGAAGTGAGTCAGAAGAAAGGTAAATCAAAGGTTCAAATAATTGATGAAGAAGAAAATTATGAAGTGCAGGAAGAAGTTGAAGAAAGATCAAGATTTGATCCTGAGTGTGAAGAACCAGAAACCTCAAGGACTGGAGAACTCAGAAGGTCATCAAGAAATAGATGGCAACCTACAAGGTACAGTTATGATACTTCATTTTTGGCTACAAAAGATTATGCTTATATGATGAAAGCAGATGAAGACCCTTCTACATATGAAGAGGCAAAAGGTAAGGAAAAATGGGAGAAAGCTATGCAAGAAGAACATGATGCATTGGTGGAAAATCAAACATGGGATCTAGTTCCTAAACCAAATAGCCAGAAGATTATTGGATGCAAATGGGTCTACAAGACCAAGAGATTTGCAGATGGAAGTGTGTCTAGATACAAAGCTAGACTTGTTGTCAAAGGGTTTGCTCAAACATATGGTGTTGACTATGATGAGACTTATAGTCCAGTGGCAAAGATGACAACCATTAGAACACTCATAGCTGTTGCTGCGTGTAAAGGTTGGAAGTTATGTCAGTTAGATGTGAAAAATGCTTTTCTGAATGGTTATATTTCAGATGATGTGTTCATGGAGCAACCTCAAGGGTTCAGAGATAAAAGGTATCCAGATCATGTGTGTAAGCTCAAGAGAGCTTTGTATGGCTTGAATCAGGCCCCAAGGGCATGGAATTATAGACTTGTAAAGTTCTTGAAAGAACTTGGTTTTCAGGTGTCTGAAGCAGATAGTAGTCTGCTTATAAAAGCAAATGATAATGGTTTCATATACATGTGCATATATGTTGATGATATATTTCTTACAGGAACAGATGAAGAAGGAATACAAAGACTCAAGAAGCAAATGGAAAAGGAGTTTAAGATAAGTGACTTGGGAGACTTGTCATACTTCTTGGGTATGGAGATCACATATACTCAGCATGGAGTATTCGTGACCCAAGAAAGATATTTGAAGAACTTGTTAATCAAGTTTAAAATGAATGATTGCCGGATAGCACCTACTCCAATGGAGGTGAATCACAAATTGAGTAAGTTTGGAGGTGAAGAATTCAAGGACGTGAGACAATATCAGAGTTTGGTTGGTAGTCTTATCTATGCTACTTTAACCAGACCTGATTTATCATATGCAGTAGGAGTATTGTCTCAATTCATGCACTGTCCAAGGAAAGAACATTGGATTGCAGGACAAAGGGTGTTGAGGTACATTAAGGGTACACTCAAAGAAGGTTTGTATTATGGTTCTACATCAGATACAAATATCAAAATATACAGTGATGCAGATTGGGCAGGTAATCCAGATGACAGAAGGTCAACCTATGGATACATGTGTTATGTGGGAGATAAGCTAATCTCATGGTGTTCCAAGAAGCAACATACAGTTGCTTTGTCTTCTACCGAAGCTGAGTACAAAGGCATGGTTGAAGCTGCAAAGGAAGTGATTTGGCTAAAGACTTTAATGAAGAATTTTGACGCTATACAGAGGACACCAATTATATTTGGAGATAACATGAGTTCATTATATTTAGCTGCTAATCCTGTTTTTCATGCCAGAACTAAACACATTGAGATTCAGTATCACTTTCTAAGAGAGAAGGTGATGGATAAAGAGATTGAAGTAATCCATACTTCAACAAAAGATCAGATAGCTGATATGCTTACAAAAAGTTTGGATGGACCAAAGTTACAAAGGTTTAAAGATATGGCAGGAATAAAGAAGACAGAGAAAACCTCAATTGATGATTGAGGGGGAGCTGTTGGTGCAAGACAATCAACAATTGAAGGTCTTTAAGTCTGCAGAGACATCATCAAAAATTTCCTAAAAAAGGTCACCGGAAGGTCACCGGAATAGTACCGGAATGTCACCATAAAGTCACCGGAATGTTACCAGAATTGATCAATTTTACAGTTTTCAGTTTATGAAGAGTTGGAAGATAAAAGGAGGAAGAAAAGAACAAATTTTGGAGCATGGAAGAAAACCGGAAAAGGATGTATACATATGTACAGTAGTATAGTCAAAGTTGTAAGCTTGTACAAATTTATCTATAAATACCTTAGAAAGTGTCGGGGCAGTTATGAGAGGCATAGATGATAGAATGAGATACAATGAGAGAGAATGAGAAGTTAGATGTCATGAGACATATGAAAAGTTAGTTGAGTTTTCCTCTCATCACTCAACTGTAACTTTCTGAGTAATCGAAGAAATATTGCGCCGAAATTTCTGTGTGTTCTTCATCTGTGATAGATGATTTGTGAAATCCTTTTGAGGATATCTAAGTCTATAGTTAATCAATCTATAGCTTAAGTTTCAGAGTTTAATTGTAAACAGAAACCAAGAATTGTCAGTAGGAACATTCATATGTGTTGAGTGTTCAAAGTTTACTGAAACAGGCGCATTTCCAGTGATCAATGTTTTGATCATTTCTCAGTGCATACTTTAAAGTTTTGCATGAGTGAGGGCTTAATTTTTAAGTTAGAAGATAAGCTACTCGTAACCAGAAGCATTTGCTTAAACGGCTTCTATTCAAGGAGAACTAAGTCTTAGAAGTTGCAGGTGTAAAATAGACTGTTCAGAATGACAGTTTCAGACATAGGTAACTTGTGAAGTTGATTTCTCAAGTTATACTAAAGCTTTTAGAGTAATTTCACTTGAAGGAGGTGCGCAATCTCTAGGCGACATTCTATACAAAGTTTCATAAAAAAACTTTACGTGTTTGATAGATTAATTTGAAGAAATTGTGCAGTAGAATTTTTGTGTTGTGAAGTTTGTGACTTACTCTTGGTATAGAGGTGCTCTAATCACAAGAGTAGGTTATTCTTTTGGAGATTAACACTCTCCATCAGTTTTTACATCCTTCCCTTTACCCACGTCCCACACTTCCACCCAAATTTTGGAACCTCACACCGGTCATCCGGCCACCGATCAAACCATAATAGGTCACCCTTCCTATCTCCCCGCCCTTGGACAACCACTTGCCAATAGCCAGACCTCATCCCATCCTTTTCCATTCACTCACACCCAAACCCTATCCGCCACTCCCCTAGCAACTGACTCACACTCAACCCAAGTCACACAACCCTCATTCTGGACAAACCTTGTAAATATACTCCAACAGGTGGATACTTATAATAAAAAGTCCCTTTCCCAAACCCACTCCCCCACATTCACTGCCACCACTATCACACCACCCACCATTCCTGTATTCACAGTGCACGAATCACACACTCTCACGTCCGATCCCATGGACATCTCACCATCCACAGGATCACCCACCACCACTGTTATCCCAACATTACCACATATCATTTCACTCACGTCGCCATTCCCAAGCACTGTAGGCACAACATCCACTTTTCCCATTCCCACTTCCCAACCCCCTGCATCTTCCATCCTTACCCCTGCATCCACCTCATTTAGTCTTGCACTCGACACCATGCTCGAAGCTGCCACTCAGCTTAAGCAGGAATATACATTATTGGAAGAAAATAACAAAGAGCTTTGCACCCTCTCAGCAACACTCCAAGAGCGTGTCAATGCTTTGGAGTCCAGTCATACGGAGTTTCAAAGAAAAATATCCGCCCTCGAACATGCAAATGCGCAACTCGAAGCGAGGCATATGGAAGAGAGCAAAGCCATAGAGGAACAGCTGCGAGATCAAATGGGCCGCAATGCAAGGCTTCAACGAAACATGGCCTTGCTACGATGACATCTGGCGGCAGCTCAAGAAGAGAACAGACGGCTTCAACAACAAAACCAAGAGAACCTCGAGGCTGCCATGGAGAACACCCCGGGAGCACCCATAGACCCGGCTAAATTTCAAGCTGTTCCCTCAGAAAGCATACAACAGATCTTGGAAACTTATGCCAATCTTTTAGAAGCACATGATCAGCTTGCCGACCAGCTGAAGGACCTATAGAGACCCCAAGAGTCTACACCACACCAACGGGAACCTAAAGAGATGACCGACACTGCTACTTCACCTGAACCTGAACATTCAACGACCAATGACGTACTGGAGTTACGGCAACAGATTGCAGAATTAAAATTGAAGTTGATGCAATATGAGCGACCTCCTTCCCCACCAGAGCAGCCGTTAGAAGAAGAAGCAGTTATTATTCCAGTGGAGGAAGCATTCGACGACACCTACGAGCCTCAACCATTCCCAGGAGGACGCGTCACAGAAGAAGGTCAAGATACCTATGAGGAACCCCCATCAGCATGGATGAAACAGGTAGAGGAAATGGGGAAAACTCATCAGGACGGATATCCACTCAGATGCTGGCAATGAAGGCCATTGAGGACACCATCCTTCACTCAGAGTACTTCAGGCACATGGCCTCTAGACGCCTTATCACTAGCTCAGAATTACAATACAAGCCCTATTTTGTATTGTTGGCCGACTACAACGCAGAAATCAAAAGAGTCACCAACAAGTGCCCAACATTTGCCACACAGTTCGAACCAGAAGATATACCAGAAGCGGCACGAAAAGGGGCCATATTCCAACCAACTTGGAGGCAGAAGTTACTCGAAACTTACCCAGAAATGCTTCGAACATGGGATCACGCCCCCATGCATTTGAAGTACAATCCGTGTTTTGGGCCAATGCAAAGACGAAGATCATGGAAAGCTTTTGCAATCAAGGTTCAGAATAACGCGAACTGTAAAGAATGGCTCAATTACCCCGCCATCGCCCCCCCAACCGGTACTCCCACAGTGTCATACATGATTGCAACCATCAGACATTGGATACCACGTCTCCACCCCATGCGAGATGTCGCTGCCTAGATGATGCTCAAGATCTTCGATATGATGCAGGTCGTACTCAAAACTTTTCGCAATGTATGCCGTATTCAACCTCCTATTCCCGGGTTTATTAATGGTAACTACGACCTGCTATATGATATGAGCACAACCCCGAGCATACGAGTGGCTTACGCATGGCATGCACGCATAAGATATCTCCCTGCCTGCTACAAGCAAACATTCGACGATATGTTCACCACGGGGTTTTGGGAAGTACATTCAGAGGTATTCGCGCCACGGCCTACGCATTTTCTCCATCTCTTCGCATGCGAGCAAACAATGCATTCCGAGCTTTACACGATGCCACAACCTGACATGCCTGGTACAGTTGATTGGGAGGCTTTGCAACGAGACCTGATCAGAGGTTTAAGAATCAAAGAACAAGAATTGGCAACCGACCTCCTGCAGAAGTACATTGATCAAACTGTGGAACAGAGGTCTGTCAGAGGCGACAGACCCTAGGGGGGGGAGAGTGTTGACAGTATACGGGAAGAAGCAAGTACGGACACACATGCAGATCTAGCACTAAGGCAACCCTTCATTTTGTTTCAAAACCCTTACATCATTTTTAAGTGAGTCTCATCACAAAAAACCCTTGTAAATATCATTTCACCTTTTTGTAGCTCCATTTTGTACAAGCCAAGGAGTCCTTGAGCTTGGGGAGCCTTAGAAGTAGTTGCCTGCCAATTTTCATAATTTTTAGATCTCGTTTGAGCCCTCAAATAAGCCCTGGAACCTAATTTTTAACTAGGCCGGACACTAGGTCTGGACAAGGCCAAAAGCTAGTCAAAAACTATAAATAGAGCTAGAGAGCTCATTTTTAGGGGAGCTTCTTGTAGTTTGAGCTTGTATGAGAACTTTGTTGCAATAGAAGTGATTCCATTGTCTTACTCTCTTTGTTCTTGCCGTGTGTGCGCGTGTGCGTGTATGTGTGTGCATGCTTGTGTGCTTCTCACTCACGCACTTGTGCTTCCACTTGCTCGTGGTCTTCATACCATCCTCACGTCTCCCCGGATTGACATTAAAGGAGGTGCTACTCATCGCTGAGCTACACCATGAGACTTTTTGCCGATGATATGAACGCTTTTGTGCACAATGATAGTACCAGCCTTGAGACGTTCTGGAAGTGTCTTGCTACTTTTTGTGAAGCCTCTGGATCCATAATCAACCACTCTAAGACCGCCTTTCGAGCTATTGGTGGGTCACAGCCCGACCTTCTCATTGATCATGGCTGTAAAATCATCCCGCAGGGCCAAATTTTTCGGCTTCTGGGGATTCCCTTGGGGTTTGGCGTCTCTATGGAACAGCGGTGGAACTGGGTGCTTGCCAAACTCGAAAACAAGCTTAACTATTGGAGAGGTATGCAAATCAATCTTGCTGGTCGTGCTATGATCATCAACACGTTCCTCTTGTCATCTACCATTTATTTCCTTTCTTGTTGGAGACCGAAAGAGCAAGATCTGTCCAAACTGGATAGTATTTGTAGAAACTTCCTTTGGACGGGCGACCACAATAAGAGGGGGGTGCCTAAAATCAAATGGTCCATCTGCACCAGCCATAGAGATAGTGGGGGACTTGGTATCCTGGACATTGGGTGCATGGCTAACAAACTGTCGGCCAAATGGATGACTAAGGCTTGGTGCAACGGGGAGGCCTCGTGGGCCAAGCTGATCTTCAGAAACAAGAATGAGTTGGCGCTCATGGGTTTCCCAAATTGGAGGAATCTTGACATCTTGACCTTGCTATTTTCCCTGATCCCCGTCTTCTCGAAAGGATCTAATCTGGTGTGCTCCCTTTGGAAGAGTTGGAATAAAGTCAAAAGCTTCACAAGAATAAGTGAAGACTGGAAGTGGGCTGCCGGTATCAGACAAAACGACTCTATCTGGTTTCCGATCCATGGCATCCGGAGTGTGGAATCTTGGAACATTCAAAACGCCAAGAAGTTATGGAACAAAGGCTTCAAAAAATGGAAACATCTCTGGAAACAAGACACCAACCGTTGGATCAACTTTGAGGATATTAACCCTAGCATCAACATTTCGCATGAAGAATGGAACACTTTGCAAAGCAGATTTCTCGCCTGGGACTGACACAAAGTTCGCCTTCTCATGGGACACGACATGCCGAGCTCGCTTGGTCTCAAATGGCACAATGGGAATAGTCTATCAAAAATCCCGAACATCAAAGAAACGATCGACTATCAGGTTAACCTCAACAAAAAGTGGTGCCTGTCATGGACGCGGCTTCGGTGGGACATGAAGTTCATGGATATCTGGCACCCCCTCATAGAAATCAAAAAGTTTGTCCTCTTATGGCAAATTCTTCATCACGGAATCTGGACCAACCTTAAGGCTAGCAAAATTTGTGGGATCCCTCCCTGGTGCAAACGCTGCCACCGGTCTATCGAAGATGTTCCACACATCTTCTTTACCTGCCCCAACTCCAACAGACTCTGGCAGGTGGTTGGAAAGAGAATTAGACTTCAAAAACGTCTCAGTTGGCAGCAAGCCCTGCTGGGAGAAGCGATCGGCTGCTCCGCGACTCTCTGGAACGCCATCAGAGGGGAGGTTCTATGGAAAATCTGGCAGGAAAGATGTGCTTTCAACTTCGGTGACTCCCCCAAGGAGTGGTCAATTGAGAAATCGCTGTTCCTCCTTGGCAAAAGGATTTTCAACTGTAAAAAATCCCCCCCCTTTAGGCATCATCAAGTACTCCTTTTGATCGATAACAAGATTAAACCCAAGTGGGCCCCACATGAGGGTGATGAGAGGGTAATTAACCTTCTTTGTAATGTCATCTAAGCTCTGTAAAAGCTTCCCCTGCTTTGTGGGAATTGGGGGGTCCCGTGGGCACTAGTCCCCTTCTCTTGTACTTTTCTTTATTTAATTCAAGTCCGGGAGAGTAGGCTATTGCCGAACTTCCTTTACATTAAAAAAAAAAGATCTTATGCAATGTGCTGACTAAACTAGTGAACAATAAACGCTCTGATTGGGACAAACAGCTACACCATGCTGTTTGGGCATACCGGGTTGCCTATAAAACGGTACTCCAAGCCACCCCCTTTCAGATGGTATTTGGCCAAAATGTTGTGCTACCCGTGGACTTTTTGATACCTACATTGAAGGTAGCACAAGAGCATGACTGGACAGGCCATGAACTCTCCTCTCAAATCTTTGATCTTGAACGTCTAGGCAAAACACGATTGAGAGCTGCAGCAGGAATCTATGCAGCGAAGAAGAGGCAAAAGGCATATTTTGATACACATGTGAAGGATAAAGGCTTGAAAGCAGGCGACCTAGTCCTAGTCTACACATTGAAGCAGCATGCACGGAAATTAGAGAAAAGAGGTTACGGGCCAATGATTATCAATAGAATCTCCACAAGTGGCGTAGTTCAACTAGCCACTTTAGAGGTCGATATTCTACCAAGTTACATAAGTGGATGCAGAGTCAAGTTATATCAGGAACCCCTTACTGAAGAGATGCTAAATCGACTCAACACTGCCAGGGAACGTAAAGAAGAAGAGAAACGAATTAGAAGAGAAGCACAGGCAGAAGCTTTAGAACGCATCCGACGAATGAAATTGAGGAGACAAGGCAGAGACCCGCCTATGCTTGACACTCAAGAATCTGTAGGCTATCCTATGGCCATGTGCGAGACTTCAGGTGGGCATTCCCATAGAATAATCGACCGACGGCCTTTTTTAACCCTAGGAGTAGGACAAGGAAAGGGTGCAAAGATTGTAAGAGCTTTGATTGACTCAGGTGCATCCGCTAGTGCTGTCAAGTTGTCTTAATGTCAAGAATTGAAATTAACTGTCGATCCTATAGAAGCATATCTCATAGGATTGGGAGGTGTGGAAACTCCTTGCATGGGCGAGGTGGATCTTCCCATCTCCATTCAAGACGAAGTGATGATAGTCAAAGTACTAGTGTGTCAAGATGAGGACCTCACTGAGCCTCTTGTCTTGGGTCAGGACTGGATCTATGATCATGCAGTCAACCTCAACCTAAGAAGTGGACTTCTTCAGGTATGGGTAGATCATAGCCGAATTATAGTTGAATTGGAAAATGAGGCACTCAAGGAACGAGGCAAGGCACAAACTCTTGGTCCTTCCAGGGGCGCACATGAAGTTGACAATGCTATTTTTATCCAAAACTGTATGATGCAGAAAGAGGCTAATCTCAACAACGGAGCCAGGGAGAGGACGGATTTCCCTTCTTTTCCAAAGACCAGAAGGTTGCAACAACCCACGGCATATCAAATACAGAAGAAGCAGAACACTACCGATACTAAATGCCAAAAAAAGGAGCAAAGCAGATTGTTTCAGCCATGGAAGCAAGTATGGAGGCGAAAAGGCATCCTTAGGTCCAACCAATTCCTAACTACACACACAAGCACCGAGCACTTCTACTAATCTCTCCTGAACCTCATGATAATGTTGTAATGGGGACAAAAACGGTTCTAGCTTGTCCTTTACAATGTTAACACATGTTTCTATATTCTCACAGAATCAGGAGGCAAGAAGTAACATGGCAGAAGCTACAGGTCCGAGCTCACAAGTAGGAATACTTACTGCAGGAATCGATGTGGATAGTCTACCTGTGGATGTGCCACCAACTGAACGACCTGTGGAGCTGCAACACCTTCAGCAGATTCCGGTACCGGATCCACCCACAGGGATCACAGAAAGAGTCCATGCCAATTCTCATTGGTTCAATGGCATGCCAGGTCCATTAGGAGAGGCCAAGTATATATGGGAGTCTAAGTGCGAGTATGACAGATCATGGGTTCGATTCCAATTTTTCTCCAAGGAGTTTGAGACTCTACAGAACACCGAGGATCTCCAGACCATATGGCAACATGCAGGGCTAGTAGAATACTTTGAAGCACCACTACCTAGACCGGATCTCCTCCGATGCTATTATTTGGTCTCCACATTACAAGCTAATGAAGAAAAGGACAAGCCAGGATCATTTGTTCTTCCTTCCTTGCTGGGCAACAACGAGTTAAAGAGGTTTGAACTTACTGTGGAGTTGGTGAGCGCTGCTTTGAATATGCACGGCACACATGTACCTTCTGAGAAGGATGCTCTCGTTCCTACTAACATGAAGGATAGGAAACTATTGAAGCTTAAAGACATGGCAGCACTCACACCAAACGTGTCCATCCCTCTCCGTATGTGCATGCAACATTTTGCTTTCCCCGGCCAAGACCGCTTCACACAACCACACAAAAGAATCTGGTTCGCTCTCTACTTAGCGGAGGCAGGTGTGTTACCAATTAAGCTGCCGGTATGGATTATAGATCAATTGTATGAAGCAAATAAAAGGTCTTCTAGGAAATTAGTGGTGAACGGTTGCTGTGCAATCACACATATTATTTACCAGTGCCTAGCATACGATGTTCCCATTGAACGTGCCTTAACTTGGGCACAATTACAAATGTTTAAGAAGCTCAAGACATCCACACATCAATCCAAGCGCATGAGGGGTGTGATCCCTTGTGTCCAGACAAGGGAAGTTCTGACTACTCCTGAAGTATCGCCACGAAGGGAGACCACTGTACCTCCCTTTACCATTAGGATACCCATGTCTGGATCTGAAACTACGACACAAGCTACCCCTTCAGCTCCTCCGGCTCCATCTGAATTTGAATTTGCTACAACTGGAGATGCTGAAGGAATGGATCCTCAGGACTTCGAAGCATTCTTACAAAGTACACAACTCTCTTATGTAGAGTATTATTTAGATGCAGAAGAACAAGGCACATCTTCACAAAGAAGAAGAAAATCTATAGACGACCGCTATGTACATTGGAGTGACGCCCAGCAAGGTCAACAACAAGGACACCTAGAAGAAGAAGGAGCATATGAAGAGGAGACCACGGAAGCCCCAGCCTATACAACGGAACTTCGAAGGCTGTATCAAATTATGGAACGAGTGCGATCGCAACAACTGCTCACCAAACAGAGCAGTAGAGTACTCATGACTCAGCTGTTGGAAGATGCCGGAGTTGACTCAGAATATAGTGAAGGTCTCTTATTGATGGCAGAAACATATGGGGTAGTAGAAGCAGTGCGGACCGCCATTAGGAGGTCTCCAGTTCAATATGATCCACGAAGATTCCAGACACGACCACGCTCAGGTAAGAATATCTAGATCCCCATTACAACGGCAGAAGGGCCAAATATTACATCCGAACCCATCAAGACAACATCCCAAGCAACAGAAACTGCTAACCAAGAGCACCCAGTCACCCATGAGGAATCCACCGAGCCACTACCACCCACACCCCCACCATCGCCTCCTAGAGCAGAAACCGTGGAAATCACCTCGACTACTCAACCCACCGAACCAACCTTCATCTTCTGTACTCCCATCTCTAGTTCAACCCTATTCTCCACCTCTGATAACCCAATCTATGAAGCAACCCCCATCACTACACAATCCAGCGAATCGCTCATAGAGCCTGCCCTAGGACAACCATCCCCCATGCCCTCAGCCATAGGTCATCCTGACCCTAGATCCATATTCATGGGTTTCCCTGCTACCACGCAACCCTTCATGCCCTCCTCAACTCTACAACCTCAACTCCCGACCTCCATCTCTCCACTTCTCCAATCCCTCCATAACTTCCTTGCTAGAACTTTTCAACCCAGGTCTCAACCATTCCCTTTATTTTCAGCTCCCCACCCTTCTCATCTATTCACCACTTTCACACACACACCACCTACCATTCCAATGTATATGGTAGACCCCACACTCGCACCCACTCCTGAAAGTATGGAGATTTCACCATCCACGGCACCTCCCCCTCCCCCCACGCTTCCACCTCCTCCCATTCCCCCTCCACCAATTTCACCCACACACTCGTCTTCAATAGACACATCATTCACTCTTCCCCTTCCCCAATTCCCTTCCCATGCATCTTCCATTGTAAACACCACCCCCTCATCTATAGGAAATGCATTGGACACCATGCTAGCTTGTATATCAAACTTAAGGACAGATTACAATCAGCTCCAGCAACAGAATGAACACCTGCAAGAGCACTCGGAGACACTACAACACAGACTTGCTGCACTAGTGGAGGAAAATGCTTGCCTCCACACACAATTCCAAACTCTCCAAGAGGCTCATAGCATATTGGAGGTACAGTTACAGAACACAGATCAGGAAGCAATACAAGTGGTAGAAGGTCATCTACGGACACAACTGGAACGCAATTCAAAGCTTGAGCGAAATATGGCCCTACTCAAGCGACATCTTGCTGCCGCTCATGAAGAGAATCAATGCCTGCAATTACAAAATCAGGAGAACCTAGAAGCAGCTATCGAAAGCACACCTGGGGCACCCATCAGCCCATCAAAGTTTCAAGCAGTGACCCCCGACAATATCAAGATCATATTGGAAGACTATGCCATGCTGCTTGAAGCACATGACCTGCTATCAGAGGAACTGGGTCAACTGAAGCAGAAACACCAAAAAGAAATAATAGCAGCCTCTCAAACCACCTCCTCCGCGGCTTCACTTCTCACAGACTCAGAGGCCTTAAAAGATCTCCAGAAAAAGGTCACCGAATTGCAAGCACGTCTACTACAATATGAGAGACCACCTTCCCCTCCAGAGGCTCCCACCGACGAAGTAGTACAAATTCCTGTGGAACAGACATTTGAAGAAGAATACGACCCACAACCCTTCCCAGGAGGCCAACAAACGGCAGAAGCTCAGGACACATTCGAGGCACCACGGCCTCCATGGCTACGTCAAGTGGAGGAAATCGGGAGTTCTCACGAAGAGCGCACAGTAGTGCAAAATCAGGCCATGAGGGTCATAGAGGAAACTGTGCTACAATCTGCTTACTTCAAGAACCTGTCATCGAGACGCCTTATCCTCTCATCTGAACTCCAATACAGGCCTTATTATATTATCTTGGCTGATTATAATGTAGAAATACAGAGTCACGGGTCAGATTCCTACCTTTGCTACCCAATTTCAACTCGAAGACCTTTCTCGAGAGGCGCAAAAAGGCAAAATTCTTCAACCCACCTGGCGGCAGAAACTTCTAGAGACATATCCAGAAATGCTATGCACATGGAACAACGCGCCTTTACATCTCCTATACAATCCATGCTACGGTCCAGTTCCACGCCGCAGGTCTTGGAAGGCATTCAATATCAAAGTGCAGAACAACACGCAATGCAAGGAATGGCTAAACTACCCGTACATTGCGCCACCACAGGGACCATCGTCGGTAGCATACATGATGGGAACAATTCGCCATTGGATGCCGCGATTGAAGCCCATGCCAGATGTAGCAGCTCAAATGATGCTTAAAATTTTAGATATGATGCAGGTAGTCCTGAAAACTTTTAGAAATGCAGCCGTACCACAGGTATGTCTCCCGGGGTTTACCGATGGAAATTATGATTTGGTGTATGACATGAGCACCACCCCCAGTATTCGTGTGGCTTACGCCTGGGATGCACGCATCAAATACCTCCCTGCATGTTACAAACAGACCTTCGAAGAAATGTTCAGATCAGGTTTCTGGGAGTATCACTCGGAGATCTTTGCACCGAAGCCAACACACCTGCTCCATCTCTTTGCTTGTGAACAAGCAATGTACTCTGAGTACTACACCACCCCGCAACCAGAGGTCCCTGGCGCAATAAATTGGGATGCATTGGAAGCTGATCTAGCAAGAGGCTTAAGGATAGGAGAACACGAACTTGCCACCAATGTCATCCAATACTATATCGACCACCCGATAGAACAGAGGTCTGTCAGGGGCGACAGACGCTAGGAAGGGGGGCGTGTTGGCATACAAGTCAGATGAAGAGCATACTAGCGCAACGGAGGAGTCATGCACAATACGGCAACAAGGCCCAATCATTTTTTCCATGGACCATTTACAACTCAAGTGATTTTAATCACTACACAAACATTGTAAATTCCGTTTTTGGTAGAATAGACTCCATTTTGTGCAAGCCGAGGAGTCCTCGAGCTTGAGGAGTATTAGAACTAGCTACATATCAATTTTCATAATTTTTAGACTCTGTTTGAGCCCTCAAATAGGCTCTAGAACCTAATTTTTAACTAGGCCGGACACTAGGTCTGGACAAGACCAAAGCTAGTTAGAAAACTATAAAAAGAGCTAGAGAGCTCATTTTTGAGGGTAGATTGTTTGTGAATTGAGCTTATGTAAGAGACCTTTTGACTAATGCAAAGAACTCCATTGTTCCTCTCCTTGTTCTTGCCTTGTGTGCGCGTGTGTGTGTATGTGTGTGCATGCTTGTGTGCTTCTCACTCACACACTTGTGCCTTCACTTGCTCATAGTCTTCATACTAGTCCTCACGTCTCCACGGATTGACAATTATGAGGTGAATCTTCTCACGTTGGTACTCACCATTGTGCTAGAGTGACATGGAGCCTACCTGCTCTTGTGGTTGATCAAGGGGTGTGGTGGGATAGCTAGGACGTTCATACTCTTGTGAGCAAAACTACCCTTCTAAAAATTGGAACTCACCAGAGAGAGCATCATGCATTTCGAAATCGAAGGTGGTGTTAGTGGGTTCTGCTTCCAAGTTCAGTATGGGGAAAGAAAAGGCATTCGCACCAATGGTGGTGGGAATTTTGCCTACTGCAGTAGTAGTTTTCTGAGTGGTGGTTGCTTGAGGAGTGATTGCACTGGTAGTGTCTTTTGTGATAATGGGTTGTGAAAGGTGGATATGTATGGGCTATACAGGTGGGGGGGGAGGGGTTCCGTTGGAGACTATTGAGGGGATGGTTGTGGTGATGGGGACTTTAGAAGCTGCAAGCATGGGATAGAACCTTGCATGCGCTTGCCTGCCTGTCCTTTGCTAGCTTTTGTGGCCTTTTTGGTTGTTCCCTTGAATGCTTTTAATGCTTCACTAGTCATGGCACGTTCGATGGGCAAATCATAGGCCAAACACATATAGACAATCCTAGTAAGGGCACAACAACCGTGGATGATGTGTTTTTGTTCCCATCTCTGCTGAGCTAGATACAATAATCCAACTGGCAAGGTTGATGTTCTGGGGCCCTATGCATGCAATATACAATCCAAACCAAATACGTTTTTGAGGGATGGTAAAGCGATCTTGGGCCGAAAATGCCAAGTGTGGAGGGATGACACTGGAGGCTATTGTCCCTATTTGTCTGCTGATGGAGTCCACCTGACTCCTGATGTAATCGACCTGATTGCTGATGTAGTCCATTTGTCCACTAATGGAAGAGCCAAGGGAGATGTCTTGACATCCTCTTGAGTGGCAACTATCCATCGGCAGGCTCTCATGGGTTGAATTTGGATGGAGCATGCTTGGCCGATGGATCTATCCAAAGATCTCTCGATCCCCCTTGGCAATCATTTCATAAGGTCTAGGGTTACATATCTTAGGCGGAGTGTTGTTAGGGAAGTCAATCAGTATCACTCACTGCTGGTCTAAGGTCCTAATCTGCAAGGAGCCTTGTCTAAGATTTAATTCCACTGAGTGATCGTATAGCCAATCTTGGCCAAGGGTTGAGGGTTCTATTAGGTCATCATCATGGCACAGTAGGAGCTTCATTGACATGGTCACTTTGTGTATAAGGATAGCTGGGTCCACCTCACACATGCAAGGGCTTTCCATGCCTCCTAGCCCTATGAGGTAAGCCTCAATTGGCCACACATAGCACCTGAACCAATTAAAGCCCTGAGCTCATGGCGAGTGTTGTCGGATTCTATCATGACTGTAATGAATGGTCTCCTATCCACTATGCTAGGATGAGCAATTGACTTTGCTTGAGACATGGACATGGGGTATCTAGGTGTTTCTTCTAGATGGTTATAATGTTCTCTCCCTAGTCCCTATCTTCTTAGCTTCATGCACTTAATGCATTCTAGAGCTTCTGCATGAGCTTCCGCATGTATTCTCTTTTCTTCCTCCTAATGATTCTTTGCCAACGTGAGTTGTCAGTATGTTACAAAGGATCTTGTTAGTACTTTCTGCTTGACCATTGGCCTGAGGATGATATGATGTGGATTTCTTGTGAATCACCATAAAATCCTATAACAAATATTCAATGGTCTAATTTAGAAAGTGAGTTGTGTGATCACTCACTAATTCTATAGGTAGTCCATATCTTGTAAAGAAATTTTCAAATAAGAATTTTGTAGTCATGTGGGCATCATTCTTTTTTGTGGCCTTGGCCTCTACCCATTTGGTAAGATAATCGGTTGCTACTATGATGTACTCCGCATGAGTACCTTTTGCAGGGGGTTAATGGGTCCTACAAAGTCTATGCCCCACTTGGAAAACGCACGTCCTCCCATCATGGGCTTCAGTGGCATTTCATCTCTACGAGTAGGAAACTGGGCCCTTTGGCACACATCACATCTCTTAACATAGGTATGTGCCATGTGAAGAGTGGGCCACCATAATCTTGCAAATAGTATGGCTTTGATTATCCTGTCGGGACCAAAATGACCACCTGCAACACCTTGGTGTGCAGTCTCTAATACGCTAAAATAATCGCTCTCATGAACACATTGTCACAGGTATTCGTCTCGTCATCATTTGTATAGGTTATCGCCAATAAGTGAGTAGTCTTGAGCTTCGTGCTCTAGACTTCGTTGTCTTGCTATAGTCATTTCTTGAGGGAATGTTTTCGTCCTTAAGTATGTCACTGTAGCTCAGTGATGAGTAGCACCTCCTTTAATGTCAATCCGGGAAGACATGAGGATGGTATGAAGACCTCGAGCAAGTGGCGGCACCAGTGCGTGAGTGAGAAGCATACAAGCATGCACACACATACACACACGCGCGCACACACGGCAAGACAAAGAGAGAGAATCAATGGAGTGCTTTAGATTACTTTCACAAGCTCTTACAAGTTCGTTTCAATTACAATCTAACCTCAAAAATGAGCTCTCTAGCTCTTTTTATAGTTTTTGACTAGCTTTTGGCCCTGTCCAGACCTAGTGTCCGGCCTAGTTAAAAATTAGGTTCCAGGGCTTATTTGAGGGCTCAAACGAAGTCTAAAAATTATGAAAATTGGTACGATGATACTTCTAATACTCCTCAAGCTCGAGGACTCCTCGGCTTGCACAAAATGGAGTCTAATCTACCAAAAACGGGATTTACAATGTTTGTGTAGTGATTAAAATCACTTGAATTGTACATAATCTATGGGAAAAAATGATCTGGCCTTGTTGCCGTATTGTGCATGATTCCTTTGTTGCTTTGTGTGCCAACACTCCCCCCTTCCTAGCGTCTGTCGCCCCTGACAAACCTTTGTTCCCTCGGGTGGTCGATGTAATATTGGATGACATTGGTGGCCAGTTCATGTTCTCCTATCCTTAAGCCTCTTGCTAGATCGGCTTCCAATGCCTCCCAATTTATTGCACCGGGGGTCTCTGGTTGCGGGGTGGTGTAGTACTCTGAATACATTGCTTGTTCACAAGCAAACAGTTGAAGCAGATGTGTCGGCTTTGGCGCGAAAATCTCCGAGTGGTACTCCCAGAACCCTGATCTGAACATTTCTTCGAAGGTCTGTTTGTAGCAGGCGGGGAGGTATTTGATGCGTGCATGCCAAGCGTAAGCCACACGGATACTGGGGGTGGTGCTCATGTCATACACCAAGTCGTAATTTCCATTGCTAAACCCCGGAAGGCGTACCTGTGGTGCGGCTGCATTTCTAAAGGTCTTCAGCACTACTTGCATCATATCTAAGATTTTTAGCATCATTTGCGCTGCTACATCTGGCATGGGCTTCAAGCGCGGCATCCAGTGGCGGATGGTCCCCATCATATATGCTACCGATGGTGGTCCTTGTGGTGGCGCTATGTACGGGTAGTTCAGCCATTCCTTGCATTGAGCATTGTTCTGTACCTTGATATTAAATGCCTTCCACGACCTGCGGCGGGGGACTGGACCGTAGCATGGGTTGTACAGGAGGTGCAACGGCGCGTTGTTCCATGTGCGTAGCATTTCTGGATAAGTCTCTAAAAGTTTCTGCCGCCATGTTGGTTGACGAATCTTGCCTTTTCGCACCTCTGGAGGAAGGTCTTCGGGTTGAAATTGGGTCGCAAAAGTAGGAATCTGACCCGTGACTCTTTGTATTTCTGCATTATAATCAGCCAAGATAATATAATATGGCCTGTACTGGAGTTCCGATGAGAGAATCAGGCGTCTCGATGACAAGTTCTTGAAGTAATCTGATTGTAAAACAGTCTCCTCTATGACTCTCATGGCCTGATTTTGCACTACAGTGCGCTCTTCATGCGAGGTCCCTATTTCCTCCACTTGTCGTAACCATGGCGGCCGTGGTGCCTCGAACGTGTCCTGCCCTTCTTCTGTTTGTTGGCCTCCTGGAAATGGTTGCGGATCATATTCTTCATCGAATGTTTGTTCCACAGGAATTTGCACAACTTCTTCGTCGGTGGGGGCCTCCGGAGGGGAAGATGGCCTCTCATATTGTAGTAGGCGTGTTTGCAATTCAGTAACCTGTTCCTGGAGATCTTTGATGGCCTCTGCGTCTGTGTGAAGCGAAGCCGCAGAGGGGGTGGTTGGAGGGGCAGCTGCTGGTGCTTGTTGGTGTTCCTGCTTTAGTTGTCCCAGCTCCTCCGATAGCTTATCATGTGCTTCGAGCAACATGGCATAATCTTCCAATATAATCTTTATGTTATCGGGGGTCACTACTTGAAACTTGGATGGACTAATGGGTGCCCCCGGTGTGCTCTCAATAGCTGCCTCCAGGTTCTCTTGATTTTGTATTTGCAGTCGTCTGTTCTCTTCCTGAGCAGCCGCCAGATGGCGTTTAAGTAGTGCCATATTTCGCTGAAGTTTTGAGTTGCGTTCCAGCTGTGTCCTTAGGTGACCTTCTACCACCTGCACTGCTTCTTGATCTACGTTCTGTAGCTGTACCTCCAATATATTATGGGCGTCTTGGAGGGTTTGGAACTGTGTGTGGAGGCGAGCGTTCTCCTCTTCTAGTACTGCAAGGCGGAGCTGTAGTGTCGCTGAGTGCTCTTGCAGGTGTGCGTTTTGTTGCTGGAGCTGAATGTAATCTGTTCTTAAATTTGATATACAAGCCAACATGGTGTCCAATGCATTACCTATAGATGAGTGGGGGGTGTTTACCGTGGAAGATGCATGGGAAGGGAATTGGGGAAGGGAGACAGTGAATGATGTGTCTACGAAAGTTGTGTGTGTGGGTGAAATTGGTGGAGGGGGAATGGGAGGAGGTGAAACCGTGGGTGGAGGTGCCGTGGGTGGTGAAATGTCCATCCCTTCAGGAGTGGGTGTTAGTGTAGGGCCTGCCATATACACTGGTATGGTAGGTGGTGTGTGTGTGGAAGTGGTGAATAGATGTGAAGTGGGGTGGGGGGCTGAAAAGACAGGGAATGGTTGAGGGCCTGGTTGAAAAGCCCTAGCAAAGATGTCCTGGAGGGATTGTAGAAATGGAGAGAGGGATATCGGGGGTTGGGGTCGTAAATTTGAGGAGGGCTGAAAGGGTTGCGTGGTAGCAGGGAAGCCCATGAATGTAGATCTAGGGTCAGGATGACCCGTGGCTGAGGGCGTTGGGGATGGTTGCCCTAGGGCAGGGTCTCGGAGGGGTTCGGCGGATTGTGTAGTGTTGGGGTTGTCTTCGAAGATAGGATTATCAGTGGTAGAGAATAGGGTGGCACTGGAGATCGGAGTACGGAAGATGAAGGTGGGGTCGGTGGGTTGAGTAGTCGATGTGGTTTCTACTGTTTCTCTTCTAGGAGGTGATGGTGGGGGAGTAGGTGGTAGTGGTTCGGTGGACTCCTCATGGGTGGCTGGGTGCTGTTGGCTAGCTGTCTGGGAGGTTGTTCTGATAGTTTCAGGTGTAGTAGTCGGCTCTTCTGCAACTGTAACGGGAATTTGAATATTTTTGCCTGGGCGAGGTCGTGTCTGGAACCTTCGTGGGTCATATTGAACTGAAGGCCTTTGAATGGCAGTACGCACAGCTTCTACAACTCCATATGTTTCTGCCATCAATAAGAGACCTTCCCTGTACTCTGAGTCGACTCCCGCTTCTTCCAACAACTGAGTCATAAGTACTCTGCTGCTCTGTTCAGTGAGTAATTGCTGCGATCGTACTCTTTCCATAATCTGATACAGCCTTCGGAGTTCTGCTGTATATGCTGGGGCCTCAGTGGTTTCTTCGTCATACGCTTCTTCTTCTTCCGGGTGTCCGTGTTGTTGACTTTCTTGAGTGTCACTCCAATGGACATGTCTACCGTCTGTAGACTTTCTTCTTCTTCGTGAGGATGTGCCCTGCTCCTCTGCCTCTGAATAAAACTCCACATCGGAGAATTGTGTGCTTTGTAGGAATGCTTCGAAATCCTGGGGGTCCAATCCTTCAGCCTCTCCAGTGGCAGCAAACTCGAATTCAGGTGTAACCGGAGGAGCCGATGGGGTGGGTTGTGTCGTAGTGTCAGATTCCGACCTGGGTATCCTAATGGTAAAAGGAGGTACAGTGCCCTCTCTTAATGGTGATGCCTCAGGAGTAGTCAGGACTTCCCTTGTCTGGACACACGGAATCGCGCCCCTCATGCGCTTGGACTGATGTGTGGATGTCTTGAGCCTTTTAAACATTTGTAATTGTGCCCAAGTTAAGGCACGCTCAATGGGGACATCATATGCTAAGCATCGGTAAATGATGCGTGTGAGTGCACAGCATCCGTTCACCACTAATTTCCTAGAAGCCCGTTTGTTCGCTTCATACAACTGATCTATAATCCACACTGGTAGTTTAATAGGTAGCGCACCTGCTTCCGCCAAGTAGAGAGCAAACCAGATCTTCTTGTGTGGTTGCGTGAATCGGTCTTGACCGGGGAAGGCGAAATGTTGCATGCACATGCGGAGAGGGATGGACACATTTGGGGTGAGGGCTGCCATGTCTTTCAGCTTCACTACTTTCCTGTCCTTCATGTTGTTGGGAACGAGAGCATCCTTTTCTGAGGGCACATGCGTGCCATGCATATTTAAAGCATCACTCACCAGCTCCACAGTAAGTTCAAACCTCTTCAACTCGTTGTTGCCCAGCAATGAGGGGAGAACAAATGATCCGGGTCGGTCCTTATCTTCATTAGCTTGTAATGTGGAGACCAAATAGTAACATTGGAGGAGATCGGGTTTAGGTAGTGGGGCTTCAAAATATTCCGCCAACCCTGCTCGTTGCCATATGATCTGGAGGTCTTCGGTGTTCTGTAAAGTCTCGAACTCCTTGGAGAAAAATTGGAAACGCACCCATGATCTGTCATACTCGCATTTAGACTCCCAGATATACTTAGCCTCTCCTAATGGACCGGGCATGCCATTGAACCAATGAGAGTTGGCATGGACTCTTTCCGTGATTCCTGTAGGTGGGTCTGGCACCGGGAGTTGCTGAAGGTGTTGCATCTCCACTCGTCGTTCAGTCGGGGGCACGTCCACAGGTAGGCTATCCACATCAATTCCTGCAGTAAGTATCCCTACTTGTGAGCCCGAACCTGTCGCTTCTGCCATTTTACTGCTTGCCTTCTGATTCTGTGAGAATATAGAAGCATGTGTTAACATCGTAATGGACAGACTAAATCCGTTGCTGTCCCCGTTACAACATTAACATGAGGTATATGGTGAGTTAGTGGTTAGTAAGTGCACGAAGACAGTGAGTGTAGTTAACGTTTGTGTATTCCTAGGAGACTAATGCCGTTAGTAAGTGGGGTGAATTTACAAATCGAGGTCGGGGGGTTTATTACAGATCTTAGACTGCCAAATGCAGTGGATGGGCTTTGCTTTCGGTTTCGTAGAGACTCCAGAGAGCTGTGTCGGTGTCGCTGTTTGGGAATGGGGCCTTTTAGGGACCCACTTATAAGTGATTACATGCATACTCATGGGTCTTTGTGTGTTCCTAAGTGTTGAGCACGAGGGAATTCTGGTGGTACTCGTAGATGGGTTATGCTGCATAGGTTGCGGCCTTGACTTAACTACTTGTGCCCTCAAGCAAGCCTTAGGCACCCAAATTTGTCTAGATTGTGGGCTTGCCTTCATCGACTTCTTGGGCACCCAAATAGATTTTACTTTAGCAGAAGAATTTCTGACAGACTTCTTATTAGCGTCGTGTTGTTGGTTACTAATAAGAGGCTTTGCCCGTGTAGTTGACGGTGGTGCAACCGGTCGTTCGCCTTTCCGCACCCACATCTGGTTGAGTTTCTGGGGCATTCTGCTGCGCAGGTACTTTTGATCTCGGACATAGGTAGTACTCGGCTTCTCCTGCCTGTGATCCACCTTTGGTTGCTGCCTCCTTCTGACCTTTGGAAAAGAAGGGAGTTCCGTTGCATCCCTGACTCCTTTTTTGCAAATGTCATTCCTCTGCAACACAGGGTTTTGAACAAGAACAGCATGGTCATCTTCATGTGTACCCCTGGAAGGACCAGGAGTCTGTGCCTTTCCTAGTTCCTTGAGTGCTCCATTGTCTAATTCTACTGTAACTCGACTATGATTGACCCAAACCTGGAGAAGTCCACTTCTTAGGTTTAGATTGACTGCTTGGTCATAGATCCAATCCTGACCCAAGACTAGAGGTTCAGTGAGATCCTCATCTTGACACACCAGTACTTTAACTGTCATTGCCTCATCATGAATGTAAAGGGGAAGTTCCGCCTCGCCCATGCAAAGGGTTTCCACTCCTCCCAATCCTATAAGATATGCTTCCACAGGATTGACAGTCAATTGTAATTCTTGGCAGTAAGACAATTTAACAGCACTAGTGGCTGCACCTGAGTCAATCAAGGCTCTTACGGTCCTTGCACTCTTTCCTTGTCCTATATCTAAGGTTACGAAAGGACGTCTATCAATTATCCTATGCGAGCTTGTTCCTGCGACTTCACACATGGCCATAGGAAATCCTTGGTCTGCATAGTCATTCGCACCAGGCTGATCTCTACCTTGCCTTCGTAATTTCATCCTTCTGATGCGTTCTAAAGCCTCTGCTTGAGCTTCTTCTCTAATTCTCTTTTCTTCCTCTTTGCGTTTCTTAGCAGTGTTGAGTCGGCTGAGCATTTCCTCCGTGAGGGGTTCCTGGTACAACTTGACTCTGCATCCGCTAATATAGTTAGGGAGAACATCACCCTCTAATGTGGCCAATTGTACTGCTCCACTTGTGGAGATCCTATTGATGATCATAGGTCCGTAGCCTCTCTTTTCTAGCTTCCTTGCGTGTTGTTTCAGTGTATAGACTAAGACTAGATCTCCCGTTTTCAAGCCTTTATCCTTCACGTGGGCATCAAAGTATGCCTTCTGTCTCTTCTTGGCTGCATATATCCCTGCAGCGGCTCTCAGTCTTGTTTCTCCTAATCGTTCAAGGTCAAAGATCCTAGAGGAGAGCTCATGACCTGTCCATTCGTGCTCTTGTGCTACTCTCAATGTGGGGATCAGGAAGTCCAAGGGTAACACAGCGTTTTGACCGAATACCATCTGAAAGGGAGTGGCTTGGAGTACCGTTTTGTAGGCCACTCGGTATGCCCAAACAGCATGGTGTAGCTGTTTGTCCCAATCAGAGCGTTTAGTGTTCACTAATTTCGTCAGTACATTGCATAAAATCTTATTAGTGCTCTCAGCTTGTCCATTAGCTTGAGGGTGATAAGGGGCAGACTTCTTGTGTATTACCAAGAATTCTTGGAGTAGATTTTCAATCACTTCGTTCAAGAAATGAGTGCCTCTATCACTTACAAGCTCTATGGGTAGCCCATATCTCGTGAATACATTCTCAAACAAGAATTTGGCAGTTGTTTGAGCATCGTTCTTGGTTGTAGCTTTTACCTCTACCCACTTGGTGAGATAATCTGTTGCCACAATGATGTACTCCGCATGAGAACCCTTAGCTGGGGGATTAATAGGACCTACAAAGTCTATTCCCCACTTAGAGAATGCACGTCCACCCATCATAGGTTTCAGTGGCATCTCATCTTTGCGTATAGGATACTGGGTCCTTTGACAGACATCACACCGTTTCACATAGGTATGTGCATCCATGTGAAGGGTAGGCCACCAGAAGCCCGCAAATAGTATTGCCTTGATTACCCGATCTGGTCCAAAGTGTCCTCCTGCTACACCTTGGTGAGCAGTTTCTAAGATCTTAAGATACTCACTTTCATGGACACACAGTCTCAGGTAACCATCCTTATCGTGCTTGTATAGATTATCACCAACGAGTGAATAATCCCGGGCTTCTTGTTCCAAACTCCTTTTTCTAGCTAGAGTCATGTCTGGAGGGAATGTGTTTGTCCTCAAGAATGATACTAGGGGTTCACTCCAATCTGGCGCAATGGATACTTGATAGAGAGTGGCATGTTCCACAGGTGGTTTATTGCAACAGATTGGGCATTCCTTGCACAACTTTTGGACATCCGCTTCCATAGTTGGCCAATGCACTCCGAATCTCTTTAGAGTCTGCAACGTTCGTTGTTTTGAATGGTGTTGCTCTAACGCACCTACATGTGCTAATTGCAACCATTTAGCGTACTCATCCTCTTCTACGCAACAAGCCAAGATCCCTTGATCTGTGTGCTTGTACATACTTCCTGCCATGATGTGATACTTTTGGGCTTTTACGATCTCTCTATTCCGTGTGTTTACCACTGGATGGTTGGGCCCGTACGTCAATACTGGCACCAATGGCTTAGCCCACTGCGGTATAACTTCCAAATTAAACAAGTAAGCATCAGGAAGGTCATCTGACACTCCTTGTGGGGCCTCTCCAGATGTGAGTCTAGAGAGATGGTCTGCTCGTAAGTGAGTCCTACCTTTCCTTACCACAACCTCGAAGTCGTATTCCATTAGTAAGAGAAACCATCTTACTAATCTACCTGTATTGCATGGCTTGTTTACTAGGTACAACAATGCCTGATGGTCCGTAAAAAATTTAAACTTATTTGCAAGCAAATAATGTCTAAACTTTTTAACTGCATATACCATGCCTAATCCTTCTCGTTCAGTAGTGGTATAATTTCGTTCAGCCGCATTCAATTGTCTACTGGCATAGGCAATTGGAAGATCCATATTACCTTCACCAGTAGGTTGTGTAAGTACACATCCAATAGCGTAATTGGATGCGTCAACATGAACATGGAATGGCTTATTCCAATCTGGTGTGGTCAAGATTGGTGCTGAACATAATCTTCGTTTAAGTTCTTGGAAGGAATTCTCACATTCATCCGTCCACTCAAAGTTTGTCAATAGTCCGTACATGGGCTTTGCAATGACAGCATACATGTGTATAAATCGTCGATAATAACCGCAATGCCCCATGAAAGCTTGTACTTCCTTGACATTCTTTGGCCTAGGTAGCTCCGCTATGGCTCTCACTTTTTCTTCGTCGGTAGATATGCCATTCTTTGACACGATATGTCCTAGGATCTTGCCTTGCCTGACCATAAAAACACACTTTTCGGGGTTCAGGCAGACTTGATATTCTCTACATTTGTCAAAGATTTGTCTGAGTTCAGGAATATGAGTTTGTCTAACATTGGAATGAGCACAAAGATCATCAACATAGACTTCTAAACTCTTCCTCAGGAACTCCTTAAACACATGGCACATCAGCCTCTGGAAGGTGGCTGGTGCATTGGTAAGCCCAAATGGCATTACTCTAAAAGCAAAAATGCCCCATTCTGTGGCAAAGGCTGTCTTATGCTGATCCTCTGGAGCTATGGCTACTTGATTGTAGCCCGAAAATCCATCAAGGAAGCTGTACACTTCCTTGCCTGCCACTCTTTCTAAGAGATGCTCTGTTATGGGAAGCGGATAGTTATCTCGAATTGTGGCGGCATTAACCTTTTTCAAGTTAATGCACACACGCAGCTTGCCATTCTTCTTGGGCACCACTACGATGGGGGATACCCATTCGGTGTGCTCAATTTCGTAGATAAATCCAGCTTCAACCAATCTATCTATCTCTTCCTTGATCTTAGCAGCGTAATTATCGTTATATGTATATGGCTTTTGCTTAGAGGGTTTAGCATCTGAGGTCATGGGAATGGTGTGTGAGCATATATCCGGGTCAACCCCTTTCAAATCCTTGTAACTCCAAGCGAATACATCTCTGTATTCTCTTAGCAAGGCAATCAATTCGTGCTCTTCTTCTTCTGTCAGGTCATGGCCTATATACGTGCATCTCTCCTCTCCTTCTTCTAGGGCCACTACTATTTTCTTTGTGGTTTCTTTGTTATCATAGGCCTCTCCTGATTGTGCCTCTCGTTTAGGCATTCTTATCATGACTCTCCTGTCATCTATCTCATACTTCTTAAAATTTTCTGGGACCTCAAACAAAGATTCTTCTTCTTCCGGTGAGGCTTCTCTCTTCTTTCGTTTCTTTCCTTCTTCCTTTGGGGTCACATGTGTTGCTAATCTTATATCATTTGTAACCTCTCCATGCCTCTGGGGTTGAAATTCTATTTCATGGAAGTATTCTTCATCTGATGCAAATGGTGGGTCCATAATGATTGACTCTAGATCGGAGTCACTTGCATCCTCAAATGCATCAGGGCTAGGTTCGCATTCTTCTAGAACTGCCTCTCCCATGATTGGCTCTATGGAGAAGACTGAGATATCATAGCCATCCTCATCACAGTGAGGTGTCCATTGTTCTTCGTTGATGGCTACGTCCATTGTTGCTAAGATTTCTGCCCAACCGTGAGGTTCAAATTCTTCGTCTGGAAAAACTACAGGTGCATAGGCTGGGTCTTGGATTGATCTATGGGTTTCTTTCGCACCTACCTCTCTGGCTTTCTCTCTCTTCTCTTCTTCTACTGCTACCTTGCACATCCATAAGTGGGTGTCTTCATGCATCCATGAGGATCCAGACCCTATGGAATGCACCGATTCTGTGTCATCTTTAGCTCTATGGATGGGATTCCACTGGATAGGAGGGACATCTCTATGGGAATAGTCCTTGAGATTGACTTTGGTTGTAACGCCCAAGTGTTGCAAATACAAGGAGTTGGTTCCCCAATCCTGTACCACTTGCAACTGTCGCATAAATGGTCTTCCTAAAATCATCTCATACGCATGATTTTTGCTGAAGTCACATATAGCAAAGCTATGCTCAAACTCAACACCACAAGTGGTGAGAGTTATCCCTTCCAGCAATCCTAAGGGTCTCTCAATATGACCATCGGCCATCTGCAATTTCATTCTTGTTGGCCTGAGTGCTGGCTTGCCCCAACGCTTCCATAGGGAGGTAGTGGCAATTGCAACTCCTGCACCTGAGTCCAAAATTGCCTTCGTGGTGTAGTCCTGGTAGGTGATGGGAAGATAGGTGTTCCCTTCTTCACCTTCACACATATCCCCTATCTTATCTAAGGGAATTTCTGGCACTGTCCTATGGGTTCCTACCTGGGAACGAGGTTTTGCTATCTCTGGTACTTGTTTGGCTACATGTTTCCATAATTCAGGTCTAACCTTGAGTAGCTCTTCTAACTTGAGATTACACTGCACATTAGTGTTCTTCACTACCTCTGTGTTCCTAGGAATGACTGAGTCGTCGTTCCTTACCATGACTGTGGGTGCTCTCATACATGTGGACTTTGCTTCCCATGGGCCTGTGAAGTGGGGTAGCTCTTGTATGGAATTCGACTCAAAGTCTAATCTCTCGTGAGACTGAACACTCTCATGCTCCCCGTAAATAGATGGGATGTCTTGTGGGAATTGGTCGTGTGCATCGTCCACAAGTTCAAACGGAGGGGCGACCTCGCTTTCGTTATCCCATTTGTCTTCTTGAATCTCTCGTAGGAAGTCTGGTGCAAACCGATTCATAGAAGAAGAAGTGTCTGGCTCCGTAGAATTGGGCGCATAAGCAACCTGTGAAGGAGGGCTGATTCTATTGTTGACTCTCTCCTCGTTCTCGCAAATGGCTGGAGCACAAGCTTCTTGGGGAGGATTACTTATTCTATTACTTTTCCGAACAGGCTCACACATTCCCTGAGAAGGAATGTGGGCAACCTGTGGAGGTACTTGAGCTTTCGAGGGAGGCTCATCTGCCTTTTGGGGGGGAAGATAAGCTTCTTGAGGAGGCCCACGGGCTTCCTGAAGAGGCTGGCTTATCCGTTCTCTTGCCCTTCCCTTTCTTTGAGGGGTAGATTCCTTTTCTGGCTGTGCTATTGGCCTCTCTATTCTTTCTACGGAGGGGAAGTTGTCCGGTTTAGGGGCATTGGCCACATACACTTCTGATTGGGACTGATTCCTGTTTTTGCTTGCCTTTTCTTGGTCTTGATTTTTTTCTTCCTTGTCAGATCTTGCAATTATCCTCTCTAACTTCTCTAGGAATCCATCCAAGTGTAATTGCGTTTTGGCTGAGCCTGAGTAATTGAAAAGGCGACTGGCTTCAAACATAGTCTGAGCCAATGCGACCATTTTCGCGCATAGTTTGGTTCTTTCTATCTCTAGGTCAGCTCTAGGATAGCACTTGTCATGATCCGTGACGTTTGGCCCTTCTTGGATTCTGGCCTGATATGCTTTAAGCATCATGTCTATGTCTTCGGGAGTGGGATCAGCTAATACCGATCCTGTTTGGGGTGGTGGGTGGGTTACGTGGGCTGTCTTAGAGGGTGGAGGGGTGGAGGGTGATGGGGATGGTAGCGGTGGTAACGTGTGAGAGTGCGGTTGAGATGTGATCTCTATGATTTTAGCCTTGGTTTCTCGTAGACTTTCCTCAAGTTCACTCATCTTCTTTGCCCATTGCCTTTTCATATGTTCGCGGCTATCTTTCCAAGCTCTTGTTCTCTTTTTATTTTGGCTCTCAGTATCGCTAGCATCTGGACTCTTTTCCTGGCCTACCCCTTGGTTTTGCTGCAAAGCCTGAGCCCTAGTGACTACCTGTACTGGTGCAGTGGAAGTGACACTTCCTGAGGAGTCTACCACTAACCCAACAACGTTGATAGGGGTGATTTTTGGCATGCTATTGGGGTTCTTAGGGCAATCTCGTAAGAGATGCTCTTTTCCGCAGTCTTGGCAAAAGCCTTGGATAGTCACGGACTGAGTTTGTGTAGGCGGAGGTAAGGGACAATCACGAATGAGGTGATCACCTTGGCATCTGTAGCACGGCCCTCTTGGGAATGGAGGTCTGACTTGCCTAGATTGAGGCCTAGGATTGGGGTTTGTATACATGACGTTCGTGTAATCTGATTCCCAACTAGGTTCGTTCGGCTCTTCACTATAGTAGGACTCACCATGTTCTGGAGACTGCATGTAGTAAGCCTGGGGGCTATCCACATGGGTAGAATCAAAGCTATGATCACTTGGGTCATTTTCAGAGATCAAGGATGTTACAGGGACTATAGCTCTATTCAGGTTTTCTTCTGCAACAGCATACTTTACCGGAATCACATTAGCTGGGGCTGGGGTTTGTTGTGCTAGCACAGGCTGAGGCCTTTGTTGGTTTTGATATTGAGGTTGGAAATTTTGTTGTGGCCTGCCATAT
Source organism: Ceratopteris richardii (assembly GCA_020310875.1). Taxonomy (NCBI): domain Eukaryota; kingdom Viridiplantae; phylum Streptophyta; class Polypodiopsida; order Polypodiales; family Pteridaceae; genus Ceratopteris; species Ceratopteris richardii. Next base: position 151,295,632 of record CM035428.1, read on the forward strand.
GGTTGTGGAGGGTACTGGTTCTGGTATCTGCCTTGTTGGTAGGGCTGAGGGTAGGGTTGCCTAATCGCCTGCTTGTTGTATGGGCAGTCTTGTGCGGTGTGGTTGGTGTATCTCCGTTCTATGGTGCAGTACTGGCTACTAGGGTTTACTTGGGGTTGAGCCATAATGGGACAGACGTTCGCCATATGGTCACCACCACATGTATAGCACCTTTTCACAGGAGCAAACCTTGGAATTTGTTTGCTAGTCACACCTAATTTCTGAGCTACTTTTTCGGCCAGTTCCTCAATTGATGTGGCTTGTGTGGAAGATTGACTAGATGCACTATCTGAATCTTTGTAAATTTTGGACAACTCTAGCTCTTCTCCTAGGTTATCTTCAATGTCAATGCACATACGTACACATTCTTCTATAGTCCTAGGGTCTTTCAGATACACATAGGATCTCAATTTTGGGCTCAGCAATCCGTCAAGAAATAAGGCTACTTGTTTAGCAGATGTGGGTAGCTCCGAAATAGGGCACCTTTCAAGATATTGTCTAAATCTTCTTCCTGCAAGTCTCACAGTCTCTTGAGGGGTTTGCTTGAAGCTGTGAATCAGTGAGGAGGTGTTGTGTCTTATGCCACTCTTGGAGAACTCAATAATAAATGCTTCTAAGAGTTGGTCTATGCTCCTGAACTGGCGCTCATCCAATGGCTGAAACCATGTAAGTGCCGTATTCCTTAGGGTTAGACCGAAGGCATTGTACTGCGTGAACAGATCCTCCACTTGTTCAGCTCTCAAGACTTGCTTGAACTCCGCCACATGATCATATGGATCTCCTGTGCCGTCAAAGTAATTCTTCATGGACTTAACTAGCTGGGTGGGTCTCAAAGTTCTTGTGTGCTCCCTAGGTCTCGGCAGAGGGAATCCATCTACATTTCTTTGGTTCCTGTGGGCTCTATGCATCTCGGGTTCTACCCTATTCGTCTCGGTTCTCGTTCTTTCTCTGCCCACTGGGTTGGCAAAACTTACTTCCGGTCTATCTCTACTTCTGTCTCTTTGTGTACCATGAGCTTGGGAAGTTCCAGCCCCAGGGTGACCATAGGATACATTTGATCTAGGTTGGGGGAAAATAAATTCGCCCTTCCAAGTGTAGGCATGTCTATCATTTTCTGTCACCCCAAAGATCCGTTCTGAAGCATGATCTAAGTAAGTCACTCTACCTGGGCTGTCCGGATCCTTAAACTCATAGATCATGATATTTCCTATGTCTGTTGGCTGATTAGACTTATACCTCCAAAAGGCTTCATCAGTTTCTCGATTGAGGAGCAACTCTATGCTCTTGTTGTCTTGGGGGACCCATTCAGGCGTGATAATCCTAGTGAGAACTGATTTACCTCGAGGGGTTCTAGGTTCCACTCCCATGTTTCCTTGTTCCAAGTCACCTAAGTCCGCTTCTGAGATTACATTTCCAAATTCATCTGTCCTATCTGGATGACTGGTGACTACGTATATGGTTCCTTCCTTGTCCAGGTATGCACCATTTTCAAATTTGACAGCTGGGTGCTCTAGTCCTATGGATTGGTCAGGGTTTTTAATCTGGACCACAGATCTTCCTAGGCCGTCCTCATAGATGCTCGCACCTAATCGGTTGGTCCTAAGGTATTCCAACTGTGTTTTGTAAGGGCCTTCCACCCTGTACAAGTAAGGCATACCTGAACTTCCCGTAGGTCTATCCATGCCTTGAGACATCCCTGATTCACTGGTATCCGAGCTAGGGTAATGAGAGTGGTGACTCAACTGTTGGGCCCAGGACCTAGCAGTGTGGTTGACACTAGCCTCTGAAGATCTAAGGCTTTGTCTCTCTCTTACTAGGTGTCGTCCTGATCTAAGGTTCATATGCCTATCTGATTAGCCCCAAATTTTTTCCAGAGTACAACCTCGTTGCCGCTCAATTGGTACCAGTCACTTGATTCTTTTTAGTTATTCCTCGTGTTTAAAGTCTTATCTGTTATTACGTCGTCAGGAATACTTGAATGTTCTCCGTACTTTCAGGTTGATCGTTCCACGTTAGGTTCTTTCCTTTATGTTGTCGACAGTACAGAGATTAAGTTTTTAGCTTGAACTTGAGTTTTTAAGTAGTCTTCAACTTGATAGTGGCCTATCGTCGCCCTGACTTGCTCCTACTTCTAATCGCTCTTAGCCTAAGCTAGGAATTGACGAAGAGGAGTTGAGAATATTCCGACCTTTCTTGCCGAACCTTGCTCTTTAGTGCTCGAGAAGTTGATTCTCAAGCGTGTGCCACACCGTTGCTTGGATACACTCAGTCGCTTCTCAATAGGCCTGCATAAATCCCAAGATTAGCTCCAAGTAGATCTTTCAATTGACAGACAATTTATTTCAGACACTTTTTTAATGACCCTTGTTCCCCCTTTTGCATTGTTAGAAATTTACTCTAGAGCTCCCTTGGTGTTCCTACCCCTCAGTGTGTCAACTTCCAAATATCCTATCTGAAAATCAACGCGTTATTCTTATAAAAAACAGTTGAGGGCGTGTAGTATATGTCACGAGCTTTCCGACAAGCCCTAGAGCTCAGAAAATGGATTTCGTATGAAAAAGTTATGACCGTTCAGGGTTTAGGGGGTTAACTAGACAAACAGAACCTTTCGGGGGTTTTAATGCATTTTCTAAGGCCTTCGTAAGTAGATGAGTACATGAAAGTGCAAATATGCCCAAAATTGAGCCTAAATTTCCAAAAATTCACTCCTTAATTTTTTGCCGAAAATGCCTGTCTATCGCGATAGACGGTGTCTGTCGCGATAGACACAATCTATCGTGGGGGCTGTCTGTCGCGATAGACGGTGTCTATCGTGAAATTCTGTCTGTCGCGATAGACGGTGTCTGTCGCGATAGACGGTATCTATCGTGGATTTCTGTCTGTCGCGATAGACGGTGTCTATCGTGGATTTCTGTCTGTCGCGATAGACGGTGTCTGTCGCGATAGACGGTATCTATCGTGGATTTCTATCTGTCGCGATAGACGGTGTCTGTCGCGATAGACGGTATCTATCGTGGATTTCTGTCTGTCGCGATAGACGGTGTCTGTCGCGATAGACGGTGTCTGTCGCGATAGACGGTGTCTATCGTGGATTTCTGTCTGTCGCGATAGACGGTGTCTGTCGCGGATTTCTGTCTGTCGCGATAGACGGTGTCTGTCGCGATAGACGGTGTCTGTCGCGGATTTCTGTCTGTCGCGATAGACGGTGTCTGTCGCGATAGACGGTGTCTGTCGCGGATTTCTGTCTGTCGCGATAGACGGTGTCTGTCGCGATAGACAGAAAAAACGCAAATTTTTGAAAAACTTCTAGTGATCTAGAATGCCCACAAGGTGTAGGTTACAGTGGTAATCATGCATTCACAAAATGTTAAGATTTTCTGTCTGTCGTGATAGACAGAGATTGTCGTCCCGGGACCTGTGCAGAGCCTGTCGTACCTGCGCACACTGCTGGGGATGATGGTACAGCAAAAACCTGCAAAATAGCTCAGAAAACAAGCAAAAACAGCACATGCAAGTTCGCTCTCTCGCTCTCTCTCACAAGTGAAATGAGGGAAATGAGGTGGAGATGGGGATATAGTCAAAACTGAAATTTTTGCGATGATGGAGATGGAGGTGGGAGATGGGAATGATGATGATGGTGATGAAGATGGTGAAGAAAGTAAAAGAAATTCGATGAGAGTGAAGAAAATACCTACCACTCCAACGCGTCAACTCTACGTCTTACCATCACACGCTCGTCCTCAAAGCTCGATTCCCGGCAACGGCGCCAAAATTTGGTGTAGCTCAGTGATGAGTAGCACCTCCTTTAATGTCAATCCGGGAAGACGTGAGGATGGTATGAAGACCTCGAGCAAGTGGCGGCACCAGTGCGTGAGTGAGAAGCATACAAGCATGCACACACATACACACACGCGCGCACACACGGCAAGACAAAGAGAGAGAATCAATGGAGTGCTTTAGATTACTTTCACAAGCTCTTACAAGTTCGTTTCAATTACAATCTAACCTCAAAAATGAGCTCTCTAGCTCTTTTTATAGTTTTTGACTAGCTTTTGGCCCTGTCCAGACCTAGTGTCCGGCCTAGTTAAAAATTAGGTTCCAGGGCTTATTTGAGGGCTCAAACGAAGTCTAAAAATTATGAAAATTGGTACGATGATACTTCTAATACTCCTCAAGCTCGAGGACTCCTCGGCTTGCACAAAATGGAGTCTAATCTACCAAAAACGGGATTTACAATGTTTGTGTAGTGATTAAAATCACTTGAATTGTACATAATCTATGGGAAAAAATGATCTGGCCTTGTTGCCGTATTGTGCATGATTCCTTTGTTGCTTTGTGTGCCAACAGTCACCAACGGTTCACTCCATTCTAGTGTGAGAGACATATGATATAAAGTGGCATGTTCTATCGGTGCTCTTTCACAATAGACAGGACATTCTTTACACAACTTATAGACATGTGCTTGCATAGAAGTCCAATAGACTCCTAGTCTGAGCAGAGTCTGCAATGTACGATGTTTTGAGTGATTTTGCTTTAATGCACCTACATGTGCTAATTGCAACCAAGTATTGTGTTCCGAATCGTCTACACAACAAGCAATAATTTTATGGCTATCCTATTTGTATATACTTCCTGCTATTATCTCGTATCTTTGTGACTTGGTAATTTCTCCTTCTCTGATCCTAATCCTAGGATTCTTGGTTCCAAATGTGAGAATAGGGACGATAGGCTTAGCCCATTCTAGTACTATTTCGAGGTTAAATAGATATGCATTTGGTAGTTCATCCGCTATTCCTTGAGGAGCTTCTCCTGTAGTTAACCTTGAGAGATGGTCAACTCTAAGGTGGGTCTTTCCTTTCCTGACTACTACTTCAAAGTCGTACTCCATCAGTAATAGGAACCATCGTATCAATCATCCAGTATTACAAGGCTTATTGAATAAGTACAATAATGTCTGATGATTCGTGAAGAACTTGAACTTATTCGCCAACAAGTATTGCCATTCCTAAACCTTCGCGTTCTTTAGTGATGTAATTTCTTTCTACTGCATTCAACTGTCTACTTGCGTAAGCTATGGGGAGATCTATATTGCCCTCGTTTGCAGGTTGTGCCAACACACATCCTATGGCGTAGTTGGATGCATCCACATGTACATGGAGTGGCTTACTCCAATCTGGGTTGTTAATATAGGTGTTGAACACAAGCGTCGTTTGAGTTCATTGAATGGGTCTTCACATTCATCTGTCCATTCAAACTTGTTCAAAACAAGAGTACAAAGGCTTTGCTATGATAGTGACATATGTATAAATCATCGATAATATCCACAATGGCACATGAGAGACTATACTTCTTTTATATTTTTTGGCCTAGGTAGGTCTGCAATCACTTTCACCTTTTCTTCATCCATTGAAATTTCGTTCTTTGACACAATGTGTCCTAGAATTTAGCCTTGGCTAACCATGAAAACACACTTTTCTGGGTTCAAGCAAACCTAATATTCTTTACATTTTTCAAATACTTGCCTTAGTTCAGGGATATGAGTCTGCCTCATATTCGAATGAGTACATATGTTATCCACATAAACTTCCAAATTCTTGCATAAGAATTCCTTGAAAACATGACACATGAGTCATTGAAAGGTGGCGAGAGCATTTGTGAGACCAAATGGCATTACAAGAAGTGTGAATATACCCCATTTAGTGGCAAGAGCGGTCTTGTGTTGGTCTTCAAGAGCAATGGCTACTTCATTATAGCCTGAGAATCAATCAAGGAAGCTATAAACTTCCTTGCTTACGACTCTTTCCAATAAGTGTTCCATGATAGGAAAAGGATAATTGTCTCTAATCATGGAAGCATTAACTTTTTTAAGGTTAATAAACACGTGCAATTTCCCATTCTTCTTGGGCATGACCACAATGGGGGATACCCATTCGGTATGCTCAATTTCATAAATGAATCTTGCTTCTATCAAACAATGAATTTCTTCTTTGATCTTGGCAGTGTAATTATCATTGTATGTGTATGGTTTCTGCTTAGTAGGATTGGCCTATGGAGTCATAGGGATTCTATGGGAGCATATATCTGGGTCGACTCCTTTCAAGTCTTTGTAACTCCAAGCGACATCTCTATATTCTCACAATAGGGCAATTAACTCTTCTTCTTCTTCATTGGTCAAATCATGCCCTATGTATGTACATTTTTCTTCTCCTTCTTCTATGGTGACTATGATTTTTTTGGTTTTTTCTGATTATCGTACGCTTCTCCAATGTTTGCTTCTCTTTTAGTCATTCATACCATAATTCTTCTATCTTCTATTTCATACTTCTTGAAGTTCTCTAGTACTTCCATGAGTGGTTCTTCTTCTTCTTCTTCTTCTGTTTTAGGTGATTTCTTTCTCTTCTTTTACTTACTTTATATATCTTTTGTAGATGGCTTGGGTTGTTCAATTTGACTTTCCTTGTCCATGTCATGGATTTTGGCTTCTACAAAATAAAGATATTCCTCTTCTGTCGAAAAGAAGGGTTCCACGATAATGGATTCTAAGTCCTCATCACTCGATTCATCTGGTTCTTGGGTCACTTCCATGCATTCTTCTAGGATAAAGTCTTCCTCAACAAGTTCAATCATAAATATGGAAATGTCATAACCGTCGTCATCACAATGAGGATTCCATTGTTCTTCATTTACATCGATATCCATCATAGCTAAAATCTTCGCCCAACTATGAGGCTCAAAATCTTCGTCTGGAAATACTATAGGTGCATAGGCAGGGTCTTGAAGAGTTCATGGATGTCGTTTCAAACCTAAGTTCTTGGCTTCTAATCATTCTTCCTCTTGTTTTGCTACCTTACATATCCATAGATGAGTATCTTCCTACAACCATGAGGGATCTTATTCTAATGAGTGTACTGACTCTATTTCTTCCTGTGTCTTATGGATGGTATTCCATTGTATTGGGGGTACATCTCGATGGGAATAGTCTTTGAGATTGACTTTGGTGGCTACTCCTAAATGTTGCAAGTACAAAGAATTAGTTCCCCAATCTTGTACGATTTGCAATTGACGCATGAATGGTCTTCCTAGTATCATCTCGTAAGCGTGATTTTTCCCAAAATCACAAATGGCGAAAGTATGTTCAAACTCTACACCACAATGGTGAGAGATATGCCTTCTAGTAGGCCTAATGGCTTCTCTATATGTCGATCAGCCATTTGTAACTTCATCTTGGTGGGTCTTAGTGCTAGCTTACCTCAACGTTTCCATAAAGTAGTGGTAGCGATGGCTACTCCGACTCCTGAGTCTAAGATGGCTTTAGTGGTGTAACCCTTGTGGGTTATTGGAAGATAAGTATTACCTTCCTCTCCCTCGCTCACATCTCCAATTCTTTCCACTGGTATCTCTAGTACCTTCTTGTGTGATACTATTTGGGAGGTAGCAGTAGTTATCTTAGGGAATTGGTTTGCTACATGCTTCCACAATTTTGGTTTAACCTTCAATAATTCTTCTAGAGTGAGTTGACACTGTACTTTGGTGTTCTTGATCACTTCTGTGTTCCTAGGGATTATTGATTCCTTGTTCCTCACTATTATAGTGGGTGCTCTCATGCTGATAGACTTGGCTTCCCAAGCTCCTGTGAACTGAGGTAATTCTTGCAGAGAATTGGATTCAAAATTTGCTTGTTCACTTAGTTGCTCTTCCTCTACATCCTCATAGATAGAGGGTATGTCTTGGGGAAATTGTTCCTGCAAGTCGTCTATCTCTTGGATAGGAGGATGGCTTTCTTGTTCTCTTCTCCACTTCTCTTCTTGGATTTCTCTTAGAAAACCTTGTGAATACTTGTGTATGGAAGATAGGTTGTCTTCAGTTTTGGTATTTGGCACATGAAACAAGGATGGTGCATTACCTTGTATTTTAGGAACAATAGGGTTCTTCTGTAGATTCCTCTTCTCGTTGCTAGTGACCAAGTGTTCTAACCTCTCTAGTAGTCCTTGAAAGTGTAATTCAGGTTTTGCCATGTTGTTCCAATTAATATAACGAGAGGCTCCGAACACAGCTTGTGATAATTCTACCATCTTCATGCAAAGTTTAGTTCTCTCAATCTCTAAGTCTGCTCTTGGATAGTTCTTACTCAATTCAGCTACTTGGGGTCCTTCTTTTAATCTTGCTTGATATGCTCGAAACATCATATCTAGGTTTTTAGGTATCAGTTCAGCTAGGACTGATCTTGATCTCTGAGCTAGGTTCTCTCGATTAGATTCTTGCGAAGTCAATTCTAGGATTTTGGCTCTAGATTCTTTTAGACTTCCTTTCAACTCATTTATCTTTTTGATCCACTTCCTTTTGATTCTCTCGCGTGAATCCTTCCAAGATTTCATATTTTTACTACTACATTCTCCAACTTCACTAGTCCTGGCTATCTTTTTAGGATTAGACTTTTGATTCTGTAACAATGCTTGGGCTCTTGTTATAGCTTGGATAAGCATGTATGTTGGGTTGGATCCATTTGAGTTATGCACAATACCTATCACATTAATGGCTGTCACTTTTGAGGCATTAGCAGGATTCTTCAGGCAATATCTAATGACATGCTCTTTACCACATTTGGCACAAAAGCCTTAAATGTTATAGTATTGTGATTGTCCTGCTATTGGAGGATGTGGGCAATCCATTATGAAATGATCTCCTTGGCACCCAAAACATGGTCCTTTAGGGCCCTGTGGTCTCGGTTGTCTTAGCTGGGGTCGTGGGTTAGGGTTTGCATACATGACATTGGCATAGTCGGGCTCCCAATTGGGTTCCAATGGAGGACTATCATATTGATATGTCTCCATATGTTCTGGTGACTTTGTGTAGTATGCGGGTGGACTATCTACATGGGTAGAGTCAAAACTATTAGAATTAGGATCACTATCAGTGGTCAAGAGTGAAGAAGGCACTAATGCACTATTGAGGTTCTCTTCTACAGTAGCATACTTTACTGAGATGACATTAGCTGGTGGTGGTGGTTGCTGAGCTTAAACAATTTGAGGTCTCTGTTGAGCTTGATAAGGATAATTCTGGGGAGGCCTATAGTAATGAGGCTGAGCATTGTATTGACCTTGATACATGGTTGGGGGTATGCTTGCAGATAGTTCTGCCGTACTACTTGTTTGTTGTATGGGCAGTCTTGTGCTTTGTGGTTCGTATACCACCTCTCAATTACACAGTATTGGTCACTGGGGTTGGCTTGAGGTTGTGTTACATTAGGAAACACATTTTCCATATGATATCACCACCATAGGTGTAACAACGTTTGTTTGTTGTTAGCCTAGGCATCTGTTTGCTAGAGACTCCTAGTTTTTGGGCCACTTTTGTTGAGATATCAATCTCAACATGTGATGATCCAGGATGACACGTACTAGTTTTTCGTTTCTCTGACATGTATAGTGGTCATGCTAGTATATGTCAGGGATACTTCATTGAGCTTTATTAGATTTATCTACCGAGAGTGATGGCACATTTGTTTCTTGCCAGCTCACTCATTCGTGGACATTAGGTTTTTCCTTATGTACTAATCTTTATATATTATACTTGTTGTATTCTTGTTTTAGGTCATTCTTGTACATTCCTTTTATGTAATAGAAGAAGAAGAAGAAGATCATTCTTCCTTGCCTCAATCTGTGTGTGTGCTTCTCCTTGAGAGTGAGAGCGTGTGAGCTCTCTTCCTAATCTCCTTCCTCGTGACATGGTATCAGAGCCAGCGTGGCTATAGAGAGCTCATGGAGAAGGCGACGGTGAAGAATACGTGGCAAGGCATGGAGAAAATGCGATTTCACAAACGGCCTCCATTTGTTTCGGAGCCATCTCGGCCTTCGTTTCGAGCCTGGAAGGTGGGGCCCACAGAAAAAGCAAGTCAGTTTCAGAAAGTGTAACTTGCATTGTGTTTGGCGACACTCATATATTCCAGATCTAGAATTTCAAATGATTTTGTGTACTGTTTGAAGGGCTTTGGGGTGCAGAACAAGAGGAGGACGGAAGCAATGGAGGGAGAGAGAAGAGAGGAAAGATGCGCGGACATGCATGGGAGCCTCGAAACCCACATAATGATCTCTCTTGAGGCAATGCTCTATATATGATGTATATATATGAATATGGGGGTAAGGTCACATGACCCTTACATCCCCAACAATCTCCCACTTAAGGATCAATGTGACCATAAGTGGAAAAATATACAAAGAATGATGTAGGACTATACAATAATGTACAGGAAGAGTCCAGATCTCTACCCATACGAGATCAGCCTACACCAACTGCCTCGAACAAGGTGTATCCATGCACCTCAAACTGATCTAGACTCATATCGATAAGAGTCGAGCTCACATATGACAGATGCAAGAACTGATGAAGTTCATGCAAAGCTCCCACTCGCTCGATGCCTATGTCAATCATCGAACGATTGACAACTCCAAGTGCAAATGCTCCAATAGCAACTACAATTTCTGGTCTCGAGCATAATAACTCGTACATCAGACTCCCAAATGCTAACAAAACATGTGCTATCCTGGCTAACCTAAGTATGTTGGCCATGCCTATATCCAAGGCATCCAAAGCACCATCATCAAGATCATATCTGTGTCAACATCTGGCATGAGCGAATCCAAGAATGACTGCATAACTGTTGACTCCTCAGCATCTAAATCAACCATGCTTGCAACCAAGGATGTATCTAGCTGTGCATCCTGAGAGCTAGTATGCTCTGGCATACACTGTGTATCATAAGAGCTATCCTGCTCTACCACACCAAGTGTATCATCATGCTCCACATGAGCTAACTGCACAACATCAATACCAAGGTCAAACTGATGATCTAACTCTAACTGAGTATCATCATTATGCTCTACATGAGCATCCACATCATGCTCTAAAGCATCCAGCTGATCATCCAAAGTGTCCTCTGTAAGAGCATCGATATGATCAATAACATCATGATCTATATAAGCATCATGAGCATCCAAACCATGCTCTACATATGCATCCATATGAGCATCTGAATCCTGCCATACATGTGCATCATGAATGTCAATAGACCTATCTGTAGGTAGACAAAATGAGACATGACGAGTCTCACATCGCATATAAGGCTGAACTCCCACTGAGACAAGACTGTCTCTCATATGAAGTACTTGTAGTGGATACCTGTGCCCAATCCTAGCACCTCTGACAAGCATAAGCTGTCCCAACTACAACTGAAAATGATGCTCACCAAGGAATGCATAACACCTGCTCTCCTGTAACTGGCTAACTGAAATCAAGCTCATAGGGAATGAAGGCACATAGCGTACATGTCTAAGTATAAGTGATGCTCCACTAGCAACATCGAAGTCGTCGATGTGATCTATGTCTCACATGAGTCAATGGACTCGTATACATATCATGTAGTCTCTGCCATAATGCACTACTCGTCTCCTCATACATAACAAACTCATATATAGAATCCACAAGCTGTAATCGGATAGTGAAGCTGACCAATGCATCCATATCCATCCATACGTGTTCGGGCATGTCACGAGGCCTCTGTGCATCTCTATGCACATACATGTGTAACCTTGCACGAACCAATGTATGCCACATCTGAGCTTTCCATCTCGGAAAGTCAGTACCATCAAATCGAGAAGACACCATGCTGGCAATGCAAAGAGACTAGAAATGTAACAAGAGACTAGAAACAATACTTTATCACTAATAAGGTCACACCTGCATATCCATATGCATAACTCACATCATAAATATCTCATTGGAGAAGAAACCATGTGAACCACCTATCACATAAGCATGCATCTAGCATGCGCATAAAACCATGAGCATAAGCTTACTCACCAAGTCTCCAAACAGACAAAGTAGATGTGAAAGAATCCTAGGAAAAATTCGACAGAGTATCCCTTGTAAACAGAGCAATCAAACAAGATAACCAATAGCAAAAGAACAATGAGTAATCTCTCACCACCTGTCACTGATCCAATCAAAGATAATGGAAAATACATATGTCAAAAAACTGATATCAATACATGCAAATACAATGGCAATGCAACTCCCAGTGAAGAATAAATCCTACAAGATGGTCCAACCTGTCACTGATAACTTGTGATCAAGTCCAAATGAATGGAGATAAGCAATGATCCAAAGCTATCACACAAGCTTCAAGATCCACTAGAGCTCCGTTCTAGCATAAAAGCCGATGAAATGTTGGCAGCATCTCCTCTGTAAAATGGACTCTAGAACCAAAATAACCATGTGGGAATCACCATCCACAACATCAAATGAATCAACATCTGCTAATAGAATAGCAAATCAAGGTGACAAATAAGGATGCAACTGAGGCTTCAATCTGGATCATGTACCTGCAAAGAAAACAAAGATACAAGTACCAACTAAGATCCAATATCAACTCTCACAAAAGTATGTGCAACCGGAAAGTAAATCCGTAATCAAGTGGCATAAGCAAGATATAGACCACAATGCCACTATACATCCATGAATGAACTCATGATGACATAAACCTCAACAAAGAGTATACCACAATGTCATTTTACATGCCAAACACATGACAAGATCATGCTCTACTCTCATATGGAGGAGCTACCAAAATGATCATACATGTACAATGCTTTGAAGCTCTGAAAATACGAGATTGCACACCAAAAATTCTCTCTCGAAGAAGTTCCAAAGCAAATTCAACCTCCAAGTGCTCTTAGGGTTCTTACGGCAAAAATGTGCTGCTCTGTGTTTTGCTGCTTCAGATGTGATAACCTCTAAATCTGAACTTTTTCTCTTCAGCAAACTTCAAGATCTAATTCTTGGCTATGTAACGAGATAAAGAACACCTCAATCGGAGGTGCCTAGCTCAAGATATGCTTAAGACAAGCACCTACTGTCAGTTTCACTATCACCTACAACACTGCTTCTCTGTATTTTGCAGTTTCGGCGACCTTGCACTGAGAATCAGAATCTGAGTTCTCCTACAAAGTTGTAGCTATCTTTACAAGCTATGCACACCAAGTTGAATCATTGCATTCGGATCTGTAGAACTCAAGTTATGATGCAAAAACTGACCTGATGTATTATTGAATGTAGATTCGCTTTGTACAACAGTCTGCGTTTTTCGAATTTTCGGCACTCTAAAAGTCTGAACCAGGTTCTGCGCTCTTCTGTGAAGTTGTAGCCCTCTGTTAGCTATGCACAGAACTTTAAAACGCATCAATCCGAGCTTCCTAGCTCAAGTTACGGCTGAAATACTGAACTGCTGTGAAGAGATGCTGACCTGCACTTCTACTTCTTCTGACTTAAGCTTCCATTGAAGCTTCTTGCACACCAGCCTTCAACATGCTCTGATACCAATGAAGGGCTTTGGCGTGCAGAACAAGAGGAGGACGGAAGCGATGGAGGGAGGGAGAAGAGAGGAAAGATGCGCGGACATGCGTGGGAGCCTCGAAACCCACATAATGATCTCTCTTGAGGCAATGCTCTATATATAATGTATATATATGAATATGGGGGTAAGGTCACATGACCCTTACATCCCCAACACTCTTGATACATGAAAACTGTGTTTTTTCTGAGATCAAACTGTCACGTCATAGTGCGATAGTGTTCAAGCAGAAGTGCTGCTTATAGTGTTTTGCAGTGTTGTGAATTGTTGCAGAAATGGCAAACGCAGAAGGAATGAGTCAGCTTATGAGCGATAAGATGGAAAAGAACAACTTCCATGCTTGGAGATTCAGAATGTCGAATTTCTTGATGGGAAAAGGCTATTGGAAGTACATCGAAGGAGAGAATGAAAATGCTTCGTAATTACCAGAAAGGAATCGGACTCTAGACCAGTTAAGAGCATATGAGGAATGGAATCAAGGAGCACGAAAGGTAATGTATTGGCTATCTGTTAGCATACAGGATAGCATGATTGGACACATACAGGATGCCAAGACTCCAAAAGTGTTGGAACTGTTTGGTCACTTTGTATGAGACTAATACAAAGGCACGGAAATTGCAACTCAAGAATGGGCTGCATACATTGGAAAAGAAGAGCATGTTAGTAAGTGACTACACTCTAAAAATCAAAAGCATATGTGAGTCACTTGCATCTATTGGCATGAATGTAGATGATGATGATAAGGTGGAAGTGTGCCTTTGTGGTTTAGGAGCTGCATATAAGCAATTCAGAACTTCCATACAAACCAAGGAAAATATTCTGAATTTTGCTGATCTGGTATCTATGCTGATTATTGAAGAAAAGAATCTTGGTGAGGATTCAAACTCCCAAGGAAAGCCCAGTTCTAAGTAGGTATTCTACTCTGGGAGAGGAAGAGGCAAAGGTAGAGGTTTTGGAAGTGGAAAAGGAAACAGTAACCAAGACTAAGGTCAACAACAGAATCATGCAGGAGGAAGAGGACAGTTTCGAGACAGGGGGAGCCAAAGAGATCGCAAAAATTTCCAAAGAAATGATTCTGGTAATGATAGTAAAGGATGTTGGAATTGTGGTAAACCTGGACACTTTGAACGTGATTGCACGTTGAAGAATTAAAATAATAGAAGGCAGCAAAACAACTATGCATCCACAAGTGTAGATGATTCTGAGAAGCTGTTTATGGTTCAACATCACATGATGAATACGATGTCTACTGGTGTTTCAAAATCGAATGATAATGTTTGGTATGTTGATTCAGGTGCTTCAAATCACATGACCAGTCATTCAGAATGGTTTAGTAGTTTGTAGAAAATGCCAGTTCTTGGATATGCTGAAGCAGGTGATGATACATCACATCCTATTGAGCATACATGAAACATAACATTGTCTATGGAGGACGGGAAGGTAAAACATCTTGCTGATGTGTTGCATGTTCCAAATATAACAAAGAATCTGGTTTTTGTTGGACAAATGGTTGACCAGGGATTACAAGTCAGGTTCAATGCTGATGGATTATATGTAGAAGAGTACAAGCAGGATGGACGATTGGTTGCCAAAGGAAACAAAGTGAAGGAAACAAAGTGAGTAGGATGTTCACCTTAATTGTGAAGATTCTTGAAATGAATGTAGCCATGTTTGCAAAAGGTGCAGGAGTTATTGCAGATATAGAGATGTGGCATAAACGGATTGGACATGTAAACTTGCAAAGGCTAAAGTTGATGCAATCAAAGGAGATTGTCCATGGACTACCAAATTTCAAAGTTGCAGAAATGCAAAAGGTATGTGCAACATGTCAATTTGGTAAACAGTCAAGAGCTTCATTTCCACATGACAAGCATGTTAGTGAGAATGTACTAGAAGTAGTACATAGAGATGTTTAGGGTCCAGCAAAGACCACATCTATGGGCGGTTGTAGGTTTTATGTTAATTTCATTGATGATCATACACGCAAAGTATGGGTATATTTCATGAAAGAGAAGAGCAGGGTTGTTGGCAGCAGTCAGGGAAGAAGGAGCTACAAGACGAAGAGAGTCAGAGCGAAGGGACAGCACAAGCAGACACGGTAGTCAAAGAAGATTTGGCAAATAGGCCAATAATTTTCCTCATGAAGAAGCAAGTATGAGCATTCACGCAAATCTAGCACTTAGGCAACCTTTTAACTTTTCAAAAACCCTTACACCGATTAAAAGTGATTTTCATCACTTAACACCATTGTAAATACCATTTCATATTTTTGTAGCTCCATTTTGTGCAAGCCAAGGAGTCCTTGAGCTTGAGCAGCATTAGAAGTATCTACCTGCCAATTTTCGTAATTTTTGGATCTCGTTTGAGCCCTCAAATAAGCCCTGGAACCTAATTTTTAACTAGGCCGGACACTAGGTCTGAACAGGGCCAAAGCTAGTCAAAAACTATAAAAGGAGCTAGAGAGCTCATTTTTGAGGAGATTGTAATTGAAACAAACTTGTAAGAGCTTTTGAAAGTAATCTAAGAACTCCATTGATTCTCTCTCTTTGTCTTGTCGTGTGTGCGCATGTGTGTGTATGTGTGTGCATGATTATGTGCTTCTCACTCACGCACTTGAGCCGCCACTTGCTCGAGGTCTTCATACCATCCTCACGTCTTCCCGGATTGACATTAAAGGAGGTGCTACTCATCACTGAGCTACACCAAATTTTGGCGTCGTTGCCGGGGATCGAGCTTTGAGGACGAGCGTGTGATGGTAAGACGTAGAGCTGACGCGTTGGAGTTGTAGGTAATTTCTTTATTTTTCCTATTTTTCTCTTTCTTACCTCACCACCATCATCACCATCATCATCATCACCATCCTCCATCTCCATCTCCATCATCGCGAAAATTTCAGTTTTTTGACTATATCCCCTTCTCCACCTCATTTCCCTCATTTCACTTGTGAGAGAGAGCGAGAGAGCGAAATTGCGTGTGCTGTTTTTGCATGTTTCTTGAGTTGTCTTGCAGGTACAGGTCACATCATCGTCCCCAGCATTCTGCACAGGTACCAATTTCGAAGTAACTGTCTGTGTGTCGCCGACTTCTGTCAATCGCGACCGACAGAAAAAACGCTCAAACCACCAAACAAAGTGCAAAACCATGATCTACAGGCCGAGAGCTTCCCAAAAATGTGTTTAGTTTCTTGAAACTCCTCAGATTTCTGTCAATCGCGATTGCTCTGTCAATCGCGACCGACAAACCATGACGGACAGATCTGTCAATCGCGATCGACAGCCCACGACGGCTCTGTCAATCGCGACCGACAGAGTCAACGACCGATTGACCACGACCGACTGACCATACGCATGACACGTGTCAATCGCGATCGAGTCATCAATCGCGATCGACTCATCAATTGCGACCGACACAGTCAACGACTGTTTGACCACGACGGACAGACCACGACGGCTCTGTCAATCGCGATCGACACAGTCAACGACTGTTTGACCACGATCGACAGACCCTCGCGACCGACCTGTCAATCGCGATCGACCCATCAATCGCGACCGACAGAGTCAACGACCCTTTGACCATGACTGATTGACTTTTCGTAACCCCTGTCAATCGCGACTGACCAGTCAATCGCGACTGACAGCCACGACGGACCTGTCAATCGCGATCGACACGTCGATCGCGACTGACCTGTCAATCGCGACCGACAGACTTTGCGAACACGTTAGAAGGGCAATTTAGGTCAAATTTTTAAGGTAAAAATAGTGGTCTAAATTTTGGCCAAGTGTGGGACAAACACAAGGGTGTAGCATTGCATTACGAGGACACGACCCAAGTAACTCTAGAATTCCTGTTTGCCTGATAACCGAGCTCAATCCTGTTTTAGCCCCAAAACCCTGAACCGGCATAACTTTCTCATACGAAATCCGTTTGCCGTGATTTTTGTTTTGTTGGAAAGCTCACAGGGAGTACAACAAAAACATCGACTGGTTATAGTTAAATTAAGATTAGGAATATTTGCTAGGGTATTTTGAAGTTGACCATACCCAGGGGGAACAAAAATTCAGGGATCTCTAGAGTTGTGTCCAAAAGGTCATAGTGTAAATTGGTGAAGTGTTGCATGAATGAAAGTGATTGGTTCTGTCTTTTGAATTTAAGTCTTGAGCTAACAGTGGGCCTTTTACAGGTCCTTTGAGAGAAGCAAAAGGTACGCAAGGCAAGAGTAAGTGCAAGCTTGGGAACGCGCGTCCTGGGCACATCTGGGCAACACCACAAGGAAAGGAACTCAAGGTTGGAAAACCCGCAACACTCTCTGTCAATTCTTAGTTTAGGCTAAGTGCAGATAGTGTTAGAAGTAATTCCAGGGAACGACAGGCACGAGCTAAGTCAAAGACTATCTAAGAAAATCAAGTGCAAGTTAAGAGATAACCTGTGTGTGTGCGAATGTCAATCTTAAAAGGGAAAGAACCTAACGTGAAACGACCAAACTAAAGTGCGAAACTGAACTCAAGTATTCCTGACGACGTGATATCAGACAAGAGTATAAACACGATAATCAACATAAAAAGAACTAAGTGACAGATACAAAAGGACTCAGAAACGTGTTTGTACCTGGGAAAACATTGGGTTAATCGGTTAGGCATATGAACCTTAGATCAGGACGACACCTAGCAAGAGAGAGACAAAGCCTTAGGTCTTCCGAGGCTAGCGTCAATCACACTGCAAGGTCTTGGGCCCAGCAGTTGAGCCACCACTCGTACTACCCTAGCTCGGAGACCAGTGAGTCAGAGATGTCTCAAGGCATGGACAGACCTACAGGTAGTTCAGGTGTGCCATACTTGTACAGGGTAGAAGGCCCTTACAAAACGCAATTGGAATACCTTAGGACCAACCGATTAGGTGCTAGCATCTATGAGGACGGCCTAGGAAGATCCATGGTACAGATCAAGAATCCTGATCAATCCATAGGACTAGAGCACCCAACCGTCAAGTTTGAAAATGGTGCATACCTGGACAAAGAAGGAACCATATACGTAGTCACCAGTCACCCAGACAGGACAGATGAATTTGGGAATGTAATCTCAGAAGCAGACTTAGGGGACTTAGAGCAGGGAAACATGGGTGCGGAACCTAGAACCCCCCGAGGTAAATCAGTTCTCACTAGGATTATCACGCCTGAGTGGGTTCCCCAAGACAACAAGAGCATAGAGTTGCTCCTCAATCGAGAAACTGACGAAGCCTTTTGGAGGTATAAATCTAATCAGCCAACTGATATAGGGAATATCATGATCTATGAGTTTAAGGATCCGGATAGCCCAGGTAGAGTGACCTACTTAGATCACACTTCGGAAAGGATCTTTGTGGTGACAGAAAATGATAGGCATGCTTACATTTGGAAGGGTGAATTCATTTTCCCTCAACCAAGATTGAATGTATCCTATGGTCACCCTGGAGCTGGAACATCCCAAGCTCATGGAATGCAAAGAGACAGAAGTAGAGATAGACCAGAAGTAAGCTTTGCCAACCCAGTGGGCAGAGAAAGAACGAGGACGGAGACGAATAGGGTAGAACCTGAGATACTTAGAGCTCACAGGAACCAAAGAAATGTGGATGGATTCCCTCTCCCGAGACCTAGAGAGCATACAAGAACTTTGAGACCGACCCAGCTTGTTAAGTCCATGAAGAATTACTTTGATGGTACGGGAGATCCGTATGATCATGTGGCGGAGTTCAAGCAAGTCTTGAGAGCTGAACAAGTGGAGGATCTATTCACGCAGTACAATGCCTTCGGTCTAACCCTTAGGAACACAGCACTTACATGGTTTCAGCCATTGGATGAGCGACAATTCAGGTGTATAGACCAACTCCTAGAAGCTTTCATTGTAGAGTTCTCTAAGAGTGGCATAAGACACAATACCTCATCATTGATTCACAGCTTCAAACAGACTCCCCAAGAGACTGTAAGATTGGCAGGAAGAAGATTTAGACAATACCTTGAAAGGTGCCATGTTTCGGAGCTGCCCACACCTGCAAAACAGGTAGCCTTATTCCTTGATGGATTGCTGAGTACAAAATTGAGATCCTATGTGTACCTGAAGGACCCCAGGACGATAGAAGAGTGTGTACGCATGTGCATTGACATTGAAGATAACCTAGGGGAAGAACTAGAGCTCTCCAAAATCTACAAAGATTCAGATAGTGCATCTAGTCACTCTTCCATGCAATCTACATCAATTGAGGAACTCGCTGAGAAAGTAGCTCAGAAATTAGGTGTAACTAGCAAACAAATCCCAAGGTTTGCCCCAGCGAAGAGGTGCTATACATGCGGTGGCGACCATATGGCAAACATGTGTCCCATTATGGCTCAACCCCAGGTCAATCCAAATAGCCAATATTGCACCATAGAACGAAGATACACCAATCACACCGCACAAGATTGCCCATACAACAAGCAGGCAGTTAGGCAACCCTACCCTCAGCCATACCCGCAGCAAGGAAGATACCAGAACCTGTACCCTCCTCAGCCATATGGCAGGCCACAGCCACCTTATCAGCAACCATATCAAGCCCAACAAAGGCCTCAACCTGTGTTAGCACAACAACCCCCTGCCCCAGCCAATGTGATTCCGGTAAAGTACACTGCTGCAGAAGAGAACCTGAACAGAGCTATAGTCCCTGTAACATCCTTGCTCTCTGAAAGTGACCCCAATGACCATAGCTTTGATTCTACACATGTTGATAGTCCCCAGTCGTACTACATGCAGTCTCCAGAACATGGTGAGTCCTACTATAGTGAAGAGCCAATTGAACCTAGTTGGGAGTCAGATTACGCAAACGTCATGTATGCAAACCCCAACCCTAGGCCTCAACCTAGGCAGGTAAGACCTCCATTCCCAAGAGGACCGTGCTACAGATGCCAAGGAGATCACCTCATTCGTGATTGCCCCTTACCTCCACCTCCACAAAACCAGTCAATGACGATCCAAGGCTTTTGCCAAGATTGTGGAAAAGAGCATCTCTTACGAGATTGCCCGAAGAACCCCAATAATATGCCAAAAATCACTCCTATCAATGTTATTGGGTTAGTGGTAGATTCCACAGGAAGTGTCACTTCCACTGCTCCCGTCTAGGTAGTCACTAGAGCTCAAGCATTGCAGCAGAATCAAGGGGTAAACCAGGATAAGAGCCCAGAGGCTAGTGAAACCGAGAGCATAACAAAGAAAAGGACTAGAGCATGGAAAGATAGTCGGGAAAGAATGAAAAGACAATGGGCTAAAAAGATGAGTGAACTTGAGGAAAGCATAAGAGAAACCAAAGCTAGGATAACCGAAATCACCTCTCAAACCCCCTCTCACACTATCCCATCACCACCATTCCCATCGCCATCCGAACCGCCACCTTCCAACCCACGTCATACGATTCCACCACCCCCTAGAGTAGGATCAGTATTAGCTGATCCCATTCCGGAAGACATAGACATGATGCTTAAAGCATATCAGGCCAGAATTCAAGAAGGGCCAAATGTCACAGATCATGACAAGTGTTACCCTAGAGCTGACCTAGAGATAGAAAGAACCAAGCTTTGCGCGAAAATGGTAGCATTGGCTCAAACTATGTTTGAAGCCAGTCGCCTTTTCAATTACTCGGGCTCAACCAAGACGCAATTACACTTGGATGGACTTCTAGAGAAGTTAGAGGGCATAATTTCCAGAGCGGCCAAGGAAGAAAAAAATCAAGAAAGGGAGAAAGCAAGCAAAAGCATGACCCATCCCCCATCAAAAGTTTATGTGGCTAATTCCACTGAACCAGACATCTTTCCCTCCTTAGAAAGAATGGAGAATCTAATTGCACAATCAGAAAAGGAACCTGCCCCTCAAAGAAAGGACATGGCAAGAGAACTGATAAGCCAGCCTCCTCAAGAAGCTTATCTTTCCCCCCAAAAGGCAGATGAGCCCCCCTCGAAAGCTTACGCACCTCCACAGGTTGCCTTCATTCCTTCTCAGGGAGCGTATGAGCCTGTTCGGAAAAGTAATAGAATAAGTAACCCTCCCCAGGAAGTTTGTGCTCCAGCCATCTATGAGAACGAGGAGAGAGCCAACGATAGAATAAGCCCTCCTTCCCAGGTTGCTTATGTGCCTAATTCTACAGAGCCAGACACTTCTTCTTCTATGAATCGGTTTGCACCAGACTTCCTACGAGAGATTCAAGAAGATAAATGGGATAACGAAAGTGAAGTCGCTCCTCCCTTTGAACTTGTGGATGATGCACACGACCAATTCCCACAAGACATCCCATCTATTTACGGGGAACATGAGAATACTCAGTCTCACGAGAGATTGGACTTTGAGTCTAATTCCATACAGGAGCTACCCCACTTCACAGGCCCATGGGAAGCAAAGTCCACGTGTATGAGAGCACCCACAGTCATGGTAAGGAACAACGACTCAGTCATACCTAGGAACACGGAGGTAGTAAAGAACGCCAAGGTGCAGCGCGATCTCACTTTGGAAGAACTGCCTAAGGATAGACCAAAAGCGCGAAATTATGTAGCCAGTCAAGTAACTGAAGTTGCAAAACCACGTTCCCGAGTAGGATCCCATAGGACAGTGCCAGAAATTCCCTTGGATAAGATAGGAGATATGTGTGAAGGTGAAGAAGGGAACACCTATCTTCCCATCACCTACCAGGAGTACACCACCAAGGCAATTTTGGACTCAGGTGCAGGAGTTGCAATTGCCACTACTTCCCTATGGAAGCGTTGGGGCAAGCCGGCACTCAGGCCCACGAGGATGAAATTGCAAATGGCCGATGGTCACATAGAGAGACCCTTAGGATTGCTAGAAGGATTAACTCTCACCACTTGTGGTGTCGAGTTTGAGCATACATTCGCTATATGTGACTTCAGCAAAAATCATGCCTATGAGATGATTTTGGGAAGACCATTCATGCGACAGTTGCAAGTGGTACAGGACTGGGGAACCAATTCTTTGTACCTGCAACACTTAGGTGTTACGACCAAAGTCAATCTCAAGGATTATTCTCATAGAGATGTCCCTCCTATCCAATGGAATCCCATCCATAGAGCCAAAGATGATACAGAATCGGTGCATTCCATAGGGTCAGGATCCTCATGGATGCATGAAGACACTCACTTATGGATGTGCAAGGTAGCAGTAGAAGAAGAGAAGAGAGAGAAAGCCAGAGAGGTAGGTGCAAAAGAAACACATAGATCAATTCAAGACCCAGCCTATGCACCTGTAGTTTTTCCTGATGAGGAATTTGAACCCCATGGCTGGGCAGAAATTTTAGCAACAATGGACGTAGCCATCAATGAAGAACAATGGACACCTCACTGTGATGAGGATGGCTATGACATTTCAGTCTTCTCCATAGAGCCAATCATGGGAGAGGCAGTTCTAGAAGAATGCGAACCTAGCCCTGATGCATTTGAGGATGCAAGTGACTCCGATCTAGAGTCAATCATTATGGACCCACCATTTGCATCAGATGAAGAATACTTCCATGAAGTAGAATTTCAACCCCAGAGGCATGGAGAGGTTACAAATGATGTAAGATTAGCAACACATGTGACCCCGAAGGAAGAAGGAAAGAAACGAAAGAAGAGAGAAGCCTCACCAGAAGAGGAAGAATCTTTGTTTGAGGTCCCAGAAAATTTTAAGAAGTATGAGATAGATGACAGGAGAGTCATGATAAGAATGCCTAAACGAGAGGCACAATCAGGAGAGGCCTATGATAACAAAGAAACCACCAAGAAAATAGTAGTGGCCCTAGAAGAAGGAGAGGAGAGATGCACGTATATAGGCCATGACCTGACAGAAGAAGAAGAGCACGAATTGATTGCCTTGCTAAGTGAATACAGAGATGTATTCGCTTGGAGTTACAAGGATTTGAAAGGTGTTGACCCGGACATATGCTCACACACCATCCCCATGACTTCAGATGCCAAACCCTCTAAGCAAAAGCCTTATACATATAACGATAATTACGCTGCTAAGATCAAGGAAGAGATAGATAGACTGGTCGAAGCTGGATTTATCTATGAAATTGAGCACACTGAATGGGTATCCCCCATCGTAGTGGTGCCCAAGAAGAATGGCAAACTACGCGTGTGCATTAACTTGAAGAAGGTTAATGCAGCCACAATTCGAGATAACTATCCGCTTCCCATCACAGAACATCTCTTAGAAAGAGTGGCAGACAAGGAAGTGTACAGCTTCCTTGATGGATTTTCGGGTTACAATCAAGTAGCCATAGCTCCAGAGGATCAGCATAAGACAGCCTTTGCCACAGAATGGGGCATTTTTGCTTTTAGAGTAATGCCATTTGGGCTTACCAATGCACCAGCTACCTTCTAGAGGCTGATGTGCCATGTGTTTAAGGAGTTCCTGAGGAAGAGTTTAGAAGTCTACGTTGATGATCTTTGTGCTCATTCCAACATTAGACAAACCCATATCCCTGAACTCAGACAAATCTTTGACAAATGTAGAGAATATCAAGTCTGCCTGAACCCAGAAAAGTGTGTTTTCATGGTCAGGCAAGGCAAGATTCTAGGACACATAGTGTCAAAGAATGGCATATCTACTGACGAAGAGAAAGTGAGAGCTATAGCAGAGCTACCTAGGCCAAAAAATGTCAAGGAAGTACAAGCTTTCATGGGGCATTGTGGTTATTACCGACGATTTATACACATGTATGCTGTCATTGCAAAGCCCATGTACAGACTTCTGACTAACTTTGAGTGGACGGATGAATGTGAGAATTCCTTCCAGGAGCTTAAACGAAGATTATGTTGAGCACCAATCTTGACCACACTAGATTGGAATAAGCCATTCCATGTTCACATGGATGCATCCAATTATGCCATTGGATGTGTGCTTGCACAACCTACTGGTGAAGGTAATATGGATCTTCCAATTGCCTATGCCAGTATACAGTTGAATGCGGCTGAACGAAATTACACCACTACGGAGAGAGAAGGTTTAGGCATGGTATATGCAGTTAAGAAATTTAGACACTATTTGCTTGCAAACAAGTTTAAATTTTTTACTGACCATCAGGCATTGTTGTACCTCGTAAACAAGCCATGTAATACAGGAAGATTAGTGAGATGGTTTCTCTTGCTAATGGAATATGATTTTGAGGTTGTGGTAAGAAAAGGTAGGACTCATTTAAGAGCAGATCATCTCTCTAGGCTCACATCGGGAGAAGCCCCACAAGGAGTATCGGATGATCTTCCTGATGCTTACTTGTTTAATTTGGAAGTGGTGCCGCAGTGGGCTAAGCCATTGGTACCAGTATTGACATACGGGCCTAACCATCCAGTGGTAAACACACGGAATAGAGAGGTTGTAAAAGCCCAAAAGTACCATATCATGGCAGGAAGTATGTACAAGCACACAGATCAAGGGATCTTGGCTTGCTGCGTAGAAGAGGATGAGTACGCTAAATGGTTGCAATTAGCACATGTAGGTGCACTAGAGCAACACCATTCAAAGCAACGAACTTTACAGACCCTAAAGAGACTCGGAGTACATTGGCCAACTATGGAAGCTGATGTCCAAAAGTTGTGCAAGGAGTGCCCAATCTGCTGCACTAAACCACCTGTGGAACACGCCACTCTTTATCAAGTATCCATTGTGCCAGATGGAGTGAACCACTAGTATCCTTCCTGAGGACAAAAACATTCCCGTCAGACATGACTCTGGCTAGGAAAAGGAGTTTGGAACAAGAAGCCCAGGATTACGCACTCATTGGTGATAATCTATACAAGCGTGGTAAAGATGGTTACCTGAGGCTATGTGTCCATGAAAGTGAATATCTTAAGATCTTGGAAACTGCTCACCAGGGTGTAGCAGGAAGACACTTTGGACCGGATCGGGTGATCAAGGCAATACTATTTGCGGGCTTCTGGTGGCCTACCCTTCACATGGATGCACATACCTATGTGAAACGGTGTGATGTCTGTCAGAGAACTCAATATCCTATACGCAAAGATGAGATGCCACTGAAACCTATGATGGGTGGACGTGCATTCTCTAAGTGGGGAATAGACTTCGTAGGTCCTATTAATCCCCCAGCTAAAGGTTCGCATGCGGAATACATCATTGTTGCAACAGATTATCTCACCAAGTGGGTAGAGGTAAAGGCTACGACAAAGAATGATGCTCAAACAACTGCCAAATTCTTGTTTGAGAGTGTATTCACAAGATACGGGCTACCTATAGAGCTTGTAAGTGATAGAGGCACTCATTTCTTGAACGAAGTGATCGAAAATCTACTCCAAGAATTCTTGGTAATACACAAGAAGTCTGCCCCCTATCACCCTCAAGCTAATGGACAAGCTGAGAGCACTAATAAGATCTTATGCAATGTACTGACGAAATTAGTGAACACTAAACGCTCTGATTGGGACAAACAGCTACACCATGCTGTTTGGGCATACCGAGTTGCCTACAAAACGGTACTCCAAGCCACCCCCTTTCAGATGGTTTTTGGCCAAAACGCTGTGCTACCCCTGGACTTCTTGATTCCTACATTGAGAGTAGCACAAGAGCATGAATGGACAGGTCATGAGCTCTCCTCTAGGATCTTTGACCTTGAACGATTAGGAGAAACAAGACTGAGAGCAGCTGCAGGAATATATGCAGCCAAGAAGAGACAGAAGGCATACTTCAATGCCCATGTGAAGGATAAGGGTTTGAAAGCAGGAGATCTAGTTTTAGTCTACACACTGAAACAACACGCGAGGAAGCTAGAAAAGAGAGGCTACGGACCTATGATCATCAATAGGATCTCCACGAGTGGAGCAGTACAACTAGCCACGTTAGAGGGTGATGTTCTCCTAAACTACATTAGCGGTTGCAGAGTCAAGTTGTATCAGGAACCCCTCACGGAGGAAATGCTCAGCCGACTCAACACTGCTAAGAAACGCAAAGAGGAAGAAAAGCGAATTCGAGAAGAAGCTCAAGCAAAAGCTTTAGAACGCATCAGAAGGATGAAATTACGAAGGCAAGGTAGAGATCAGCCTAGAACAAATGACTATGCCAATCAAGGATATCATATGGCAATGTGTGAAGTCGCAGGAACAAGCTCACATAGGATAACTAATCGACGTCCTTTCGTAACCTTAGATATAGGACAAGGAAAGAGTGCAAGGACCGTAAGAGCCTTGATTGACTCAGGCGCAGCCACTAGTGCTGTTAAATTGTCTTACTGTCAAGAGTTGCAGTTAACTGTCAATCCTGTGGAAGCATATCTCATAGGATTGGGAGGCGTGGAAACCCCTTGCATGGGCGAGGTGGAACTTCCCCTCTACATTCATGATGAGGTAATGACAGTTAAAGTACTAGTGTGTCAAGACGAGGATCTCACTGAACCTCTTGTCTTGGGTCAAGATTGGATCTATGACCAAGCAGTCAACTTAAACTTAAGAAGTGGACTTCTTCAGGTTTGGGTCAATCATAGTCGAATTACAGTAGAGTTAGATAATGGAGCACTCAAGGAACTAGGAAAGGCACAGACTCCTGGTCCTTCCAGGAATACACATGAAGATGACCATGTTGTTCTTGTCCAAAACTATGTGTTGCAGAGGAATGATATTCGCAAAAAAGGAGTCAGGGATGCACAAGAACTCCCTTCTTTTCCAAAGGCCAGAAGGAGGCAACAACCAAAGGTGGATCAAAGGCAGAAGAAGCAGAGTACTACCTATGTCGGGGATCCAAAGTACCTGCGTAGCAAAATGTCCCAGCAAGTGAAACAAGTGTGGGTGCAGAAAGGCAAACACCCGGTTGCACTCAAGCCAACCACACGGGCAAAGCCTCTTATTAGTAACCAACAACACGACACTAATAAGAAGTCTTTCGGAAATTCTTCTGCTAACGTGAAATCTATTTGGGTGCCCAAGAAGTCGATGAAGGCTAGCCCACAATCAAGACAAATTTGGGTGCCTAAGGCTTGCTTGCGGGCGCAAATAGCTACGCCGAAGCCACAACCTATACAGCGTAACCCATTCACTCGCACAACCGGCATCCACTCGTTTTCAACACTCACGAACACACCAAGGCCCATGAGCACGAACAGAATCATTTGTAAATGGGTCCCTAAAAGGCCTCATGTTCAAGCTGATACACCTATAATGTTCTCTAGCGTCTCTACGAAACCAAGAGAAAAACCCATCCATTGCATTTGGCAGCTTAAGACCTGTAATAAACCCCCCGACCCCAATTTGTAAATTCACCCCCACTTACTAACTGCATTAGTCTCCTAGGAATACCCAAGCATTAACTACACACACTGTCTTCGTGCACTTACTAACCACTAACTCACCATCTACCTCATGTTAATGCTGTAACGGGGACAACAACGGATTTATTCTGTCCATTACGATGTTAACACGTGGTTCTATATTCTCACAGAACCAACCAGCAAACAGGGCCATGGCAGAAGCAGGTGCAAGTTCTCAAGCCGGATCTGGTGCCCAGATTGTGGACATAGAAACACTCCTCCTCGAGCCACATCTCACCGCAAGACCGCAAGAACTTCAAGCCGTGCATGTGCTCCCCATTCAGGATCCTCCTCAAGGGCACACTTCTCAAGTAGGTAAACACGCTCACTGGTTCAGTGATGTCGCGGGACCATTGGGCGATGGAACCTATTTCTAGGAAGCAGAATTGGAATTTAATGGCAAATGGGGTCGATACCACTTTTTCACGCGCGAGTTTGAAAGCTATCAAAACGCCGAAGTCATGCGATCAGTTTGGATCAAAGCGGGTGTGGACAGTTATTTCAGGGCCCACTTACCAAAGCCGGATTTCTTAAGATGTTCATATCTGATCAGTACCATCACGCCAAGCAGGGCCAAGGGAGGCGACAGCACCTTTGTGTTGCCATCACTGCTGCCGGGTCATGAGCTTAAAAGATTCAAGTTGACCCTCAATCTGGTAAGAGAAGCATTGGGTATGTATGGCATGCACATCCCAACAGAAAAGGAAACCATGGTTCCAGGTCGAATGAAACACAAAGATCTTAATAAGTTGAAGGATATGGTAGCGATGACACCTACCATTGCGCTTCACCTGCGGACCATCATGCAACATTTTGCTTTCCCCGCCCAGGAACGATTCACAATGCCCTCGAAGAAAATATGGTTCAGCTTGTATCTAGCAGAGACAGAAAGCCTTCCCATCAATGTGCCACACTGGATCATAGATCAGATCCACCTAGCCCATCAAAGGTGGAACAAGAAGCAGAAAAATGTGCTTCATGGATGTTGCGCTCTAACAAAGATAATCTACCGATGTCTGGCTTATGACGTGCCTATTCAGAGGGCACTCATATGGCCCCGTGCCCAGGAATTCCAAAGAAGACTATCAGCAGCAGGTCCCCCATCAAAGAAGATGAGGGGGGGAGTACAATTACCCTGTGCTCAACCAAGGGGAGCCACCACTACACCAGAAATTACCCCTCCCCAGACACGACGCGTTAGGCCATTCACAATCCGGCTACCAAGACCAAGCACAGAGGGGCCTAATCTGGTGTTTCCACCCGTCCCTTCAGATCTAGAATTCCCACAAGGTTTTACTCTCAACGATCTCACGGATGAAGAAGTGGCTAGACTGATCTATGACTCTAATCTCGAGATGGAAGCTCAGGAACCACAACCCCAGACAACAACAGCAGCCCCCACCTGACCAGAGGTGGTAGAAGTCGACGCCGAGGAACAAGAGGCCGAACAAGAAGAAGAAACCTACGAGGAACAAGAATATGACGAGCTCTCCGAGCTGGCAAGTGCCCCTGCGTATTTGGCACAAATCAAGAGACTATATCGAACCATGCAACTGGTTCAAGAACAGCATAAGATGTCACTGGAATCGGGCAAGAAACTCATGAACCAGTTGCTAGCTGAGGAAGGTGTGGACGAGTTGTTCATTGAGTCCATAAACCTTCATGCCGACGCAGTAGGATTGGATGAGGCCATCCATGAGGCAATGGCCTACATTCACAGATTTGAGAAGAGGGTTCCCGTTCGTCCCAAGAGGTCCGGGAAACAAATTCATACCAATGTATCAGCACCAGGAGAGACAACGCAAGCAGAAGAATATCAGGAAGCACCAGTGTCACCACCATCCCCACCTCGCACTACACACTTCACTCCACCACATGACACTAGCACTACCACGTCCACTACCACTACCATTGTCATGGGCATCCCACTCTCTCCGGGAATCCAATTCGGGGAAGTCACCATGCCCACTTTCACCACTCTGTTCACTGACGTCACATCCACTCCACCCACGATCCCCATCTACACTGTCACTCAAACAATCGACACTATGGAAACGTCTCCTGCCACAGCACCGCTCCCTCCCCCCATGCCACCTTCATCTCCCATACCCCCTCCACCCACATCTCCACTTGCATCCACATCATTCACATCTCCCATTCCCGCCCCCATTCCCCTTGCATCTTCACCCCTCCCAGCATTATTTAATGTAAATAGCATATTTTTAGCATTAAATCAATGTGTATATCAGCTCCAGAATGAGTACAGAGCTCTGGACGGCCGGTATCAACAACTGACAACACACCATCAGAACTTACAAAGGCAATTTCACATTCTACAAACAGAAAATGCAGAAGTGAATCAACGCTACACAACGCTTGAGCAGGCTCACCACACATTATTGGAGGCACCCCAACCATCGACAGAATCAGGTGTCAAACAACTAGAAGCTTTGCTCGAAGTATACCAGACCGATAACCTGCGAGTCAGACGCAACTTGGCGCTACTACGGAAACATATGGCCACAGCACTGGAGGAGAACAAAAGACTGCAAAAACAAAACGAAGAGAATCTGGAAGCAGCAATGGAAGGCTCCCCTCACGAGATAGATCCAGAGCAGTTCAAAGCAGTTCCAACGGAGACGATGAAAACCATTTTGGAAAGCTATGCAGATCTCTTGGAAGCCCATGATGACTTGGAAAGAGAGCGTGACACACTTCAGAGCAGGCTGAAGGAACAGGAAGAACAACCGAAGAGTGTCCCATCAACCTCCACCTCAGACGAAGTAAAGGCCTTAACCGAGCAGGTAGCAGAATTACAAAAGAGGTTACTGACATACGAGGGGCAGCCATCCCCTGTGGTAGAACCAGAGCAAGAAGAGCTCGTCCCTATTGAGGTAGATGATTCTTACGAGGAACCGTATGTTCCTATGCCAATGCCAGGCGGGCGACGAACCTCAGAGGGACTAGACACATTGGAAGTGGAAGCACCCGAGTGGCTTCAGACACTGGAAAGGACAGCGAACACTCACAAAGAACGGGTGGCAATTCAGATCCAATCACTAGCGAATTTAGAAGAGACCGTCATAAAGTCTGAATACTTCAGAAGCATGTCTCACCATAGATGGATCGGCACCAATAATGACCAGTATGTGCCATTCTGTATACTTTTGGCCGATTACAACGCGGAGATTCAACGACAATGTGGCAAACCTCCCACCTTTGCTACACAATTTGGTCCAGATGATCTGCCGGAAAGTGCTCAGCGTGGGTCCATCCATCAACCCACCTGGAGAATCAGGCTTTTGGAAACGTATCCAGAAATGGTCCGAACCTGGAATAATATGCCGTTGTTTATTAAGTACAACCCTTGTTACATTCCAGTTCTGCGACGACGCACCTGGCCTGAATTCACTATAGCTGTCAGAGATATCAAAGCCTGTGCAAAATGGTTGAATTATGTTTATCTAGCGCCTCCACGAGGACCTCCCACAGTCAATTACATGATTTCTACAATCCGTCACTAGAGTAGTAGGCTACACAATAATCCTGATGTGATGGCCCAGATGTGCATGAAAATATTTGAATTAATGCTGATCACTTTCAGGACGTTTAAAATCATTAAGGACCCTCACTTCTCAGGTGCAGGCTTTATGACAGGAAACCAAGATCTAGTGTATGATATGAGTACCACCCCGTCCATTGAAGTAATATATGCTTGGCACGCCAGAATCAAATACCTCCCAGCCTGCTTTAAACAGACCTTTGAGGAGATGTTCATCACCGGATTCTGGGAATATCACTCCGAAATCTTTATACCCAGACCATCCCATCTCCTCCAATTATTTGCTGTGGAGAGAACTATCTACTCAGAACAATTGAGGGTGCCTCATCCAGATGTTCCCGGTCCTGTGAATTGGGATGAGCTGCTCACAGATCTAGCACGTGGCGTGCGACTCGAAGAACACCACCTAGCCTCCGATGTCGTCCAATACTATGTTCAAAAATCCTCTAGACAAGGGTCTGTCAGGGGCAACAGACGCGAGAGTGGGGGGGGTGTTGGCAGCAGTCAGGGAACAGAAGGAGCTACAAGACGAAGAGAGTCAGAGCGAAGGGACAGCACAAGCAGACACGGCAGTCAAAGAAGATCTGGCAAATAGGCCAATAATTTTCCTCATGAAGAAGCAAGTATGAGCATTCACGCAAATCTAGCACTTAGGCAACCTTTTAACTTTTCAAAAACCCTTACACCGATTAAAAGTGATTTTCATCACTTAACACCATTGTAAATACCATTTCATATTTTTGTAGCTCCATTTTGTGCAAGCCAAGGAGTCCTTGAGCTTGGGGAGCATTAGAAGTATCTACCTGCCAATTTTCGTAATTTTTGGATCTCGTTTGAGCCCTCAAATAAGCCCTGGAACCTAATTTTTAACTAGGCCGGACACTAGGTCTAAACAGGGCCAAAGCTAGTCAAAAACTATAAAAGGAGCTAGAGAGCTCATTTTTGAGGAGATTGTAATTGAAACAAACTTGTAAGAGCTTTTGAAAGTAATCTAAGAACTCCATTGATTCTCTCTCTTTGTCTTGCCGTGTGTGCGCATGTGTGTGTATGTGTGTGCATGATTGTGTGCTTCTCACTCACGCACTTGAGCCGCCACTTGCTCGAGGTCTTCATACCATCGTCACATCTTCCCGGATTGACATTAAAGGAGGTGCTACTCATCACTGAGCTACAAGGGTGTTCATTCACTTCCAGAATTTTAAAGCTATGGTGGAAAAGCAGACAAGGAAGTACATTCAGACATTAAGATCTGATGGAGGAGGTGAATACATGTCAAATGAGTTCATCAGTTTTCTAAAAAATCATGGAATTCGGTGTCAGTTTTCATGCAGGTACATACCACAACAGAATGGTGTTGCTGAACGCAAAAATAGACATATTGCAGAAATAGCAAGAGCCTTGATGGCTGAGAAGAATATGCCTCATTGTTATTGGGCAAAAGCTGTGCATACTGCTGTATACATCATGAAAAAAACTCCGACTGTTGCTGTACATCAAGTTACACCTATAGAGAAGTTTACAGGTAAAAAGCCAAACTTATCACATCTGAAAGTTTTTGGCTTTATTGCATATGTACATGTTCCAGATAAGTTGAGGATGAAGCTTGATTCGAAAGCAGAAAAATGTGTCTTCATTGGATACTCCCTTGAGAAAAAGGGGTACAAATGTTATAACCCACTCACACGACAGGTGAAGGTGAGCAGAGATGTGGTATTTGATGAAATGTCAAGCTTCTATGCAGATGCCAAAGAAGGACTGAATCTTGAACCAAATGACAAAGAAAATGCTGAAAAATCAAGTGCAGAATCTCAAGTTTTGAGTGGACCAGATGCATCACAAAGCAATAGTTCCAACTCAAATCCATGGAGTGGAAGATTGCATGGAAATTTCAGTCCATCAAATTCATCAAATACATCCAAGAAAGGTAAAGAAAAGTTTTCTGGTGGTAGTAAAACATGTGCAGGTTTTGAAGATGTTGATGGAGATTCAAGTGGTTCAGAAAAGAGTCTTGATGAGGAACCTGGATTGCCCTCTGTGAAGACTCCAGGAGTAAGAAGGGCACATGCAGATGATACAAGGAGAAGTGACCCAGGACCAAGAAGATCTGGGAGGATGCGTAATTCAGTGCAACAATTGACATATGATAGTTACATGGCTTGCCATTGTGCTTACATGACAAAGGTAATACAAGATGCTGAACCTTCTTGTTTTGAAGATGCAATTGGTAATGAAGATTGGGAAAAAGCTATGGATGAGGAGATGGCTGCACTTTATGGAAATGATACATGGAAGCTGGTTCCATTGCCACAAGGAAAGAAACCCATAGGCTGCAAATGGGTTTACAAGGTAAAGTATAACGTTGATGGTAGCATAAGCAGGTATAAAGCACAATTGGTAGCTAAAGGTTATGCACAGACATATGGCATTGATTATGAGGAAACATTCAATCCTGCAACTAAAATGTCTACTGTCAGAACACTTGTTGCATTAGCTACAACAAAAGGATCGACTTTGCATCAGATGGATGTGAAGAATGCTTTCCTACATGGTGAGTTACAGGAAGAAGTATATATGGACCAGCCACAAGGATATGAAGATTCAAAGCATCCAAAATATGTTTGCAGGTTGCAAAAGGCTTTGTATGGGCTGAAGCAAGCCCCTTGTGCATGGCATGCAAGGATTGCTGATTACTTAACTAGCATTGGGTTCTCTATGTGTGATGCAGATCACTCGCTATATGCAAGGAAGGATGATGATGGCATCACTATTGTGGCTATTTATGTTGATGATCTGATTGTAGGTGGTGATAATGAAGAAAGCATAAAGAGGTAAAGAAACTTCTTATGCAGGAATTCGACATGAAAGCCCTTGGTGTGCTGCGCTATTTCTTGGGCATTGAGTTTATACATACATAAATATGTATATGGATGTCACAAAGGCAATATGCATTGAATATGCTGCAAAAGTATGGTATGGCTGATTGTAAGCCAATTTCTATGCCATTAGATCAGAATTTGAAATTGGATACTACATCAGGTGAAGCATTGGAAAATGCTACTATGTATAGGAAAATTGTGGGAGGTCTTATATATCTCACAATTACAAGGCCTGATCTAAGTTATACTGTTGGACTTGAAAGTCAGTTTATGCAAGTTCCCAGGAAGCCACATTTGGATGCTCTAAGGTGCACTCTACGTTATGTGAGTAGTACTTTGGTTTCATGAAGCTGGTGTAGGTTTGTAGGTTCATCGATACACCGATGCAGATTGGGCTGGTAGTACTCCAGATAGAAGATCTACTAGTGGCTTTCTTTTCTCACTTGGAGGTGCAGCTATTACACGGAGTAGTAAGAAGCAACCCACTATTGCTTTGTCGAGTACAGAGGCTGAGTATAGAGGTGCTGCAATGGCAGCATGTGAGGCATCATGGCTGGAGATGTTACTTGCAAATTTAGGTATGGAAGTGCAAAAGCCTATCACTATCTATTTTGATAATCTTAGCAGCATACAGTTAGCACGAAACCCTGTTTTCCATGCTAGAACAAAGCATATCGAGGTACATTATCACTTCATCAGAGAGAAGGTATTAGCAGGTGATATTGATCTTGTTTATGTGAGAATAGATGAGCAGGTTGCTGATATTTTCACCAAAGCACTTGGAGCTGAGAAGTTGAAGAAGTTTCGGGAGATGCTTGGATTACAGGATATGGTGTTGAGCTTGAGGGGGAGGGTTGAGATATCAAGCTCAACATGTGATGATCCAGGATGACACGTACCAGTTTTTCGTTTCTCTAACATGTATAGTGGTCACGTTGGTATATGTCAGGGATACTTCATTGAGCTTTATTAGATTTATCTACCGAGAGTGATGGCACATTTGTTTCTTGCCAGCTCACTCATTCACGGACATTAGGTTTTTCCTTATGAACTGATCTTTATATATTGCACTTGTTGTATTCTTGTTTTAGGTCATTCTTGTACATTCCTTTTATGTAATAGAAGAAAAAGAAGAAGAAGAAGACCATTCTTCCTTGCCTCAATCTGTGTGTGTGCTTCTCCTTGAGAGTGAGAGTGTGTGAGCTCTCTTCCTTATCTCCTTCCTCGTGACAACTTTTTCTACTAGGTTTTCTATTGAGCTAGAAATTTTTGAGGATGATTGAGATGCACTATCTGAGAATTTATAGACCTTTTAAAGTTCCAATTCATCTCCTAGATTTTCCTCAATGTCTATACAAATCTTTACACATAGCTCTAGTGTTCTGGGTTCCTTTAGATAAACATAGGAGCGTAGTTTAGAGCTCAAGAGGCCATCTAAAAACAAAGATACTTGCTTGGCCTATGAGGGTAGTTCCTACATTGGGCATCTCTCAACATATTGTCTAAACCTACGTCTTGCAAGTCTGAGTGTTTCCTGAGGGGTCTGTTTGGAGCTATGAATCAACGAAGAAGTATCATGTCTGATTCCACTTTTAGAGAACTCTATGATGAATGAATATAACGTGATTAATATCCCTAAACTGCCTTTGTTGCAATGGTTGAAACCAAGTTGAAGCTGTGTTCTTTAACGTGAGTCCAAACGCATTATATTGCATAAACATGTCTTCTACTTGCTCTGTGCACAATACATGCTTAAATTTGGCAACATGGTCATAGGGATCTCCTGTGCCATCAAAGTATTTTTTCATCAACTTTACTAATTGAGTGGGTCTTAGTATCTTTCGATTTTCTCATGGTCTTGTTAGAGTAAAGTCATCTCTACCACCTGGTATTCTTGATTCCCTTTGTCGTTCCAATCTATTGATGTCCATGGTTGGTATATCCCTTCCTATGGGGTGGATGAAACTTACTTCTGGCCTTTCTTTGTTCTTCTCTCTTTGAGTACCATGGGTTGAGGATGTCCTAGCACCATGATGACTAGCATTTACATTTGCTCGAGATGGGGGAAATACTAACTCGCCTCTCCATGTATAGGCATGTCTTGCATGATCCGGCACTACAAATACTCGTTCTGAGGTATTGTCCAAGTATACAACCTTTCCAGGTGTATCTGAGTCTTTGAATTCATAAATGGTAATGGAACATATCTCACTAGGTTGTTCCATTGTGTATCTCCAAAATGCTTCATCAGTGTCCTTATTTAGGAACAATTCAATGATTCTATTATCCTAAGCTATCCATTTTGGGTTCAGTACTCTTGTTAGTATTGATTTCCCTTGAGGTGTCCTAGGTTCATTTCCTAGCGGTTCTTTTCCTTGGGTTCTTGCTTCTGCCTCAGGACTAACTACACCAAACTCATTGGTATGATTAGGCTGAGTACTTATGATGTACATTGTTGCTTCTTTGTCTATGTAAGCATCTCTCTCGAATTTCACCACTGGACATTCTAGTCCAACGGGTTGGTCAGGGTTATGCAATTGAACCACTCATCTTCTCAAACCATCCTCATAGATGTGAAGGTGGTTGGTTCGGAAATATTCTAATTAGGTCTTGTAGGGTCCTTTGGGTCTTTCCAAATATGCTACGCTTAACCCTCCTTTTGGTCTTTCCATGTTAAAAGACATTTTTGACTCACTCGTATCTGAGCCCAATTCATAAGGGTAGCTATTCAATTGTTGTGCCCACGATCGTGTAGTAGTTCCTGCACTTGATTCTGATGATCTAAGGCTTTGTCGATCTGACCTACCTATATGCTTTCCCGATCCAAGGTTCATGAATTTACTCCTTGAATCACTCAATACACACTCTGTTCATCAATGTTCCTCTGTTCTTAGTCACTTGTGTCGTTTTTAGTTCCTTTAGATTCTTGTCTTGTCTCAATGTACACGTCAGGAATCAACTTTTCGTTTTGTACTTGAGTTCTTGTTCCATCAAACTTAAGTTCTTTCCTTTAGGTTTTTTGTATTGCACACTCTTATCTTGTTCTTGGACCTGAAAAAAATAATAATTCTCTTGGACTTGATACGTTCCTATCGTCATCCTAATTTTAATCGACAACGTTAGATGTTTAGCTTAAGCTAATAATTGACTGAGGGGGTTGAGTGTTTGTCCAACCTCAAGTAAGCTTCTTTGATAGCCCTGATGCCCAAGAAGTCCCGCTTCCCAAGCCTTGTGTACTTCACCTGCCTTGCTGTGATTGCCCTTGGATAGCTCTTGCTATACTTGTCAAAATCCAATGTTTAGGCCAATTCTTAAATCAGTGATCAAACACTTTGATATATACACTTTTAAGCATCCCTTTTTCTCCTTATGAAATTCCCAAGTGCCCCCTTGCTTTCCTAATCCCAGAGATGGGTCAACCTCAATTTGTTCTATAAAAATATCAATGCATTATTCTTGAAAAAAGTAGAACTCGAAAAGAGCTTTCTAATGAGCCCTAGAGCTCAAAAAACAGACTTCAAATGAAACATTTATGGACTTTCAGGCTCTTAGGGTGAAAACTGACAGACAAGTTTTTCTTCAAATGTGAGCAAAAGGGGTCTTCAATATGTCTAATCACTCAAAAATTCACTCAAAATAGGCCTTATATTTGGAAAAATAAAAACCCTAATTTTGGCATTCTAACTAGACAATCGTGATGGTATGAGATAATCGCGATGGTCTGGAACCGTCACGATGCTCCAGTTGAACCATCGCGATGGTCCGAGGGTGTGAAGCATCACGATGGTCCAAAATGAGTCATCATGATGGTCTGACTATCGAGCAATCATGATGGCATGAGCTCGTCGCGATGGTCAACGATCAACATAACCGTTGTGATGGTGTGAGCCCATCGCGATGGTCACGAGGCATCACCATGGCTTGAGCCAATCGCGATGGTCTAAAATTGAAGCGTCGCAATGGCGTACTTGTATCATCGCGATGGTGTGGGAGGACATGTGGCAAGTGGGTCATTGTGATGGTGTGAGGCAATCGCGATGGCATGGGCCCGACGAGATTGTCGCGATGGTCCGTGATTGTCGTGATGGTTCAAGTGAACCGTCGCGATGGTGTGAGATTGTCGCAATGGTCCGGCTGAGCCGTCGCAATGGTGCGACACAATCGCGATGGCGTGAGCCTGTTGTGATGGTCCATCAAACTATGAATTTTGGGAAACCATTTGTGGATTTGTGCAAGGGCAAGTGTGCACTATACCTTGCTGTAGACACAATCCCAAAAAGTCATCTTTGTTAGACCATCCTGATGGTCTGATACCTACAGGAGATCTGATAAAAACTTGAATTTCTCACCTTTTTGGAGCTCTCCTACTGTTCTGGAGCATTGTATCTGCAAGAAAACTAAAAAAAACACACACCGATGCACACTCAAAAGCTCTCTCTCTTTCGCATGTGCAAATGAAGGAAATGAGGAGGATAGGTGGATATGGTGAAATTTTTTATTTTTTTGGAGTGGAAGAGGATTATGCGGCGGTGAAGGAGTGTAGAGGAGATGAAAAACACAAAAAAAGCTCAGAAACAACAACAAAAACTGAAACTTTTACCTTCCAACACCAACTCTTGCTATACTCTTGCTATACTCTTACCATCACACATTCGTCCTAGAACTCCATCCCCAGCAATGGCACCAAATTTGGTATTGCTCTAGCACAATGGTAAGCACCTTGTTAAGAAGCTCCACCTCCTTACTGTCAATCCGCAAAAGAGATAGGAGTGATATGAAGATCGTGAATGCAAGATTTAGTGAGCGTGAAGGCGAGAAGCAGGGAGATGCACACACACATACACACATGTGAGAGATAAGCAAGACACAATGGAAGATAAGAAATAGAATCTATTGCTCAATATCACTCTTACAAGCTCAAGCTCACACTAACTCATACAATCCAACACTAGCTAACATTGTCTAACCTAAAAAATGAGCTCTCTAGCTCTCTTTATAGTTTTTAGACTATTTTTGACCGGCTTCACATCTAATCTCCGACATAGTTAAAAAATAGGTTCTAGGCACTATTTGGAGGTCTAAACGATATCTAAAAATAGCCAAAATTGGTATGCTTGTTCTACCTAAAATGGAGCTACTAATTACAAAAGTGGGTGTTTCTATGATACATATGGTACAAAAGTGATGAAAATCACTGTTTGGTGTTTTCAAGAAGTAATATCAATTATATGTCTTTGAGAAAAATTAACTGCATGGCTTCCCACGAATCTTTGTGGTCCACCTTCACATGCTTCCTCTACGTCTGTGCCTTTGGCTACTACCAACATCTATGTATCTATCTATCTTTCTTTATTTATTTTTTCTTTCTTTCTTTCTCTCTCTATCTCTCTCTCTCTCTCTTTCTTCATTTATTTTTTCTCTCTTTCTATCTATCTATCTTGCAGGAGGACAAGCACTCTTATGTGGATAACAAAAGATCAACATTTGTTCAAGATTCTTGGGTATATGAATATGAGCTTCACACAAAAAAAAATTTAAGATGATCATAATATGGTGACATCCCTATCCATAACTCTTACTTTCAGAATTTTGGAAGTACTAGATGAAAGGTTAATCACATGAACTACAATCAACACTACTTCTGCCGATAAGCCTTGTGAAATGTTTGCATGATGCAACATAGAAACTAATCTATCCTTAATAGTTATATTCATCTTCATAGATGCATCATTCTATACAGGGGTATAAGGAGCTATAAACTCTCTACAAATTCCTCTGGACTAACAGAAAAGCCTGAATTCATATGAGGTATACTTATCTCCATTATCCGAATGTAAAGCCTTGATCCTAGTTCCTTTTCAATCTTGATTGAGCAAGCCATTTTCTAAAATTAAGGAATACCTCATCCTTTGATTTGATAGGATATACCCAAACTTTCTAGTATCAACATCTATGAAAGTGACAAAGTAAAGAGAGCCACATATGATCTCATGGGCATAGGAATATGATCTCATGGGCATAGGACCACAGGCATCTGTGTGAATGAGATTTAAAGGCTGAATTGGAGAGTCATTGTGCATCTTATGCACATTCCTAGTTTTATTTCCATATTGATAATGTTCACAAAATGAAAAAATAGAGAAAGATAATACAAGCAAGTAGACAAAACAAGAAAGATTTTCCATTCCACTACAAGATATATGGCCAAACATCCATGCCAAATACAAGCCATAGGTTATTCAGTAACAAATAACAAGTGTTCTTTCTATGATACAAATAAAGGATAAAATGAGCCAAATTTGCTTCCTTTTTCAATAATCATATTTCCCTTTGATATGCAAAAGGACTGAGCATAGAAGACTACTTTGTAACCAAGGTCAACAAGCTGAACAAATGACATCAAACTATGTGATAACTGAGGTACATGGTGTGAACTCTTCATAGTGATTTTGAACCATCAATGAATTGCACAACCACATCTTTAATCCCAACAACATCAGATTGGTAAGAGTCACCAAGTCTCACAGTACCAAGAGACTTTATTGCATAAATGGAGAATCATTCTCTACATGGTGTCACATGGAAAGAAGCACCAAAATCTAACAGCCATGTGTGGGAAAGAGAATCATCCATAAGAACTTCAATGACATAGTAATATCAAGCGTCAACACATCAACATTATAAAAAATAGCATTAATTTCTTCTATCTTCACAATTTAAGCATATGGTGTAGGTAACTGTTTAACATGCCCATCACCATTTGTCATCTACCTTTAACATTCTTTAATGCATAACATTCTTTCTTCATATGTCCTTCCTTATGACAATAATGGCACTCAATATTCCTCTTCCTTGACTTACTTCTACTCTTACCATTGATAATTCTTTTCCTTGTTCTTGCTCCTATCATGTTGCTGCTTCTTTCCGTGGTAAGAATTGTGAACATTATATGCATCACCACTCGGAGTGCCAACCATAGACTTTCTATGGATATTTTCACTCAAGAGTGCTCCACATATGTCATTGTAGATAAGCTTACGACTAGGTCACTAATTCTAATAGTTGTGCCAAATGTATCCCATGATGATGGA
The DNA here is from genome assembly GCA_020310875.1 of Ceratopteris richardii. Lineage (NCBI taxonomy): Eukaryota > Viridiplantae > Streptophyta > Polypodiopsida > Polypodiales > Pteridaceae > Ceratopteris > Ceratopteris richardii. Next base: position 151,336,903 of record CM035428.1, read on the forward strand.
AAGGTGCAAAGCAACAAGACTATTTTTATTTCATTGTCCATTTCCATTTTCTGAGCCTCTAATTGAGAGAATATAACATCAAAATCATTTAGAAGAGCAACAATAGTATCTATGTCCTTCATAAAAAGGTCATATAACTTTCTCATTAGACACACTTTATTTGATGTTGTTTCTTTTTCATATGTATTGCATAACTTCTTCCAAAGCTCCTCTTCACTTTCACAATTCAATACTATAAAGTAAACTATCTGCTAGGTGCAATCAAATGGTAGACTTAGCCATTTCATCCAACTCACCCCAATGATCATCATCCATGTCAAGAGGCTTCTTTGAGATTCCATTTGTTGGCTTCCACTACCCCTCTTAGTGAGCACATCTTTAATCTGGTTTTAACAGAGCAAAGTTTGTGCCATCAAATTCTTGGATGTCAAACTGGTCCTTTCCTTGCAAGTTATAGCTTCTCTCGGGAACATTGACACTAGACCTCTAACCATCAAATGTAACTAAGACCTCTAATGCCATGATGATAGAGAATTGACTAGGGGACCAAATGTCAAATTTCTAGGAGATTTTGATAGATTCTCCAAATAAAAATGGATCACTGAACAAAAATGACCAATCAAAGAGATTATGTGAGAATGTATGTGCTCATGCCAATAAGTGTGTTAAGAAAAGAGTTCAACCACTATATAGTTGAAAAACTAAAATACGAAAAATTTTGTTAGATCTCCTTAGCAAAATGTGCATATGAACAATGTCAAAAAGAATTCATAAAATTGTGAATACTTACCTGTAAACCTGCATAGTGGATCACTAACTCCATTACATATAACCACTTAACTGCCTAGGTTTATCAGGCACCGATGAACAACTAGCATACCTCTCCTATGGGGAGGCTAGGTAAGTCTTTCACTTGCATTATTGAAGAGACCCCGACATCTGGGTGTCTTCGAGTTAAAAAAACCCTCACCATGACTCTCTTTATCAATGTGAAAGGTGCTAAAACATAACCACTATATCAATGACCACATGGATGTACATAAGTGGTATCCAGAAAAGTGTACACAGTGTGTATGTGCTCAATGTATGAAGTAAAATGGCATTGAAAGGCTGAATTTATATCCTAATCAGTAGACAAAAATACATGAAAGTGTTTGTAAAATCCGTTATTTAGGCCCATAAAGCCTGCATAACCTTGTAGTGCAGGCTCCAATTGCAACTAAAATCCTTTAGAGAAACCTGTAAGAAGAATCAAGAGCTGGAAATTCAAAGATAAATCTGAATGTACCTTGACAAGGAGACACAAACTCAAGTGCCTCTCACTCCTTAATTTGCCTTTGGACCAATCTTTCCTCCTGTGTAGTCTAAACTGCCCCAAAACTGCAAAATCAGCTCCCCAATTTTGTACCCAGTTAAGGTCTCCAAAAATTGATGTAGAGAGCCCAAGAAGACACTTTGAAGGCTCCAAATAATTTTAATTTTTCTTCACCCTAAAATCAATAATAAAATAGGGCTTAGTGGTAGGAAAACCTATTGTTAAGCGATCTTTTGGGGGAACACTTCTAGAATGGGTTACCTCTTGGGAGGTGCTAGTACTTTTTCTTCCTTGATCATTGAAGTCCTTCCTCCCATGCAACCAATGAAACCAATGATTACTTCGGTGACTTGGATGACACGGTATGCCAAACTCTATGTGGTGGTTGCCACCTTAGTTGTAAGCCTTGGAGGAAGCCACAAAAATCGATGGGTGGGTGCTTGTTCTGCTTGCACAACATCAAAAATATTTTGCTTCAAACATTTGTGAGCAACTACTAGTGAGCATACACAAGGAAAGATACATAATAAATAGAGTACAAAAGAGGAATATGAATAGACTACCTCATAAAAAATATATACAAAAATCTTGCACACACTTCAACAAGATAGACTACTTGAGCATCAAGCATATAACAAGGATTTTTTGCACACTCTAGGGTTTAGCTTAATACACCAATAGAGTATAGGAGTAGAAGAAGAATAGGTTAAGAGATGAGCACATTGATAAATCCTACAACATAAGGAATCCTTCCACAATACATTGAGATATGGTGATGAATATCTAATTGCTTGTTGTGAAGCTTCCAAAGCATGAAGATAGTTTCCACCTATTGAGAGTGAGAATACGCATCCATCCATTCAAATCTACCCATGTAAATTTATCTATCCCAAGGGTTGAGGATTTCCATAACCAATTCACATGATTTCCCAACACTCTCTATATAAATGATTCCTTTTATTTTTATCTCAAGTGCATAGTATTTTCTCTAGTTCATAAGGGATTTTTTGAAGTGAGATAGGTTGGACTATTGTATCGAGATACAAGATTATCTTGGTGAGCTAGTTTTTTGTTCAATCTACTAAAGTGAAACACTAGATGAAGTAGAAAATAGTGTCAAGTTCCAACCATAAGCCTAATTGTCCTTTAGCATACAAGATAGCATGATTGGGAACATACAAGATGCCATTGTATGAGACCGATACAAAGGCATTAAAATTGCAACTCATGATTGAAGTACATACATTGGAGAAAAAGAGCATGTCAATAAGTAACTACATCTTGTAAATCAAAAGCATATATGATTCACTTGCATCCATTGACATCAATGTAGATATTGATGATGATAAGGTCAAAGTGTGCCTTCGTAGTTTAGGAGTACAATGTGAAGAGATGGATAGATATGTGCTTGAAGATGAAGTGGTACTCCAAAATCCTTGATCTACACCAGCCAAATGAACTCCACGAGTATGTGGTGGGCCTTTTTATCTTGCCAATGGATGTGTTAGACACCCTATGTACCTTGGAAGATCAATCTCAAAAAGATAGATCAAAACAGATGAGCTAGAATTAATTTAGAGGTGAAAAACTTGCTATTTTGATTCATACACCTGTCCAGTGTTTTGAATAATTCTCTGAGAGTAGCAGCTTAATTACTTTTGGGGAAATCTAGTTGACTTAGAGAGCTAACTTTCAAGAGTAATCTCATCAGAAATAGTGAATCATACAATGAGAATGAAGTTTAACAAGTTATGACATCATCCCGATTTTCGTGGGCTGCAGAAGTACTCAGACCTGTGAGCAATAAAATAAGAATACCTCAAGATTCAAGAATTCAATGATTATGAAATTTTTTATGCTTATGCTAGACAGTATGCTGGATCCAACAAGCTTTAAATAACTGAATTTGGTCAAGTACACACTGAGAAATAGCTCTGACAAGATGAGTGAAAAAGATTGGGTACCTGACAGAGGAGCAAAAATGAACAGACAGGGTTGACTTCAAATGAACATAACTGAAGATTGAAAACTCCAATGGCAATGAAAATTTTTTAGCTTATAGTAGACTTAGAGAAAAAACTTTAGAAACTTAAAGAATAAGAAAAGATGCACTACACGCGGAGAAACCATCTCTGCAATATGACTGAAAAATGTGAAACGTATAGTAGTGAATAGTAGACTCACAATTACATGAAGATATGGACTTGAATCATCATAGATTTTAAAGTATAATGATTGTAGAATGCAAAGGACTTACAAATACAAATGTTTGCCTTGAGTCCACACTCTGATATTGCATAAAGCAAGAGTGCGACTAATCGGCCATGTATTTATAGAGAGTTTTGGAGCCAAGATTTGAATTTGAATCTTGCTCACCTAAAAGTGATCTCATAACTTTTAGAGATTGATTGATTCTCCAACCACCAAATCATGGATTTGTGGCTTCTCTCTATATTTTTGTCAAGTGGACTCAACCACTTTTAGATTCCTTTAATACATCAAGTAAAGTCTTAAAAAATTACAAGAGTGAATTCTCACATGAGCTCATGCATAGACTTCAATTCAAGAATTCTTCTAACTATTTTTGTGAGACCCAAGCCAATACTTAGGCTTGTAGTTGATTTGTTCCAACAGCGCCGCCTCAAGCCAAGTATGCTTGAGGTCTTCAATCTTCAAGAATAACCTGCAATCCAATCATAGCTTTGAATTCGCAAAGCTTTGTACCATCCAATGCTTTGATCAAAATATCTGCACATTGTTGATGAGTGGACACATATGATATCTGAATCTCTTTGCTTAGAACCTTTTCTCTTACATAGTAATAATGAATTTTAATGTGTTTAGTCCTTGCATGAAAAATAGGGTTAGCAGCTAAATGAATAGAACTCCTGTTGTCACCAAAAATAGTTAGAGTTCCAAACTCCAATCCAAGATCTTTGAATAATGTCTTCATACACATAGCTTCTTGTGTAGCTATGGCAAGACCTCTGTATTCAGCTTCAGTAGAAGAGAGAGCAACTGTTGGTTGCTTCTTGGATGACCATGAAATAATTTTTGAACCTGCAAAGGTAAGGTAACCTGATTCTTTGGAGCCAGCCCAATCTACATCAGAAAATCCATCTGCCATCTTTGCTCTGATACCATTGTGAAGAGATGGATAGATATATGCTTGAAGATGAAGTGGTGTTGCAAAATCCTTGATCTACACCAGCCAAAATGAACTCCACGAGTATGTGGTGGGCCCTTTTATCTTGCCAATGGATGTGTTAGACACCCTATGTACCTTGGAAGATCAATCTCAAAAAGATAGATCAAAACAGATAAGTTAGAATTAATTCAGAGGTGAAAAACTTGCTATTTTGATTCATACACCTGTCCAGTGTTTTGAAGAATTCTCTGAGCACAGTAGCAATTAGCTTAAATCCTTTTGGGGAACTCTAATTGACTTAAAGAGATAACTTTCAAGAGTAATCGCATCAGAAAAAGTGAATCACACAATTGTTGGAGCAAGTCTATGACAAGCCTAAGTATTGGCTTGAGTCTCACAAAGTCTTAGAAGAAGCCTTAAAATGAAGACTATGTAAAGTTCACTTGTGAACTACCTCTTGTAACTTTTGAAGAGTTTACTTAATGTAAAAGTGAAAGAATCTTAAGTGGTTGATTCCACTTGATCAAGAATGGAAAGAAGAGCCACGAATTCGTGATTTGTGGTAGGTAGAGAATCAAATCAATCATTGATTGATTGGAGAGTGATTGAGGGAAGTTAGCCTCCCAAACTCAACTATAAATAGATGGCAGTTTTAGTCTTGGTTAGAGAGACCTATGTGAAGACCTCGAAGAGCTAAGATTTATGCCATATCAAGGTGTGATTACAAGGCACACATATGTATCAGTAAGTCATTGTATTGTACAAGCTATATACTTTCATTTTCATGATTATTTGAGTTCATCTTTCCATGTTCTTGTGAAGTGTACTACTCACTGCCATTACTCTCAGTTTTTCTCAGTCAGCTTGCAGAGATGTTTTCTCTGAGCTTGGTGCATCATTTTCAGTGATTTAACTTGGTAAAGTTATCTCTATAAGTCTACTAAATGCTCACAAATTTTCATGTCATTTGGAAGTTGCAATCTTCAGTTATGTTCAGTTGAAGTCAACAGTGTCTGTGCATTTTCACTTCTCTGTCAGGTACCCGACATTTTCATTCATCTTGTCAGAGGTGTTTCTCAGTGGTTACTTAACCAAATTCAGTGATTTAAAGCTTGTTGGATTCAACTTACTGTCTAGTATAACCATACAATTTTTCATAATCATTGGAGTCCTACATTTTGAGTTATGTTGATGTTACTGCTCACTGGTCTCAAACTGTAGCAGCCCCTGAAAATCGGGATGATGTCATCACTTGTTAAAACTCATTCTCAGTGTGTAGTTCATTATTTTTGATGAGATTACTCTTGAAAGTTAGCTCTTTATGTTACCTAGACTTCCTCAAGAGGAATTAAGCTAATTGCTGCTGTGCTCAGAGAATTATGTAAAACACTCGATAGGTGTATGAACCAAGAATAGCAAGTTTTCACCTCTGAGCTAACTCCAACTTATCTGTTTTGATCTATCTTTTTGAGAGTGATCTTCCAAGGTACATAGGGTGTCTAATACATCCATTGGAAAGCTAAAAGGGCCCACCATATACTCCTGGAGTTCATTTGGCTGGTGTAGATCAAGGATTTTGCAACACCTCTTCATCTTCAAGCACATACCTATCCATCTCTTCACAGTGGTATCAGAGCAAGGTTGGACAACATGGCAGATGGATTTCCTTCATCAATTGACAAATTAGACAGAGGTAACTACTCAGCTTGGTCATTAAGAATGGAAGCCTATCTCCAAGGTAGAAGTTTATATGGTTATGTGGCTGGAGATGAAGTTATGCCAAGTTTCAGGAACAAAAGTCAACCTACACAAGAAGAGCAAGAAAGATTGAGCACATGGTGCTCCAAGGATGCACTTGCAAGGTCTTATCTCCTCAACTCTATCTCAGATTTTTTGTTGCCTCACATTAGAAGTTGTAAGACATCTCAAGAAGTGTGGGATGAACACAATGCCTATTGATGTTTCAAAACCAATTGTTAATGTCTGGTATGTTGATTCAGGTGCTTCAAATCACATGTTTATTCATGCAATGACATGTATAGTGGTTATGCTGACATATGCTAGGGATATTTCTAATGAGCTCATTGGTTTATCTATAGAGAATGATGGGACATTTGTTTCTTTCCAACTAACTCATTTGTGGACATTAGGGTTTTCTCCATGTATTGATTTTAATATATTGTATCCGTTGCATTATAATAGAAACAGTAGAAGGAGATCATTCTTCCTTGCCTCAATATGTGTGTGCTCTTATCTCCTTATGTGTGAGACTATGTGAGAGCTCTCTTCCTTATCTCCTTTCTCTTCACAACCCCCACTGTTGGACTAATCTTGGTAACATGTGGTCGACTACTACTTATCCTCGATATAGTTGGGAGAGCTTATCTTCATATGAACAATCTCTGTGGATAACCACACCAATTGAACATTCACTAAAATATACTCAACTTTGTTAGAATCAAGTTCAACATGTGATGATCTAGAATGACACGTATCACTTTTTCATTTCTGACATGTATAGTGGTCATGTGAGTACATGTCAGGGATACTTCATTGAGCTTTACTAGATTTATCTACCAAAAGTGATGGAACATTTGTTTCTTGTCAACTCACTCATTCGTGGACATTAGGATTTTCCTTATGTAGTTTTCTTTATATATTGCACTTATTGTATTGTTGTTTTAGGTCATTCTTGTACATTCCTTTTATGTAAAAGAAGAAGAAGAAGAAGAAGATCATTCTTCCTTGTGTCGATCTATGTGTGTGCTGCTCTTTGACTGTAAGACTATATGTGTGAGCTCTCTTCCTTATCTCCTTCCTCGTGACATGGTATCAAAGCTAGTGTGGTTGCAGAAAGCTCATGGAGAAGGCCGATAGTGAAGAATATGTGAGAAGGTGTGGAGAAACACAATTCACGAACGACCTTATATTGCTACAAAAATTGGCATGAAGGTAGAAGGTGTCAAAATATTTTTGATAGTTATTCCTTTAGGGTCATTGCTTTTTGTCAAATTTTTGTTTTAGAGCCATCTCGACCTCCATTTTGAGCTCACAAGGTGGGGCACACAGAAAAATCAGGTCAGCCCGCAAAACCGTAAATTGCATCTTGTTCGACAATGCTCATATATTCTATATCCTAAATTTCAAATGATTCTGTCTATTGTTCATACATGAAAAGTGTGTTTTTTTGAGATCAAAATGTCACTTCATAGTGCGACAGTGTTCAACTAGAAGTACTGCTTGTAGTGTTTTAGTAGTGTTGTGAATTGTTGTACAAATGGCAAACACAGATTGAATGAGTCTGCTTATGAGCGATAAGTTGGACAAGAAGAACTTCCATGCTTGGATATTTAGAATGAAGAATTTCCTAAGGGGAAAAGGCTACTAGAAGTACATTGAAGGAGATAACCAAAATGCTCCATAGTTACCAAAGAGGAATTGGACTATGGACTAATTAATAGCATATGAGGAATGGAATCAAAGCTCACAAAAGGTAATGTATTGGCTACTTGTTAGCATTTAGGATAGCATGATTGGGTACATACATGATGCCAAGACTCGAAAAGAGGCTTGGAATAGTTTGGTCACATTGTATGAGACCAATACAAAGGCACAAAAATTGCTACTCAAGAACGAGTTGCATACACTGGAGAAAAAGGGCATTTTGATAAGTGACTACACCCTAAAAATCAAAAGCATATGTGAGTCACTTGCATCTATTGGCGTGAATGTAGATGATGATGATGATGATAAGGTAGAAGTGTGCCTTCATGGATTAGGAATTGCATATAAGCAGTTCAAAATTTCTATACAGACCAAGGAAAATATTTTGAATTTTGTTGATCTAGTGTCCATGTTGCTTATTGAAGAAGAGAATCTTGGTGAGGACTCAAACTCCCAAGAAAAACCTAGTTCTGAGTAGGTTTTCTACTCTAGCAGAGGAAGAGGCAAAGATAGAGATTTTGAAAGTGGAAGAGGAAATAGTAACCAAGACTAAGGTCAACATCAAAATCATGCAGGAGGTAGAGGATAGTTTCGAGGTAGTGGGAGCCAAAGAGGCCGTATAAATTTCCAAAGAAAAGATTCACATAATGAGTATAAAGGATACTGGAATTGTGGTAAACCTGGACACTTTGAACGTGATTGCAAGTTGAAGAATCAAAATAACAGAAGGTAGCAAAACAACTATGCATCCACAAGTGCAGATGATTCTGAGAAGTTGTTCATGGTTCAACATCATATGATGAATACGATGTCTGCTGATGTCTCGAAATCAAATGGTAATGTCTAGTATGTTCATTCAAGTGCTTCAAATCACATGAATAGTCATGTAGAATGTTTAGTGGTTTGTAGAAATTGCCAATTCCTGGATATGTTGAAACAAGTGATGACACATCACACCCTATCAAGCATACAGGAAACATAGCATTGTCTATGGAGGATGGGAAGATGATATATCTCACAATTACAAGGCCTGATCTAAGCTACACTGTTGGAGTTCAAAGTTTACGTTATGTGAGTGCTACTTTGGATTATTCATTGTTTTATGAAGCTAGTATACATTTGCAAGCTCATGGATACACCGATGTAGATTGGGCTGGTAGTATTCTAGATAAAAGATTCAGTAGTGGCTTTCTATTCTCACTTGTAGGTACAACTATTACTTGGAGCAGCAAGAAGCAACCCATTATTTCTTTGTCAAGTATAGAGACTCATTATAGAAATGTTGCAATGGAAGAAAGTAGATGTGATTTCAACTTTCTCTTTTCTTATATTGTATGAAAAGATGCCAATCAATCTAAACTAACAAACCTTCCTAATTGGAATTCAAATTCATGGAGAAGAGGCATGAACATATCCTCAAGAGTCTATATAAAGACTCCAAAACATTTTTACATTAAGAATATTGTTGATTTGAAGCAATACATATACTTCTTTATCATTGCTTGGTGCCACTTCAGTTTTTTACTCCTTCTTCCTCAAATTAAGTCAACTTGCAAAGATTGTTGCTCTCTTTATAGAACTTAAAATCCAGTGTTTAAGTACTCATTGGAAAGATATTACTTTCCAGTTTATGTGTACAAGTTATCAGATCATTTGATTCATTAATTTGAGAGAAATGCAAGGTTTTTAGTCTCAGGGTCATTCTCTCCAACTCCCTAAAAAATTAGGATGACACTAATTTAGTGCTAAGGTGATTGCTGCTTCTATAGTTGTTATAAATTAGGGCTTTTATCCATTATAACAAGACAAACATATGTGTGAACTTCCCTTAAGAGTAAGTTTTCCAATTTTTATTGTGCTAGCTGCTCTCAATATTTGAAGTCAAAACTTCCATCCATTTTGAGAAGGTTTTTTGTGACCTAGTCAAGGTGCAAATTATCTGTTTTGCATCAACTTGTTCTTGTTGATGTTCCAAAGTACCTATTGGGTTTTATTGCACTAAACACAAGCCTACAAGGCCTACTTTACATATCGAAAGATTTAGGGCTGGTCCTATGCTGGTTTGCTGGACCAACTTCACCACTTGACAACTCTACTCTCCAAGCCTCTCCAAGCTTCTTCAACTTCTTTCAGTGATATCAAGGCAACTTCAAGATGGGAGATGGCTTTCCATAAATGATTGAAAAGCTTGATAGACATAATTATGCTGTTGGAAAATCAGAATGGAGGCTTATTTGCAAGGAAGAAATCTATATGGGATTGTATCAGATGATGAAGCAATGCCTATTCCAAGATCCAAAGGAGGACCTACTCAAGAGGAAATAGATAAGCTCACACTTTGGTGTGCAAGGGATGCTGAAGCAAGTTCATACATACTAAAATCTATCTCTAGTTCTGTATTACCACATATTAGAGGATGCAAGACATCTCAAGATACTTGGAATGCCCTAGTGACTTTCTTTTCTACTAGTACAAATGCATGGAAGAACTATCTTTGGAATGAGTTCAACCAAATGAAGAAGACTCCAAAACAAACCATCACATATTTTGTTACAAAGGTTAAGAAGGTTGCTAATCAATTGGCATCCATTGGAGAGGTGATTGAAGAAGAGACCATCATGAGGCAAATTCTCAATGGGATTAGAGATGACAAGTAATGGCAAGCTTTCACCACAGCCTATGATCTCATCATGGATGTGAAAACTCTAGACTTCAACGTCTTACTTGGACAAATCTTCAATAAGAGGCCAACAATAACGTAAGGAAGTTAAATCCTATCATGGTAATTCAACTAGTGCTCTATATGTAGATAAGAAGGACAAGAAGCTGAAAGGCAAGAAGAAGGAAGAAGATGAAGAGCAGACTTCCCAAGCCAACTTTCCAGGCAAGAGTAAGTCAAAAGGGATGAAGAAAGGACCAAAGCATGACAAGAACAAAGGCCAAAATGTTCAACCTTTTGAAATTTGTGATAAGACCAACCGCATCACTCAAAATTGATGGTTCAATAGCAAGCCCCAAAAAGGAAGTGGAAGATGTGGATATGGCAGCAATAGAGGCAAAGGTGGACACAATTTCAACAATAATAATAGAGGCCATACAAAAGGGACTACAAAAATTATTCTTAAGATCAACAACATGAAGACTCATTGCTCTTGATGAATCTAAGCCACAAAGATGATCATTTATTCTACATAGATTTAGGATGTTCAAATCATGTTTCATGCATCTTATCTAATTTGCAAAATCCAAAGCATAGACATGAAGTTCAAACAGGGGATGACACAAAGCATAGTGTGGAGAAGATTGGTAATCTCAAAGCTTCCAATGTTAGGAAAAATATTATGAGCAAGGTACTCTATGTTCCCAGTATTACAAAAAACCTAGTAAGTGTAGGCCAAATAGTTGAGAAAGGCTTGCAAGTTACGTTTACCCAACATGGAGTGTTTGTGGAAGATCCATATCAAGGCTTCAAGAAGATAGCCAAAGGTGAGAAGCGTGTAAGACTCTTTACTTTTGAAGTAGGAGAAACCAAAAACATAGCTCTACTCAACTTTGGGTCTCAAACCCTAAGTGAGCTTGAAGTGTGGCATAAAAGACTAGCTCATGTGAATGAAAGAACCTTAAAGGATATATGCAGCGATCAAAGTATTCTTGGATTAAAAAACATATCAAAATAACACATGATCAACAGATGTGATGCATGTCAGATTGGGAAGGCACAAAGACAACCATTCAACCACAAACATCCACAACAATTAATTGGACTTAGTACATACAAATGTATGGGGGGCAAGCCAAGAACCTTCATTGACAAGATAAAGGTATTATGTCTCATTTATTGATGTCCATATTAGATGGATTATTCTTACTTTATCAAGAGTAAGAATGAAGTGTTTGATTGCTTCAAAAAGTATCTAGAACATGTGGAGAACCATACAGGTAGATCACTCAAGAAGCTCAGATCTAATGGAGGGGGAGAATACTTTTCCAAAGAGTTCCATGAGTTGTTGCAGGATAAAGGTATCAAAATAGAAGTGACTACTACGTACTCTCCTCAACTAAATGGAATTGGAGAGAGAAGAAACAAGACATTGGTTGGATCAGATAGAACAATGCTTGAAGAGAAGAGGTTGACACATTATCTATGGGCAGAGGCTATTTCAACTGCTATCTACCTTGTCAAGACTACCATCCAAATCACTTCAAGGTATGACTCCTTATTAAGCATGATATGGAAGAAAACCTAGTCTTGGGCATTGCAAGGTGTTTGTTTAGCTTATGTTCATGTATCATAAAAAATAAGAGCTAGCTTGATGAAAGGGCAACAAAGGTAAGGTTTATTGGCTATGATTGAACTCAAATGGGTTACAGGTTCTATAATCCTTCAACCAAGCAATTCACTATAAGTAGGGATGTAATGTTTGAAGAACACATGTCTTGGTATGATGAAGATAAACAAAAGGTAACTCTATCATATGATCTTGATTCTGATTCTCATCAATTAGGAAGCAAGCATGATATAGAGGTCTAAGATCCAAGAAGTGATACAGATGATGAAAAAGATGAAAAGGAAAAGGATTACAAGCTATGGAAGTCAAGAGGCAAAGCAAGGATGTAAGAGTGTGGAGAATGCTCCAAGAAAGCACCTAGAAGGTCAACAAGGGAGAATGGACAGCCAAAAAGGTATGGATATGATTCCACATTTCTTACAAAGCATTCAATTTACTTGGCAAAGTACTCTATTTTAGAGGAACCCTCAACCTATGAAGAGGCAAAGGGAAACCCTAATTGGGAAAAGGCCATGAAACAAGAAATAGATGCATAGAAGGAGATGGACACATGGGATTTGGTTGTAATGTCACCCTATCAAAAGATAATTAGTTGTAAATGGGTATATAAAGTTAAATGAAACTCAAATAGATCAGTTTGCAGGTACAAGGCAAGATAAGTTGCCAAAGGATGCTCACAAACTCATGGTATAGGCTATGAGGAAATAGTCTCACCATTTGCAAAGATTATTACAATAAGAACATTGATAAGTGTGGCTGCTGCAAGGAATTGGAAATCCTCCAACTTGATGTGCAAAATGCATTCTTAAATGCTTGGATAAGTGAAGAGGTATACATGTCACAACCACCAAGTTTTGAAAACCCTAATCATACATCTTATGTTTACAGACTTAAGAAAGCATTATATGGATTGAACAAGCTCTTAGATCTTGGAACTACAGGTTGGTTACATATCGTCAAGATCAAGGGTTCAAACCTAGCAGCCCAGATCCTTCTCTATTCATCAAAAGGGATCACAATGAGGTCTTCTATCTATGTGTATATGTAGATGATATTATTTTGCTAGGTGATGATTTGAATGGCATTAAAAGGATCAAAAGACACATGCAAGAGGAGTTCAAAATCAATGAGTTAGGTGAGCTCACATATTTCCTAGGTATGCAAGTGATTTATATAGGTGAAGGGATGTATCTAACTCAGAGAAGATACACTAAAGACGTACTTCTCAAGTTTAGAATGGAGAACACAAAACTTGCAGGTACACCTTTGGAATTGAACCATAAACTAAGTGTTTATGAAGGTGAGCAGATTGATGATCCTAAAGATCATCAAAGCTTAGTTGGTATCTTGATATATGCTACTCACACAAGACCAAACATACAATATAGTGTGGGAGTGCTTAGTCTGTTCATGCACTCACCTAGAAGGCCACACATGGATGTTGCAAATAGAGTACTCAAGTACCTCAAAGGGACACTTAATGAAGGTATCTATTATCCTTACTCTTCATATTTAGATATCAAAATCTATTCAGATGCAGATTGGGCAGGAGCAAAGGATTACCTCTGGATAGTTAGCATTTGTAGGTTCAAAATTGGTGTCATGGAGTTCCAAGAAGCAATCAACACTTGCCTTATCTTCAATGGAAGCAAAATATAGAGATCTAACTGTTGCAACTCAAGAAGCAATATGGCTCAAGGAGTTGTATTTAGATTTGGGGCTTGTATGTTCCAAACCTCACTTACTTGGAGATAATGTAAGTACCATGCATGTAGCAGCAAATCCAAATTTTCATGCAAGGACCAACCACATAGAATTCTATTACCACTTTGTAAAAGAGAAGCTTATGGCAAAGGAAATCGACATTTCACTTGTTCCTATTGAGAAGCAAATAGCATACATGATGACAAAGGCACTTGATGGGATAAAACTTTCTAGATTCAAAGCTATGGCAAGTATTCAACCTATCAGAGAATGACGACTCAAGCATACTTTAGCTTGAGGGGGATCTGTTGGAACATCAAGCTTTCATTATGCTTGAGGTGGATATGCTCTATGTAAAATCTATCATTTGAATGATGCCACATATACTCCTTGTAGAGTTTTATTTGCATTCATTTATTGTATTGAGAGTTTGATCAGAGGATCACCCTCTTATGTAATTTCCAAAGTATTTATCTTCATGAAAATAAAGAGTAAAAGGCATAAAAGCTACGAGTTACAAGTGGTTGGGATTGGTTCTCAATCAATCAATCAACAAGTAGATGTGATTTCAACTTTCTCTTTTCCTAGATTGTAGGAAAAGATGCCAATCAATCTAAACTAACAAACCCGCCTAACTTCGAATTCAAATGCATGGAGAAAAGGTATGGTCATATCCTCAAAGAGTCATTTTAAAGACTCCACAACATTTTTAGATTAAAAAGGTTGTTTATTTGAAGCAATACATATACTTCTTGATCATTGCTTGCTGCCACTTTAGTTTTTTGCTCTTTCTTCCTCAGATTCAGTCAACTTGCGGATATTTCTACTCTCTCTACCAAGCTCCAAATCTAGTGTTTTTCTCTCATTGGAAAGGTATTACTTTCTAGTTTATGTATACAAAATTTCAGATCATTTGGCTCATTGGCTTTAGAGATATTCAAGTTTTTCAATCTTGAGGTCATTCTCTGAAACTCCCTAAAAAGTCGGGATGACACTAGTTTTGTGCTAAGATGATTTCTCCTTCTATAGTTGTTATAAATTAGGGATTTTATGCATTATAGAAAGCCAATCCTATGAATGACACTCCCTTAAGAGGAATGTTTCCAACTGTTCCTGTGTTGGCTGCTCTCAATGTTTGAAGTCACAACTTTCCATTCATTTTTAGAAGGTTTTTTGTGAGCTAGTGAAGGTGGAAGTCATCTGTCTTGCATCAACTACTCTTGTTGATGTTCCAAAGTACCTATTGGGTTTTATTGCACTGATCGCAAGTCTACAAGGTCTACTTTACATATCCAAAGAGGTAGGGCTGGTCCCATGCTAGTTTTGCTAGAACAACTTCACCACTTGACAACTCTACTCTCCAATCCTCTCCAAGCTTCTCCAACTTTTCTTTCATTTATGTAAGGATAGATGATCAGGTTTCTAATATTTTCACTAAAGCACTTCTCTGAGAAGTTGAAGAAGTTTTGGAAGATTCTTGGATTACACGACATGACATTGAGCTTGAGGGAGAGTGTTGAGATATCAATCTCAACATGTGATGATCTAGGATGTAATGTATCACATCTTCATTTCTCTAATATGTATAGTGGTCACGTCGGTATATGTCAGGGATACTTCATTGAGGTTTACTAGATTTATCTACCAAAAGTGATGACATTTTTTTTCTTACTAGCTCACTCATTCACGGACATTAGGATTTTCCTTATGCAGTGTTCTTTATATATTGCACTTGTTGTATTGTTATTTTAGGTCATTCTTGTACATCCCTTTTATGTAATAAAAGAAGAAGAAGAAGAACATTCTTCCTTGCCTCAATCTCTGTGTGTGTTCCTCTTTGATTGTGAGAGTGTGTGTGTGAGCTATCTTCCTTATCTCCTTCCTCGTGAAAAACTTGCCCCTCCACATGGACACCCAAGCACTGTTATAAACTTCCACATCAAGTCTTTGAATCATCTACTACAAGCTACTTGGTAGACCTTTGACTCTCTTGAAGGATACCATGTTTTAATTATAAAGAAAATGAATAACCATACAAAAAATGAAACAGATGGTATACATAATGGAGTTGTAATTCATGCATCAGATCTTAAGTGTGTGTAGGGCTATACTTTGGAAATGTTAACCAAAAGCATCATACATCAAGCCAATTCTTTAAGTTGTATTGCACCTTGAGGCAACATCTCCGCCACTTTGTAAGGGGTTGGCCGGTTAGGTGCAAGTGTGTCGGAATTGATGTATCAAGACCAAAGACCTTTGTTTTACCTCTTTGGTTCTCAAATGTTTTTCATGGAGTCTTTTGCACTCTTCTTGCTTGATTTGTTGTCTTTCTATTCCTACCTCTTTGCATTCTTCTAAGGATACTAATTTTTTCATGTGTGGATCAACTTCAATTGCAAACCTTTAATCCATCTCCTACTTAATTATGAATTTAAAAGAGCAAGTGATTTTTTACCATATGATAAGGAAAAGGACTTCACTTGTAGTACCTCCTCGTGTAGTCTGGTATGCATGAATTGCTCCATCAAAATCTTGGCCAAGCACTTTAATGGTCCAATGAAAGATTTCTTAGAATCATGATCAAGAATTTTTTAGAGCTTTTGGTTTATCCATCAACCCTATGGTAGTATGCACATGACTTCTTATGATGGACCTTATACTTATAAAAAATAATGTTGTAGCAATTGATTGACAAAGTGAGTGCCTTCATCACTGCTAACTTCTAGAGAATATCCAAACCTTGAAAAAATATGTTTGTACATAAACTTAGCCATGGTTAATGCAATGCAATCTACTGTGTCTTTTTTCTCCACCATTTAGTTGAGTAAAAAGTAACCATCAAAACGTAGCTCTTGTCTTTGAGTTGGCCAATTGGGTGGATGGGTCCAATGAAGTCAAGGCCCCATCACTCAAAGAGATTCTACTCTATTGTAATCATCAAGGCCAAAGATATTGCCTTGTAGGTAGAGCACACTTTTGACATACGTAACAACATACATACATACATTAATTACAAATTCAAAGATTTCTAAACTAACCCATAGTTTCATTTACCTTCCTTTCTTTTCCAAAAGAGATAGCTTATATACATGCATCCACACATCAACATTAGAAATACTTCTTTTCACTATCCCACTCTCTATCTCTTAGATCTTTTGAATTTATAATTTGGAAAAATATTTTGGTACTTGCAAACACTGATACATACCTTGCAACCTTAAGATCATAGGTATTTATGCCAAAAATTGTTACCTCCTTTATAAAATACTCAAGGAAAAACACTTTTTCACTATTTTTTACATTCATACACACATCTCTAAGCTAGTAATCTACACATTATATACATGCATACACATACACACATGTACATACATGCTAGTGCAAGAGAATCCAAGCCTACATACTTGGATAATTAGCATGTGTTTCATACAGTCACATATGATCATTCCCTTGTAAAAATAATTTACTTTTACCCATGTAAAAGTGCATAAGTTAGATGCACTAATTCCACGAGAAGTTAGATGGAGTCAAATCTCGAGTTACTTGATGCGAGAATAAATCCTATAGTTTAGGACTTACTTCTGGGTGAGAATTTGAATTTGAATTCAAATCTTGGCTCTAGTTTCAGTTATAAAAGAGGATTAAAAAACTCGTGGTTATATAGATTAGATGAGCCCGATTATGAGATCATTTTGAGAGGGACTTAAGTGATTAGCATGCTCAACCCATAGCCACTTCACTACCCTCACATTGTGCAATTGAACATTGCCAATGACATTGTATTACTATGTGATTTAATGCATACACATTGATCATATTTCTACCTCACTTCTCTATTATGACCATCTTAGAAAAGTGAATTTCTTAGAGCTTGTTCTTAGTGCATTGTTGATCATTTGATGTGATTTAAAGTGCTATAGAATCACCTTACTGTCTACTTCATAGTTAGAAAGTTTCATTGTTATTGCTTTTCTCAATAGTGAGATATTTTCATATCTTTACTCTCTAGTGTGTAGCCTAAAGCATGCCCAAAATATCATGCAACTCTCCTAACTTGCTAAGCATCATTCTCAGTGTATAGTCCATCTTTTTTATTAAATAACTCATGATTGGTAGCAACATGTGCAGAGGCTAAAATAGCAAGTCTATGATCTTGGATCAACTTCCTACTCATCTGTTTTGATGCATTGATTAGAGGATCATGTTCCAAAGCACATAAGTGATTATTTATGATCATTAGGAAGCTAAAGTGGCCTACTACACTCTCCACCACTTGTTCTTGGCTAGTGTGATGCAGGTTTTTGTAGCACCACTTCATCTCTGATATCTATTCACCATCTCCCCCAACAATAGTATCAGAGCAACAAGCAAGATGGGAGATGGATTTCCATAATTCATTGACAAATTGGACAAAAGCAACTATCTAGCATGGTCACTAAGGATGCAAGCCTACCTCCAAGGAAGAAGATTATATGGATATATCTCAGGAGATGAAGAAATGCCAACATTCAGGAGCAAACACCAACCTACAAGGGAAGAACAAGAAAGGCTGACTACATGGTGTTCAAAGGATGCTCTTGCTAGGTCTTATCTACTTAACTCAATATCTGATTTCTTATTACCTCACATTAGGAATTGTTGGTGCAATTCACAAGCCTACACATTTGGCTTAAAGGATACCTTGAAGTCCATACACACATGGAGAAGCATAGGAACATATGCTAGTGGTTAATTACCACTTTACTTCTTTATAAAAGTCACATTTGACTTGGAATCTTTGTAAACACCTACCAAAAGGAATTCGTGGAAAAGGATGAAGACATACCTACAAGGAAGGAGTCTCTATGGATATATCTTAGGAGATGAGGAATTGCCCTCATTCAAAACAAGAGGATTCCCAATAAAGGAGGAACATGAAAAGCTCAACACATGGTGTGCTAAGGATGCATTAGCAAGGTCTTATTTACTCAACTCCATCTCTGATTTTCTTTTGCCACATATTAGGAACTGTAAGACATCCCAAGAAACTTGGGAAACCTTGTCATCTTATTTCTCTTCCAACACAAGGACTAGAAAAGATCAATTGTGGATTGAATTCACCACATTAAGGAAGCAAGCTATTTCAGAGTTTGTGACCAAGATTAAAGATGTAGCAGATCAGTTAGCAAGCATAGGAGAAGAGATTGAAGAAGAGCAGACTGTAAGGCAAGTGATCAATGGGATTAAAGCTGATGACAAATGGGAAAGCTTTACCACTACCATGGACCTTTACATGGACATGCAGATTCTAGACCTTACCACTCTCATGGGACAATTGTTCACTCATGAAGCCAAGCTCAACAAGAATGGAGATACATCCAAAGGTAATAGCTCTTCTGCCCTATACACTGATAAAGGTAAAGCTAAAGATAAAGGCAAGAACAAGAAAGGAGAAGATGAAGGTACTACCTCCCAAGCCAACTATGCAGGGAGAGGTAGATCATCAAGAGGAAGGGGCAGAGGAGTTAAGCAAGGTAGGGGGAGATCCTATAACTCCTCACCATGCAACATTTGTGGTTTATCAAATCATACTACAGATGAGTGTTTCAAGAACTACAAGAATCAGAGAGGAAGAGGATATCAAAGAGGTGGATAATCACAATCTAGAGGTAGATTCAACCATCACCAAGGCTACAACAACAACTACAACAACAATTACAACAACAACTACAATGGCAACTACCAAGGAGGATTCAAATCCAGAAAGGACTACAAAAACTATACAAAAGAGCAAGATGATTCTCTTATGATCATGAACATGACTTCAAAACCAAGTATAAATGATGATCACCTATTCTACATTGACTCAGGATGCTCAAATCATGTGGCTGGCAATGTAGCACTACTCTCTGACCTTGAGGAACCAAAAGGAAAACATCAAGTACAAACAGGTGATGACACCAAGCACTCAGTAGTTAAAGTTGGAAATGTTAAGACTTGTGATGGAAATCAGAACTTGTTGAGTAGGGTACTCTATGTGCCAACCATTACCAAAAACCTGATTAGTGTTGGACAAATTGTGGAGAAATGTTTGCAGGTTAGATTCAACCAATTTGGAGCATTTGTGGAGGATCCAAGGCATCGGTTCAAGAGAATAGCAAAAGGAGAAAAATCAGGTAGACTCTTTACTTTTGAGCTAGAAGAAACAAAGAATATTGCATTATAAAACTATAAAGATCAAGCACTTTCAGAACTTGAGATTTGGCACAAAAGATTAGGGCATGTAGGAGAAAGAACCTTGAAGCAGATATGCAGCAGGATCAATGTGTAATTGGAATACCCAATGTTTCCAAACAACACATGATATATAACTGTAGTGCTTGTCAATTTGGGAAGTCTCACAGGTTACCCTTCTCAAGAAAAGGATACATGCATGAGGACTACCTAGAGCTTGTCCATACAAATGTATGGGGACCTAGCAAAGACCTCTCAATCTCAGGATCAAGGTACTGTGTATCTTTTATTGATGATTATAGCAAGCGGACTATATTGTACTTCATGAAGCACAAGGACGAAGTGTTTAATTGCTTTAAAAAATATCTTGCACTTGTTGAGAATCAGACAGGAAAGAATTTGAAGAGACTAAGGTCGGATGGAGGAGGTGAGTACTTCTCGAATGAGTTTGAAGACTTCTTGTAGGATAGAGGCATTAAGAGAGAAACAACCACAAGGTATACTCCTGAACAGAATGGGGTAGCTGAGAGAAGAAATAGGTTGATTGTTGAAACAGTTAAGTCTATGCTGAATGAAAAAAAGTTACCTAATTACCTATGGGCAGAGAGTGTTTCTACTGCCACTTACCTCATAAACGGGTTACCATCTAAGTCCCTTGATGGAATGACACCTTATGAAGCATGGCATGGGAAGAGACCCTCACTTGATCATTGCAGGATATTTGGATGTGTAGCATATGTACACATTCCTTCTCAGATAAGAGGTAAGCTACACCCTAAGGCTGAGAAGTGTATCTTTATTGGATATGATCTAAATAAAAAAGGATACAGGTTCTACAACCCTTCCAATAAGGGATTCATGGTTAGTAGAGATGTTGTCTTTGATGAAAATGATTCTTGGTATGAGAATGAATGTAGGAAGTTTAAACTACCCTATGATTTGGAAGAGGAGTTTCCAAGTCTTGCTAAGGAGGAACCTACTCAGAATGAAGACTCAAATTCAGATGACGAAGACATTATCAACCTTGAAGAGTTCAAAGCATGGAAGTCCAAGGGCAAAATGAAGATGAAGAAACTTGAAGACATACCTGAATCTTCAACTCAATCAATCAGAAGATCACAAAGAGAGAGCAAAAAACCTATCAGATATGGGTATGATACATCTCTTGTTATCAAAAACTCTGTTTATCTTGCCAAAGATTTGTCAATTGAAGAACCAGGATCATATGAAGAAGCCATAACCAAGACAGAATGGAAAGAACCTATATATGAGGAGATTGAAGCACTCAAGGAAAGTGACACATGGGAGCTAGTACCCAAGAAGGAATCCATGAAGGTAATAGGATCCAGATGGATCTATAAACTCAAAAGAAAGTCTGATGGGTCAATTAACAGGTACAAAGCCAGATTGGTAGCCAAAGGTTTTGCACAAACCCAAGGCATTGACTATGAAGAGACATTCTCACCTGTGGCCAAGATGCCAACCATCAGAGTGTTGGTAAGTGTGGCTGCATAAAAAAATTGGAACATGTATCAATTGGATGTCAAAAATGCTTTCTTGAATGGATGGATTTCAGAGGAGGTATATATGTCACAACCTCCTGGCTATGAGGATACAAACAAGGTAACATATGTGTGCAAATTGAATAAAGCCTTATATGGATTAAAGCAGGCGCCTAGGGCATGGAATCACAGGTTGACAACTTACCTTCAAGACCAAGGATTTGTCATAAGTAAGGCATACACTTCTCTATTCATCAAGAGAAGTAATTCAGAGGTAATATACCTATGTGTTTATGTTGATGACATCATACTTACAAGTAATGATGTCAATGGAATCAGACAAATCAAGACCCAAATGATGAAGGAGTTCAAGATCAATGATCTTGGTCTACTAAAGTATTTTCTTGGGCTTGAGTTAGTCTATACTAACTCTAAAATATACATTACTCAGAAAAAGTACATACAGGATATGTTGAAGAAGTTTCATTTGCAGGATGCCAAAGTTGCAAGTACTCCAATGAAGGTAAACCTAAAACTAAGTGCCCATTAAGGTGATGAAATTAATGACATTACAAGTTATCAAATCATGGTGGGTAGCTTGAACTATGCTACTTTAATAAGGATAGATATTGCATATGGAGTTATTATGCTAAGTCAATTCATGCACAAGCCAAGAATACCTCACTTAGAGGCTGCTAAGAGAATATTAAAGTATCTCAAGGGTACACAACATCGTGGTTTGCATTTCCCTTACACTTCAGACATTGATATCAAGATCTATTCAGATGCAGATTGGGCAGGATGCAAGGATGATAGGAGGAGCACTTCTGGATACATTTCATTTGCAGGTGACAAGCCAATATCATGGTCTTCAAAAAAGCAACCTACTGTTGCTTTATCTTCTATAGAGGCAGAGTATAGAGGATTGGAAAATGCCACACAAGAAGCCATATGGTTTAAGCTATTGTATACAGAATTGGGTTTATATACTAGGTCACCAATGATCTTTGGAGACAATACAAGCTCACTTCACCTTGCAGCTAATCCCATCTATCATGCTAGGACCAAACATATAGAGGTCCATTACCATTATGTGAGAGAGAAGTTATTAAGCAAGGGCATTCAACTAACCTATGTATCAACCAACATGCAATGTGCAGATTTGTTGACTAAAGATTTGGATGGAACCAAACTTTGCAGGTTCAAAGCAATGATTGGATTGCAGGATATACATGAAGATTAAAGGATGAAGATCAAGCCAAAATGTTTGGCTTGAGGGGGAGCTGTTGGTGCAATTCACAAGCCTACACATTTGTCTTGAAGGATACCTTGAAGTCCATACACACATGGAGAATCATAGGAACATATGCTAGTGGTTAATTACCACTTTACTTCTTTGTAAAAGTCACCTTTGACTTGGAATCTTTGTAAACACCTACCAAAAGGAATTCGTGGAAAAGGTTAGCTTTGATTGATAGAATATCTCCTAGGATATAGGATTTTGATCATAGGGAGCCAAAAGTTTGAATTTGAATTCAAATTTTTTACTTAATCACTATAAAAGTGATCATCAAAAAGTCGCGGTTAGAACTTATCACTCCTGAGCTTCTCATTACTGTTTTTGAGTGTGTGTGAGGCTTACACTCTAGCCCACACCTATCTACACCATTAGGAAATGATCTTCATGCCAATGGTATTGTATAAAAGTGTTCATTAATACATATATCTTCATTGTTTACTTCTGAGTTCTCTGTCATAGCACTTGAAAGTCTGTCAACTTGTGGAGTGCATATCTTAGTCATTTCTTCACCAAATTCAAAGATCTATAGCTTGTTGGAACCAGTGCAAAGTTTTCTACATACTATAAAAATTTTAAGAGATTCTATTCATCCATTTCAGAGAAAAGGTCATCGAGGTGATCACTGGTCAAGGTCTGCAACAGTCCTAAAAAATCAGGGGTAAAGGTTTACTTGCTAAATTGATTTCTCTGAGCATAGTTAATCTTTTTATATCATTCCACTTGGAATAGTTAGCTTGATAAGCTAATTAGATATCCCTAAAAGGAATTTTTCCAATTCCTACTGTGCTGGTCATACTGAGCAAAAGATCCAATAGGTATCAAGACATAAATAGAAGGTTTTCTTGAGATCTTGAGGTTCAAAGTTATCTGTTTTGATTCAATCCTTACATACATCATTTCCAAAGTACATAGGCCATTTTATGGTGTCATTGGAAAGCTAAGGTTGTCCACTTATCAACTCTGAAGTATCAAAGGGCTGGTACAAAGCAGGATTTGGCAGTACCTACTCTTTCTCTTGGAGTGTCCATCCATCATTCCCAACAGGAATTGCAAGAGCTCCCAAGGGACTTGGAAGTAATTTCTTCATACTTCTCATCAAATAAAAAGGGCTAGGAAGAACCAACTATGGATGGATTTTACAACCTTGAAAAAGCAACCAAAGCAAAGTGTAGCTGACTATGTGACCAAGATGAAGGATGTGGCTGACTAGCTTGCAAGCATTGGAGAAGAGATAGAAGAAGAACATATAGTAAGGAAGATCATAAATGGTATCAAAGATGATGATAAGTGGGGGTCCTTCACCACAACAATGGACCTTTATATGGATATGAAAATACCTAACCTCAACACATTGATGGGTTAACTCTTCACCCATGAGACAAAGCTCAACAAGAATGGAGACAACTCTAGAGGTAATCAATCTTCTGCCCTTTATATATATATAGAAATAAAAGTAAGGATAAAGGTAAATGAAAAAAGAATGAAGAAGAGGCTAGGACCTCTCAAGTGAACTTCAAAGGTAGAGGAAGAGGTACTAGAGGAAGGGGCAGAGGAGGAAAGCAAGGCAGGGGAAGATCCTAAAACACTTCACCTTGCAATATCTATGGCCTAACCAATCACACCATAGAAGAATGCTTCAAGAACACAAGGCTACAACAACAACTACGAAGGAGGCTTCAAAGGTAGAAGAGATTATAAAAACTACATAGAAAACCAAGAGGATTCATTACTGATCATGAACATGACATCCAAGCAAGGTAAAGATGATGAACACATTTTCTATATTGATTCTGGTTGTTCCAATCATGTGGTTGGAAATGTAGCATTGCTATCTGATCTTGAAGAACCGAAAGGGAAGCATGAAGTGCAGATAGGTGAGGAAACTATACACTCTATTAAGAAAATTAGAAATGTCAAGGGAAACAGGGGTCTTGGAGGGGTGGGAAAGGAAGGGAAGGATGGATGGAGAATCGAACTGGATAGAAGGGTGGAAGTCCTAGGCGGTAAGCTAGGTTGTGTGGGTGTGGAAAGTGTGAGAGGAATGGAGGCGACAAAGGCTTCTGTGACCTTGCTATTGAAAGATGTGAATGTTTCGGGAGAAGTAGGATGTACGGGAGAGACTGGAGGGATGGGAGGTGAAGAAGGAGTTGTTGGGGTGGTGGGTACTTTGACAACTGTGGTGGTTTGTACAGTAGAGGTGCGAGGCGGGGAGCCGATGATGATTGTTTCTTCTGCCAAAGATTCGTCAGGGATGAGACGGGCTTCCCTAGCCTGTTCTGAAGATTGGCCATCTATGGGTACACGAATGTATTGACCTGGTTTGGATAATAATGGAACTTGACGTGGGTCAAACTGCGGGAGTGGTTTTCTCTGCAAATACCTTAATGCCTCATTTGTGCCTACTAACTTAACTAGTTCTCAGAAGCCTTTGATGTACGCTTCTTTGAAGCCTCCTGTGACGAGTTCTTGTTCTATAAGCGCTTGGCTTTCTTCCTCAGATAGCTTTTTACGTGCCCAAACTTTTCCCATTGTGCGATATAACCTCTTGATCGCCAAGGTGTAGGCAGCTGCTTCAAATGTTTCATCTTCATAAGTGCTAGTGTCACCTTGGGTATCACTGTGTTGGTCTTGTTCATCCGTTTGCACATTCTCTTGGGAGTCATGAGTGCCCTGGCTGGCTTCATCATCTCCGTCGACATCATCTATTTCTATCCTTTCTTATTCTGAGCTGGATACGACTTGTACTTGTTGTTGATCAGGCGGAGTGGTAGGGTAACTTGGTCTTTCATATTCTTGAGAGAAAAACTATCCTTCAGAAAACGGAAATTCATTTGAAAAGGCATCTGGCATTTCGAAATCAAAAGTTGTATCTGTTGGTTCTGCTTCTAGGTTGGGTATCAGAAAAGAAAACACTTCTGCACCAATAGTGGTGGGAATTTCTGCTACAGTGGTGGTAGGTTCCTAAACTGATGTTTCCTGAGAGGTAACTGCACTGTAGTGCCTTTTGTAATGACAGGTCATGACAGGCGTATGCGAATGGGTTGTATCACTGCAGGGGGTTCCGTAGGAGATTACTTTGGAGATGGTTGAGGCGACGGGGACTCTAGAACTTGTAGGCATGGGATAGATCCTCTCATGCGCTTGCCTGCTCATCCCTTGCTAGATTTCCTAGCTTTCTTGGATTTCCCTTTAAACGCCTTCAACTCTTCACTCGTCATAGCATGCTCTATTGGCAAGTCATATGCCAAACACATATAAACAATGTGTGTGAGAGCACAACATCTATGGATCACTTTCTTTCTCTCCCATCGTTGCTGTGCTAGGTACAACTGATCAATGATCTAGCTAGCGAGGTCTACTATTTGTGGTCCTATACAAGATAAGTACAATCCAAACCAAATGCGGTTGTGGGGCATGGTGAATCGATCTTGAGCTGGGAATGTGAAATGTTGCATACAGATTCTTAATGGCTTAGATAGCTCAGGTGTGATAGCCGAAATATCTTCCCATTTAGTAACATCGCCATGCTTCATAGGCTTTGGAATTAGCCTTTCTCGCTCTCTCGGCATGTGCATTCCATGTATCTTGATTGCAGCTCTAATCAAATCTTTAGAAAGATAAAACTTCTTAAACGGTGAGTCATTTACTAAGGACGGCAAAATGAATGTGCCTAGCAAGTCCTTATTCTCAGAAGCTGTCAATGTGGTTACCAAGTAGTAACATCTGTAGAAATTTGGTTTAGGAAATGGATCACTGAAGTATTCAGTGAAGCCAGCTCTCGCCCAAACATGCTTTGAGTCTTCTGTATTCTGGAGCACTTCAAACTCTCTGGAAAAAACTGGTACTTTCCCCATTTACTATTGTCAAAGGTCAAATTAGCATAAAAAATGAAGTCTGCATCTGCCAAAGGTCCTACTAAACCTTGGAACCAGTGTGAATTACGATGGAACTTTTCTGTGTATCCCCTTGGTGGATCATCAATAGGCATCGGTCCTCGGAATCCTTGGAATTCCGGGGGTTGAGCCGTGGGATGCGGTTCAAGCAGTGACTCACCAATATTGGCCATCGGTATACTGGGGCCAGCTTAAGGTGGTCCTTTTGCCTGCATGATGAATGATGCGAGTGTGTAGAAGATCTGCTACAAAAGATTAGCACATTAGTATGGAAATGAATCATGCTCCCATTAAAGTGAGACCGCAATCCCTTTCCATAACCGATGTGTAACCCGTGTAGCCGAGTGTTGTGAGTTGGTTTATGGAATGATTTCTACCATACTAGTGCAGGTCTCTAGACACCTATATGCTTCAGATAGTGCATACATTGCTTGATGAGATGTTATTACAAGTGATGTTGAGTGATAGTGTGTGGATTTGTACAAAGTTCAGTTGTGCATGAGTTATTACAAGGATAATGTTTAGTCGAGATGGGAGCAATGTTAGATAAGGGGTTCTAGGAAGTCGTCTGGATACGTTTCGGTATCCACTTCCTAAGAGTTTCTGAGCGGGTGATATGTTTCTGCTGGGGAACAAAAGATGGTATTGGATGTGGTGGTGTTGAGGGGTGAAAAGATTTCTGAGGGGTATATTTCACATGGCTTGAGGGTTGAGCTATAATACACTGTTTGGGTACCCAAATCTACATGGGTGTGGGTCGATTCGTAAGGTACTTCTTGGCGATCCAAATCTGTCGAATGTTCGTACTCGTAGAAGAAGGTTGAGAAGGCTTTGGATACGGCCTCTGATTTGTCTTTAACTTCTTCTTATCTTTGTCTGCATTGTTGCAAATTGTCGATGGTTTCTGTCCTTTTGGCACCCATACTTGTCTCGTGCCTCTTGCTTTGTGATACTGATACTACTTCCCTCCTTGTGTCGTCTGATATTGTCGTCGGTCTAGGTTCCTCTGTTGTGGTTGACTCCTTTGTGGTTGAGGTTGAGAGGTCCGATGGGCACTCTGCTTTGGAAAAGAAGGGAGGTCCAACACTTGTGCAACTTGCCCATTAGGAAGTGCTTTGTTTTGTACTATTAATCTAGGCGAGTCCATAGTAAGTGTGGAAGGATGGGCACTGTAGGGTGTTTTGCCCATGTGGCTGCTGATGCAGTCCACCTGACTGCTGATTGTCCCCATTTGTCCGCTGTTGGAAGACCAGGGGAAAATCTGTTGACATTTTCTTGTCTGGCCCCTATCCATCGACAAGCTCTCATGGGTTGACTTTGGAATGAGCGTGCTTAGCCGAGGGATCTACCCAAAGATCTTCTTGTCCTCCGTCGCAAGTGTTTCATAGGGTCTGGGGTTACATACCTCACACAGAGTGTTGTTAGGAAAGTCAAGCGGTATCACTCGCTGTTGATCTAAGGTTCCAATCTGCAAGGAGCCTTGTCTAAGATTTAGCTCCACTGAGAGATCGTATAGCCAATCTTGGCCAAGGATTAGGGGTTCTATCAGGTCATCATCATGGCACACTAGTAGCTTCGCTGTCATGGTGACTTTGTTTATGAGGATAGGAAGGTCCACCTCACCCATGCAAGGGGTTTCCATGCCTCCTAGTCCTATGAGGTATGCCTCAATTGGCCGCATTTCTATTCTTGAGTCCTTATAGTGGGACCATCTAATCGCACTAGTCACAGCACCTAAGTCAATTAAAGCCCTGAGCTCGTGGCAAGGGTTGCCGTGCTCTAGCCTAACCATAATGAATGGTCTTCTATCCACTATGCTAGGATGAGTGGTTGACTTTACTTGACATATGGCCATGGGGTATCTGGGTGTTATTTCCAGATGGTTATAATGTTCTCTCCCTAGTCCTTATCTTCTTAGCTTCATGTGCTTAATGCGTTCTATAGCTTCTACCTGAGCTTTCGCTCATATTCTATTTTCTTCCACCCTACGCTTCTTTGCCAACGTGAGTTGTTTAAGCATGTCCTGGTGTAATTTCTTTCTGCTGTGTTCAACTGTCTCCTCGCATAAGCTATGGGGAGGTCTATATTACCTTCATTCGTGGGTTGTGCCAACACACATCCTATGGCATAGTTGGATGCATCCACGTGTACATGGAATGGCTTACTCCAATCTGGGGTGGTCAATATAGGTGCTGAGCGCAAACATTGTTTAAGTTCATTGAATGAATTCTCACATTTGTCTGTCCATTCAAACTTGGTCAAAAGAGAGTACAGAGGCTTGGCTATGATTGCATACATGTGTATGAATCCCCTGTAATAACTGCAATGACCCATAAATGCATGTACCTCTTTTATGTTGCTTAGTCTAGGTAGATCTGCAATTACTTTCACCTTTTCTTCATCTGTAGAGATTCCATTCTTTGACACAATGTATCCTAGAATTTGGCTTTGTCTGACCATGAAAAAGCATTTTCTGAGTTCAAACAAACCTGGTATTCTCGACATTTTTCAAACACTTGCCTTAATTCTGGGATATGAGTCTGCCTCATATTCGAATGAGCACATATGTCATTGACATAAACTTCCAAATTCTTGCATAAATATTCCTTAAAAACATGACACATGAGTCGCTGGAAAGTGGCGGGTGCATTTGTCAGCCCAAATGGTGTTACACGAATGCAAATATGCCCCATTCTATGGCAAAAGCCATCTTGTGTTGATCTTCTGGAGCAATGGCTACTTGATTATAGCTTGAGAAACCATCAAGAAAGCTGTAAACTTCCTTGCCCGCAACTCTTTCCAATAAGTGTTCCGTGATAGGAAGAGGATAACTGTCTCTAATCGTGGTGGCATTAACTTTTTTAAGGTTAATACACACACGAAATTTTCCATTCTTCTTGGGCACTACCACAATGGGGGATACCCATTCAGTATGCTCAATTTTGTATACGAATCCTACTTCTATCAAACGATCTATTTCTTCTTTAATCTTCGCAGCATAGTTATCATTGTACGTGTACGGTTTCTGTTTCATAGGTTTTGCATCTTGAGTCATAGGGATTCTATGTGAGCATATATTCGGATCTACTCCTTTCAAGTCTTTGTAACTCCAGGCGAACACATCTCTATATTCTCGCAATAGGGCAACTAACTCTTCTTCTTCTTCATTCATCAAATCATGCCCTATGTATGTACATTTTTCTTCTTCTCCTTCTATGGTGACTATGATTTTTTATGGTTTTCTCATGATTATCATATACTTCTCCAACATCAGCTTTTCTCTTGCATTCGTACCATGATTCATCTATCTTCTATTTCATACTTCTTGAAATTTTCTAGTACCTCAAACAAAGATTCTTCTTCTTCTGACATGGTTTCTTTTTGCTTTCTTTTCTTACCTTCACTTCTGGCAGTCACTTGTGTGGCTAATAATCTCACATCATTCATAATTTCTTCGTGTCTCTGAGGGTGAGCTTCTACTTTGTAGAAATATTCTTCATCTGATGCAAAGGGTGGATCCATAATGATTGACTCTAGATTGAAGTCACTTGTGTCCTTGAATGCATCAGTGCTAGGTTCACATTCTTCTATAATTGAATCACACATGATTGACTCTATTGTGAAGACTGAGATGTCATAGCCATCCTCGTCATAGTGGGGTGTCCATTGTTCTTCATTGATGGCTACATCCATTGTTGCTAATATTTCTGCCCAACCATGAGGCTCGAATTCTTCATTTGGAAATACTACAGGTGCGTAAGCTGGGTCTTGAAGAGTTCGTGGATGTTGTTCTGAACCTAAAGTCCTCGCTTCTAACCGTTCTTCCTCTTGTTTGGCTACTTTACACATCCATAGATGAGTATCCTCGTGCAACCATGAGGGATCTGACTCCAATGATTGTATGGACTCTGTCTCTTCTTGTGTCGTATGGATGGTATTCCATTGTATTGGGGGTACATCTCGATGTGAATAGTGTTTAAGATTGACTTTTGTAGTCACTCCTAAATGTTGCAAGTACAAAGAATTAGTTCCCCAATCTTGTACAATTTGCAACTGATGCATGAATGGTCGTCCTAAAATCATCTTGTAAGCATGATTTTTCACAAAATCACAAATGGCAAAAGTATGCTCAAACTCTACACCACAAGTGGTGAGAGATATGCCTTCTAGTAAGCCTAATGGTTTTTCGATATGTCCATCAGCCATTTGTAGCTTCATCCTGGTAGGTCTTAAGGCTGGCTTACCCCAACGTTTCCACAAAGAGGTGGTAGTGATGGCTACTCCGGCTCCTGAATCTAAGATGGCTTTCGTGGTGTAGCCCTGATGGGTTATTGGAAGATAAGTATTACCTTCCTCCCTTCACTTACATATCCGATTCTTTCTACGGGTATCTCTGGTACCTTCTTATGTGATCCCGTTTGTGTGGGTGTTGTAGCAAGCTCAGGGAATTGATTTGCCACATGCTTCCACAATTGTGGTTTAAGCTTTAACAATTCCTCTAGAGGAAGGTTACATTGTACTTTAGTGTTCTTGAACACTTTCGTGTTTCTAGGGATTACTGACTCTTCATTCCTCACTATTATCGTGGGTGCTCTCATGCTAATAGACTTGGCTTCCCAAGGTCCTGTGAACTGAGGTAATTCTTGTAAAGAATTGGATTCAAAACCTCTGTGTTCACTCAATTGCTCTTCCTCTACATCATCGTAAATAGAGGGAACGTCTTGGGGAAATTGTTTCTGCAAGTCGTCTATTTCTTGAATAGGAGGATGGGTTCCTTGTTCTTTTCTCCATTTCTCTTATTGGATTTCTCTTAGAAATCCATGTGAGTATTTCTGTATGGAAGACAAGTGGTCTTCAACCTCTGTGTTGGGTACTTGAGAAATGGATGGTGTATTCTTTTCTTGTGTCTCCGAAGCAATAGGGTTCCTATGCTTATTATTTTTCTCCCTGCTATCAATCAAGTATTCTAGCCTCTCCAGTAGTCCTTGACAGTGTAATTCAGGTTTTTCCATGTTATTCCAATTAAGATAACGAGAGGCTTCAAACATAGTTTGTGCTAGTTCTATCATCTTCATACAAAGTTTACTTCTCTCAATTTCTCAGTCTGCTCTTGGGTAGTTCTTACTCATTTCATCTATCTGGGGTCCTTGCTTTAATTTAGCCTGATATGCACAAAACATCATGTCTAGGTTTTTTGGTATGGGTTCCGCTAAAAGTGATCCTGATCTCTGAGCTAGGTTCTCCACATTTGATTCTTGAGAAGTCAATTCTAGGATCTTGGCTCTCAATTCCTTTAAACTTCCTTCCAACTTAGTTATCTTTTTACTCCACTTTCTCTTGATTCTTTCTCTAGAAACTTTCCAAGATTTTGTCTTTTTATTACTAAACTCTCCAACTTCGCTAGTTCCGGTTATTTTCTCAAGATTAAGTTGTTGATCCTGCAAGAGCGCCTGGGCTCTGGTTATAGCTTGGATAGGCATGTAGGTAGGGTTAGATCCATCTGCATTATGTACAATACCTATCACATTGATCGGTGTCACTTTTGAAGCATTAGTAGGGTTCTTTGGACAATCTTTGATGATATGCTCTTTACCACACTCGGCACAAAAGCCTTGTATGTTATAGTATTGTGATTGTCCTGCTATTGGAGGATGTGGACAATCCTTTACAAAGTGATCTCCTTGGCACCTAAAGCATGGTCCTCTAGGGCCCTGTGGTCTTTGCTGTCTCAATTGGGGCCGTGGATTAGGGTTTGTGTACATCACGTTAGCATAGTCAGGCTCCCAACTGGGTTCCAATGGTGGACTATCGTATTGATATGGTTCCACATGTTAAGGTGACTCTGTGTAATACATGGGTGGACTATCTACATGAGTAGAGTCAAAACTGTTTGAGTTCGGGTCACTTTTCGTGATCAAGGGTGATGAAGGCACTAAAGCCCTATTGAGGTTTTCTTTTGCAGCAACATATTTGACTGAGATGACATTAGCTGATGGGGGTGGCTGCTGAGCTAAAACAAGTTGAGGTCTCTGTTGAGCCTAATACGTATAGTTTTGTGGAGGCCTATAGTAATGAGGTTGAGTATTATATTGACCTTGATACCTACCTGGCTGTGCGTATGCTTGCGGGTAGTTCTATCTTACTACTTGTTTGTTGTATGGGCAGTCTTGAGCCATATGATTCGTGTATCGTCTCTCAATTGTACAATATTGGCCACTAGGGTTGGCTTGCGGTTGTGTTGCATTGGGACACATTTGCCATATGATCACCACCACATGTGTAACAACGCTTGTTTGTTGTTAACCTAGGCATCTGTTTACTAGAAACTCCTAGTTTCTGGGCCACATTTTTTGCTAGGTCTTCTATTGAGCTAGACAATTTTGAAGATGCTAGAGATGAACAATCAGAGTCCTTATAGACCTTTGAGAGGTTCAACTTGTCTCCAAGGTTTTCCTCAATGTTTGGCCTATGAGGGTAAATGAGGGTAACTCTTGCGTTGGACATCTCTCCACATATTGTCTAAACCTACATCCTGCAAGTCTAATTGTTTCTTGAGGGGTCTGTTTGAAACTATGAATCAACGAAGATGTATCATGTCTAATTCCACTTTTAGAGAATTCAGTGATGAATGAGTCTAAAAAGTGATGGATGTCTCTAAATTGCCTTTGTTGCAATGGTTGGAACCAAGTTAAAGCTGTGTTCTTTAACGTTAGTCCAAAAGCATTATATTGCATGAACATGTCTTCTACTTGCTCTGCTCGTAGCACTTGCTTAAATTCCGCAACATGGTCATAGGGATCTCCTGTCCCATCAAAATAGTTTTTCATGGACTTCACTAACTGAGTGGGTCTCAATATCCTTGGGTGCTCCCGTGGTCTAGGTAGAGGAAAATCATCTCTACCACCTAGTATTCTAGGTTCCCTTTGTCTTTCCACTCTATTTGTGTCCATGGTTGTTCTATCTCTCCCAATGGGGTGAGTGAAACTTACGTCCGATCTCTCTTTATTCTTCTCTCTTTGATTACCATGGGCTGAGGATGTTCTAGCACCTTGATGGCTTGTGTTTACATTTGCTCGTGATGGAGGGAATACTAAATCACCTCTCCATGTGTAGGTATTTCTTGCATGATCTGGTACTACAAATACTCTTTCTGAAGTCTCATCCAGGTATACAACCTTTCCTAGAGTATCTGGGTCCTTGAATTTGTAAATCATGATGGAGCCTACCTGCCTAGGTTGTTCCATTCTGTATTTCCAAAATGCTTCGTCAGTTTCTTTATTCACAAATAACTCTATACTTATATTATCCTGAGGGATCCACTCGGGGATTAGTACTCTTGTTAGTACAGATTTCCCTCTAGGTGTCCTAGGTTCTTCTCCTACTGGTTCTTCTCCTTGGGCTTTAGCTTCCATCTCTAGCTGAACTACGCCAAACTCATTGGTCTGATTTGGTTGAGTACTTATGATTTGTCTATGTACGCATCTCTCTCAAATTTCACCACTGGATGTTCCAATCCAATGGGTTGATCCGGATTGTGCATTTGTACCACTTGTCTTCGCAAACCATCCTCGTAGATGCAAGCACCTAAGCGGTTGGTTCGGATAAATTTTAGTTGAGTCCTATAGGGTCCTTTGGGCCTTTCCAAATATGCTATGTTTGACCCTCCTTCTGGTCTTTCTGTGCTAAAAGCTATTTCCGATTTACTCGTATCTGAGCTCAACTCGTAAGGATAGCTATTCAGTTGTTGAGCCCACGAACATGCAGTAGTTCCTACACTTGCTTCTGATGATCTAAGGCTTCGTCCATCTGACTTACCTATATGCTTGCCCGATCTAAGGTTCATGAATTTACTTCTTGGCACTCTCTGATCATTAATGGTTCTTTGTTCTTAGTTGCTTGTTTCCTTGTAAATTCCTTTAAGTTCTTGTCTTGTCTCAATGTACACGTTAGGAATCGACTTTTCGTTGTACTTTTGAGTTCTCATGTCATCAGACTTTAATTCTTTCCCTTAGGTTTTTGTATCGCACACTGTTATTTAGTCTTGGACTTGAAATAGATAGATAGATAGATAGATAGATAGATAGATAGATAGATGGATAGATAGATAGATAGATAGATAGATAGATAGATAGATAGATAGATAGATGGATCAATAGATAAAGGAAGAAAATATTTCTAAATAGAGCGCATTGCTAAGGGCTCCTATAGAATCCTTTGATAGCATCACTAAAGCACCCATTCACAACATTTGTTAGTGTCAACATATTCCAAATTGTATCTGAGATCTTTTCCATTTGCTTTTACAACAAGTGTCCCATTTCATTGCCATTGGCTCAAAGCATTAGTTCAGTGAGCACCTTGGGTCTCAATAACCTTCTCCCATAGTAGTATTGTGCTCTAAGTTTTCAAAAAGCTTTAAGAGCTTCTCATTACATCCTATTGTGGCTAGACATGTGGTTGGCATCTAGCAAAAAAAGGTCAAAACACCTTTTCTAGAGTACATCGAGTGAAGAGAAGACAAACATACTTATCGAAGATAAGCTTTGCTCACTAAGATTGATAGAAGAAGCTCCCCAAACTCAAAGGATTTTGTGGGAAACTTTAGAGGTGATTAGCACTTGTGAATTGTGGGACTATAGAGTTAGCACATGCTTCACTTCCTTTTGTTCCAAGACTAGCTTCATCTTTATTCATTTGAAAAATTGTGGACTCTTGCATACACATCAAAAGAGAGCTTAAGACAAACCTACGAGCATTAGAAAATAAAAAAGGGCATAGATCATTGCATCTTCACATTTGAGAGACCTTTGATTGTTTCCCTTTTTTTTCTATTGTGTATTTGATTGTTTCCCTTTTTTTTTGCTTGCGAAGTTTAATGAACACTGAAAAGAGCACACCACATTGTGGCATCACGTTTTCAAGTGCATATTGTTTGAGCATTCTGTATTTCCTTGTTTGAAAAGCAACACACACACACACATCCCCCTCCCATGTTAGTGAGACTCTTGTGATTGTTGTTGTTTGCACACTCACTTGGATTAAGGTGGCCTTCTTTGTTCTACAAACATTTTAAGTAGTTGTTTTGCCTTGACTGAAAGCAAAAGTGTTGCAGAGCTAAAGAAAGTACGAAGCGGAGAAAAAGACGGGCCCCAAAATTTTTCCAATTTGGACATCAAACTTTTGTATTATATTAATTCTTGTAATATATTTCCATTGTAAATGCACTAGAGGAGTCCTCTAGATGCATCCCCACGGAAGAATAGAGATCACCCATGTACAATAGTAGGAAATTAGTCTCTTAGTGAATAAAAAGTGCCGGTCACTTGTGTGAAAGGACCAAACTTAGGGCTCATGTATATAAGTCACTTTGTGACTCTTTGTAAAAAACTCTTGCCATTGTGAACAAGGAGCTCTTCAGAATTTTCGAGTTTGCCTCTTTCTTGCTGATTTTGATCTTTATTTTGCTCTTGTATGTGTGTGTTATGCTTGAAATGCATGTGTAAGACTGTTGTCTACCCCTTCCCCTTTGTTTTGAGCTGTTGTAGTGCGTGCGTAAGCTAGGAGAAGCTGTGGCGCGGGTGTTTGTGACTCCCGTAATTCACTGTTTTTGCCATAACTTGAAGCAGAGTGGTCAGAATTGAGTGAAACCACCACCGTTGGATGCGTCTCGTCGAGAGCTTCGAAACGAGTACCCTATTGCCTATGTTCGGAGTTCTGGGCTGGGAGAAAACCTCAAAATACCAAAACTGCTGAAAAGAGGCTTGCGGCAAACACTTTCAGTATTTCAGTGAGTGTGAGAGGTAGTAGTCTTTTCTCATGCATGCTAGCTAAACCACTTCATTTTCCATCACGTGTGCACACGTCTTCACACACTTGGTAAGTCGTTCCTTAGGATTGACATTTAAATGTGTGTTAAAGATCCCACTATATGCACTTGTGTCGCAATTGAGATATAGTCTCATTGGCACAAGTCCTTGAGTCATATTGGCTCAAGTACACATGTTTTTGGCGCCGTTGCCGGGGAACACTCAGCCAAGGTGCCTTCGTGATAGTTATAGAGCGAGTGTGATCGAATCGTACTTGTAGAGGTGAAATTGTCCTTTGGCAAGTAGTTAGTCACTTCAGCACTTGTTACTTCACATCTCCGAGGTGTGTGTGATAAGTTTTAGGTTTAGGTTTAGGAGGAGGGAAGAGAAGGAGGAGTTAGGGTTAGGTTAGAGGAAGAGGACTAGTGAGGTTAGGAGAAGTAAGGGTAGGCAAAATCACCAAAAAATTTCCAAAATCACCAAAAAATTACCAAAATTTCAAGTTCTGTCTAAAAAAGTATAAAAACCAAAAAATTTGACTCATTTGATACTTGCTGGAGTTCTGGTATCGTCTACGACAGCGATCAGTATCGTGGACTTGGTATCGTGTGCTTCAGGCC
The DNA here is from genome assembly GCA_020310875.1 of Ceratopteris richardii. NCBI lineage: Eukaryota > Viridiplantae > Streptophyta > Polypodiopsida > Polypodiales > Pteridaceae > Ceratopteris > Ceratopteris richardii. The sequence goes on from CM035428.1 coordinate 151,374,137, forward strand.
TTCCCAGCTAGTGGTTGAGCTCCAAGTGCAAGCAAGAGAGGTTAGAGGTGAGATTCTAACAAGAATGTTTACACAAAACTCACCAAACATGCACAAACACGTGATTAAACAGGTGCGCAGTATCGCGGGGGGGTTAAACTGAACTCATTACAGATTTTCTGTGTGATACAGGGTCCTAGGAGAGAAGAGGAGAGTGAGGAGAGCAAGGGGTTACAAAAATTTTTGAAAAATCTTGCATTTTGGCTTGAGTATCGCGATTGGTTGAGGTTTGGTATCGCGATACCAAAACTCCCTTGTATCGCGATACTCGCCGAAGTATCGTATCGCTTGATACCTACTTGGTATCGCGATACCATTTCGGTATCGTGGCCTTGAGTTGGTATCGCGATCGCGCTCTATTGTAAGTATCGTATCGCTGGGTATCGATCCTGGTATCGCGATACCATTCCGGTATCGTGTCGCCAAGATTGGTATCGCGATCGCGCTTACCACGGTGATATCGTATCGCCTTGAGCCTCTAGTATCGTATCGTCGATCTTTGTCAGTATCGTATCGCCATATTTCCCAGTGAAGTATCGCGACACTATATCTGGTATCGTATCGTCGGACTTTTTGAGATCGTATCCTATCCTTCTTGAGTATCGTATCGTGCCTAGTGAATTCTGATATCGCGACACCACCTTGATATCGTATCGGCCACTCACGTGGACAGTATCGCGATACTGTCATAAGTGTCGTATCGTTTGGACCACTGGTATCGTATCGTACACGTGGTATCGTATCGCCTGAAACTTTTAAGATCGTATCGTGATAATCCTAGTATCGTATCATCAGCTCCCCGAGGTAGTATCGCGATACCAGGTTAGTATCGTATCGTTTGGATCTCTGGTATCGTATCGCGGTCAAGTAGTATCGCCCGAGAGTGGTATCGTCAGAAAGTGGTATCGTCCAGATTGACACTTTCTTTTGTCAAGACACTTTAAGTCATAAGGAAAGCCACCCAAGGAGAACCTATGGGACTTAGAGAGAGACTTGGGGGGGTGAATGAACTTGAGATCAGGAAGAGTGTTAAGTAGTCGAAGAAGTGTCATATCTTCGGTAGGAAGCGCTGCCTAGGCTAGTCACCACTCCATCTACTCAGAAACCTCTAGTGATTCGGAAGAGGAATTACGCATGGCTTCGGAAGACATGCAAGGTCCAACTCCAAATAGAAATTTCATGTCCGCTGTTGAAGGGGATTACCGTACCTCCTTACAATACATGTCCACCAACGCCCAGGAGATCCCAATCTACCTGGATGGGTTAAACAGATCTATTGCGAGGATGATAACTATCCAGAATGCCACAATTGTGCCCCGACCTGCTGTAAAGTATGAAGGAGGAGCATATGTAGACAAGATTGGACATATCTACATTGTGACTGAATTTCCCGAGAGAATCAATGACAGAGGAGAGTTTGTGGACCCAAACAACTCCGAAAGAACACAACCTGAAGAGTCTGTGTCTACTCCGAGGGGCAGGTCTCAAGTGTCACGAGTCTTGAGAGGAGATTTGATACCTCAAGATGACTACCTGTTGGAAGTTTATATGATACATGGATCAGACCTGTTGCTTCAAACTGACTTACCGGCTCCAGGGAGAGAAGAAAGCCCCATGACATTTTATGAGTTGAAAGACCCAGATGATGAAACTAGGCTTACTTACTTGGATAAGGACCAAAAGAGATATTGGCCAGTGAATGCCTTAGACAGGGCTCGACTAAGATACATGGGTACGCGTGTATTTCCTCAGAGAGGTCAGGCTACTACTTCACAAAATCCTTTTGGGAATCAGCCAGAAACGGAGCAAACCACATCAGGACAGACCAGTCAACGAAGTGTGCCCAACCATACTCATGTGCAGTTTGCAACTCCAGGAGTGCACACACACAATCAGGCCCACGCAGGGTTAGAAAACCAGTACCGACCACCAGTAAGACCACAACCATCGATAGGAAGACAGCCGGGAGTGCCTCCATTACGACCAGCTATCCCAGTTTTCCCTATGATGCCCAGACCACCCAAACCAATGAGAAGGTTGAGACCTATCCAAGTAGCTAAATGTGTAAGAAACCACTATGATGGGCTTGGATAGCCATACGATCATATAGCAGAATTTAAACAAGTTCTAAGAGCAGAGCAAGTAGAGGACTTCTTTGTGCAGTATGAGTCTTTTGGGCTCACCCTCACAGGGACTGCTCTAACCTGGTTCCAACCCTTAGATCCGAATCAATTTGGAAACATGGAACAACTCTTTCAAGAATTCATTGGGGAATTCACAAAGAGAGGGATTAAACACAATTCTGCATCTTTAATCCATAGCTTTAAACAAAACCCTAATGAAACTGTGAAGACGGCAGCTCGAAGATTCAATCAGTACGTGGATAGATGCCCAGCCGCTGAGAGAACCACTCAACAAAAGATGATTTCACTATTTCTAGATGGACTTACTAACGGAACCCTAAGAACACTAGTATATGTGAAGAGATTACAAACACTGAGTGAGTGTCTTCAAGAGTGCATTGATTTGGAAGACAATCTGGCAGAGGATCTCAAAGGTGCATCCGACCACACTAAAACAGAAGATCTAAAGAGCACTATCACGTCCAACTCCAGTAACATGGAAGAATTAACAGAATTATTAGCAAAGAAACTAGGAGCCCAGGGACAGAGAGCTTACCAAAACCAAGCACAAAGATTGCTTGTGCTACGAAGATGTAATTTATGTGGAGGAGATCACCCCACACACTTATGCGTCAGAGGAGGGACTGGTGCACAACCTACGTATCCATACTACAGACAGCAACAACAAGGGACTTCATCATACTGCCACATTGAGCAAAAATACACCAATCACACCACTGAAAACTGTCCCTTCAATAGGCAAGTACGGCCTATCCAACCACCTCAATACCGACCATATGGATATCAACCGAGAGAGCCGGGTAGGGAGATGCCTAGATACAATCCTTATCCAACACAAGTAGGGGCACCAAGGCATTATGAGCAAGCACCATACCCACCACCACAGCCAGTACTGGGACCCCAGCTATCACAACCTCAACAAGTCGTACCAGTGAAGTATGCTCAACCAGAAGAAAACTTAGAGAGAGCCATAGTACCAGCATCTAGAATGACCAATGTGGAATCAACCAACCCAGGGTATGAACCTCCACAAGGGGAGTACTATCAATATGAAGCCAACATGATGGAATATGAACCAACATATGAAACGGCTTATTATGGTTATGAGGGCTATGATCAGACATATGGAGCAGAAACCACCACATTAATGTATACAGCTCCTAAAGCACAGCAACCCATGAGACCTCTAGTGAGACCCTTGGTGCAGAGAGGACCATGCTATAGATGTGGAGGGGATCACTTCATTAGGGAATGCCCTCGACCTTATAATCCACCACCACCCAGAGTTTGGGAAGGGTACTGCAGTGATTGTGGAAAGGAACATCTTTTTAGAGATTGCCCTAAAAACCCAACCAAATCCCAAGACACTGCACCTATTAATGTGATAGAGGTCATTGAAGGACCCGGAAGTGATAAGGAATACACGGTGCCACTAAAGGCCATTACCAGAGCCCAAACAAAACAACAAAAAGAACAGCACTCAGAAGAGGAACAAAAAAACAACAAGAAAATAAGCCCTTCAACTCAGATAGTGGAAGATTCTGAGGACCCATGTGAAAATTCCCGCAACACGAAAGCTCAGAAATGGAAGGAAAGACGAGAGAAACTCAAGGACAAATGGGCAAAGAACAAGAGTACAAACAGTAAAAATCAAACCGAAAAACCGAATAAACACAAAGAACAAGGGAAGTCTAAGGAGACCCCTGAGCTAACTGAACCTAGCTCAGATAGGGAGAAGCCCGGATCAATTCTAGCAGACCCAAAGCCAGACGACTTAGACATGTGGTTGAAAGCCTACCAAGCTAGAATCAAGATGGGTCCAAGCGTTGAACAACATGAAAAAATCTACCCTAAAGGGGAATTAGAAAAAGAAAGACTAACCATATGCAGAAAACTCATAGAAGTAGCACAAGCAACCCTAGAAAAGCCCATCCAACGCTACCAGAGACCAGGATTGCACCTAGTCTGTATGAAGAATGCTTAAAACCCAATAACAAAGAACCTAGGAAAGAAGATGAACCAAGTGGCCAAGTAACGACCCGGGAAGAATCGATGTCAATAATCCCAGATCTAGAAGCAGATTGGCCAAAAGACTTATGGAACAGAATACAAGAGGAACAATGGAAGAAGAACGGAGATAATACACCTCCTTTTGAAGAAATAGATGGGGAAGATTGTCAATCTCACCCCAACTTGGAGGAAGTGTACGAAGACGTGTCAAGACTTGACAGAGGTAGAGAGGAAACCATAAGCATTTCAACGTTGCCCAATTACATGGGAGAATACGAAAGGGAGTCAGTAATAATACGAGCACCCACAGTGCATGGAAAGGAAAAAGAAAAAGTAGAAGAGAGTTCACACAATTTAACAGAGTTAAAGAAAACAAAAGTACAATGCCAATTGACGGTGGAAGAATTGCTTCGACTTAAACCACAACTATGGAAGCAAATGGCAAACCAATTAGAATCGCAGCCAGAGATTGGAAAACCGACAGAAAAGGAGAAGGAAAATAACTCCACAATACAAGTTCCTGTTGACAAAGTGGGAGAGTTTAGTGAAGGAGATGAGGGTAATACTTGTTTACCAGTCACACACAATGGGTACATGACCAAGGCTATTCTAGATACGGGAGCCGGGGTAGGAATTGCCACCAAGGAAATCTGGGAAAAATGGGGAAAACCTGCCTTACGACCCACGCGCATGAAACTCCAATTAGCAGACGGACATGTAGAAAAACCCTTAGGAATATTAGAAAGGATCAAACTAACCACTTGCGGTGTAGAATTCGAACACACTCTAGCCATTTGTAAATTCAGAAAGCAAACAACTACGAGATGATATTAGGACGACCCTTCATGAGACAAATGCGGGTAGTACAGGATTGGGGAAGAGATTCGTTGTACTTGCAACATCAAGGAAACACCACCAAAATAAATTTGCACACATTTGCTTATCGAGATGTCCCTCCACTACAATGGAATCCAGTACACCGAGAAGAAGATGACTTATCCATTCACAGTGCTGGATCAAGTGATCAATCTTGGATGCATGAAGATGCTCAGTTGTGGATGTGTAAGGAATCCAAGAGAGAAGAGAGCAAACGGCAACCATGGCCGATAGGACATCCTAACCATAGACCCGTAGAGGATCCCACTTACACACCTCAAATTTTCTCTCATGAAATCTTTGAGCCACATGGATGGATGGAAATCTTGGCGACTCTAGATGTGTGTGTAAACGAGGAAGTTTTGACAATGAATGAATGCATAGATGAGGAGGGCTATGATGTAAATCTCTATATGGTTGTTCTTCAAGAAGTAGAAGAAAGGGAAATCCTGGAAAAAGAATGGAAGGAGGAATATGAAAGCATAGAAATGGAACCAGAATTTGATTACGAAGAAAACTGCGTAAATGCTGTTCAGAACCAGAAGGAGCAGGAACCAACAAAGATCTTTGCAATTGAAACCGCTACTGCAATACACAGACAGGAGGAGAACAAGAGTAAAATAGGGCCGGACCCAGATCTTTTTGAAGTTCCTGAACACTTTAAAAAATACGAAGTAGAGGAAAGAAAAGTAGCCATTCAGATGCCTCGACGAGAGGCACGAGACGGAGAAGCGTACGACAACAAGGAACAAACAAAAAAAAATGTTGTGACAATTGAGGAAGGAGAAGAAAGATGCACATATATTGGTAAAGATGTATCTGAAGAAGAGGAAGAGGAACTCATATGCCTTATTAGGGAGTACCGAGATGTATTTGCATGGACCTATAAGGATCTTAAAGGGGTAGAACCCACCATTTGTTCCCATCGAATACCAATGACAGCAGATGCAAAACCCTCCAAACAACATCCTTATACATATAATGAAGTCTACGCAGCAAAGATCAAGGAGGAAATAGACAAACTACTAGCGGCAGGATTCATATATGAGATAGAACATACCGAGTGGGTATCGCCACTAGTAGTAGTACCTAAGAAAAATGGAAAATTGAGAGTGTGCATAAATTTGAAGAAGGTGAATGCAGCCACTATACGTGACAGCTATCCACTACCTATCACGGACCATTTATTAGAGAGAGTAGCAGGTAAGGAGGTCTATAGTTTCCTAGATGGATTCTCCGGATACAATCAAGTAGCTATTGCGACTGAGGATCAACACAAGACAGCATTCGCCACTGAATGGGGAGTATATGCATTCAGAGTGATGCCCTTTGGACTCACCAACGCTCCCGCCACCTTCCAGAGATTGATGTGTCATGTTTTTAAGGAATTTCTGAAAAAAAGTATGGAAGTATATGTAGATGACCTTTGCACGTACTCTAATCAAAGACCCGATCACATTCCCGAGCTGAGGAAGATATTCAACAAATGTAGACAATACCGAGTCTGCTTAAATCCTGAGAAATGTGTCTTCATGGTAAGGCAAGGGAAAATTCTAGGACACATAGTTTCGAGAAATGGAATATCAACGGATGAGGACAAGATTAAAGTCATCTTGGACTTACCAAGACCTAAGAACGCAAAGGAAGTGCAAGCTTTTATGGGACATTGTGGATACTACCGTAGGTTCATTCACATGTATGCCATAATAGCAAAACCCTTGTATGGTCTCTTGACTCAATTTACTTGGACAGAAGAGTGCGAAAAGGCTTTCACAGAGTTGAAGAAGAGACTTAGTATAGCCCCAATTCTGAAGTCACCCAATCTAGAAGTTTGCCCAAAGTGGGCTGAGAACTTGATCCCTATACTCACTCATGGACCTCAACACTCAATCAATAGGAATAACAAAAAGGAAATTCTTCAATCGAGGAATTTACACATTGTGTCAGGTAGTGTATACTACAAGGAACCCAACGGTGTGTTACTCAGATGTGTTGATGAGGAGGAACAAACTCAATTAATTGAGCAAGCACATGTGAACAAATGGAGAACACACAAAGGGATTCATGGAACCATTCGAGAACTGAAAAGATTAGGAGTATATTGGCCTGACATGCCTAAGAGTGTTCACGACTATGTAGGTAATTGTGCAGAATGCCGAGAGATGGTTCCCGAAGACCATATGTCTCTACCTTTCTCGACCATAGCGCCCAATTGGAGTACAACATTAGTGAAATTCTTAAAAATTCAAGAACATGAATTAGGAACTAGCTTGGCAAGAAAGCGATCCTTAGAGGAAATGAGCAAGGACTACATTCTCATAGGAAAACAATTGTTCAAACGAGGGAAGGATAACCAACTAAGATTATGTGTGCATGAAGGAGAATATCTACCCATATTAGAAATGGCACATGCAGGTGCTGCAGGAGGTCATTTTTCGGCTGAAAGAACTGTTAAAATGATTCTCTTTGCGGGCTTGTGGTGGCCAACTCTACATATGGATGCTGAAACGTACGTACGAAGTTGTGAGACTTGTCAGAGAACTAAATACCCGATTCGGAGAGATGACATGCCACTAAGACCAATGATATGCACGAGAGCCTTCACAAAATGGGGAATAGACTTCATTGGACCTATCAATCCACCTGCCAAAGGATCACATGCGGAGTACATCATAGTAGCCACGGACTACTTAACTAAATGGGTAGAAGCAAAAGCCACTAGGAGGAATGATGCTCAAACTACTGCAAAATTTCTCTTTGAGCAGATCTTCACCCGCTTTGGCTTGCCTATTGAGATTGTTAGCGATCGAGGAACGCACTTCCTCAATGAGGTGATTGAGTCATTAATGAACGAGTTCTTAGTGATTCATAAAAAATCAGCACCATACCATCCCCAAGTCAATGGACAGGCTGAGAGCTCTAACAAAGTGCTATGCACGGTGCTGACTAAGCTTGTCAATAATGGAAGATCTGATTGGGACAAACAATTGCATCATGTAATTAAGGCATTCCGAGTTGCATATAAAACGGCCATTGGAACCACACCTTTCAATTTAGTGTATGGGCAAAATGCAATTTTCCCAATTGACTTCTTAGTACCTACATTGAAAGTGGCCCAGCAATATGAGTGGAACGGTCATGAATTGTCCCAACAACTAGATCAAATGGAGAAGTTACACGAGACTAGATTGCAAGCTGTAGTAGGCATTTATGCTGCTAAACGGAGACAGAAGGCATATTATGATGCACATATAAAAGACAAGGGACTTAAAGAAGGCGACTTAGTCCTAGTATACACCCTAAAACAACATGCAAAGAAGCTACAAAAACGCGGATATGGACCCTTGATCATAAATCGAATCTCTACTAGTGGTGAAGTCAATCTTGCCACACTAGACGGAGACATTCTTCCAAACTACATCAGTGGATGCAGAGTAAGACGATTCATGGAGCCCTTGACTGATCAAATGCTAGCGCGACTGGTAGGTGCTCAAAATAGGAAAAAGGAAGAAGAGCGAATTAGAGAGGAAGCTCGACAGGAAGCACTAGAACGCATTAGGAAACGGAAAGAGTGGATCAGGCAAAGAGATGAACGCTATCTCCAAGGAGAAGAGCCCATCCCTATGGCAAACTATCAGGTCAAAAATCATGATACAACGGGTATGTGTAAAACGCAACCTTACCTAAACTTAGGGATTGGCAAGACAGAGTACAAATTGATAGATGCATTGATAGACTCAGGAGCAGGCCTTAGCTGCATGCGAAGGAGAATAGCAGAGGAGCTGCAATTAGAATTGAATCCCACGAAAGCCCAATTGATAGGAATTGGAGGTCACACCATAGAATGCATTGGAACCACGAATGTATCCCTCCACCTAGGAAATTCCTCCATGGAACAAAGAGTCCTAGTGTGTGAGGATGAAGATCTGATAGAAGACTTCATTCTAGGACACGACTGGATCATTGAGACAGAGGCGTGTATCCATCTAGCTCAAGGTTATATTTCAGCTACGATAGGGCATAAGGAGATTTTCAGCTTACTTGAAGAGAAACCATGTAACCAAACCATGATAATGCCAAGATCAGAGGAGGTTCAAAAAACGACAGAAGAAAGTATCAACTATGCTCACCACTCAGAAAGCAAATGCATAGAAGCTCAAACTTCAATCCTAGCGACGTCCACAATAGAGTCGAAGTTATCCAATGCAATTGTGGAAAAGCCAACCATTGAGGAGACGTGCTCTCCTACGCAAGCTCGAAACATCCAAAGATCGCACTATTGGAAATAAACAAGCAGATACTCGAATCAAGACCCATCCAAATATAAGTGGGTACGCAAGGATCAAATACAGAGTCGAGAAACGTCCGCACCCACTCTGAGGAAGGACACAGGCATCACCAAACCAGTTGCAAGGAACTACAGACGAAAAGAATCAGTGCAAGTATGGATCCCTAAGACCTTGCTCCAAGCTCAAAGATCGCGACTCTAGATATGGATTCCCAAAAAGTTCACACAAGCCGCTAAACAGGAGTTAAAGACAAAAGAAGAGGTACGACATCAGACAAGGAAAAAGGCAACAACACGCAGGAGTCAACCGAGAAACTGGGAGACCAATGCCAATTTCAATCGAACAATGGAGGAAGCAAATAGAACACAAGGCGCTACGCGGATCGAGAAGCCAACCCAACCTACCTTAGTGTTCACAAAATGGATCTGGAAACCAAAGCAACCAGGAGGAACGGAGGATCGAAGAGATAAAGCTTTCCCGTGCACTCATGAAGTGTCTAATGCACCTCAAGTATGCATGATAGGGCCACATTACAAGGCCAAGCATTCGGCACATCCTTCTTCTATTTCAGGATAGTCAAGCACATTTTCCTAATGGAGAAATAGGAGAGCACTTGTACATATACTAAGAAAATACCCCAAAAAATTTTAATAACCGCTTCGGCTATGAACTAACTTTTCTGTTTTCCTTTTCAGATGAAAATATAAAAAAAATACATAAACATAAGAAAAATCCAGGTATTACCTTTCTCACACACACGGGAAAGGGACGACACCGTTCACTCGGAGCAATATCGCGCTTATGACGAACAAATAAAGGAGGATTTCTAATAATATATGGCCACTAATTCATACTCTAAATTGAGTGCAGATGGCTTCTGAAGATTCTGAAGCAACCGTACCTGAGGAGGTGATGGATTTTCCTCCCCAAAGTATCACAAAGGCCAAGGGACACTGGTTCCGAGACGACCAGCCTGCAGGGGACTACTTGTTCCTCGCAACAATCAAAATCATGGACACAGATCATATGTTTCCAATAATGTCCCAGGATTTTCGCGTGCAACATACACTTCCTTCCGTGGAAGAGACCATGAAGAAAGCAGGCATACATAAGTACTTTGAACTTCCAATCTATAAGCCTGATTTTCAAAGATGCACTCAAGTAATGAATACGCTACAGCCAGCACTACATGATCCTCTCGTGCCAGAAGCTAGAGTAATGGATAAGGCAGGCGAATGGGTGATTATTCAATTCACTCATGAATTAATCAAGGAAGCTTTTGGATGGGGTCACCATAGTAAAAGAAGAAAGTAAAGGTGCAAAGACCCGAACCTTTGTCGACATCAACCGGGTGGATATAGAAGATGAGGTCAGATTGATCCATCAACACTTTTGTTTTCCGAATATGCATCGATACACAGCTCCACAAAAGATCATTGTGCAACTTCTGTCCCATGCCATCAAACAAATTGGAAATCAATTTAATTTGACTCCTTATGTGCAAGAAAGATTGTTCGAAGCGAAGAAGCAATGGAGAAGTTCCTAAATGGCAGTGTGGCACTAACCATCCTGATTTACCATGCCTTAGGAATAAGGGAACAATTACAAGAGATGCCATCATCGACTGTCATTGCCCAGTATGCCAAAATGGCGACAGTCCCTAAGAAAAAGAAAGGAGCAAATACTGGGGAAGCGGCAGAAACGAGCTCTCAACCTAGAATGAGAGGCACTAAAAGATTACGGGAAGTAAAGCTAAATGATGAAGACACACCAACTACTACGAGGATCCATGTACTGCCCAAAAGTACTATTGAGGGAAGGAAGGAAATAACGGCCCAAGACTTGACAGAGGCTCTGGACGAGACCCATCGATATACAGAGGGACAAGTCAATTTACCGGTCCAGGGTCATCATTATCAACAGTCCGAACAAGCTAGGGAACCAAAAGGCAAACTCACCAAAGTACATAGATATCGGGAAATTGGGCTAGATAACTCTAGTTCTGGATCCGACGGCCAAGAGGAACCCAATACATCATTATTGGATGTGGATATTCAAAGCGAATCCAAAGATGACGGCCAATGGGAGGAGTTAAATGAGGTGGACTATAACGAAGATCACGTGACACCAGAAGATCAAGGTACAAGGAGCAAGGAAGCAAACATGGAAGGTCACCTCACTTTGAAGCTTAATGAAACTTCCAACATCCAAATCAAGGAGGCCACACCTCCCAGAAAATTACGCCTGAAGACACCAAAGCAGGAATGTCAGGAAACACAAAAAGAAGACGAAGAACCCTTTACACCTATAAGGGTTGTGGCCGAACCGTCCCCCATGGATGTCACATTACAAGGGAGTGCCACGAAGGTTCTTGATGTGGTGGACGATGACGCAGAACTGCAAGTACATCTCCAAATCAGGCAACCACACAATGAAACGATCCATAGCGACAAAGGCAAAGATGTACAAATAGGAGAAACCCCAGACATACCAAGGACATGGCTAAATGTGGATATAGCTCAGCTCAAGCCCGTGGTGCAGGACATGATCAGAACTGCACTAGACACACAACAACTTATGGCTGATGCGGATGAAGATTATGACCAAGCCATGCGAGACAAAATCAAACTTCAAAAATGGGGTAAGAATCTCTCTACGGAGCTAGAAACAGAAAAAGCACAGGTAGTACAAAAAGAAACTGAACTGAAAGCAATTAGAAGCAAATATAGCATGCTAGAAAGAGAAAACGAGCAATTAAAAGCACAACTACAAGATATCACCAAGAAACTACACGCAAATGAAGCTGAAAAGGCACGCATGACATCCAGAAGTAAACTTCTCGAATCCCAGATTAAAGTGTACATGGATGAAGCAGAAGCATTACGACAACGAAACAAAGAGCTTATGGCTGCTCTTTTAAATGATCAACCAGTCGAAGTACAAGCACAACCGGAAACAGACATCAAGGAATTAGAAGAGAAAGTGATTATGTATGCAGATCAGCTCAAGAAGGAGCAAGAGACAATTGCCGAATGGGAAAAGAGATATATGGAGGACACAGCTGCACTCAGAACGAAATGGAAAAAAGCAGAGAATAACTACCTGCGACAATGTAAGGAAGACACAGAGCACATGAACATTGTCGCTCAGGAACTAATGAAACACCAGGCAACCATTGCTAAGGCCGAAGAGGAAAACAAGCAAAAAGATGATTTAATCCAACAGCTTCAAGAGCACTTACAGCAGCGAGCACAACAGGGGACACCAGTAGTTCCACCAGAGACTGCGGCTACTGTGGAGGAAGAGGTACGTCCTCTCTCTCCCCCCTCGTATCATTCACCAATAAGGGCGGAAAAGGAGGTTCCATTCGAACCTAACACACGAGAAATTGCAGAACTGAGCAGACCAGAAAGGGCACTACTGGTGTCCCAGCTTACTGCGGAATTTGAAGATCAGATCATCAGAATCATGAAAGAAGCTCAGATAGATAATAAACAAATGGAACAAATTTTGAAGCCATTCAATGTACCATACGGATTACTTGAAGAGCAAACTAGATATTATATAAAGTCTGCCACGAATAAAGATCCGGACCACAACCTTCAATTCAGGCATGACACTTTTAAATACACTCAAGAGGAGTTTGAGAAGGCGGATCCGATATGGCGAAGAAAGATTTTGGAGAAACATCCAACGTTGCGGGTACAGTGGGAAGCATCACCATATGAACTTCAAGTCAATCCATCTTTTTGTCCTGTACCCCGTAGACGATCTTGGACACAATTTTGGGAAGGACAGCGCCAAGGCAATATCAATAATCAATGGCTCAACTACCCTTTATTACCTAGTCCGCCACATAATTACCTACCAACCGAAGAATATATGGTAAAGACAATGGAATTTTGGATTTCCAGATACGCTTCAGTGCCAGATTTAGCGGTCAAAATGAC